>CM046069.1:12886957-13526578 GCA_025215515.1 Schistosoma japonicum | reverse complement strand
CACAATCTGGAAATGCACAAATCCAGTCAAAGCAAGTAATACAATCAAAAAGAGGAACAGACCAATATGGCCTTCCGCTCAAGCCAAAACGTCCAGTAAAACAAAGTATATGAAGTTCATAAGAATAACGGAAATCCAGCACGAACGCAAGGAAAAACAGATATTACAATAAAAATAAATAGCAACTATCTCATTTAGAAATTAAAGATTATTAGAATGTACAACTAAATAGATTAAGAAAGGGTGGACAAACGTATTTTGAACGAAACACAACGAATTACAATTAAAGAAAAAGGTTACTTGGAGGGATTTTCAACAAAACCATCAAAAAGATCTTACACCGGCCCGCAAAATCCTCCATGTACCGCAAGACCACTTGATACCTTTAGTCCATGGTTCAACCTACTATATTATTATTAGGCTATAGGAGCGGGTAGGACTTACAGCAGTACGCCTACCTGCCTATGATAAAGTCTAATGATCAATTCAGTTACAAAGTGTCTGTTAAGTAAAATTATTGGATGTCTAAAGGTGCTTGGGAAATCGGCGTAATTTAAACGACCTCCAACACAGAGCAGACCATCCAGCATTATCGGGGATAATCTTTTCAGGTGGCTATGTTTAATTAAGTTACCGCTGTTTCTAAATTCACTTATTAACTCCCCATATACTTCCTTTTGAACCATCAACAACACCTCACGCTTAGCTACTTCAAGCTCATTAACCTTTAGATACCCTAGATGGACGGATCCTTCACCACTCGAGGAACTCAGAACCTTAATAAATTCGATGAATCTTCTAAACCATGCTACAGCTCTGACCAACTTCATCCACTCAGAAAAATAAGACAGAATAGGAGAGCTGCATCGTTCTACACTACTTAAACTGACCATAGACAGCGGTTTTCTAAACTCAATGTTTTCAACAGTGGGTTCTGGACATCTAATAGTCATTCTAGAAACACTGGTGTCCAACAATGCAGGACATTCAAACCAAGTTCTGAGATCGCTCACTTTATGAATACCTCTCGACGTCCAATCACCTGGATTCTGTGACGACTTTATATAACGCCATTGTTCGACACTCGTAAATTGATGTATGACTGCGAGGCGGTTGGCTATAAAGGTACTGTATCGACTCTCCGTATTCTTGATGTAATACAAAACTACCATAGAATCCGTATAAAAGTTTACTTCACTAAAAAATCTGGGGAAACTTTTCTTCAGCATTTCACTCATTCTCACGCTTAACACCGCTGCCGCCATCTCCAATCTCGGTATAGTGACTTGTTTGATAGGTGCAACTCTAGACTTGCTAAATAATAAAACACAGTACGGTAACCACTGTGGATACCTGACCAGTGCGTAGGCAACGGCTTCATATCCCAACTCCGACGCGTCACTGAATAAATGCAGCTCTACCGTCGCGTCTGTTTCATCAATTACTCTCTTAATTCCTCGGGGCACAGTGACATCACCTATCTGTAGCATAAAGTTTGCCCAATTTAGCCGGACGGAAACGTCCGGCTCACTAAGTGGTTGGTCCCAACCTACCTGAGCCTTGCATAGCTTCTGTAATAGCAGTTTAGCAGTGAGACACGTAGGAGCGATTAGACCCAAGGGTCGAACAGGGAAGAAACGACGGACAATATCCCTCGTCTAGTCATAGGTTTCTCCGTTGCGTCGAAGCAAAACTTAAATACATCTTGTCTGGGATCCCATTCCAAACCTAAAGTTCGGTGAGTGACATTATAACATACAGGTATGTCAACTGAAGGTCCATCGTCGCATACAGAAGGCAATACAGCCTTTACTATCTCCGAGTTAGTTATCCATTTCTTCAATTTGAATCCCCCTTTGCATAGCAGCTTATTTATTTGCACAACAAATTTTTTCGCTTGTTCACAGGTGGAAAAGGATACTAAACAGTCATCAACGTAGAAATTATTCTTAACAGCATCCACGACAAAATCCTCGTAACCAGTTGAGAATCTTTGTGCAGTCTTATTCATAGCAAAGTTTGCCCAAAACGGTGACGACGTTACTCCGAATGGATGTGAAGTCATCTGAAACTCTACCGGCTTGCTTGACGTGTCACCATTCGGCCACCATAGAAATCTCAAAGCTCCTCGGTCATGCTCCGGCACCTTTACTTGCATGAACATTTCCTAAACATCTGCAGTAATGGCCACAGCTTCTCTGCGGAATCGCATTAATATACACACTAACTCAGCAGTTGTGTCTGGTCCTTGATAAATCATATTATTTAATAATACCCCTGCAGATTTGGCAGCACAATCGAAAACTACTTTGAGCTTCTCCGGTTTTCTCGGGTTTATAACTGCATGATGAGGTAAATACCATCGGGGGAGATTCCCTACTTCACGTTGCGTTTCTGGGACTTTCTCCGCATAACCCTTAGTAAAGTTATTTTCGATAATATTAGTATACTTGCCATGAAACAGTAATCGCTTAACATTTTGCGTCTTAAACTATGTAATCTGCATTTGGCCATCTCATAATTATCTTTCCTTGTATCTACATTATTTCTCCATGGGATGGGTACAAAGAAATGACCATCTGCAAAATACGTTCCTTCCTCAACTATCTTAATGGCATTAAGGTCGTCCATTGAAAGAGTCTTATCATTCGAATATACATCAGCAAACTCCATGTCATAAAGCCTACGCAATTGTTCTTTCGACGAATCTCCCATACAAGTGTGATTTACGACTCTCTTCCCCCATCCACGATAAGACGTGGGGCCAAAAACGGCCCACCTCAGTAGCGTCTTTATTGCGTATGGTTGCTTCCTGCCTCCTAAACGTTGATCTAAGACCCAGTGTGCTTCAGGTACATCACAACCGATTAATAACAAAACTTCGTCAGAGTTTATACTATCTAAGGGTACCTCAGCTAAGTGGGGCCACTTCTGCACCTCATCCAGCACGCACCTTTCAGGCTTACGTCCTGGTATCCTTTCCACTACCAATGCTCCATTTATTTCGATATGCTCTGTTTGGTTTAATGAATGTACCTCAAATGAAGTGTTTGTAGCTTTAGCTGTTTTGTTACCACCCACTGTCTGGAGAACTATCGACACTTTCTCCTCCTTTAGTCCAAGAGATTTTAAGCAATCCGAGCGTATTAATGTCGCATCGGAGCCGTTGTCAAGAAGGGCATAGCCTACAACTTCCGCATGTTTTGATCTCAACCGTATGGGTATCATTCCCAAGCACACATGGTGACCTAGAGACTTAGTATATCTACAATGACTCTCTACATTGGAATTACTTTCAAGGGGATTGACCTGTCGATTACTATGTAGCAAATAATGATGTCGTTTCAAACACTCTTCAACATTACAACGCTTTGTCGATTTGCATTCACTGGCTCGATGACCTCGCTTTAGGCAAACAAAACAAGCACCCTTAGACTTTGCATGAGACCATCGATCATCGACCGTCATTGAAATGAAACTTGGGCACAGATTAATTTCATGATCCTTAGAGCATATACTGCATTTACGTTTAACAGCTAAACTGCTATACTGCTCCGATTGCAAGTGACAATTCATCTTCGCGTTATATCCTTTCTTTATACATGTCGCCAACTGTCCAAACCTGCTACTCGCGACCCTGGCACGCGAAGCTATAAAATTGGTAAGCTCGGCAAACGTGGGTTCCCTAACGTTTTCTGTCAATGTATCGACTATATCCGCCCATTGTACTTGCAATGAACGGGGTAACAACTAAACGATGCGTTCTAGAGTCGCTAAAGAATTCAGATCATGGTTATAATCCATTTGGTTTAAAACCATTGCACAATTTTCCATTTTTACAGCAAGGTTTGCTAATTTCTCAGCATCACTATAATCGTTTAGTTCGCTGAACAAGCCTTCCAACGTTTCCCTTGCGATTACGTGCGGTTGACCAAATAACCGTTTCAAAATTTCTCTGGCCTTGCTGTAACCAGCAGTGGGATCCATCATGACACAACCCTCAATCGCAGATTTCGCCTTGCCCTTACAGTAGTGTATTAAATATAACAAGCGTTGACTATCATCAATAACTCTTGACGCAACGTAAGTCTCGAATTGCCGTATAAACATACAGTACGCCGTTGGCTGTCCATCAAAATAGCTCAGTTCAACTTTAGGGAGATCCAAACCTACCATAACAGGTGATAAACCTTTTCGAGGAGCGACATTTGCATCAACTAGTGACTCGGATTCAAACCGTCCACCTAAATTAAGATTCTTTCTTTCATCTACTACAGAGTCAGAAACGGTAGCCCTATCATCATTACCCTTATTTAAATCTGAACCATGACACATAAAGGTATGCAAAGGGACTTGCTTTGGACAAGGAGGTTCATCGTATAGGTTGGCTTCACTACCCTCAACCGGCTTCAAGTTCGATTTTCTTTGACGTTTTGATGACATCACAAGCCAAATTAGCAAAACACGAAACAAAAGGGTCCTTGTGCTTCAAGCGACACCAGATCACTGTAGCCAAAACACTTCTTCCGATATCCTGAGATTTGTTTAGAACTGTAGAATCCAAACTGAAGCAGTTTGGACTGAAGAGTAACTGTCGAGGTTGGTTTAGATACGCGTACTCTTGCCCAGTCGAAATTCAAAACAAATGGTTGGGTGAGGAACGGTTCTAAACAAATGTCACCACCAGTTACTCAACCAAAGTTTATCCCAAAAATGGGGATAATCAATTAAGTTCCAAATAATATACAAAAATGTTACTCTATCCCTTTAGGATAGATTGCGTGTTGTCTATCCAGAAAGTAAGATCTAAATTTGTTACAAAACAATTTCTGAAAATGTGCGTCCACCCACAATCTGGAAATGCACAAATCCAGTCAAGGCAAGTAATACAATCAAAAGAGGAACAGACCAATATGGCCTTCCGCTCAAGCCAAAACGTCCAGTAAAACAAAGTATATGAAGTTCATAAGAATAACGGAAATCCAGCACGAACGCAAGGAAAAACAGATATTACAATAAAAAATAAATAGCAACTATCTCATTTAGAAATTAAAGATTATTAGAATGTACAACTAAATAGATTAAGAAAGGGTGGCAAACGTATTTTGAACGAAACACAACGAATTACAATTAAAGAAAAAGGTTACTTGGAGGGATTTTCAACAAAACCATCAAAAAAGATCTTACAGTGGGTAATCTGAGAAAACTTTGATAACTTAGTTAATTTGTAACTTATCATGCATTTTTTCATTATGTGTCACCATACCGAATATCACGACATCATGCACCCGGTGCGCATGCAACCACGCTTACGTTACTCGTGATACGAATTTATGATTGCTTTCACCATCTAGTTTAGACACTTTATGTTTGTATATATACACTTCGGACTGAAAGAACCGTAGAAACTTTGAACGACTTCTGGGTAGAGCTACTTGTTGCTTGGACTTTATTTCTGTATATAACGATAACATTTTGATGGCTGGCAAACACACTGAAGAATATTGACATCCTCACAATCTTGTAACGTATCTATCTGTTTGGATCGGGTTTTCAACCACATCGACGTATATCTGGGGTTGCGGATATTGATTTTCTTGGCTACAGAATAACTTCACACAGTTTCTTGATGCTGAGGTACATTGTAGGGGCGATATTATCCTACTTTGTACAAGACTGCCGTAAGAAGCTATGCTGTTGCCCAGGCACGTGTAATTATTGTTACCCTACACCGTACTGTGCGCATTTATCATAACTAGTGATAAAATTGTTTATAAGACGTCCTGCAACTTTCACCTGTAAAACATAAGTGCATGTTACTAATTCAGCGAACTAAAGAGACTATGGAGAATAGAAAAAAATAGGCAGAAGCAGGCTCACCTGCCTCTTTTTTAAGGTTTCATGACTTTGTCTGGCCAAAAGACACATATAGCTTGAAGGTTGATGGCTTCGATGTTGTATTGACACGGAATCGGTTTGTCGATTAAATTTGAGGGGTTCCTGGGACATTTTACGGATCTGTATAATATCTTTGTAATGAGAAGTTGCACTAATCAAACGGTTTGATTGTGGGCTGGAAAAAATTAGAACTATATTTCGCTTCTCTGAAAACCCAAACATTTTGTAGTTGAGCGATTCGCTTGTAGGTAGGCCTGATTTCGTCTTCGTTACTGAATATATTGCCATGAATTTGACAGCCATTGAATGCAGTGACTGTAGATGTTTCAGAAATGTTTCTACCTGCCAAGTTGTCTAAATTAAATTATAATTATTGAGTACTTGTGTATCAGTTTCATTCGACAAAAAGCGCAGACGTTCGGTTCCTATACGTCGAGGTTAAAATGAGCAGATGGCAATGTAGCTTGAATCAGAGAGGAAATGTCGAGGGTAAATTACGGATAGCAAAGCTTAATTCCAATAATTAAGAATTTTAAAACACTATCAAAGGTAAAGAATAAGCATTGTAAGACAGTAAACTAATGAATGAACACGTTTATGACAAAATTCAAATTAAGGATGAAGTGAAATATGTGTGACCCAAGTTTTTTCTAATGAACTAGGATTAACCACTTGATTTCTTGGCTCTCTCGTCTTGGCGTTTTGTGGTCGGTTGTTGATTGTTACGGCGGATGAAGTGTGAGGCATGCCTATCAGTAGCCCTAGATTTTATTATTATTTTTCAAATTCTAATTTTTATATCTCTTTTTTAGGACCGTGGATTATAACGGACTGTATGATGTTAAACTGGGTATTTTAGTTCCCAGTGCTGACAAACAAACATATTCAGTGGAGGAAAGCTAATATACCACCCTCTACTTAATGAGTAATCGGAGTCCATAACACCGTCTGAGCATTGTAATAAGTCGATGTATCATCGAACATGCGTGAGCAATTAAAGTCTGGATTATCCTTTCGATGGTTCAACAGTTGTTAAAGTGTGCAGGCAGTATCAGCATGACTAACTAACTGTCAGTACTCACTTAAGCTCACTTTGTGAATTTATATGTGTATGGCAAGGATTCCGTAAGTGACCACCGAAACGCGCCTGCCAACAGTTAGGTAGTCAGATAGAAGTGAAAATGAAAACCAAAAAATCAAGGATAACGTCTCTAAAGTTTACCAGTATACTGCGTTCAAAATTTAACTCGACAATTCCTGAATTCCGGTAGTTCCCACTGATCGGAGAGAACCTATATTGTTATTCATATATATTAATGACCCCACAATGCTTTATATTAGTTGACGGATGAATCAGTAGGGTATGCGGTTTTTGTTGCCAATATAGTGACTGGTACCAGGAAAGCTACTGTTAATGATAAGTGGAGACATGAACCATCAGAATAAATTTCACCCTACTTTATGTCATGATGCACTATAGATGCGAATGTACATGTAAACAAGTGGCTTTAAGGTCAACACATCATGAAGCAGAATGTAAGTGGCCCGAGAAAGAGTAAGAGTATCCAGTAAGCAATGTCACTTTAAAGTAAAGGACGAATGTGTTTCCAGTACAAGATATTACAAGGTACTCCTAGTTGCCACCATTAAATGATTATTGCACCAGTTAGTATAAGCTGTTGACAGCTATCGCTTGGTCACTAAGATTTGTTAAATATGTGGAGATTATTTTTGGCCAGTGTGACGGTAGCCTTAATGTCAAGTGACATGCTACTGGCATAATGTCTTGAAAGCATTTATAGGGAATATGAGATGTGGAAATGCTTTAGACTTTGTGAAATTGGAAGTAGGCAATCAAGTCTTGATTTCCGCGATCGTATAAGCAGTTTGAGTGAATGAAAGTACAAACCATAACGATGTGTTATCAGTTGCTAAATATGTAGTCGTTCAGCTGAAAAATCACATACTACAACAGCCCTATATTAGTGAGATCTTTATAATTACTAAACAGGTCTATACAAATGCACTAAAAATACTGCATTATAAACAGAAGAGAGACTAGTAAAAGAATCTTCAATAAGTGTCTGGAATGCAAACGAAAATACTCTCAACTTGGATAATAATTGCTGTAACTGATTCTAACTTAGAGATTGTAAAAAGATCGTTATCGATATGTGTACGCCAAAATACATTCACTTACATTTTTCATTTTTGAAAGAAACCTAGGAACTTGCGGGTAGTAAGGTTGTTTGTCTCTACGTTTCCCAGTGGAAGCTGTTTAACTGGGTTCTACCCTATGAACAGATGCATTCTTTTGCAGAAATTCACTAATCAAAGAGGAGCAGCGTGTTGGCTTATGGGAGAAACTCACATGAGCTATGAAAAGAATACTGGTTGTGGCAAATAAAACAAACGTTTTTGCAAGTGAAACTTTGGCAACGTTTTTTGAGTGAAGCAGAAGGGATAGTAAATAACAAGTTGTTACATTTAAAATCAAACTACTTAGTGTCATAACATCATAGTACTGTGTAAACTAATCCCTCTAAAAACTAACGAAATGATCACAAGTTGTTAATTACTAGGAAAACCATGTTTTCTGAAAATGGAGCAAACAATCTAGAGAGCTCATTTTGGTATGGTGGATTAGGATATGTAGAGTGTCTTTAAGAATTTCCGTGTATGAGATGCATAAAAATTATATATTTTTAACTTGGTATCAGGAGGAAAATAGCCAATGGTGCGTGGTTAGTAAATACATAATGATTATAAATATATTTAAAGCAAAAAGGCTATAAATTAATGTATAGTAAATATCAAGTTATCATAAAAATGTAATATGCAACAGGATATTTTCTAACGGAGTTACAACTACATTGTTTAAAATGCTTAGTTACTCAGCACTATAATTAAACCAGTTTGGTAGAATAATAAATGCATATTTATTATATGTAGCACAGACGTAAAACTTTGTAATATTGGATTGGTTGAAAGAATAAATTGCTGATGTAATTAGGTTGACTGAATAAGATTTCAATACAGTTTTCACTCTGTTTAGAGAACGTAAAATTATTAAAAACTAACAATGCCATAGTTTTAAATACTTATGCACTGAGAGTTTATTATTTTTGTAGCTAAAATTTAGGTAAATGAGGAGCACAAACAAGTGGCAGCTTTGATCGCAGTGAATCGGGGCAGAATATAGGATCTGAAAATTATCATAGTGATTTCATTTATAACAGTTTCTATTCGTATTCTTAGGGATAAGTTTACAGTTTAAAATCATAGAAAAGATAAATCCAGTATGGTAGTGAATTCAGAGACTGAGTGTGAATTTGGCTTTTAAATGCCAGCACTGGAAAGTATCAATGAAAAGGAATTGCCCTAACTATATATGTCTTCGATGCTCAAACGCCAGTCGTTTGAAATAAACCTATAATAAAAATGGTTATCCGCTTCAATGTAATTGTTATAAGACATGAACAACGATATGTCGTACTATGCAATTAGCATGCGACCTGTGATTCAGCGCAGCAAGCCAGTTGTCATTATTGTATTTTGAGGTATATAGCAATGCATCAAGTTTTTCCAGAGAAATCGAAAATTTTTATCAGCATTGAAGAGTACGAGTTAACAGCGACCATCAAAATGTACTTCTGTATAAAATCAGAGTATTTGCATCTCAAAATTTGGTGTGGATAGAAAAGTTGATGCAGGCTAGTCACTTTGAAAGTCATACTCAGAATGTGCTAATATATGACACAAATAGTGTAAGTGGTTACGTAATTTATCAAGGATTGGTTTATATAGTCAATGAAGACAAAAAATAATCAAGCTATCCTTAACAAAATTAGGATATTGTAGCTGCCCAACTTACGTGGAGTTATGGTAAAACCACACCATTCAAAGAATCACTAATCTGTTCTACACGAAGAGTGGTGATTAGGCCTTCCTAACCCTAAATAATTGTTATATAAAAGATAATTTTATCGATCAGGAACGTATCTAAAATGAAAGGGAAGTTACATGAATAAATCAACACCACACCGGTCAACAATATGTATCTATGATTTATGTTAAATTTAAGAGCAAAAGACGTTGGCTTTTGATGATTGGAATAATTCATTCAACATCCAATGACCAACTGGTTCGGTATAATTTGATTACGGTTTAGTGTACCTACAATAACTTGAATCTACGATTTTGTTTAAATAACCTTAAAAGTATATAATAGTCAGTTAATACTTTCAAAAATGACGCTTTCGTGTGTCTTTCCTGTCACATATGGATTCACCATTTTCAAAATATGTTGAACTGTTTTCACGTAAAAAAAGTGTATATATTTCATACGAAGGTGAGTTCTACTGTCTCTTTCAGGGGGAATCTTGGATTTTAGGCTCTTATTTTTAGATTTTCTCAATTTTTTTTTAAATATCTTTATGTTATGACATAACAAACTATCACTATAAAATTATTTTTTGGCTAAGTGCTTGAACAGGTACAATAACTTTGTAGCATAATACTTCTCAACATTTCAGAGTGTATGCTAGTGTTTTCACTCAAAATATATATCATGTAAAAAATTTCCCTACCTAAGTTTAAACTAATTTTCTTCAATATATTGGGCTATCTATATCACGATGTCTTTAGATGTTTGTATTCAGTATTGTCATCTTGATTCGCATGTAGCTCATCTGCAGTTTTAGTTTTTACGAGTTCATTTCGTGACAGACCATAATATTCTGTACTGATACGATTTAGAAATAAATTTTTTCCGTTTTTGATGATTTTACCTACATTTTATTCTTGCTGGCCGTTTAAGTTCAGGTTATTTTTACTCCTATTCAAATATTCCTGGATTCAAAATATAAGACATCTTAATTTGTCTATTCTGAATTCGGTAAATTTATCCGAAACACTTGATAATTAGTAAACGACAGATAAAGCCTATGTCTAAGGTATAATAAAAAACATAGAAGACAAAATCCTGTAGCAGTTAGCATAACAGCTTACGAAAAGCATAATTATTGGTAACCCAGTATCCTGCTATACACTTTTACCTGCTTTCGACGCTATATAAAACGTTAGGCCGGCAGTGGTTTCAAACAGAACTCCATCTTTACATTAGTCTTAGGGATGTGAACAAATTTCGGAATGTCGTGGAAACAAATTATGGCTTTTTGTTTAGCGTATCTAATCGTGGTGCAATCAGGCATTCACTCTGTTTAATGCGTTAATCATTTATAAGAATAATTTTTATTTAAATATATTCACTCGTATAATTTTGCCGCAATTTTCGATAATTGATGGTTCTCGTTCTAATTATTTATTTTTTATAAATCTTGAGTGTCTAAGTAAGCGTATTTTAGAAGGTGACGCAATACGGCCAATACGTTTTTTAAATTATATCATTAACGCACTTTTAATATCAAAGTTTTGTAAGCAGTAATATATAAACCCTAGTGACATTCACAGTGGACTTTGTATTCCTGTATTCTGAATAAAGCCATAATTTTGTTCAGCTCAGTCTGGCCTAATAAAGTTCAAGTCCACCAATTTCATGTTTAAAATAAGAGATAATGTGTTAGTTTATTTTGCCGGTAATAAATAAAATTTTTGATGTAGTGTTATACTGCTTTTGGAAGACTAAATAATTAAATAGTCTTTACTGCACTGCCTAACATCATATGGGACATATATTTACATAAGTTTCATTAGATTAAGCTAATTTTAGAGACTAAGAGCTGAGCAAATAAAAATGATCTTTTAATATCAACGCAATTTTTAATATATATTCACAATCATTAAATTTATTGAGCTGTTACGATCATCCCATTTAAAGCACTGATAAAACAAATCGTAGTTCTAAACTGTATTAGGGTTTTGTATCTAGTTTAAAAAAGGATAATATAACTTATCAACTAAGTATGTGACCTTTAGTCCAATTTTAATGCAATCTTTTAATATCTGGTGACCAGTGTTATAACTCAGCTGTTAAACTAAATTTGGTTCTAAACCTGTAAGTTAGTAACTGTAACTAATACATCTTGACCAGTTAGCCACTGCTGATACACAAAAAGAAAATGTTTAGGCATTTTGACGTGCTTTTTAAGGATTCTTTAATTTTGTAAGTGGAACGCATACATTATCCAAGTGTTACACTGTGGTAAATTAACCTAAGTTTTCTGTTTTTTATTGAATATATAGTGACTTGTGGCGACATCATTTAGCATTATATAAAACAGATATGTGGTATGATTTGTGTTTATGAATGTACTAGTCCTCAGGTTCATGCACTGTCTGATCAACAAGTATTTTACTTGTAATAAAGTTTAGCCATTGCAGTGCTAAAACTTCCTATACTGCGCAAATTTGTTTATGTTTGCAACTATTTCGTCCCATTTTACAATCATATGTCTATCACATACTCGATTTAAATGTTGTTTTGATGAGCAAACACATGTTTATATGAATCTTTCTAAAAGTTTATTAGTTATAAGTGGTTAGGCTTTGATGAGGAGTACACAGTAGAAACCAGTAGAAGTGATAAGATACTATATTTAACAGAAGGATTGATGTAAATAAACATTAGTATATTTATATCTGAAGTGAAATTCAGTAATATTACTACACTTTACAAATCTCAGTTTGATTTGGTAATTTTCAGAACATTTACGTCTCCTACTAAAATAAATGCATTTTTATAGCTTTTAGCCAACAGTCTAATATTACATGCTTATAATATGGCTTGACTCAAACAGAGTGGAATGGGATCAAGCAAGTATGATAACGTTGATTTGATTGTAAGACAAAAAGTAGTTAAAAACAAAGTTCAGAAAAAGATATTGTCCTAAAAATCATGTGTTCTTAAACATAAATGCAAGTATTTTTATGGTGCTTTTGACCTAGAATGTTGGAGTAACGATACAAAATTGATACATTTGTCATAAATATGATTTAAATTAGTTTTCATCCATATCGATTATGTTATTTACGAATCAACTGTGTCCTTAAAGACTAACCATGCGTTGTTACTTAATATACAAAGATCTTAGGGAAAACGGAGCTAAATTTATATTTGGTTTGAACTAGTAACTTTTCTGAATTCAGGATTTATTTTACTAAAAGAAATGTAAACATAAGCAGTTCACCTGGAAACTAATTTTCAGGAAATTCAAACTGTTAATAGTATTTAGAGATTGTATACTTGTGTATCAGAAGACTAAAATTTGTTATGTTATAATATAATTTTAAATTGTTTCTTGATTGTATAAATTTCATGAATGCATTCAGTATAGAAACGTTACGTCATTTGTTTCATGAAATTAAAACATAATTATTTCGTCTCTATAGTTTTTAAATCATTTGTTTCTTCGCACATACTATAATCTGTTTTGAAACTTTTATTCGGAGTGATGTTAGTTTACTTTTCCAAGTAGAATTTATCTTTCTAGTTAACTACTTTGATCAGAACATGTGACTTGAAGTGCCTACTGGGGTTTTCACGATGGTCTTTCAAACTTTATGTTTTATATTTTAGCTAGATGATTATAATTTCAAATTATCTCCTTTATTAAACACTTTTTCTATAAAATGCACTGATACTAATAAACCGTAAACAAACTTATCAATAATTCAATGGGAATGGTTATTTTTGTGAAGATTGGTTATTTAGTTTATTGGGTATGCCACAGATTGATGTTGACAGGGTACCATGGAAAATCAGAGAGCACTGGAAAGCTGTTTCGTATTAGTGTGGAACTCCTCAACAGTGCGCACCCTAGACTCCGCATTAGGATCTTCAGGTTGACTGCGAGAGCCTAGCCCTCTGCACCACTGGATCGGCATCCAGCTGTCCAATGCTCCATGGTTTCCATCGGTAACCTGCCAACATCACTCTTAGACGAACTGAATTAACTAAATTTAACGCCAATTATTACAAAATCATATCAGTTCAATTACAATTTCGGCACTCTAGTGACTACCTTAAGGATATTCCTGAAGCACTAGTGAGAAGTCGTGGCTGGTAGAGTTTAGAATGTCGTAAGTGAGGCAGTTATCACCAATGACAATGGATGATCGTCGCGCTATATATTACAAATTGATGGAAGTAGGAATTCTACCATTGGATGCCGACCCAGAGGTGTGGAGGGTTAGGCATTCACCGTCAGCCCGGAGCTCCTGGTGCGGAATTCGGGGTGCGCACTGTTGAGGAGTTCCACAATAGTACGAAACAGCTGACCGGTGCTCTCTGGTTTTTAATGGTACTCCGCCAAATTCAATCAACTAATCAATAATAATTGAATAAGTGTAGTTATTGAAATTTGAGATTTTAGATCAAGTGTTGACTTTAATAAAATCACCACTAGAAATTTTGGGGTGCTTAATAACTTTGTTTCATTATGAAACGATTCGATAGTGTATATCCACAACCTAACCAGAGATAGAACCCAGAACAACTATCTGCTGTGATAAGCCTATGAATTTTAGACCGCTGAGTTGATATCTGGTAGTTTATATTTTTAGTTTTTGTCATTTTTCGGTATTGCGTGACCATCATTCATCTTCAGTGGTAATTTCTATTCCATAATCGATGTAACTAAACCCCTCCCACACACACACTGGTCACGACCTCATACTAAAACTCCGGAAATTACGTGTTAAATTTAGCCAATAGTCAACACATGATGACAATTTAGTTAACTGATCTATTAAGAATTATGTCAACATTGTTTTGAGCGACACAACATCTTCATAGTTTACATCAATACTTGATTTTAATTACCTTGGCTGTTTTACTATAAGTAGGAATTCGGCCAATCAACACACCAATTTCTTACTATATAACAAGTAAATGTGAATTCATTTAAACAAACTAAATACTTTTCAAAGCAACTACTCCTTCTCACCATATTTGTTTTTGTAAACCCTCACATAATGTATTGATATGTGTGTATTCGAAATCCAATTGGTGTGTTACCATGACTTCTATCGGTAATTGTGAATTAGATGTGCACAACTACCACTGAAGTATATAAGTAATTTTTATGTTGACGTCTGAATTATGCATTCATATGACAAATTTTCATATTGTGTACGGAAACACAAGCCAAATGAAGTTAAGTAAACTCATTTAATATGCACAATCACTACATTTCATGAATCGCTGTGTCATGTATTTGTCGGATATACGATATAATATTGATCATATAATCATATACACAAACATCAAATCTCATTAGAGATAGAAACTTTATTTGATGCATTCAAAAAAAAACCTTTACTTGTGATTGTGCAGTTTTGCATTAGTTATAATCATTTGTGATGTACAGCATGTAACAAAATATGCCATAAAATAACAACATCGGTTATGGGATATCTGAAAATTATGGTCAGTTTGTAAAATATGATACTTAGTAGAAACAAAAATGTAATAAATGGAAAGTAAACTTTACGAATATGAAATGATTTCAAACATTAACTTATTTATTTAACATTATAAGTAAATCACTATCTTCCAAATATATGTTTAATAATTCTATTCATTCTATCATAAAATAACTTTGTATAGACAATTATTGAAAGCCAAAAGTGAGTGGTGACTTGTTTCGTCCGATTTCAATTAATTCACAACATCTTTTTTCCTAGTTTGTTTGAAACATTAAATAAGCCTAATTTTAGCACGTCTAAAAATTAGATTGAATGTTTCATTGTGTAAATAAATTGATGATTTATACCTCAAACTTTTAATGAAGTCGTTTTATAGATTATTTTTGTTATGTACTACCACTCAAGATTCAGTTGACAAGTATAGGATCAAGTTGCATACAAACATGATTTTGCACTACATGACTATTACATTAGACATAAGCCAGTCAACTATATTCAGTGAAATCTACTACGACCTCGTGGTATACAGAATCAATCGTCATCCATATAATTTTCTCTCACGTTCACTGTAAATAATTCTGCATCGGTTACGTATCATTTATAGCTTCTAGCGTTCATAAAACGTGGCTTCCATGATAATCGAGACAATGGAGTATATTAGTCAAGTTTGGTTTCTTCGTCAACTCACAGAAAAAAGACCAGGTTTCTATAGATAATATTTATTAAGTAACTCAAGAGACTATCTGCAATATCAAAACTTAATTGTTAGTTAGAATTATTATAAGTGACCTATTATGAAAAGCATGAAAATAGCGGAAAAATTTCTGGCAAGTATAAAGCCAAACCTGAGGAAAGAAAAGCTACTTGTTACAAACACGATACAATTACTCTTTACTGAAGATGACCAGATGATTGATATCTACAGGATTTCCTGGAACGATAATTAAACTCAAGTAAACTCAAGTACTATGCTAAGGTGTCACTACATAATCACAGATCTCATTTTATTCTTTCTATTCTGATTTCAAGTGTAGCACTACTGTTGTCATCGTTATCTCTAGTCATCTGACTTTTATTTTAGTAAATGTTTTTGCCATAGGGAACTGCATTAAGACTGCACTTGCGTCAGGTTCCATGCTACTTATATCCTTCATAGTTCTTGTAAATTATATTTCAGATACATTACAAAGATAATGAGTTAAGTAATTTAATCAGTAGGTCGATATAAAAATCCTTTTCAGTAAAATACAAGTGACAGCTCTTGGAAGCGAAACTGAAATGAGTATGTCTCGGTGAAAAAATAATGGTAAATTTAATTTCTCGCCACACGATTCGACCAAAATGATTTCTTTCAACAAATAACTTCATGCTCGATAATGCTAAAATTTTATTAACTCGAAGGAGTCATAAATTTGCTTCATATGAATTCGGATCTAATATCGCAAATTGGCATTGTATAAACAACCATTGATAACCAAGAAGTACCAAACCAATGTCTTGTCCTAGTATGGGACTTCCAAGCAGCGCACACCCATACTGCCGCTTGGGATCGAGCCAATGGCATTCAGAATTCATTAAGAATATCTAACCTTTTACCTACTGAGTGGACATGTAATGGCTGATAATTCTAATTTCATGTGAATAACTAATTTTTAGGAATGCTGGATGGTTGGATTACAAAGCTTCTGTTTGAATAGCATCACTAATAATTACTATATAACTTAAATGAAAGACATAATCATGAAGGAAATTCTCTTAACAATAATATTCTTTTATTTTTCTATTTATTTAAAAAGTAAAACAAAAAACATGAATATGTGTATTTCAACTGATATCACGGTACATATGAAGATAATCATATCATTCCATATTTAAGAATAAAGAAATTTTACTGTGAACATCTTCATTTAATCACCATATATTCCCCACTTCATAATACCCTTTTTTTTTCTTCATTCCTTTTTCTCCTTTAATTGATCATATATGAAATCATTACCATTTTTTTTATTAAAACACTACAGATTCCTTATGAAACAGTTCAAAGTAACAGATAAAATGAAGTTAAAGTGTATTATCTTATGAATTCTATAACTTCTAATGTATCATATCACTTAAAATATAAGCCTTACATAAAGGTGTATATCATTGAACTAAGTGATAATATAAAATGTAATTTTTTCTTTTGTTATGTATTTCCATTTGAGTACATTTATTATGTGTTTTATCGATTAATGACACAATTAATTATTATATTAAATTGTGTAATTATATCACAGAAAGGTGTTACATTATGTAATGTATGAATTTTTCATTGATTAGATTCATACAGTAAAACGCTATTCTAATATTCCAATTCTCAGTTATTTATAAAAAAATATTTGTGACATAGTTACTATCAGTGACACAAATGAATTGATTAGGGAATTTTACCAGTGGACATCTGTCTAATGGTGCTGATGGTTGATCATTCTTTGCGAAACTTAATGGTCTTCGGTTGAGTTCCCTGACTAATTTTACGGTAATGTAATAATGACAAGTCCCATAATAGTACTTCCTGGTCTTTATTGGTACTCAACCGAGATATCCATAAATTCATCTCAGTTCAACTATTATTTGTTTATTTATCATCCCTATTCATTATTAGAAGTTATCTGATGAGTTAACGATTATAAAACAAATCTGTAACAATAATTAGCTTTATTTGACTCTTTTTGATCAATACTCAAACCCATTATTACTTTAATTTTGGTCAATGCCAACGTACTTTTATGACTACCAACCAGTTAGTCAAACTAGATAGTACATTTACTTCAGATAGCTCAAAATTTGTATTCATAGCTGTAATATTGGGTGATATGAGGTGAAGTATCGTGAGTTACATCACCTACCTACAGGTTGTAGACAAATGTCAACTGACACACCAGTCCAGATTCAGAGCTTCCTATTGACTATCCTCAACTACCTGTCAGTGTTACCCGTCTTTATATATAATAATCAATAAGTTAATTCATAAATTAATTATATCTATTTTAGTTAACTATAGAATGCATTTATTGAAAGATCGCCACTCAGTAACAATATATCTAAGCCAGTTACAGCTCGAGACGGTCCAAATCAAATTAGCTGAAGTTGGCTACGAACATATTCCATAATGTTAACAAATCAAGTGTTATAATCACTGAGCTATCACCCTTACAAACTGGGGACTTAAAAATTTTTGCCTAGTTGCTTAAACTTACAACTTTAAGACATCTAGGTCATTTAAATTCGCATTTTACTTAACTTATTAAAAGAATAAAGTTGTACGTTATATTCTCACCTTTAAATAAACCACTATTTGTTTCTAAATAAACAATTAAGTAAATGCTATAGATATCAGTCAATACATTAGACAATCCTTCAAAATACTAAATCGTCTAGTATATTCACGTCATTTCATAAATAAGAATATATATGTATATGTATTAGCAGTGTTTATTTAAGTAAACTTGATATAACGGTATTGATTTATTAACTTTTGATATAGACTGTACTAATTGCCTGTATTCATTACCGATTGATTTCAGTTGGGTATCACTGAAAACTACGGAATACTGAACAACTGTATTGTCTTAGTATGGGATTACTCAGTGGTTTACACACTTGACACTAATAAAGAATAAAATCCAAAACCTTTAGCTCACGAAGTTAACATTTGAGCATGTTTCAGTGGGCTTATACTTAACTGAGATCAATTTATAATGAATACAAACAGAAAATTAAAAATCCTTTTGAATAAAACCACTTCATACCCTATTCGTAGACAGAATAAATGCATGGTAGAATTAAGAGCTCTTTCAGTAGGCATATTATAATTAGCTTGCAAAAGTATTACATGCATAAATAATCATTTCCATAGACTATTCAATCAACTGTCTTACTGTTTTCAAATTATGAACTTAGTTAACGCCTAAGTCAGTTAATAGACTTTTGATGATTCATTTAGTTAGACAAGCTATTTTAAATGTTTATCTCTTGTAGAAACTAGGTATTGTTCTACTCATTTGATCAATACTGGCACATTGATATAATATAAAAAAACTTTTTCTTACATTGTTTTGTGTTGCTTAAAAAGAAGTTTTACACAAAATGTTAATAACAATAAATTTTCTCACAGTAAGAAAGACTCAAGACCGATTGTGTGGAATAGAAACAAATATCTGTTTACTGTAAATTTGACAATAAAATTTTGTGCATGATTTTTAAAAGAAACCATCAGTTGATTCTCACCTTCATTTATGAAATCTCTTTGCTTATTTAGCTGCTATGGATAATTTTACTGTTCATTTATAAAATACATAGATATAACTGGTATATTTGTAATTTGAATCAATTCAAAAGACAGACAAAATATGAAATAACTTATTAACTATAGTGTTACTGTCTAAGTTATTCCAGTACACTCCGGTCGGATATTCATATTAATCACCATGCTGTATAATGTTATGTAGTAAATCTATAGTAGCACTATTCAAACAGATCACTAAACCCGAAAAGTTAAGTGTGGAAATGAGTGATCTTGAAAAAGAGTTTCCCAAATTTTTTAAGTAAAGCGAATTTTTATGTAAATTCACTGATAGTATTGTATTACATAAAAAGAATAGCGAGTCGGTGTAGTACATTTATAGTTAATTGCCTTGCCGATGTGCATTAATAAATGTATGTTGAATAGTGGTATCATATAAGGTTTTCACAGAACCCAGATGACTGGACGTCCAGAGGTTTCCAGAAGGTGAACGATCTTAAATCTTAATCTAAATGTGCTACCTTGTTAGACAGTGATTTTTCTAAGATGAACCTACGCTTTAAAAGACTAAGGTTGGAAAACCGATGGCTACGGTTAACTTGAGTATTATGAAACATAACAATTCCCCTATTTTGTCCTATTTCTATGAGGAGATAACGTTAATTAGAGCTATGACCAATATGAGAAGACTGATAGAATTTCTAAAGTGAAGAATCTGTTCATCTGGGGCACCTAAAGGTCAACGAGCTTGAAAAAGTTAAGCGTAATGTTTTGATAATGGTGCAAAAGGACGTATATATAGAGTTACTGAGTAGATTTAGAAATAACAGTAAGTTAACTAAACATAGACATAGTCTGAAACGATCATCGTCGATAATGGTGGATGGATTACTTTATGTCATTGGTTGTTTGAATTACACCGAGGTCCCAAATATTTTTAAACACCCAACAATTTCACCTGGCTAACATTTTGTGACTAAATTGGTCATTAGACATTATCATAAAGAGGAAGGACATATGAGAACATCTCAAGTATTCACTATAATTCGCAGAAAATACTGGGTAAGGAGGAGGAAACCAGCACAGTTAAAAGAGCAATAGGAAAATTCGTGACATGTCGACGGTTTATCGTGAGTGCAGGACAACAGCTAATAGCACCACTGACCCTCTGTGGAGTGTGACAAGGTTGATATAGCTTAACATTTGGTGGAGTAGACTACTTTGAACTTTTCATAGTTAAGAGAGAAAGATCATTCGTCAAGAAATATAGATGTGTATTTACTTGTTTGCAAACAAGAGCTGTGCATATTAAAACAAAACATGGTCTAAACACTGATTCATGTGTAATGTCCTTACTACGTCTTATGGGGAAAAGAGAGAGGCCTACAGAGATATATAGTGATAACGGGTCGAGGTTTTTAGACATAGTTACCAGACTTAAAGAGTTTGTACAACACTGGGAGATAAGTAACAAACTAGCAATGAAACTGATTTAATGGTACTTCAACCAACCATTTATATTCTCAATTTCGGCTGAGCAAGAGCACCAGTATCTAAACTAGCTTCAGCAGTTTTTCTTCATTCCAAACTACCTCAGTTTGGAAACTACACTTATCTTTCAAAATTAGAGCATCTGCACATACTGTTAGCAAACAAATCTAAAACTGAACGATTAAGAGAAAGTATTTGCTTGATTGGTTGTAGGATTTAAAGCGGCCACTTAAATATTTAATTTTCCGTTTGAGTAATTACAAATTTTAATTGGTGTTTATTGCAAATAAATAAATGTAACTATTGTGAAGAACTAAATTTGTTTGCAAGAATCAGCAACATACCTATGGTTAGCAACTAATAGTATTTCAGGTTACTAGAATACTAAGTTAATCAATTGTAAAGAAATGTCAATAGTTTACTCCTGTCGAAGATTTGTGCTAAAGATGCTGTCTAGGAAGATGTTTGCAAACCTTACTATTAGACTACTAAGTTCAGACAACTCAACTTCATCTAATAAATACACTTCTATGGCGTAATTTAGTTATTTGAATATAATAAAGTTTTATATAAATATTCATTGGTTGTAAATGATTGATCAGTGGTTTATCACTTGTTTAAGATTGTATACTGTTCAGTGTATTTCGAAGTATATTTCTACTTATTATTGATTAGTATTCCGTTTAATTAATGAAATGTAAAATTATATACTTTATTGGTAAATAATCTACAATGAATTTGTTGTTCAGAAGGTTTTTTTATTAGTCCACTGGTGACAATTTCTTGATAAGTAGATTATAACTATTTACATAAAGAGAATGAGAGAGATAGTAACGATTTTACAAGTTTGACTATGTAAATGAAATCGTAGTAGTTTATCTACGTATTGGTTAGTTTTTATCGGCTGGGATTATCTATAACAAAAGTGTTTACATTGTGCTGTATCCAGCTTTAAAGATAATTTAGTGAATGTTACATGAAATGTGTATGATTTCTGTTACAAAACTTAGTTTAATTGCTAACTTTAGATAATTGGTTTTTTCATCCTACATACTGAGATTTGGTATGGTTATATGTTCAGAGCAACTAGTTATGGAGTACTCTAGTGGTTTGAAATGAATTTACACTTTAAAAGTTAGCAGATACTTACTAAAGGACCAGAAAAACAAGTGGAACGTTTGATTCAAGTCACCCAGTGTTTCTAGCCCTCATTGCAATTACCGCACTGACCCCAAACAAGTAATCTACATCTATCAACTTTACTTAGACCACCAGTCACAGACTTTATAAACTGATACCACGTTTTGGTTTGGCCACCCCTAGCCTTTTCCATCCTACTTCCACTCCAACCCACATCGCGACGAGTTAGGCTGTGGTTGAGCATACGTGACACATGTCCATACTATCTCAGCCGATTAAGTCTCACAATCTCACTAAATGATTTGACATTTTTCCCTAGTTCCACGTATCTAAAGCGAGTATTGTCTACTCGGTCATTCTATGATACACAGGCGATGTTTCGAATACTTCTACCATCAAAGACATTAAACCTACGTATATCTTCTATTTAAATGGTTTACATTTCACATCCGTAGGTTGTAATAAAGTTGACTGCTGTGCAGTACGCTCGCTTTTCATTAGAAGACAGATATCTCAACTTCTCTGCAAATGACGTAAGTTGGTACACGCCAAACGAGCTTTCTGAACCCTAACGGAGATTTAGTCAGATACCAATTCTCCAGTGCTGATGATATTTTCAAGATAACTGATCAACGTGTTCAACTACTTTACTTCCGGCGACCAATCTTGGCGATGATGCAGACCGGTCCTTAAATAACACCTCACATTTAGTAGAAAAGTAGAGCATTTTAAATATGATTCCATTGTTATTCACGGCGTTCAGGTGAATGTATATTGCCAATATTTCACTAAATGTGACTACACCGTCTGCGCATTCTACGTTGACATATGGACTTCCTGAAAGGTGAATGATTCCTGCAGAGTTAAACGAAGAAAGTAAAACTCCTAGGAAGACATCTATAAAGGAATTAAATGAACAAGAGTATAAGAGCTAGCCCTAATGAATCCCCTCCCCCTATAAAGTTGAAAAATCTAGTGTCGGTTTGCTATATGCTCTAACTCGGATAGTCTTATTCAAGTAGAGAGTTTGTATGGGTTTATATTCCTTTGAAGTAGGCTTTTATTGTCAAGTAGTGGGACAGAACTCGGTCTACGGAATCAAAGTGTACCTTCAATTCCATAATTACTAATATTATCAGACTTTGATAAGTATGTTGGTATTCTACAAGCTGGCGTAGGTTGAATATTTGACCAATCGATCCTTTCTCATGTCTGAAACCAGCCTAGTTTACTCGAGTTTGTAGTTCCCTAGGGTCAGATAAACATAACATGATTAGAACGAATAACAGTTTAGACACTATGTTGGTCAAACTGACTTCTTTATGATTGTCATAATAAGATCCCTGGCCTTTTCAGTAAAATGGACTTGAAACTTCCTGATAAAATGCCTTAAGTTTGCTCTGATTTAGTCATATATGACTAATAGATTATTAAATAATCCTGTATACATTTTGGTCTCATTTATAAATGCTAAGTAATAAGCTGTCATTAAATTTGTCAGGCAGGTTGAACAAATAATTAGCATATTATAAGCTTAACAATTGAAATTTCAGTTTGTTACTAAATTGTGTCTTCACTAGTAATGCGTTTTGTTACACTCTATTAAACTAATTAGAACTACTTAACGCTTGCATGAGATTCCTTAGCTACAGGAATTCGAATACGAGTAGAACAACGGCATTTGCAGAATGAGTTGAATTCACTATATTTCGTGGTATTCTCTTCAGCTATATTCAGGTAATTAATTTTAATCTGTGTCATGTAAATATCATTGTAAATCAAACGATATACAATGTTTATAAAGAAATAGATTCGATTCTAACGGAGATAGAACATGGGTTTTAAAGAGGTTGTTTATAAATGAATGGGGTGATAGTTCTAGAAACCGTTTCAGGTGACTATATTACTTGATAAACAGGAGAATTTCATTGTCTAAATGAAAAAATGGTCTGATATGAGTTAAAAGTAGCTAAAACATTGATTGGTTATGACTAAAACTTATTAAATAATCAGATTAAAGTTTAATAAAGGTATGATAGATATGAAGTGGTATAAAATTTTTGTAGCATATGGGGTTCAATATCTCTGGTTAAATTGCATTCTCTGAACTAAATGGTTTGTTTGCAGTGCTTTTATCGTTATTCTTAACTAAGGTTCATTTATTAAACCATCCAATTCAGAGAAGACAATATAGTTAAAATGATGGATGAAGAATAAACTGGAAGTAACTTGATTGCACAATAAAGGAATTAAGACTAGTGGGATTAAAAAAATAACATCGAAAATTACACTCTGTTCATATTTAAATGAATATGAAAATATTACTCCGTTTTTCTGTAATCACGGCATTTGAAGGTTTATTACTAGTTCGATATCAATACAATAGTCAAGTTTTAGTTTTCTCATCAAAATAGTTTAAATAAGTCTCAGTACTTTAAAGTTGCTTTGTTTATTATTTATTCAACAGTATCAATCGTGTTCATTTTCTGACAGAATTAACATTTACTGAGATCTACATCAGTTATTCTTTTATGTATGAAATATGAGTAGGTATTTTGACATGTCATTTTTTTGTTCATGGATCACTGAATTTTAGCAAAATGTAAAACATTATATAATCTTTAGATAACTCCTTTAAGATATGAAAGCGCTAAAAGAAGATTGGTTGACTAATACTGAATCAAAATAACACCTTCATTGTTCATATTAGTAAAGTTATTATTCTGATATTTTCGGTTACTATTGCTATAAGTAGTCCTATTATGGTAACATTATTCCATAAACTACTGGCCCTTATCAATTTGATCATTCAATTAGTCGTAGTTTATTATGCCATCATTAACTGTTCTTATTATCACCGTTATTAAGATTATTTTGGTGGTTACTATCAGTTTCATCATTTTGTCTACCATAATTTCATTAGTCTATACATTTTTCTTCTAACCGATTATGCCATTAATTATAATTCGAAAAGTTACATGTTAAATAAAACATTGTCGTTGTAAAACATTTAATCTAATTACACAAAATCAGGCCATGTATAGACGATTCAGAGAACATGTAACTAAGTGGATTCACTTCATCTTACAATGTTTGTTTTTCTTGTTTTACATAATTTATTTTGGTGATTTTATTCAATGATAATAAGATCTACTAATGATCTCATCTATTTATGCTTATAGAAATATCTTTTATTTGTACTATCTATGAGTAGATTATGAATTCGTTACAATCAATAACATACATTTTGTTACGTATAAGTGATGACATACTTAACAATAAATCCAAATTATTATTGATTTTTGTGCAGATTGTTAGAATTGAAGTTATATATCACGAACTGACCTCAATTAAATCATCACTGAAAATCAAAAATCAATTACTGTTTCAGCCAGAATACTATCATTGACCAAACCAGGGACTTCAAATTACTTAAAAATGAAAACCATCTGATGTTAACTTACTGGTATTTAGGTTATGCGAGAGCTGCTAACCTGAAGGTCTTAGGTTTGATCTCTGGCAAGGTCATAGATAAGAACTGCTGAATGGTCATATAATAAGCATGTTCATTTATTCTTTATTATGTAGAAGTTCAAGTTTAATTACTTTACCGTTGGTAATTAATTTACGAACGTAAACTGGTAAATTAAATTAGAGGTCATAGTTACCTGATGTCCAGAGTAAATTGTATCTTACTCGTAGACTATATTATATTCACTTTTAACGGAAGTGATGTCTGTTACGTGTGGCACTGAATGGTCGTCACTCTGTGTTACAAATTAATTGGAATATGAATACTACCACTGTAAATAGGTCCAGTGTTTCTGTTTTTTCAGCTTTCACCTAGAGTCATGATGGTCCTAGGTTCGTTTCCTAAGTTAAATTTTAGATTTATACTGATGAAGAGTCCCATACTAGGAAGAAACAGCCGTTAAGTATTCTGTGATTCTCATTAGTACACAACCGAGATCAGTCTGTAGTAAATACAAAGTAATCAATTAAATAACAATATCTACAAGAACATCTCTATTCAACCACATAATATTTATTGGTCTTTATAGTAATACCGCAAATGAAATGTTACTTGATTTTATGTAATATTTAGAAAGTAATTACAAAACAGTACTTTCTAAATGAAATCTATCCAGTATGTAAAAGTGTTTGTAATGTATGTTAAAAGTTGGCTTTCATCATTCATTTTCACTTTCCTGATTGTCAAAGTTGAAAAATAAACTTTACCTCATTAATTTGTTTATTCAAGTTAGTTTATGGATTATTAACTCTTACGGTGATATTTATTGTCTGATCTTTCAACTTTATGTATGATACATTATGCACCCACTACGATGATAATTAATATGAAATTGACCTGTTTCAATGGGTAACAGCACTAAATAATCAATTGTAATACTTTAAAGTAGGCCAATATGCAAAATAACTTATTGTTTTCTTCGATGTGTAACCCAGTTAGATAGTTGGAACTGTCGTTGAGATGTAATTATCCCTATAAAGTGCAGATCATGTAGTAGTGGTTCGTGTTTAGCTTAATAGTACGTTGCGTGCTAGAAAGTGATGGAAGAATATATAAAAGAAACCAATGACCATTAGATGTACTTACATTTTTTATTGGCAATATTCGATAGCAATTAGCTGTAAAACAAGCCTAAAACTAAGTGAGGTTGACAAGTAAGATTTGAAGTTTGTCGATAATTCTTGATGGGCCATACTTAGTGGGTAGATATAATGCTATGTTCTCATCGTAATTACATGATTACCAAAACGTTTAGTGTGTAACTTGATAACGTTGCTAAAATTGCAGTTGGAATAATCCCTCCAGTGAAGTGGAAATAGATTTTCAGCGTTGAACCAACTTATTGACTCATTCAACCCATGTATTGATCTAATCTAAACGACCAAGAACTTCCAAATCAAGGTTGTTTTTAGTTGAAATTCAGCAGTGTTACTTTTTACAACTCTTGTTCCTGAAAGTGAAGTTATTCTATGAGAGGTTACTTGAATTCACATCTTTCGTTTGTGTATATCAATTTACTTGCAATTGTGAAGAATGCTATAAGGAACGTATCATCAAGCAATCTAGTCAATCTTCTAGCCATATTTGGTAAAGGTTATACAAATAGTATACGCAGCTTGGTTTTATCTTGTTTAGTAAATGCTGACCAAGTAACAAAAACCATGGCTTTCAAAGCAATATACTATATACCGTCATAGTTTTGTGAATGGGTTTAAATTTGTTTCTTATGCGAAATATAAGCTTTGAAGATTAGAACCAATAACTCTTGTCTATATATCCAGAAGAAATTAGTAACATACCTCTCTCTTCTCTATCCAGATAAGACTAAGTTAATGATTTTGTGAACATTACACGACTTTTACTACATGGATTTTTCCTTATCATATTTTGCACATTGTCTTCATTGCTAATATATGGCCTGAATTGCTTGTTCATACACTTCCTACTATGTAATTATCATTGATTGTTAACTTGATTGAATATTATGGAGATTGGTTATTGGTTTGATATGGATTAGACAACCTTAGAGATCCAGGTAGCACTAGACAGCTGTTTTGTCCCAATATGGGATCACTCAGAATCGCCCATCCACGACCTCATCAGAAGAGTGAGCTCAGAAGTTTCAGGTCCCTCTATAAAGGCTTGATTGTTAGACAACTGTACATGCATCTAAACGTTGATATTTTTAACCTCAGTTAATTTTTGATATATATTTAGGAGACCTCTTCTATTGCTATTGGTTTGTAAATGCCTGACACTCAACATAACAGAACTCAACTGGTCACATCTTTTTCAGTTTTGATCTACATCATGTATTAAAATGTTTATTCAACCTGTTTTTATTATTTTTAGGATTAGAATTAGTATATTTATTTTTTTTTATGATTAAGGAGCACTTTTAACTTATTATGATTAATTATGTAATTCATCTATGCCACTGACATGGTTTATTCATAAATTTCCCTTGAGTAGTTTCATAATTTTCATATTTACGCATGAATATATTACTATATACTGAATGAAAATCTGATCAAGTTCATAAAAATTATGTTTTGAATTTGTTATTGTGTTCAGTTTACAATTTCAATTTATTGAATTTCTTTTTGTTTAAATTTTAAACCGTTTAAACGTATATAAATAAACCTTATGTGGTAATTATCTCCGGGTATCTTAGAGTTAATATTTATTTAACTTACCTTCTTTTTATCACATTTAATTCATTTATTATTTGATTAATTAGGTTATAAATCTTTATTTAATGATACATAAATGATGCGTTTATCACTTAATTTTTATAGAATCACATGACCGATTTGGACTGTTATATTGATTTCTTAAATCGTTATGTACATATGATGGCTATCACATAACTCAATAGATAGATATTGTGATAATTAATGATCAATACATATTTTACACATACCTACATTGATTCCATGGAATATAATTTTGTATCAAGTGTGTTTGCATCATAAACGGTTTTTTTAAGTCTATGAAATCATTCATTGACTGGCTACTTGCTTTGGATCTGAACTATAACCGTGTTCAGAGGTATAGTGACATGGGTTCGACTGCATCATCATAATACAGATGTATTTCTTCTTTATATTCTTCTAAATCCTGTGATCTAGTATCCTGTCGAATATAAACCGTATTCACAATGTCTATGTCATTCTCGATTCCATTACAACTATATTATTTTGATTGATCTGATATTGATTTTGTTAAAAAAAATAATGCACTTGAAGTAAAAATTACCTTCCCACTAAACGTGCATACATATGCTCATAATAAATAGTGAAATGTAGATAGTTGGAGGTACATATTGGTGATCCGTGGAACATGGTTTCATGCTAGTTACCAGTCATAAGGAAGAGAAATCAATCATACGAGGATTGATCAAGCCTATAGAATTCGAGCTCATATCGTCCACTTTCACAGTTCATGATCGTCACTAATGAACTGACATGAACTAACATTATGTTAGACTAACATACTAATAATGACTGATCACTGAAAAATGATCAGCATCGGGATAGTCTAATCCTTTAGTACTAAACGACTAAAGGATTAGACAGACATGGTATTAGTCACTACTCAGTGAACAACTAATATGAACTCTAAGTTTAACGCACGACAAAACACCCTTTCAAAAAATCTTTTATTATTATCACAAATCTAGCAACTTTAAAAGTCACTTGGATACGAAGTAGTTGTTAGTATTCATATAGTATTTTACGTTTCTCATTTAACTTACACAACTATAAGAGTCATTTAAAAAACGAAAAGAAAATTAATTTATTCATTAAATGGTTTTGTATCTGATGGAAATATATTGACATCAATTAAGGTCATCATTACATCAGAAATGTGTACCTCTGGAGAATGATTTAAACGAACTTGCGTTTTATTAATATATTTTACTAATATTTCCTAACTATATGTACTTACTCGCTTTCATAAAATTCTTGCATCCTAATCTATTTACCGGAAATTAAAAATTAAATGTAACTAAAGTAGTTCATATATTTTATATGTTTCAGCGAAAATAAAGGCCGTTACTGAAGTGTTAAGACACTGTCACTGTTCGATAATGTTAACAAACATCATAGGAGCAAGAGTCAGAGTCTTAAAGCAGAATGAAATATTCGACTAGTGCTTCTGGTTTAAACTAGTTCTCAAACTGAAGTCAATTCGTGTCAAATACGACCTATAAATTAAACTAATCTCTATAAATTCCCTACCTCGAAGTTCTTTAAACTGTTTGTTTTTCTGTTTTATTAATTTGAATATGAATGTGTCACTAGTTCACAAAGGACTCCCTTGTAGACAAATCTTCTTCTGTCTTTTAATATTTATTCATCGAGGACTTCATGTCACTATAATGAAGGTGGTCGAATATACAGTCTTCATAACTGTAATCTTTTTCTTTTGTATCATAAGATAAGACTAGGTTTATCACAAATAGCAATAGACACGTAAAGCTGTTAATCTCACTCAATATTGACTATCGTAGAAGTTGTTTAAAAGAAGGTAAGGAGCGAACAAACTAAAACATGGCATAAGTTCATGGATTCGCTGATTTCTTGTCTCTGCCATATTAGTAGATGAAAACTACCAGGATGAGGATTGTGCAGTTTTTATAACTAATGAATGTACACTTTGGATAACATGATTGAAAAGTCAACCACACTGGCATAGAAGCGTTCACTTTTTCCCTCCCCCCCCCCACTTGAGTCAGTTCTTTTTCTTCTGTTTACTTTTCTTGATAACACTGTTAATACTTTCACTTGTGCTACTTTAATAGTCATCTGATTGTGGTATTGTCTGGGAACGTAGACCAATGTACAAGATTCTACGTGGTAAATGATGATGACTGGGATGAATAAGTTGCTTCATTTACATGGTATGTACAACTGGAAGTACAGTGTGTTATGAAAGTGAGTATGAATAAGTTAACCAAAACAATGGCTAGCTTGACAAATACTTGTCAATTAAATTGAAAATGAAAATACTTTGGATTCCAACGATTAGTTTGTGTCCAGTTCACTTTTCAAAGAACAAACTCGATAATCTCAATAGGCCAGTGATTTCAGTGAAGCTGGAAAACATGGGTTCTTTCATAAAGGAAAAATTCCCTCATCCACTTTACAGTAATCAAATTACACAATTTATCTTCCTTATAAGGACCTTCATTTTAAAAATCCATTTAATAATGTATTTACTACACTCATTTTGCCTTGTAATATGATATAATAATTGAGTCCTTATTTCTTGGTATAACATGTCGTTGGGCTATATTATTGGACAGAATATATATATATATATATATATATATTGGATAGATAGACAAATCATGCCTAATTACTCAAAATCTGGGTACTGTGTCTTGAGTTTTGTTCAATACAAATGATGACCTTGTTCGATCCAATACAGTAGGTTTTCACGATATAATTATAACCCGATGACTACTAGTCTTAAACTGGAATGAAGAGAACACAAAATATTCAGTCAAGTGGAATATATATTTTAGTCATTTTCCTATATACAGGCTAAAACAGATCATGCAATAAATAAATTAGTAAAATAACAGCCATACAAAACGAAAGCAGGAATAAGGAACTCAAGAAACACCTCCGCAGTTAATTAGTTTCAGTTCATTAGTTGAAAATGATAGTCATGGTTAATAGGTCAATTTGAGGTTAGTGGAAGAGAAATAAAAAATAATCGGAACAAGGTGTTGAATACATTTGGCATCATTGTACGTGAAATAATCTTCTGAAATATAGTTATTTAAGTTAGCTATTCTTTTTCATTCGCCAGTTGTGCCACCAAGAAAATTTGAACTCAACAAAAGTATTTCTCTTGGACTAGTTATTGCTTGTTTTTTCTTAATAAGATAAGCGATTAGTGTAATGACCTATGTAACAATATTAAATAATCAAATACATTAAGTAAACACAGTCGATGTGGTATGAACAAACGTCTGTGTGTTAGTTTCTTTGTTTGTTCTATAAATAATGACACACAGTAGCAGCATAAAAAGGTAGAAAGAGATCAAATATATACCGATTTATAGGTTACATTCGTTTATCCGGTATTAATTACTATCATATGATAAAGTAGTCAATATACGATTAGATCTAAGTTATAGCTATATTTTGATAACGAGCTCGATGGATATTTGTTGTGATGTGAGATAATGAATTTACGTCTTCCGATAAGCCGTATTATTATTCTTTCAATACACAACATGATCTATCCAAACTAATTAAATCAAATAGATAATATAGGACAATACTTACGTAAGTGACAAAGTTCATGAGATTTAATTTAATAATATTATTGAATTCGGTTACCAGTAACAATATTAGGTAATAAAATCTATTAATAAAATGAATTGAGGTGGTTTGTGGAGGTTGGTATTAAGTTCTAGTTGACTGAATTTGACATAGATTGATGTCGATAGGGTAACAGTGGAAACCAGTGGAAAACCTATTTTGTCCTAGAATGGGACTCTAAATTTCACCCCAGAGGATTCTAGTTGGCGATCGTCTACAACATTGTACCTCTGAGCTGGTATCCAACTAACTCACCATTGACTAGCTTCAGGATGTTGCTGAAGCTACAGTGAGAAGTTGTGGTTGGTGGAGTTCAGACTTGTCGGGAGTGAAGTAGTTATCATAGATGACACTGGATGATCGTCAAGCTATATCACAAGTCGATGAAAGCGGAAATTCTACTACTGATTAACCTGAAGTCCGTGGAGCGGAATCTATGGTGTACATTGTTGAGGAGTCCCGTGCTAAGACGAAACAGCTGTCCAATACTCCCTGATTTTTAATGGTACCCTGCCGACATCAGCCTGTAACGAATTCAATCAACTAAAAATTAATAAAACGCTAGAATTTTTTATCAAATATTTTACGTACTGAAGTTTTAATGTATGCGCTTAAATGTCATGGAACTGTAGTCTGGACTCCACATACTGAGTTTTGGGTCTACTAATTTGAAGTGTTTTGTGGTAACCGGTATTAAGTCTCGTTGATAGGAGTCGTCACAGGCTGATGTTAGTGGGATATTGTCGGAAACCGCGGAATACTGGGAAGCTGTTTCTTCCTAGTTCGAGACTCTACGGAGGTGTGCACCAGAGAATTGGCTTCACGGGCTTCAAGCTGTCGAACATCTAACCCATCCATCACTGGGGAGGAGTTTGATGGAAAAATTCCCTGGTCCTCAGTGGTAGGCTAATCTGTGACTAATTTAATCAATTATTTAATCAATTACCCAATTGTTCTTCTTCACACTGTGACATCTATTTTGATTGTTATAGATGATAATTGGAATATCATTTAATTTAGTCCAATCTAACATATCACCATGACTGGTAAATTTATATGATAAACGAGGAATCTAACGGTTGCACTGTTTGACTTTCAAATATCAGGTTTTAGATCACATTCGGGTAGTATGTATCATTAGGCTTCACATATAGCTCATAGTCGATTCTATACCAATCACTTCTTTATAAATACGGTCAAAACTGTCAATTTTAAAATGTTTTTCAGTATTTAGTTCATGAATATATCTCTTTTATAATTAACAACTAGCAAAAGACTACAAAACATTGAATTAGATAGAGTTCATTAAATTGCTGAAAATCCTTTCATTTCAGTAATGTCAACATTAATACACTTAAGATTTGGAAAACAAAACAATTTATGCATACATTCTACTAAAGTGTAACAATGAAGTTGTTCTTTATTATCTACTAATTAACTCGTCTTATAATCAATTTTACTTTGTATATAATGATGCAATAGATTTTCTCCTAAAATTTCCGACCTTGACCCATTGCTTCTAACTTATTTATACATGAAAGATTTTGTTAGCTAAAGTTATTTAAATGGTAATTTATTCACATTGCTGTTAAAGTATGATAAAACGATTAATCTATTATAATGTTAAGCAATTAACCCTAGTTAAGAAAGATAGATTATTTGGTAACATTGTGGACTGTTAGGGAGATAGTAAATAGATTACTGGGATCTGTTTTAGTGCTCTATTCTCATGTTGTAATCTTGGGAATATAATGCTGATCACTCATTAATGCAAACAGTTGCTGGTAATAATTTAATACCGTTTTATGAATAAAAAAAAACTACTGAACAAACTACATGTACCTACGGCGGCAACAATATAGAAAGGTACTTGTTGAAAATGACTTAATAATCTAAACAATAATTAGCCACAGTTATTGTTGAATGCATCCAAATACAATGATTTATAGATTGCTCTTAAAATAAGAATGAACAATTAAAATCGTTCCGTTTAAGACTATAACTTGAATAATTAGGTCAGATTAGGACAGTTCTCATGTTTAAATACTAATTGCCTCATTCATTCATTCATTTGTAGGTTTGTATTCATTTCATAATGATTATTTTCTATCTGTGGATAATTTAAACAAAACAGTTCTTCATTCTATTCAGGTTACATAGATTGCATGTGTGTATATATGTGTGAGAATCCGTTTATTTCGTCATTACAAAAATATGGCATAGATACTGGACCAAATGATTCTTAAAATGTCTTATTATCTTGGACATATAGAAAACAGAAATTAAGCAAACATAAACCAGTTAATGAAGTACATTAGTCAAGTGTTTAAAGCATATAAATGTAAAAAAAACTTTCACGTTTGTGTGTATTCTTCATAGGTTGATCATAGTTAGATACCATTTAAAATCAAGGAAAATTGGGCAGCTATTCCATACTGGTATAACACTCATCATCAGTACTCACTCTCGATTACGCCAGGTAACTGAACTTAGGACTTTTAGGTCTCGTGATGAGCACTTAACCATCATTCTCACTGAGATGGTGTCCAACAACAGAATTTTCACTTCCATGAGCTTGCATGACAATCAGTCAATGCCACTGATGATAACAGTCTCTAAACCAGGTATAAAAACGAGCACTAAACCCTAACTATAACCTATAGAAGACTTCAACAAATCCATTAATCATGTGCAATTTATGTATACCGTCTAATACGAAACTTCTCCTACAATAAAGTATTCACTTACAATTATTGACTGTCTGTTGATAATCAGCAGATAAAATCTTATGAAGTGGTGTAACTAGTACTTTATCGTGAGCAGTCTAAGAATCACTTAAGTTCATGCCTACACTACATTTTTACTTTCCCTTGTAACATTCGATCGACAGAATATTCTGTATGAAAGAATCTGATTTGTTTAGTATATACCGTTTGGCTATAAGAAACGTATTATTTGAAATGTTTAGTACTACAATTTATATTTTATGATGTTAAAATTTAATAATTTGAAATATCCTGAAAACAATCCAAAGCTGTCAATAACTGATTTATCAGAAATAACGTTTTCTAGGCCGGCACTGATTGGTTGTAATGATTATTCGTTGAGAACAGTTTGAGAATTACTCAGCATCATCTCTTTACCATAATGTAGGTACGACTAATTATTCCGTATTTCATCTGTCAGTTAATGTTCTAGTTTGTAGACAATTATCATTTGATGTTTCCACTGACTCCTCAGTTTATATGTGCATGTTTTTATAGTTTGAACGATTTCGGTTTAATTGGTGTCTTTCTACTAAAAATACAGTGTTTTAAACTGAGGCTATAAAGAGTTTTTTCGGGTGTCCACTAAACCTTTCATTTCCAGCGACTTCCATAAAGTTTGTGACCGTTGGTTTAAGCCTTGTTCATAGATAAAGACTACCTAGACGGGGGGTCCACGTGATAAACATGATGAGTGGCTGGAGACGCTGGGCAACATGAACCAGAATCAGTCATAGTGGATCAAATGTATTCACTCACTATGTTATTCTAGATCTTAAGTACCGTTATTCCTTCAAGCATGCGTTTTCTTCCCTTATTTCTTGTTGAGTTATACTGTTATGTTAATCTTGTAAACTGGATCTCATTGTCCTAATATTGTATGGCGACTTGGACCTGTAAAAACATATACTGGGTTTTATATTGTCCATGACTGATATATATATATATATATATATATATATATATATATATATATATATTTACTGAAATAAGTAACAATGCGTAACAAATAGATGTTTTGATCGATTGTTATACTTTTCGTTTGAAACCAACGTCCATTGATTTTTCGTAGTTTGTAGGTTTGAATCAAGAAACAATTTCGTCAGTATGAATCTTTTACTGATAAGCAGTCAATAACTTCTTGTACACTTAAGCTAACGATTTGCTACCTTTGTTGCACAACATGTTCTTACTTCAATCTCTTTTGACAGTTCAAAATAGGTTATGGCAGTATATAAATTAAATTCGATCCCTATGTATAATAAGTAATTTGATTATCATTCTTACTAATACAATTTGGTTAGTTTCTATGAAATCCTAATCTTCATAGTATGTTCAAAGTTTCTGTAGAATATATTACTTAACAGTGAATTTTTTTACTATTATTATTATTACTGATTTCAATGCATGATAATGACAATTCTGTAAATTTTCCTAAGACATTTAGATTATTTCCTTGAAATCACAATTTAACTATCATGAAAAAAATCAATGAACACTAAGTTTCTTTAGTTTTCTAGTGAAAGTAAAAAAAAAATTCAGTCAGATGATGAAAAGAAAATGATAAAATCTAAGCATTTCATAAATCTTTTTTGTGTTTTAACGTTTTCCCTTACAAATTTTTCCTCTCATTCTTTTGACTGCTAAATTGAATAAACACTAATTATGCATATTTAATCTACCTAAATAAAACTATTCAATTTATTCTGTATTGAATTTCATTAAATAATGCAAACTGTTAAATGAACTATCTTTATTTCCTTTTTAATAAACCTTTTGTTTACTCATTGATATAACTGAATTCATTAGAAACGTTTTTAAATGTAAATTTTATTGAGCACGTTCGGTCAATTTTTTTCTTAGTTGCTTGTATTCGTTACAGATTAATATTGATTTGGGTAACAGTGAAATCAGGAAATACTGGACAATTGTTTCGTTTTAATGTGAATGAAGTACTAGCTCTTGATTCTTCCACGGAATCTAACTCAGAATTTTCAAGTCACACTGATAACACTCGATTATCTGCACCACTGGGCTATCGTCTGGTTGGAGAAATCTCAGTTCAACTGGCTTGTGATATAGCATGATTATCAGTCAGTGACATTTGTGATAACTATCTTACTCCTGACATGTTTGGACTCCATTAATCCCCGGCCAATCCTAAGATGCGCATTGTTGAGGAATCCTACACCAAGATCCAAGTTCTGTTTAAGGTTTCCTGGTTTTCATTCTTACCTGACCAACATCAATCCGTGACGAATACAAACACCCAAAATTAATATTTTTCTTCACATAACCACCTCAAATATTCTTGTTTATTTAATAGCTAAGTGTGTATTATTGAGGTGCAATATTTCTCTAAGACTTTATCTAAAGATATTAGATTAATTGCAATTAAGTGTAACTGGCATATCAATGTGGTAGAATGTAATTTTCTAAATTGATACATAAAAGTAGTAGTAGTTAGAACTGTAAATGAAATCTTTAAAAAACATTTCCACTGATGTACTGTCTTCGTCTAGGAAGAAGATGGATTAAATGAGTGTCCTATTACTTGTTTGTGGCATCAGTCGAAGAAGATTAATTTGATTCAGAATTCTCACAAGTCACCCTTGAACTAAAATTTTCATTATAATTTTCTTCCAATCTTATACGTTACAATTTATTGTCATACAGAAAGTGATACAAAGAAAGTTTGTAGAGAAGCAGATCAAAATACTGAACTAGTTATTTGCATTTTAAAAACCATCTCTTCCCTATATCCTTAACTTGAAGAATAGTTCAAATTGTTGTTGGAACAGATTCTAGACATATTGTGTAAAAATGGTCATTTCATCAGTACTTTTGTTATTTAAAGACTCTTATTGAACTGTGAACTGAGTTATTTGTTTGTAGAAATTAATTTGTAAGTTTTTTTTATCTTCACACTGATGTTCTATTGGACTGCAACTGATCATTCTAACTTACATTATGCATGTCAACCAACGCTATATTGATACAATTCTTACAGGATTCAGAAATACCTTGTCAACATTAATGATAAGATACAGTCACTTGAAAAATTTAAATGCATATCCGTTGTATATAATCAGCTGTTGATAATGAGATAATGTTTGTAGCTTAATGATTAAGGTAGAGTCCTGCTTTGGATATTAATAATGAGATACAGGTACATTTAATAGACAAGTTTAAAAGGGGGAGGAGCCGCGTGTATTGTAATCATTTTTCAAACATAATACAAAGTTAGTCAGGTATGTAAAAAATGTATAAACAAGAGGAAAATTTTGGCACAATTCTCTTTGACTCTGAATCATAAATTTTTAGCAGAAAACACATTTTAGAATTATTGTTGTAAAAAATAGCATATTTCCTCGGCGACCATGAAATAACAGGATGAAGTTTAGTTTTTACCTTGGTCAAATAATTTATTCCCTCAATCCATCAGTCAGTAATTCACAATGTAGAACCTGGTACGTATGCTGAACGGTTCAAGCTGTTATATCATATTAACATGATGTGATCAAACTAACATAGTTAATACCACGCTATATTATAGTTAAAGGGAATGAAGCAAAAGTGTATATGAAAGAGTAATGGAAAGAAAATAAACAATGTATAGACTTGCACCACCTTAACCGATTTTGGGCCATTTCACTCAGTGTCTCCAGTTATAATCGTAATTATCACGTTGACACCAGCCAAGTAGTCTGCACATCATAACATGGCTCATTATAACAGTCAAGCACTCCATTATATAATATCATATTTTGGTTTAAGCCCCCTCTACATTTGTTCCATTCTATTCACACGACAGCCAACATCGGGAGGCAAGACCTGTGGTGATACATGTCCCAATCCCTCCCTTTTGTCAATGAAGGTTTACAACCTCATCGATCGATTTGCCACTCCCCTACTACATTCTGTTTAATATCATTTGTGTTTACTTGATCATTTAGTGATATGTAAACGATACTTTTAAAACATCTATCATAAAGTACCTTTAGCCTCCACGTTTTTAATTTTAGTCGCCTATATTTTGCACACATAAATTAATATTGATCGTACAACTGCTCAGAACAGTTGTATCCATTGAATAATTGCAAATATTTTCAGTAAATTCTTTTTACCTAATGTACAACTTAACATTTTTTACTTTCTATTACAGACCTACAAATTCATTACATAAAATACAAATTACATAAAAACTAAAATTTTAATTGTGAAAAATTTGCATTCACTTTATTTTAATAAAAAAATTCATTTAATTGACGTGAATATTATTCTAATGGATAATTTAAACGGATCAATGGAAAGTATGCCAACAAATAATGTTGATGATATTGACTTACCTGGTATACGTGTACCGGATATGAAACGTATTAAAAATGCACGTAAAGAACGTGCAAATCAATTAAAAGAATGGCAAATCTATGATAAGAAAATGCAGAAAGAATCAGATAAATTACACAAGAAAGGATTATCTCCATTGAATGATAGAAGACATTATAATTCCAGTCGAGCTGTAAAATTTCCACAGAGTTTAATATTTTTAGAAGCTGCTGCACGAGGAGATCTAGATGAAGGTAAGTGTTATTATGTGTACAGTAGTAAATATGAATTACCTAATTGCAATTGAATGTTGTGAAGATTGTTAAAAACTAATTTAATATCACAAATTTGTTTAAATTAGACAACTCCTGATCTCCAGGAAGCACTGGATAGCTATTTCGTCCTATTGTGAGACTCTTTGGTGGTGTACATCTATGACCTAACTATGGATGGAACCCAGGACTCTTAGGCTCAGCAGTGAACGCTTGAGGATTAGACCACTGAGCTAGATTCTAACAGTTGATATGTCCAAATTCCGAAGAGCTCTATATCAAAACGAAGCAGCTGTTCAGTACCTCCTGGTGGTCAAACTAATTCATTATATCAAATAAACAATTATGTAACTGCTTCAAATAATACATTTTATTTGTAAAGTTATCAAATCTAACATTAAAAATCTACTGAGGTTTGTAGTTAACTGAGATCAAAACTATAGGTTTTTAACTCAGCGGCCTAAAAGCAATATACTTTCCACACGTCCTGAAAGTCTATAGTCTCATCTTCAGTAAGTTTCCTAGGTAAACACTGAAAGTGGAATTTCATTAAATATCATTAATATTAATAATTGGATTGAAGGAGCTATCCACTGTCTAAAGATTGTCTGACCGATTCGTGAAGTATACGTGATGATTATTCGTTTGATTTGGCAACCACATGTCATTTTAAATTGGTTGGCTCCGAATAAAATATGTGAGACTTTCATGCGACATATTTGCCACCATTATAGAAATTCTATTAATATGAAAAGTGAAATAATACAAATATGTGTACTTATTTTTTTAAATTTTATTATGTGCTACAAGTTTGTACGAATCGTTGCACCAGTGTTCTGTTATTTTATTTGACAAAGATTATTTGTAAAGTTATCAGTGTTCACTAAGTGTGATGTATTTAGTATTTTCATCTAGTCGACATATACTAGATTACAGAATATACTCTGTATTGAAGATTTCATCATAACCATTGACTTTCAATGCTTTCATACTTTGTTACACAAATAGGTTCATAGTAGATGATTGCATATAACTTCGGAGGTTTTAAATATAATATTTAATAAAAATTACACTGTAGTAAGTAATAACCACTCATCAACTAAAGTGACAGCTAAAAATAATGAATATAACAAACACTCCTGTCAACCGGAATATAATAATAATATTGTCTGGTTTCATATAACATTTTTATAATTTAAATTTAGGCGGTTTTGTGGACTTAAACATTAGATTGAGCTGTTCGTATTCGTCGTAGAGTGATATTAGTTGAGTACTACTGAAAACCAGAAAACACTAGACAGCTGTTTTATTTTGGTAGGAAATTCCTCAACAGTGCGTACTCTAGATTCCGTTAGGAGAGTCAAACCCAGTACTTACAAGTTTCAGGGAGAACGCTTAACCCTCAATTCAGTTACTGTAATTAGCTCACTGTAACTAGCTTCACGATATTGCTGAAGTTTTAAATAAAAATGTGACTGGTGAATTTTAAACATGTTGAGAGTGAGACAGTATTACCATTGACGATGGATAATCATCGCACTATATCACATACCTATTCGGCACATACCCAGTTGTGAGATAGTTAAGCATTCTATGTATAACTTAAATGTATTGGGCTCGATTCCCGGATAAAATCGAGGCTGTTCCTTGCTGAGGAGTCCCATGCTCGGATAAAAAGGATGTCTGGTGTCCCTTAATCTGTTATTATTTACTAGTTAATCACTATTATCGAAATTTCTAGACTGTATAGTCTAATAACCAATAATTGATACTAATCAACACAGAAAATTTCTTCCATAACTACAGTGTTAAACGGTGATTTCAATATGTAAAAAAGACTTCACTACTTATCCATGTTACAACATTTAATTATGATTTCATATTAACAATTTTTCTAAGTACAATGAAAAGTTCTAACCTCATAGTGAAAAAAACATGAAGCATTTTTATATCCTAAAGTACTTAACTACCTGACTATTGTAAACAATTATTTTAGCATAATTAATCTAACACACTGTCGCTATCAGTTATAATTCTACAGTTTAACTATTTCTTTATGTTAAATTTTTTTGTCAAATGGGTTTATTTACTGAAACAAGTAAACACTTGTTTTTACAAATAACACTAACACATAACGTGATATTTTTTGTCTATCGTATTACGGATATTTACTTATTTAAACAATATTGAAATAGATTGAGATCAAGTCTAGAATTGAATGAATATTGCAATGTAATGTATAATATTCAGTTTGATGATTAAAACTACAAATGTAATTTAGTTTGGATTGTGACTGACAAGTGGAATCCAGGACGCGTGTTTCGTCCTATTTGGGACTCGTCGGTTGGATGTACCTGCATCCAATTGTTGATGTTCACACTAGGACTCGAACCCAAATAGAAAGAAACGCGCATCCTGGATTCCACTTGCCAGTCACAATCCAAATTAAATGATACTTGTGAATATTCGCTATATCGAGGCAATCCGCTCAGGATGCACATATAGCAACAATGACTGACCAGATTCAGTCTATAACAAATCGATGGGAATATACAAATTCATCCTACTACAGATGTAATTGTACATTTGGTTTATGATAATATAATTTTATGATAGTCTTTTGAACACGGAATACTACCCAGTATTCATTCAGATTAAGATATATAGACCTATTCAAGCACTTATAATTTCATGCAAGATAACTCAAAGATTTAAGATGTTATTTTTGGATAACTACACAGACCACTTTTTACAATGGATGAGATCTTGTTATAGGTCGGGGTAGGGGAGGGTTGGGGTAAGTTGTTATCTTACAAGCTTTAGAATTTCATAACCAGAGACTCGACAAACACTAACACTTAGGCCGTGCATGTAATTCTCTGTCATGGGTTGAAAAAATATTAAAGAACCCTGATAATAACTAAAGGACAATAGACTCCATATAAGTGGTCACAAAAGAAACAACCATTAATGATAAAATTTTCAGCGTTCATTAAGTTAAAAATGAAATTATTAAACTTGAATAGAGATAAAAGTGACATAGAGTGACTAAGTTGGGGATAAGAACCTTTCATAATATCATAAATTAATGTTAGTCACCATGTCAAAGAACACTGACAGCTATTTTATTTTCAATTACTAAGTAGATTTTCTGAAACATGGTAGTACTAGCTTTAGGGAACTTCACAAAACTAATAGTTAGTTATTCAGTAATTACTTCCAAACTTTTCAAGGTGTTAATCTAATACTCTTTATCTATAAAATTACAATAATTTATGTTAAACAAATTATATTTTTTTAGTGATCTAAAACTCCTTGGGAGCACACCAAAATAATTTAGAATAGGCCTACAGTTTGGTTTGACTTATTTAGCTTCTTTTACGAATTCATGCAATTTAGCAAACGCATTACTAATAAGTAAGGAACATCCTGGTCTTTAATTCAGTTATTCAGGTTTTTATTATATACAACACTGATAGTTTGGCCATACAGTAAGTTCCAGCAAGTCTAGTGTTGGGCCTTATATAAAATTGAGGTGAATGGAGATTAACTGTATCTGCTTTCGATATGTCTTTGACTTATTTATTTTTCATTTGTTTACAACTTATCGTACACATAGTGCACATTTCTAAATAACCTTGTGTCTAATATGTATCACTTCCACTCTTTTAAACAAACATTCAGAATAACAAATAAGCCTTTGTGTGTAAAAATTGTTAATGACTTAAACACTTCAACCAATCGATATCTTAATGACATATAATTCACTGCTGATTGTTGTCCATTCATAGCACCAAGTAAAACAGATACCAATAACATCCATTACTATGTTATCGCTAACATGAACTATTATAAGCGTTTTTGTGTTAAGACGAATATCAACAAGAATCCATTCATTCTAACATTAAGCTTAAAGTAATCTACATGTAATTTGCATACTGAAGTTGTATTATTAAAATTTACTATACGATGGATAGTTTCATTTTTATATTCCTTGTCTTACGACATATTTTATTTTCACCAAAAATATACGAAATTCAAATGGTTGTTAAGATATGTCAAAATATGGTGATAACAGAACACAAAAGAAGTTTGCATACTGCTTACAGACATCTTTTTTCAGTAACATATGAAAGGTCTTAATATAGTTTTGTTTTATTTATAGGTGATAATTTCATTGCATATTAAGTGATCAACATTTGCATATATTTATCTGTTCATTAGATTGTACAATTCTAGTTTAGATATTTTACTAGTAACGCCGAGGTTAGGCATCGTATGTTCAAGAGCAATAATGCGAAGTCAACTAGTTGTACGTATGGGACTAGAAATAGCATTTGGTATGGAATAATAGTTTATAATTAAAACGAAGATTAAAAATAATATTTACGACTAAGAATTTTTCGTAAGGTTAAGATGTAAAGTCATATTTGCAGTTTTAACCCGATATTACATACTATCTAGTATTTACGAATAGGTGTACTGCCATTCGGGAATAGGCTGTTGGCATCGTTCGTGAACTGAAACTCATTATATTATGTTTTCTTCATAGAGGTCTTTAGTAAAATGAGATTTATAATGGCATCCACAAATATATTTGGTTTATAGTTGGAACCAATGTGGAATGTATCCATCTGCGGATAAATCTTTGGCTTCTAATATAAATTTTTTTAGGGGGAAGCATCTTGTAATGAGTTGTGGTTGATTCTTTCGGATCAAATATAACAACGAAAGAAGTATAAATCAGTGAGTTAGTACTAATATACATCAAATATGACAGTATTTTGTTACATAGATGAACTTCTGTATTGTTGTTTCTGTGGCTTAGCTTTTGAAATAACACTTTAAAACTATAATTCACTTATCTACCATATAAAAAATGTTTACCCACTGTTATATGATTGCTTATATTTTTATTGGTAAACCATTCATCCAAAAACACTGTATTCTGATTGGCTAAAAGTGATCAAAAAATCGTGTTGCTGATTGGCTACTTCATAAGCTTAGTGTGCAGTTTATGGATCACTCTGACACGTTTCTGTAATTCACTGAATGCAACCAAACCTTCAATAAGTCACTAAAGAATTGAAGCAGCATACATGATACTATCATCAGTATTACTTTGAATAATGGCTGGTAAAAAGCTATGAGCTTGTGTTATAAAAAGAAAAATAGAGAACTTAGTGTTCATGCCAAATAACAAATATATTTGACCTATTTACCTATCACAGTGTCAATATAATCATTCAATATTAATAAACTTCATCTATGTACCTATCAGTTTGCATTATTATCATTAGATAAATAACCCTGTTTGTATTAATCTCATATCCACTATTCATTAATATTTTTCTGAAGTTTTGATGCATTAATTCTATGGAATAGATTTATTATCATAATTTCCATGTATTTTAAAATTCACGTTATTTCTACTTCTTTTCCTCTGTATCACATGATAAATAACTTTTAAAACATTCACTTTTCTTTTTTCTTTATCTTATCTGTTCAATGTTTACTTTTTACTTATTTTCACTTATACTTTCTTTACTATTGTAGTCAATTAGTTAAATAAAGAGATCATTTCATCACATTAATCAATGTTAATTAAATAATTGTAAGTTAAAGATGACAATAAAATGATATTTTTCTTTACAATACATTCAGTAATAACAAAAAAATTTATCAACAGTCTATTTAGTTCATAATTGAAATATGAAATGAATAGAAAGAGAAAAACAAAAACAATAATCGTAGACAATTTTGTCATAAGTTACTGAAATTATAAAATCGAATTTTTGTTGTAAAAAGTAGTTTTATGTTTTATGATGTAAAGTATTGAGTTAATTAATGAAAAATTTATTTTTTTATACTGAATTAAAGGTTAGTAGCAATTCACTTACCTACATCAATGTGATTAATAAATGAGGTTCATTTATATCTTACACTAAAAGTATGACCTTTTTTTATGTTATACAATAATTTATATTTTGTTATAATGGTTTATTTATTCAAATAATACAAAATAGTAAGTTAATTTTAACCTCTCCACTTATATTTCTATTGAATGTTTAACATTATAGTTTACATAGTGTAAAAGATAGAGATTACTCTAATACATATAAGTGATTGGTGTGTTTTGTTGTTGTTGTTAGTATAAATGTACTTTATTAGTTTAAGTCTTTACAACTCATTAAAAAGACTTCAGAAGTTCTTTCTATGGCATCACAGGTTTATATTATTTAGTATATTTAATATACTTGAAAGTAAATATTGACAAATTCCTACCAATATATATTAATAAAATAATTGTCTTCTTTTGGATGAAAAACGCTGTAATCGTATTTTTCTAAATAGTTCAAGTATTATTTAAATGACATGATGATCAATTTAACATTATCTACCAATCAGCTAATAAGTGACTATAAAGTTGTATAATAAACATTTTAATTAATAAAGTATACTTATTCCACTCAATTATCATTCTCTTACATAAAATTGTGGAAAAAAAGTACTCACATATTTGTTTTCATCAATCATGATCACACATAAATCAACCAGTGTCTTCTTTCAATATGTTACTATATTATGATGTTGTTTAAAAGTGTAAGTGCTTCGATAACATACTATTGTATGTGACATTATCTACTGTTAATTGAAGTCTTTGACCATGAAGAAAACAACAAGAATATTGCGAATGTGATAGGTTACAAATGTAAAATTAAGGTATTCATACACTGAAGGTTATACAGTATGATTTGAAACTTTTAACTTAAGCTTTCTTCAAAGATTTTTATCAGTAGTAGGATACTATCCACAACACTATGTATCGGTTTACAGAATATATGTAAATTCATATAGCCTTTAAAACTGATCTTCATCGCTCTTGTCCATTATAACAGTTCTGTTTAACAAATCAAACATGTTTGAATGAAGAATATTCTTCTTGATAAATGCTCATCAGGTTCTACTATTAGTTACCATATATATATTCACATTTCGTTATGCGTCCAACTCGCCAGCTAGATATACCTTCATTTCAGTGCCGAATGTTTACACCAAGACTCAAACTAAGTACCGATGCATATATTTGTGACTTATATATATATATATATATATATATATATATATAACGCATAACGAAATGTGAATTCTGCATCCCAATAATACACACAATCCAACTTTACTAGAACTTATAAAATTCAACAGAGGAAGACATAAAACCTGGTTAAGTTGTCAAACTAAATGACACGTAGGCCGTCGAGATGATTATTTGTTAGGCTCACTTTTATGATCAGGGCTTTCCTTTATTTGTGAAATAGTTTGATCACAATGAGTTGTACAGCAAATATAACCTACGAAAACATAAACTTGAATTCTATGTTAAGCAAACTGTTATTAGAAAAGCCATTTTTCTTGTAATGCGGCTGTGAAATATATTAGCGACAATTCAAAATGTTAATAAAACGTAATGAATTTTTATGACATTTTCAATAATTAATAATTTCAATCAAAAGTATTCAATGGAACTCGATAACAGTCACAATCGAATAAAAAGAATGTAAGCATATTATGAGGAATAATCATACTGTATTGAATTAATTAGTAAAGATAATTATCCAGGAACTTTATTAAGTACTTCAGGAATGGTGAGAATCACTTGGAATAAGAACAGTAATATACCAAAACAACCATCGGTATTAATAGGGATATGTTAACCATATATGTAATGAACTAATCAAGAATAATAATAAATTGAAATAAAACAGCCCATGAATATCACGAATCATTTTAAGTGTGCTCATGTATTTTTCAATATTCACAATAAATATAATCCATGGGATTACTGCGATAAAAGAGTCCGACACACTGAACTTATTACAAGTTTTAAGAAAGTACCAGTGAAATTGCAGAGACAACCATACTAAGGAGTTTAGAATAACTAGTATCAGTAATATGAAATACTTTGATACCACATAATGCTCAAGATCTATATTCCGTCCATATGGGTCTAGGCTTACATGAGCATGTTTCTTGCTACTACGCGATCTTTTCCTTCTAATGATATACGAATATTCAGTAAAAATTTCTCATAGTAAGTAACTAATAATCTTATCTTATTATCATACAATTCAATAAATAACCAGTGATTTTATTGAAGTATTTAAGGCGATAATAAGTTTAGTAAATAGATAGTATTCTTAAAATGTTGTGCTAAAACATTTCATTTGGATTATTGTTATTCTACTATACTTCTTTAAATTTTCTGTGACCGCTAAAGAGGGTTGAGGTGATCGTTGATTTGTGAGTACCCCACCCCCTTCTACGCTCACCGTTGGTTTATCGACATGACCATGATAACGTTAATACATATAACCGACAGTATGTTCAAGTATTTCTTAGCTTCTTGTTAGTTCGCCCAGCTCCAAGCTGATAAAAAGCAGAACTCCTGCATGATGAACAACCATCATTTTAGTACATTCAAATATACACCAATTTTATCAGTGATTATTAATCAAATTGAAATCATCCACTAAATATAACTTGTGTACCAAGTGGAACATTTTATTCATAAAATTAAATTTCATAGAATGTATTCTGGAGTATGACTCATTGAATTAAATTAATGTGATGAAAGTTTACAAAAAAATCAATACACTTCTTTTCACTTGACTTTCTGATTCATTAATGATTTTGTGGTGGTGGTGGTGGGGGGGGAGTGGTGGTGAGGAAGGGGGGAATTTGAATGCCAAACAAAAATTTACATATATAATTCATACTTAATAAATAAATTTATGTAAATATTTTATTCATTGTGGTAGTGTTCAACTCTTTACTGATGAAATTATCTACTTCAAGCCGGACTATTTATTCATGTTGTATGCAAACACATTATGATGTAATTTATATTGAAGAGGTATTGTAAACAGCTTATGATTGAGTCAGTGAAAGATGATATATTTAGTTTGAAAAATTAGTTCATTGAAATGTTATTGTTATGTAGGTTAAAGCATTAAATGGTTTTGATTTTGAGCACTTCATCAGATAACATTGATATATTATAACCCGTTTCTAACCCATTAGAAAATACAATTATAAATGAGTAAATGTTAGAAGACAAAGAACATTTCATTGTACACACTTTCACCATGGTTAATGAATTTTTGTTAGTCTTTGTAGGTTTTACTTTTTGTGAAGTTACCTATTTATCTATGTTACACATGTCTTCTTATTCATCTGTATAGACAATGTGGATAGACCTTTGTTGAAGTTACAAGTCAGAGTAAAAGTTATTGTTCAGCCTTAGGGTCAGCTCTAAGATATTCAATTAGAACTTTGATTTATAATTAGATTTAGAGTAAGTACTTATATGACATGCCAAGCAATGTACGTGTTATATCTAATTTACATAGGAGAAGTTGTGAATTTGTTCGGTTTAAATGCCATCATTTCTATTTTATAATGACAAAAATGATATTTTCCTAGTAGTTTACACCGTTCATGTGCAATATGCAAGTGTTTTCTTAATGTCTTTTTTTTCATCTTATGTAGTGAAAGTCATTCCATTTACTTAAAAAGATCAAGAACGAGTTACACCGAAGTTATTTATTTTAAAATTTTGCACCAAAGCAATTCATAACTTTCTCAATGCCGATCAACTAAAAGCCATGCCATAAATTAGTACTTTGTTTTCATGTTAATCCATCATAAAATCTAATTTGCATGTAATTTAATAAACAATCCTTAGTTTATAATGAAAGTTAACAAAACTTTTCTCAATTTTTAACTTAGCACTGGCTTATTCATTATCTCTAATGTTCAGTAGTAGTTGGAATTAATTTAAATTTCAGTTATTTTTTAAAATACTGACTAATTTTTACATATATCTTTAACTTGGAATTTTCATTGATTTTGTTTCTTCTTAACCTAATGAACAAAAGAGATTGAATATATATATATATATATATATATATATATATATATATTCAATCGTGTCGGGTGTGCGACAGTAACTCATCGATGACAATGGATGAGGTCGCGCAAACGTAACACGAATTGACTGAATTAGAAATATCAACCATTAGGAGCCGGCTCAGTGGTCCAATGGCAAACCGTTCGTCGCGGAGCCAGAGGGTCCTGGGTTCGATCCTAAACAGGGTCGTGGATGCACACTGCTGAGGAGTCCCATACTAGGACGAAACAGCTGTCTAGTGCTTCCAGGTGATCAATGGTTGTCTGGTTCAGATCAATTCGTGATATCAGCATTAACATATATACATATAATACTTAAGCCAGGTTAGATTACAGAAGTATTATCTGCTTTTTGAGATGAAAAACTTCATGTTCGAATTTTAATAGGTTCACTATGGGACATTTAACTATGGGGTCTCGAATTAATGATTACACATTTTACTTTGTGATTAATGCTATATTCATTCAAGCTTTTTTTTATGTATTTAGTCAATCTTGTTTCTCTATATATATGTAGTATGTCGATTCGAGCTGATGCATATGATTACTCAAGATTTATGTGGATAATAACTAATTGACTGACTAATTAATTAACTCATAATCATTCACTAAGTAAAAATTGAAATCAGATACCTCTATCAATGTTACTTTTATATTTTGTTCTATCTTTTATAGTCTTTCTTCAAATTTATTCTAATATTCATCATCTTCAAGATATTTTATCCATGTTAAACCTTTTATTTTGGTTCATATTTCACTACTGAATAACTATTTCTTGAATTATATCTGAATAGATTGTAAATAATAATGGTATGTAAACGGAACCAATCTCATGAGAAAAGAAATATGTTTATATCAGTGATAAAACAACTTGCACTTTGTCAAGAAATTGAGTGATAAACACTGCAATAGATGAATTATCTTATTAAATAATTGAATATTCTTGCTTAATAAACATCTTCATCTTTTGTCAACAAAATAGAATAATTAATAATGACATAGATTAACTATAGTTGTATTTTCATTTTATTTGTTTTTGTACTTTTACAAATAATGTCATTTTTCTTTTTGTAAACATTGATCTCTAGGTGTCACATGATGTTCTACTAGATAGATGTATGTTACTTTTACTTAATGGTGACTAAGTTATCATCGTAAAATTCTGTAAAACCTAAGATAACCATTAGTATGAAATAGTAAATTTAACAAATGGTTAATTTCTATTGTATTTTAGTTCTAGTCATAATATTATGTAGTTAAAAATTATCGGCAAGACAGCGTTTTTATCCTAAGTTTTATAAGAATTGGTGCTTGCCATTCGGACGTACCTACATTGTTTATGGTAAATGACTCTCTATGAGATCCAAACAAGCAATATCCTGTCTTGTAGATCAAGAAGCTAATATGGACCTATTTGGGTCGAGATAAAAAATACGTACAAATTAAAAATTGGATAATGGTTTCAAGATTACAGCTTCTCAAATGAACATTAGTAAGTTGTTTTTGTATGTGTCTTACGTAACAGAATTAATTACTAATCAATCAAGTTTTATTAAACTATTGGTCATGTTACCTAGCAGCACCTTGGGTGATTCATTATACAAAGTAGAACAAGTGAGTTATCTGTCATGAGTTTTGTGATTCTCTTGTAGATGCGCCTATCTTATAGAACGTTTCTTTCCATTATACACTTATCTATAGAGTGAAACATAATTCCATTGATTGACAAATTTATTTTTATGCACCAAAATACTTCGCTGACTTTAATCTATACTGTCTCGACAGGATAAGTGTGCATAACAGCCCATACATAAGAGTGTATTAATGACTTTTCAAGTGTGATTCAATTCAGTCCGCTTAGGTTTAGTGGGCATATTGATTCAATCCTGTTTTCAGCAACGAATTACTTCAAAAGTTTTTAGCAATCGTGATTACTGCAGCTCAAGCATAATGGGAGTGAAGTAGTTATGACTGATAACCCCGTTGATTTTCATTTAATAAACATACAATTGTCTTTAATAAATAATGAATTAAAGCTAACGTTCGTATAATGAGTGGTAGCGATACATCATCACGTAGACTTAGAAGGCTCGATGTCGCATAAAATGCAGTAATTCCAAAATAATGTCTCATTAGTCAGAAAACTAACAGGAGTAAAAATAATCAGTAAAAAAAAAATCGTGATCCCATTCACATCTTATAAATAATCATCTACAGCTAGGGAATACAGAAACATACAGCACAAAACAATGGAAATATCCCTAGAGGAAATAAGTTAGTGAGCAGAGTTTGAGGTTGTTCATGTATTACGTAAAAGAGTTTATAAAATATTAACTCGCAATAGAGTTAAGAGTTCAATATATTACCATGGAATCAAGTTAAATGAATCAATGTATCCATACATTTAGTGTCTTTATAATTTCACCAATGAAGTCACAGATAAATATTGATATACTGGAATTTTAGTAAACTATTGCGGAAGAAGAAATTACCGATGAGTGGTACAAATAATCAAAAGTTTTGTTAATTAAAAATAATAAAATGATAGTTAACCTTTCTGTAAACACTTTATTTGGTTGCTAATATTAGATTACCATCAGATAACTGGAAACAAATGTAACACTAATAACAATATGCAAAAACATACAAAGTTGTATATACAGTGACTTTATGACAAAATAGTTCTTACTTATTTGAATTAGTTACGAAATAATTTGGTGTCATGGATGATGATTAAAAAAAATTAATTTTAAAATTACACAAACATAGTCATCTTTCTTGTTTGTTTCAAAACACTTTAAAATTGATTTCAATGTATTTTTCAAGGTCATAGCATTGAAATCCACTGATATCAACCGTGACTAGTTTCAATCTTGCAAAAATACAGTTTCCGTTAAATAGTTAGTTCATTTACTAGTTACCAGCTAGTTTTTCTTTTCTTCTTAGTGGAATTAAATAACATGATGAATTGAACAGGTTTAACCTGTTTTTTTTCTATATTACTCTTAATTATTATTACTAATATTAGAGATAAATGATAAACGAGTAACAAGAAGATGAAAGAAACTCGTTTATTGGTTGGTTAATGAATGTCTATATTGTCATAAGACGATAAGAAATTTCAAATATTTACAATACAAACGATTTCGGCATATATCTCACTACAAATCGGAGAAAAACATGGCTTTTTTGGAAGGAGGTAGAGAGAATCATTTATTTTTGTGTTCCAACCCCTTATTGGTTTACACCAATTTTATCATCAGATTTTCATCAAGAGTTTTTTTGTTTCAATGTTTATTTGTTCAGAATTATTATCTTAATTACACAATCAAAAACTTACTAACAAGAATGAACAGTTCTCTTTCAACTAATTCATTTACAAAGTTGCATAATCGTAAATATATACGTTTTATTTCATATTCATAATTGATAATTTCCTTATTAATAACGAAAACTTAGTAAACATAGTAACAAAAAAATGCACAAAAATATTTTTCATTTTAAGGAAATACATATGTAGTTATTAAGATATTGAATATTTATCAAAATAACGAAAAAGTTAGATGAAGATTAGGAATTGAAAAAATATAACTAATGTATTCTCATCAGAAAAATTTAAGAGAATTATCCGGTATGATTGATAAAGAGATGGAATTGATCTAAAAATAACCTGATTACTTGAATATCTTGTAAATACGATTCATTCGATTAAAGCAGATTCAGTATGCAGTTGTCTACAGTGTCAGTAGAAATTTTTTAAACGAAGTAATCTTTAGAAGTGATAACAATATGTGATTTCAACTACTGCATTTAATATTATCTTAAACTCCGGTTTTCTAAAGTTCATTATTTTCACTTTCTCCATCTCTTTTATACTGATATATTTTCTTGTCTATTTTTATACATGATTTCAATCTCCGTAAACTGCCTACTAGTGATTAAATTTGATGTTAATATTATTTATCCGTAGGTTATTTTTGGCATTACGTAAGTATAAATAAAGAAAAAATTATAAAATGGTGGAGTTAAATTTTAACAGAAATAATATTATGGTTGAGGTGGTTTTGTGGAGATCGGTATTCACTTTTGTTGTTTGTATTCGTCAAAGTTTGATGCTGACTGAGTACCACTAAAAACCAAACAACAATAAACAGCTATTTTATCCTCGTTTGTTACTCCTAAACAGTGAACACTCAGGATTCTTTCGGTGGATTGAACGCAGAGTCTTCAGGTATCGCGTTAAAAGCTTAGCCATTAACACTAGGGGGAAGAAGAGATTTGAAGCGATATGGATTGTTATCACCAACTGAATCGACTGATTGTCGTGCTGTATCATAAGTAAGCTGAAACAGGAAGTCTGCTACTGGACGCCGACCTGGTGGTGTTGGTGGTTAGATGTTTGCAGCGAAACCTGAAGATCTCGATTCCAATTCAAAATAAACTTTTGAAGAGTTTAATATTATTACTAAAGAGTTATACAGTATTCTTTGATTTTCATTAGTACTCAACCGACAACAATATGTGTCCAATACAATCAAGAAATAACATTACTTAACTGACTATTATTATGTTTTGTTAGTATCATTTAATATATTCCCATTTTGAATCAAACTGAATGCTTTTAAGGTGACTGTTAGTTCATACTAAAACCAATGGTGCTATGATTCTTTAATTTATATTCAGATAAACACAGAGAAACGTAAAGATATTTGCTTGAAATACTTTTAATTGTCTGCTACAACTCTATACTCTATTATATACAATGATACCAGACTCTTTCCAATTCTGTAGTCTTCCCAAAAACAGTTGTTATCATCTTTTGCTCTAATATTTCAATTTGTTTTCTACCACAAGTTTATACGAACAGATATCAGTTTACTTTTGGTGAACACTATAGCATTTTATCATCTTCGGATTGTATTTCTTCTGAAATAACCTAGATAAAAGAATTCACACATAAGGGCGTATTACAAAAAAGAAGCATAGATGAAGAGAAATCTGAGTTATCTCATTTATTAGTATTTTTACATAAGTGTAAAATAAATAAGTAGCAAAATTAGGTCGGATTAAGGCGTTAATAAATATTGTTGTTTCGTCATATAAAAGAATTAACTGATTTTAGTAGTGATAGATTGTTTGGATAATCTATATAAAGAAAATGAAGACTAAATAGTTTATGTCATCATATAGAATGGTGTAATACGGTGACTAGAATGCACTTAATAATACCGAGAATAAATAATAGTTACCTACATCTTAGTGCGGAGCATGAATGATAAAACATAATACAGCCCGTAACAGCAGTACATATACATATGTTGCTGTAGGAAGCTAACTGTTTAGTTTGTACTGAGAATTTATTCGCTTATTCTACTTGCTGACTGGTGAAAATAAAATGGTTTCGAAATTTTGACACATGTATACGCAACGTAGTAATTATGTAGTACGTCAATTCAAATTAATTAAGAATGTCAACTTATAAAAATGTGAAACAACCTCGGGTGTAAACGTAAGATAAAAAGTGGTAGCGATAGGTGAACACTGACCCTGAGTATGATCGAACCAATTGGAGTAGTACTACGACTACGACCTGATGACTTGGATGCTGATTAGTTGACACGGTGCCAGAGTGACCAAAGATTTTCACAGAGGTAGCTAGCGAGTCAACAACACCAGTGAATATAAGATAATGCCAAGTTAGAGTAAAGGCTTTTATGTATCATATATTGGACCAATCAGTAATAGGAAATGCGAAATGCATTAAAGACTGAACTAAGTTAATTGAGTACAGGAATCGGGATAATAAGTACAGGGTAAAATTGAGAAAACAGATATGACAGATATGTCTAGATTATATCTGTTTGTCTAATTAAATTGGAAATTTTTATACTTAACATTAAGCTACACCTACTAATTTAGTTTCAGATTATACTAAACTGAAGGCATGCTAACGCAAACTTAGCATAAGTTAAATATATGGTTACGTTTTAAAGCATTAAGTAACTGATCTATGACATCTCAGCATTACTAACCCCGTAATGCATTGCTAAATATGATTATGCAACCAAATAAATATATTCAGTCATGTCTACGTTTAGACACATGTTAATTTAGATTTGTGTATAAGATTACCAAAGATCATGATTTTTTCACGACTGTGAATTACTGCGTACTGTTATCAGTTTTCATGTAGTAATCACGCATCTTTCGGAATTCTCTGTACTTATATCACTTAACCGTATAAACTCTATACACAGTTTTATATGCCTAGAATAGAGTAGGAATCTAGTGATGATACCTGGTTGCAAAACCCAAGTTAGCAAAGCAGGTTTTAAAATTAAAGCTTTTACTAGTAAAGTTTCATTGAATCACTGATTCACTATACTTGTTTAGTAATTATCAATAGTAAAATTTCCATTATACATTTCATTTTTTGTCAAAAAATACGTAATTAAGTTTATTTGGTCTTTTTTAGGATTTTTATGATTGACAGTAATGTTAATTATGTTAACAATCAAGGTATTTTTATATTGAAATCAGACAATAGCATTTATAATTCTTAGAGTAGATTGACAATATACTACCGTTGGACTAGATTACAACTTGGTCGACAGAATATGACCAGCACTAAAATTGGAACTAACTTGGCATCAGTCAATACTCAGTGATCCATCAATTTAAACGTTCCAGTCATTTAAGGGATCGGTTGAGGCCAGCATATATTTCTGCCAACCTCTCAGATTGTACAACCGAGAGATGTAGGTTCATCTCTTCCCAAGAGCTATTATTTATTCTGATTAGTCACATTCAGATCGAAACTTAGGTAAATAATGGTTTTACACAGACTAACTTTAACAATATAATTTTTAATACTACGCAAAATTTGATATAAATTTTATCATCGTTTATTCAGACTGTCTTATTGCTTTACTAGATAGAGCAATTTGTCAAAAATCTAGTTTATTTAAAGTACTATGGACTCCACGATTTCAAAGACAGTCTACAGTATCGGCCAACTTTTAATAACCACTGAAAACAAAGAAGTATGGAACTCCTCAACACATACATCTGTGATCTGGCAAGAAGTTGAACTTTCGAGTTACATAAAGTATCAACCATTTTCAAACCACTTTATTAACGTCCACTAATTGACATAAATAAATTTAAAACTGTTTCCTAGAGCATCTAATCCTAATGAATACCAATACGAAAATATTTAAATACATGCTTTATTTCAACAGTTACAAGAGGATAAATAATATGTAATTGGAATAAACATTTTATAATTCATTTTATTGGTTACGCTATTGTTCAGTCTTTCTTAAATAAACTATATATCTAGAAACATAATTAACTTCGGGCCTGTAAGTCTATGACTTCATTAATGGTACCCATGTCTTTGTTCGCCCTCTCCTTACTTCCCTTCAAATTTGCTTTAATACTAGCAAATATCGAGCATTTCGGCAAGCATTAGTTAGGCTATTGTGGAACTTTCCTAATTACTCTAATTAACGATAATCTATTGCCTTATCAAACAATTGACTATCTTTGCCAAACATTCTATTTTAAAATTCCTAAAATAAACTACCTAAGCTAGTAGATGATCAAATGTATGTGAATATTTTCATAAGGACTTATTTATAAATAGAATATTCATATTAACACTTATAATAACATCAGCGCTTCTATAAGAAATAAAATTATCTTGTTACTTGTTTAATGTATTGCAAGATAACAACATATTAGCGAATAGATTGGCACTGACAATACATTACTTATTTTATATGAAATTTAATAGATTCAATATCCATTCATCTAGGTACCATCCTTTTATTTAACTAAATCATATGGTGATAATTGTTGTTCTTGGTAAATTATTCAATTTTGGCAGTTTTATAAATATGTGTAGGCTTGTGAATATGCTACATAGTTGAACATTTTTGTCTTATTGCTGTATTGCATACCAATGAGCATAAAAGTATTGATTTTGTATCTTTAATTAAAATGATGATTAAATGTAGCATTATAATAGTTAGGATAGCTTTACATGATATTAATTAAGTAGTAAATTTTGGAGTGTTCCTGAAGTTTCGGTGAAAAATCGTGACTGATGGAGATCAGACTAGTTGAGAGTAGGATATTTGTCACTAATGACATTGGTCATCACGCTGTATCCCAAATTGATGGAAGTTGGAATTATAACATTGAACGCCAACCCAATTCAGCTGATGGTTAAGCATTTTCCGTAAGACCTGAAGATCCTGGATACTCGCTGTTGGGGAGTTTCATACTAAGACTATTCTCTGGTTTTCATTGATACTCAATCAACATTAGTGTATGACAAGTACAAACAACAAATTCAGTGATGAACTTTTGTGATTGTGTTATGTCTTTAAAAGAAATATAAGGACAAATGAAGTTGGCAAGATATTTAGACCATTCACTTACACGATTATCAAAGAAGACTAACTTGACTTTTGCAGAACGATAACGCAACTTACTTCTGTGTAAAAAAACCCAGATGATGTTGTTCAGAACGATAACGAAAGCTTTGCAATCAAACTTATTGCTCAAATCTAGATCAAACCTAAGCGATTTAAGTTTCATAACTAGAAATATTACGTGGTGGCAACACTTGAATCAGATATAATTGGTTTCTGGTTTCTTTAGTTGGATTAAATATATCACAACTTTCGTGGTCGTTCCACTTTAAGCAACATTGACTACATAGTTTATTTCTTACTAATCTCTGAGAAAGCCTTTTTATGACTTGTCATTTAACTTGACTCATGAAAATAATTAATACAGAACTTTTCAAACTTTTTGTTACAATTCATAAATCGGCTACAGCAAATAAAAATGTATGTAATGAGGAACATTAAAAACTAAATAACCAATTATGATGTGTTCAAAAATAAATGATCCAACTCTAGACGTAAGGAACTAATTTGCATCCTATGGCATGAACAAAGCAACAATCTATGATAAAGACAATCTAAACAAGGTCACGGAGGTCTTAGAAATTGGTGACGAACCAATAAACAATAAAATAGACGACATTTATCAACCAACTGACACAATCGTACATGGTTGAGGGTTCCAGAATCAAATCAAGAGAAATGACAGTGAAAACAAATCTGCAGACAGTAAATAAAAGTGCATTAACAATAACCAACCGAATTTAGTAACAATAAATAAAGCTGTTAGTTATTTGTAGGGTAATTTTTATAACTAACTTCCATCTAAATTCTAAGCTGGTTATATTGCATAAAATACAATCATATAAAGATTTAGGATTATGCCATATGGTTTAAAGAACACAACAAGATCAAAAAGAATTTACTCTAGTTAAAGATAATCTCCCTGATTGAATATAGTGACGTATTATATTAGCCTAGAACGTAAGGCTGGATTTTTTGAACCGATGAATGATTTAAGTTACTAACCTATTGAAAACATCAATACTAGGATAAACCTAAATGTAATAAGAAAAAATGCTTTTTTCGGATCACTATATATATATATATATATATATATATATATATATATATACATATATACATGAAATTTTCACAAAACAATTCCTTAGGGAACAAATGAGCAGTGAATGAGCACGAATAAACTAGAAACATTGAACAACCATACAAACCGATGAGTTCAACTACATAAATGAAGATAATTAAAATGTTTACGTTCAACAACAATTAACAGAAAGTTTTATTCAATGAAACTGCATCTAACAATTAGTAGAAATGAAATGTTCTTGTTAAAAAATAAGCCTCTGTGCTTGGTCGGCTCAGTATGTGTTTATTAGTTCACCTGCTCCAGTAAAGCATGTAACATTGCTTGTAGCTAGGTTTTGCTTTCAACATGGATGCATGAACATATCCTAGCCTGATTCTATGAGAGCAAAAGAAAAGCAGTTAAAAGTTCTTTTGTTGAACATTCAATTGGTTTTGATCATTCAACTAATCTGCAGGTCAATCTTGAGGTTTTTTAAGAAATCCGTACCGATCTGCCGAAATTTCTTTGTAATCAACTCCTTAGGATAGCAGAAGTCTTGGTTATTCATGATATGAAGTTTGGTATTCGCATAAACAATAAGTATGTCTTATCTTTATCTTTATTGTGGCCTTAATCTCAGTCCTAATTTTATTATTATTAATATTATTATTATTATTATTATTAAATTAGTTGTAGTACTATTGATGAAATGTTTTCATCCCACCTCCCCACATATTCTTTATTTATCTAATAATTCTTTATTTGAATTGAGTTGTTTTTGTGAAGATTGGTATTAAGTATTAGTTGATAGAATTCCGATGGTGGAATTACCATTTCTATCAATTTATGATACAGTGTAACGATTATCCATTGTCACAGGTGATAACTGTCTCACTCCTGACAAGTCTGAACTCCAGCAGTCACGACTTCTCACTAAAGCTTCTGGAACCTTCTGGAGTTAGTCACTGGTCAACTCATTATTGTAAATGAATTGAGAAGATTTTGTGAAGATCGACATTAAGTTTAGTTGATCGAGTTAATCAAAAACTGATGTTCACAGGGTACCAAAAAAAAACTACGGAGTATTGAACAACTGTTTCGTTCCAGTATGAAACTTCTCAGTAGTTTACAATGGTACCCTGCTAACATCAATCTGTGACGAATCCAATCAAACTATGCTTTATTTCCTAAATAATTTTTCCAACAGTATTTTATTTGATCTTTTTAATACTCAGAATTATTTTCAAAGCCCAGATATTTTAACTATCTTCATTTCAACTACATAGTTGGACTTATCCGTTCGCATGTTGGTTAAATATTTCTAGTTTATTCATGTTCGTATGTTCCTTAAAAAATTGTTTGGTAAAAACTATATATATATATATATGATTGTACCGTTTGATAATAAATTCTTTGAAAAGAGATCCTTTCAGTGAAATTTACCATTTTTTAAATGTTTTAATGAAAATTTTAATTGAAAACAAAAATAACCTCTTGAAAAGTTACTTAGAAAACATTGAATTTATGAAAATGATCATGATTGTATTTTATCTTTAAGTGAAAAGAGTTTAGAGTTAAGTAACTAGTTAGTTACTATCTTATCATTGTTATTTGTTTTTAAATGACTATAAATTAAGGTTGATTTTTATTTCCTTTGATTTATTTTATTTTGAATATTCTCTTTTTGTTATGACATAACTTTGAGGTCAATTGATAAAAAAATATGTATTTTCGTATTCATCATTAGAATGTACTTTTATTCATTATCTAAAATACATAAGTTTTCTACGTCTCAGTTATTTAGATGTGATAACTTTCAACCTTCGATATCTAAGAAATGTGTAAAGTTGGTTTTTAATTCTTAAATTAATTCGTCTAATTTACAAAGTAATTAAAACATAACTTTGATTGTTCATATGTTTTTCTTTTTTTGCTGCTAGGGTAATTTTAAAATGTGATCACAAATTTTTGATAATAACTCGCTTATTCTCAAATAGCGTTTTTGTTGGTTTCATTCTAGTATGTTTTTTATAAATTTAAATTTGGTAGATAAGAAAGTAATTGAAATAGGTTCTAAATGAAATTTAGTTTTTGTATTATTCTTATTGCCACTGGCAATTGATGTACTAAAATTATATTTAATTGAAGCAATCGACTGCGAACACCCCCTCTGTTATTTAGTAGATGCATTAAATTAGTGGTAATGACGTTCAGTATAATCCCTGAGGCAGGCCAGGACTAACTAATCATGCATAAAAACGCATTTGTTCAGAATATAAGATTAAGATGTGGAAAATATAAGGGCCGAAGACTAGTGAATAATGTGAAGATCACACTAATGCATTTCTCTAAACCAATCGAAATTAGCGGAATAAACGAACAGATCTGCAAAAAGTCACTAGGGTAAATTATAGCATGGGGAAGTGATGGCCACTGGACGTCGGTCCAGTGGTGAATATAGCTTAGCGTTCTCCATAAGATCTATAGGACTTGGATTCGATTCTCTCGTGGAACTGCAAACGTGCACTGTAGAGGAGTCTTGTACCAAAACGAAACAGCTATTTAATGCTTCCTGGTTTTCAGTGGTACCCAACCAAAATCAATCTGTGATGAATAAAAGCAGTAAAACCAAATACCTGTTGCCTCAAACGACCTCAATTCAGTTATAAGGTGAAACTCAATTTTAAAATCAGAGAGTAAACGTTATAGAGCTATTCATATTAATTTTCTAATTTCTTGCTAAACGAATATTATATAACACAAAAATCAGCACTATACCGAAATCAAAATTCTTAGCTAGTACATAACCTAAACTAACCCGACCCCGTTTCAAAATCTAACGCTAGAATATCCATAACCATGAACCTTAACCAGAATCACTTTAGGAGTGTATCAAAGGCTATTTGCGTTCCTAAATAAAGGTTTGGGAAAACACGTGTTTTATAGCTACATGGGAAATTGAAAATGTTGGTAGTTTTTATTGTACAGGCATAGAAGTTTACATAAAACTTGAATAATTATGCTGATTCTTAAAAACCTGTATTCCATTACTAATATTATCCTTTTTAACGGTATAAAAATTAATTTAGGATTACTGCCTTTCGATTGAATAGGATGCACCATTAATTCGTAAATCTGATTCACTCGTTTATAAATTCGGAATATCTAGGTGTTTACTGACTGGATGGGGTGGTTATGTTTCGTGGGCATTTTAAAAATCTCTGGAGCTCGTTCCTATTCTGTGCTCTAACTCAATCACCCAAAATGGAAGGTTTTAGTTATATAACATATTTCTAAGCCATTTAAATATATTGACATGTAAAGGTCTCAATTCTAGTTCAAGCTAATTCTAATCATGTTTAAATTACTTGACAAGAACACGAATAACATTACCTAACTCTCATTCCAATAAAATAAAGTGTTAAGATTCATTTGAGTCACGTAATCGCCTGAATTCATGTGAACCTATTAACGGAATCCGTTAAAGTTTGATGATTTCTTGATTATGATATACTAACATTTCAATACAACATCAATCTATGATAATTGCTCTGAAAAATTTGGTTAGATTTCATAATTGTTTTTTTAGAAGAAATCTAATATTTTGGCGGATTTTTTTTTCATAATAATTGCGAGGAGTTTTACGCATGAAATGACATTAACAGGAAAGCATTAAAAACTAATTGATTGATTCATCATGTTACGGGACATTCAGCTCGTAGACTAGAACTTCTGTTAGATCTTAAGTGTGAACTCCTCAAGATTTTGAATTTAATACAAACGTAGATTTTACAATTTTTTGTGGTCATCTGTTGTTTTGCAGAGTTTTATGTTAACCGGGGGATAATTATGTGAGAATACTTGTAAAAACATGTGCAGTCTTATTGTTTTATATAAAAAGTTTATTTTTAGAAAGTACTTCAATAACGAACAAAAGTTGATTGTCAGTTAAAATTCATCTAATAGACCTACTGATGACATTATATTGTCTTTTACACTTATTTTTTGAAAAATAATAATTATGTAATTTACGTAATGTCCAGAAAGATTTTATCGTTTAACATAAATCTACTACTCAATGACGGCTATCTGATTAATAAAATAGTTTCCTTTTTGCGAGATTACTGGTACTGTGGTGGATGCTACTCATATGGTCATCCTAAAGTAGTAGGTAGGTGAGTTGTGAGGAGCAAGGAACAAACGATGATTAAAATATATAGGAGAAACAAAGACTATTAAGGTAAGCAAGCCTACAACCGACACGGATCATATAACACAAAAGGATACGCAAATTGATGAATAAAAGTAATGTTTATAATATTTTATGACATAGTCTGTTTTCCCTAAGCAACCGATCGCTTGTCCAATCAGTCTTTTCACAATGCGACAGAGTAAATAAAACAGTACACTAAGGTATTTAGCTATTCCTGTGAGTTATAATGAGTGAGAAAAAGGCATAATTAATAGGGTGACGCAAAAAGATGATTATAATTTTAAAAGTTAACAGCAAATACTACATAATACTAATTACCTAAACAAAATCTAAAATACATTTTATTATTATGGGGGGGGGCATGTACTATTGAGTTGGTGATATTTATTCTGTGTTGAATTTTGATTGATCTTTGTCGACACATATACATTCTAATAGAACTATTTCGATAAAACTATTATTCGAATTAATGTATTTGTAGTGTATGGTTTATAATTACCATTGGAATTTAGAATGTGTGTTCTGTATTATTTGAGATTTGTCAACATGTTGTAGCAACATCTCATTGGTGTTGTTCAAATATTCCACAAAAGTCAATAAAGACTAATCAGAATTCGGTCCTAAATCTTAACAGGATAAAAAAACTCTCCTAAATAAGATAAACAATTTAATGCTTATCTAGACTCAGTAGCTCAGAGGATAATGGGTTCATGTTTGAAGTGAAATATACTGGGTTAGTTTTTCAGTGTGTACATCAATCGATAATTCTCAAATAGGGCAAACCTAGTTTTTGACTATGAAACTTATCATTTTATAAAATATTAAATACAGTAACAAGCAATGGAATCTATGACACATATAAGCACCATTCTATTTGATGCATGTCTTATGAATGATTTCTCATTATAGTGTTACAGTGTTAGTAACCTCACAATAGCTTTCATTTTGCCAACAGAAATTTAATAGGAAAACACAAACTTACACATGGTAATTATCATGTGAATTATCACATATCAATCATTTGGTCGAGAAATGGTAATGTACTGTGGGATTAATTTAGCTTACAATCACTATACTACTCAGTACATTATTGTAAGTATGTGTAAGCAACTTTTCTTCACAATAAAATCATTTTTACTAATTTTAACTATCAAGAATAAATTAATTTTTAATTTTATAGTTTTACTTCTACTCATAATGATCGATTATTATTCGTAAATTCAATTATTTAACTTATTTCTTTCTGATAGTAAAATTATTTGTTAAATATCAGGTCAAGTATGAATTGCATAACACCTTTTTGTCGTTATGTTTCCTTATCCGTCTCATATAATATTTCCCTAAAAAAAATACCTTAAGAATTAAATTGATTTTACATCATGAACTTGTTTATTGTTTGTTGTCTCATTTAGTGTTAATGTATGCAAACGAAGTAGATTCTTTTGTTTAGAATGAATAACGTTTTATGAAATACTAAACACCGTTGATATTTTATTGATATTAGGTAATATTAGATGCTTATTTCAACTAATCAAGAAAGTTAGTTGTTAGTAAGCATTGGGTTCATGATCCATTCTCAGTCTAAAAGATTAGACTGATGGACCAAACACTTTCATGAACAGTTCAACTGTCCTCTAGCTACCTCTAAGTTGTCGACTATCCCCAAACTATCTTAGTGCAAAATTAACGCATGTTTCGCCAACTCTTAGTGAGGTTCAAAATTACCATGATAGGTTAGCGCCAGACATCTTTAAGGATGACGGTCTGTTTTTAAAGGTGGACTAACTGATTTTTAGCCAAACTATGGCAACTGGATACAATCCAATCCAATTGGTTCCTATTTCTGATCGTCATAGTTTACGAGAAAAGATAGATATCCCTTTGTAATAAAAACAAAAAAATCAGCTTGACTAACATTGAGTCTAAGAAATCCGTCGCTTATTTGACTTTAATCGACAGTATACTTCACAAACCGAATTCGGATTCACACTTGAGCGAAGATGTATTTATCAAATATTCACTCTGCGTCAGATCCTAAAATATAAGCATGCTTACAAATGTCCAATAATAGTAGTATTACTTGACCTCATAGCAGCTCACGATTCCAGATACCTAGAGGATTTTTGGCACCTTATAAATATGTACCTTATAAATATATAAACCTTACGAAAGCTCTGTACTAAAACACAACCAATCGAGTTAAATCTTGTGGCCAATAGTCATGAGCATTGTTAACTCCAAGTTGGAGGGTGTTCATCAAGATTGCCTCTTACCCAACCCTTTATTTAATGTTGTCGTAGATATCCACCTGAAAGTTATGTCTTATAGATTCAGATCTCCTACCAGCGAGCCCACTCAACGATTTAGAATATGGGGACGATATGGTTCTGTTCAGTGATGACATTGACAAGTTGAAAAGTTTCAAGAACATCTTGAAGTGTAGAATGTTACTTCAGGACTGATCTGAATCATCACGCAGATTGGTCATACGGGTTAAAGTAGTTGAAAAGGTGACTATTTCACCTATCTCGTAAATCTTGTCGCCGCTGATAGATAAGTGTCTGACTAAAAAAACCTCAATTTAGTTTCAAAAACTTTGCATGGCCATTTACCTACTTTTGTTGCTTGTTGCTCAGATGAAATACTCGTCTCTTAACGAAAGGTCAGGTATATTGTGCAGCATCCAGTCTTTTTTGACTTATAGATGTGAAAAATGGGCTTTGAAAATAGATAATATTTGTAGTCTCCAGGTTTTTAATTACTGAAATCTTCAAAGTAACACCCGTATATAATGGAATAACGGAACAAGTAATACTGATGTTAGACACATAGTACTAAGAAAAATGTTGAATTAGTTAATGATGTGAAACTTTATCAACTGACTTAGTTGGGACATGTGTTACGTATGCACGGAAACAGCTTTTGTCGAAGAGCTTATGTTGACCGGTGTAAGAGTTAATTGGAAAAATGTAGGGAGACCAAACCAAAACATGTAATCAGTCAATGAAGACTTTATCTATTGATCTAAGCCATGTTAACAGATGGGAATTACTTGTTTGATATCAGTGATATCACTGTCTGAATATACTGGCTAACATGGTTTTGAGTCAGTCACAGTGATGCAAGTGTATTCACCTACTGATTTTCGTGGTATGTTAATTAACAAAAATATTTGGTTTGGTTTTAAATAAGTCTCAATTTTGTAAAAGTATGTAGTGATATATAAAATTGTTTATTTTTGAAAAACCTTCGGATTGATGTGAATTATTCTATATTAGCATTCTCTTATATTCCCTCAACGGAACTTTAATCTATTAATCCTTTGAAAATATAGAAACAATAGAGAATATACCAACTGTTTTTTTGTTGCTACTGCCATTATTATTGCCTCTGGTATTTATGGAATAATCTTCAAAAGATCAGTAAGCATAGCTGAGAGTAGAATAAAGGTAAATCAATAACATATAATTATGTGAAGAGTATGATTAAAATACAAGAAAACAACAACAACACATTACTTTGAATCATTTCTTACTACCATCTTTCACCACTTTCTTCTATTCTCTATATTTCCGATGTGTTGTATCTTAGTCGATGGAAACTGTCTAATCCATTTTATCGCATCATAAATGATTTAAATAGATTATTATGATTGTTTTGAAAATACTAAAGAAAAAAATAATCTTTTATGCTTATTCAGTTTGTTTTGTATTTTACCTTTTCACTTGTTTATTATATTTGTCCTGGAGGTTACAATATCTATTCTGACTGAATTAAATTATAAGTCGGTAAGTGAAGCAGTGGCTTAGTAGTTTAAAAGTTTGGCATCCAATTAATGTTAGTAAGTTCATGTCCCACTTCATTTACTTTGAGTTAGGCAGCGGAGTGGTAACATTATCCTACACATACATACAAAGTCACTGAAAGTTAAATACATCAGTTTATGATTTATATTATGCATTAAGATATATATTCGTCGATCTTTATATCTAAGTAAACTATTTATCGCTAATTCTATCTGTCAATGAATTCTCCCACAAATATTTTGAACTGATTAATTTTGTTTATTATGAGGTATAGGTATATTCTTCTTTCTCTTTTCAAATTTGTTTACAACAAACACTCTTGCATAAAATTAATGCTGATAAAGTTGATGTAGGAAGTTTTGACTCTCTACATTATCTTGTCATTTATTTGATGACATTTACTTTATATGAAGAGGTTAATCCATCATAAAAACTTCTTTAGGTTGAAAATATCATAAATCTTGGTAAACATATATTTCTCTTGATTTTCTCATAGACTTTATAAAATAAGTTACATTCATAGGATGATGGATATGAACGAAAAATCTAGAATGTCATTTTTTATGATCTTATCATAAATATAATTACCAGCAAAACATTGATAAACCAAAAATGAAATATTTCATATCAATTGGATTTCAACCTCACTCTAATAACCAAGTATAACACTTCACAGTTGTATAGAAAAAAAAAACAACAGTTAATACGCTTCATACACTAGCATGAAGTAGATTAAAGTGCAAATACTCTCTTGTTCACTTTGAGATGTACCATTTTACAGTCTACAAATAATGATATTTACTGTATTGGAAATAATTTGATTACTGTTGTTAGCTGTAAGATAGAATTGGTTGATAACTGTGTAATGACTAACTTGATATTTATCAAATTGTTTAAAATGCTGATCCAATTCTAACAACTTAACTGGAGTGTGACAACTAATCTAAGTGACTTGATGTCACCGGCAATATGATTAGATGAAAAATGGTTACTAAACTTTGAAAACGTATACGCTAAAACGTAGTCTTTATGAAGAAGTGAAATTAACCTATGAAATATTTAAAATTGCATAAAAGGGAACTGATTATGTCATTGAACCCAGAACCTTGTAATTGCCCGGTCATTATTGCTATTAACTTATTTCCCAGGCGAACCCTTTGTATATTAAGCTTTATGTCATACACGTTTTACACTCATTTATATAGAAACACTCTGATAGTTCATTTGTACAGTAAAACGAAATAGAAGTATCTCTACTCACTCAAAATTATTTCAAGGATAATTTCATGTAATTTATGTTTATTTACTTCATGAATGGTTAATTGCCCTTGTTCAACAGTAATTTGAAAGATAAAATCCAGCATCTCATTACTTCTCTGTGAGTTTATCAATTCACTTACTACTGTGGAACGCACTATATATATAGGTCATTCAATGAGAATTTTGTCCAAAAGAGTTCAAGGACATTAAATAAACATTGAACGATTAAAAAACAAATTTAATTTTCACTGGTAAATTATACAATTCACTTGTTTACCATTAGAAATTTACAGATATCAATCTTTCACTCGGTAATCTGATATGAATTTCTTCAATGTAAATTAATCAAAATCAAAACTATTAAATTTTATACATAAAGTTCATTTAACCAATCTATGTCTACATTTGTGTAACGTAATATCTTGTATTTTTTATATTCTACAAATGAACAATTGAATTGATTGATTGATTAATTAATTTACCTTTATGTATAAGTTTCATAATTTTGAATTCGATTAATTTACCTTGAAAAAGCACAGATCACATTGCCAAGTGACAAAGATCAAAATCTGTAAATTTCACACATCGAGATTATTTCAAATATAATTTATACCTTTAATCATAAATAAGTGAATTGTAAACTTTTCCAGGGTAAATAAAATTTCTAATTTGTCGTTATTCAATAATTCATTTGATTTGTTTCAGTAGATAAACATTTTAAGAAAGTGACCTTTTCTTCTTTTGATTATTGATTTTTGATCCCTATTGATTAATAACCATCATTATTTATTTATATTTCATTTACATTTTGTGTTTAGTTTTTAGTGTAAGTAGAAATGTTTGTCTACAGGCAGGATTAAATGTTGCTAAATGCATTGATCACACCTTCTATTTCATATAAATTAATATTTGCATTAAGGTGATTAAGTGAAAATAGATATTCAGTTTAGTTAATCGTTTTTGTCACAGACTGATGCTGATTGGATACGACTGTAAAGTAAGAAGTATCGGACAACTATTTTGTTCTATTATAAGACTCCACAGTAATGCTTACTCTAGATTTCACCATGATATCAAACTCAAAGCTTTCAGGTTGGTGAACGCCTATTCAACTGCACTGCTGGGGTAGTGTTTATTGATATGATTTTTACTTCCGTCAATTTGTACTGGTGGTGAGTCTTATACTAGGACTAACAGCTATCCACTGCTCTCTGGTACTTAGTGGTGCTCAACCACCATCAACCTATGACAAATACAAACAACTTAATTTATATTTGTATGCTTATTTTGCAGTAAACATTAATATTGATTTAAAATGAACTAGTATTTTGTATTTGACTACAGGTAATCTGTTTGAAATCTTTGACTACCACCTTTACCAAATATCTCAACAAGTTACTTTTTTGTCTTTTGTTTTGTTTTAATTGCTCAATCATGTCCCAAAATCGGACTACGTACTCATGCGCCTCTATAAAATGTCTACGACCTATCGCGAGTAATCTAGTTATGTATATAAACAAAGACATCATGGCTGCTGGTAGCATGTGTTACTGAATGAACTTGAGAATATGAACATAGAAAGCTGGAAAATCAGCTGGCTGTATTCCTATTTTTCCATAAGAGAACAACATACCTGATATAAATGAAAGTGCTCCACTCATCTATTAATGAAAGTTGATGTGCCCCATGGTGCTGCTCTTTCTTTTCCTTTCTTTTTTAATTTTTTTGAGTGACCCGTCCTCTTCTATGAAAAATACCTTAGTTAAACACGCAGATAATCTTACTATTTGTATCCCTGTTTTTTCTTCCTTAAATTGTTGTGAAATGGATTGTTTCTTAGCAAATGTTGAACAATGGCTTAGTTTGAATGGTCTTCAACTTAACCCATTCAAATGTCGAACAGTCAGTTTCAGTCTATAACATGAAAAATACCTAAATGCTATTGTGAATTCGTGTGATGCTTGCGAAATATGAGATTCTATAGTTAAAATTACGTAAAATGTTACTTATCTTGGTGTAACTTTTATTTCTCATCTGTCTCGGTCTTTGTATGTTTTGCTAATATCAAAGAGGTTTTTTCATTAAATATGTTATATGAGGCGGTTACGTAGTTTTGGTATTACCAAGCACTTATTTTTGTTGGTGTTATATATATACATATATATATATATATATATATATATAATTTTTCAGACGTGTGCATGGAAAAAGAGTAGTTTGTTGAGATACTTTATTCTGAAAATTCACATTATACTGAAAATAATACTGAATTAAGCTATTATTATTATATTGTGATCGACTTTAAATATATCCCAAAGTTAGTTTTTTAAGTAGAAGTCGCGAATCTTTCACTGCGTTGGCTGCCACACATATTATCTATTCCCAACCACCGCCTAATTTGAATCACAGGTTTAAAAGAAGGTTAGAGGAAAAAGATTGAAATGTCGGCATTAGTCTATAAATTGACTTACTGGCGATGTGAACCATGGTAATAGATGCAGACTTGTTGGTTAGCATCCACTCGTTGAGTGATCAGTAGTTTAAGATATTGTATAACGGGACTCAAAATCGGTAGCAGCTGTGCATTTGAATTCATTCTTTTCCTTCTCCCATAACCACAATCGTAAGGTCTGGTCATATTTACATTTGCTTATATTATTAGTTTCAATAAGACTACTACTTTAGAATTCATCTTGTAGCTTTTATGCACTGTGGCAATTTGTACCGAAACACATTGACGTTTGTAAAGTACTAATCAATTTCAGCTATACTCATGGAACAATATAGTTTAGAAACTTACCGTTTCAATAAAAACTATTTTTGTGATAGTATTTTATTTAATTTAATAATTGTAAATGTCACTATTATTGATGCTATTATATGGTCACAATATTAGTAACGTTATACATTTTACTTGATACATACCTCTGTAAATATAAAATGAGTTATATATATTTGTAAAATTCCAATGAGTAGAAATTAAAATTTCTGACGTTTCGCGGCTTAGTGTAAGTCGCTTCTTCAGAGAAATGAATAACCGAATTGAATTAGCATAAGCTTGTGCTAATTCAATTCGGTTATTCATTTCTCTGAAGAAGCGACTTACACTAAGCCGCGAAACGTCAGAAATTGTAATTTCTACTCATTGGAATTTTACAAATATATATAACTCATTTTATAAACAACCTATCCAATGCTCAATTTATTTGAAATTATCAAAATTAATCTTGGTAATGATGTATACCTCTGTAAATAGTTATCTATCATTTGTCACTAACTTGTTCTTTCAGTTCGTGAACTACTGAGCAGTGGAGTTTGCCCAGACGTTGCAAATGAGGATGGACTGACAGCATTACATCAGGTAACTAGTTTATTGTTGTCAATAGTGTTATTATTATTATTATTAAAATTATTAATTATCATTGTTAACAGATTCTCATTACCAGTTGTGTAGATCTTAAAAATTCCTTCCAGTGTCCTGAATAATGAAAACATACTAAAGCTCTTAAGTGCAAAGTCGACTGATCTGAACACAGCCATTTTCATTAACACTTGGAATACTTGCAAATCTATGTATGGTTTCAGCTATGATAAATTCGAAAAGCCAAATGTGTAAAAACAGGCATAAGCTTAAAAACTTAAGACTTTATGATTACAGAACTTTATACTACCAGCATAGCCAAATATAAACGCATTAAATATTAATTATAAAATACATTTATGGATTGTTCTTGTCAGTTAACTACTAACTATTATGATTATGCATCAAGATAACATTCCTGTGATGTATGGTGTTAACAACTGCAAATCTGAAGCAAACTCCTGATATCTTGAATGCATGTGATTTATATCATATATCTACTAAACTAAGCATATTTTCGTTAAATTAGTAAGTAATTAGAAACATGTTGGTATGTGAAAGATTATTTCTACTTTAAAGTCATAAAGTCTTAATTATTACTTATACAAAATCGATTAACTATTTAGTTACTTGTTTCTGAAATTTTAATAAAATGCAACATAACGGAAACAACAAAGTAATTGGTTAACAGAACTATCCTGAACAAATCCAATTTACTCAAGTGATGGTCAATTGGTCTTTAACTTCTAAACCTTTTGGAAATACAATTTATAAATTGTCTTCTATAGAGAGACTAGTATATATATACTTCATATTGATTAACAGAATATAAAAGTAGTTATCAGTATGGTCATAATGATCCATTATTCCTTAATTAAATCAATTGCGATCTTATTCATCTTTCTAATGTCTGTTGTATTTAATGTCCATCACTTTGATTGGACAGTATAATAATTAAATTCTAGCGACTTGGTATATGTTGTATGGCATACTATTTTTAGCAGTATGATTTAACATGATTGAAATAAAACTGTGAGTTTACGGATTATTATGTCCTTCAGTAGATTACTTCAATAAGTCCAAGTCAATTCACGGTTATATAGTTTTTACTTGTTAATGAATAATTTGTACCTCCAAGTGACGTCCGGTAGTTTATATATATATATATATCCGTAGATTTTCACGAATTAAAATGAGTTATACTGTGATACCCATTAGATCAGTATCCCAATAGATGACCTAATTACCTTAAGGAAGTGTAATAATTACATAGTATTTTTTAATAGATAATAATATACAGTACTGTACTTTCGTACATATTTTAGAATGGTTGCTTTTGGATGCTTAATGTAAATGTTAGAAATTTGACACATATATGGTTTAGTTTAAGCAGTATTGTGAAAACCAGTTTGACTTGTATATTGTATTCTTCGTAGATTAATCTTAGTTGGAGTACCAGTATAATCACGTTTTTCATCTTAATGTACGACTACTCAATAGTTGACACCTACGATACTGCATAGAATAGATCTAAAGAAATTCAGATATCAAGGGGGAATGTTAACCATTTAAACTACTAAGTTTGGCGGGAATTCTGAAGGTATTGGGTTTGATCTCTGATACGGTCGTGAGTGTTCCATCCTCAGGAGACCAACACTGAGACGAAACATCTGTCACTTTTCTTTGTTTTTCGATAGTACCCAACTGAAATATATATATGGTCCTTACATTATTCAGGTCAATAAATTCGAAATTTATCTTGTTGGCACCTATTGCTGTATTTGTTAAACATAGGGTACTCTCCTCCTAGCTTTATGACATCAAGGATGGTGTGTGATGAACTTATACAGCGGAATGTTTACCAATATACTAATTTTCATTATTGTGTTGTGTTACCAAACAAATTTACTGCATTGCTGTATATAATTATTTTTAAAAAGTAGGATACTTTGTTCACTGAGTGATAGAAAAATTTGCGTTATACAATTGGATTCCAAACGTAAATGTAAAGTTCAACGACCTAGTCATTGATCTATCTGGAAATAATGACCATAAACTAATTAAAATTTTCATTTCCTTTTAAGCATTCCAAAATTCTTAGTTCATTTTGTAATAATTATGTTATTTTTTAATTTGAATTCCAGTTTGTTGAAAAGTTTATTAGAACTTTGATTTACATACAAATAGAGATATCATTCAAATGACTGGAGGCGTATATATATATATATATATATATATATATATATATATATATGGAGAGAGAAGAGTGGAGGAAGGTAGAGAAGAAGTGAAGTAAGGCTAAAGAATGAGGCATAACCATTAAAGCTTGTTATTCAGTTTTGTTTTCCTGAATTGATGTATTAGATTGCAATTATAAGTGTTCGATTTTCACGTTTATTTTGCATTTTTTTTTGCAAGAAAAGAAGCATTAAAAAACAATAACACATCACTTATATATACTTAGAATAGCGTAAACTGAGGAAGTACCGTTAATTACAGAAAAAAAAATGAGTTAGCTTTTATTTCCTATTTCCTAGCATTAAAAGGGAACTGATGAAACGAAAACATAATTTAATGAAAAAGATATACATACAAACAGTAGTTATGATGCGGAATATTATTATTATTGTCACTGAATAATTTTATGTAAAATGGAACCTTTTATCTTTAAGTCTACTGACAGTACAGTACTTCCAGTTTAAGTATCTACGAAACTGCTAATTGTTCTCAATGTACTTCCGATGATGTAGCTGGCTATTATGAAGATGCAATTACAGCAAAATGTGTGAATTGGTTAACAAATTACAAAATATTCTGTATGGTTTTGTTTCATTTATTGATTTGTGGTGAAGGCTTTTATGGAGAATACTAATAACACAGAATACGATAATAAACTTATTTGGATGATTGGTACATTTTTAAAATATAAAAATAGTCCATTTATTAGGCAAATCTGAAGAGTCGTTACTGGAGTGCAAACACGCATACTTAATTACGATAATGTGACTGAAAAGGATATAAGTTAATATTTACAATTATGCCTGACAGATGAAAATATCATTTCATTCTTATAAGGTTGTGTGAAGTCCGCTTCATGTCACCAGTAGGCCTTAGATCACTGTTGAAAACTAGTAAACACTGAATAGTAATTCCTTCGTAGTATAGTGTTTTTTACACTACGCAATATACGAACCCAAAAGGAATCGAAACCAGGACAATTAAGCTCTGTATGAAGCCCTAATTTCAGTTACTAATGAATCGGCTTCTGATGGCTTTCACTTGTAACATATGTTGTCGAGATATTGCGGAACCTCATATAATTCTACTGGTGGACAACCGCCTTTCATCAGATATGATAAACTCTGCTGGTCAAATACTATTACGTGCACACTATTAACTAGCTTTATGAGGTGATATCAGTGCTTAGATATAAGGATGTAATCAACGCAGTTCACTCTTGACAGGTGTATAACACTCATCAACAATCACAATGTATGTGAACACGCGTAAATGTCCTTAGCCGAGTTATTGATGGGTACGGATGTTTAGGATAATATTACTAGAACAACAAAGTTGTGCACTCCTTCCTGGTTTTCAATGACTGTCTAACTAAAATCACTCTGTAGTGTAAAACTTCAAATAACTTATCGACATGACAAATTCACTCAAAACGATACACAGCAAAGACAGTTAAACATTTTGAAAGAGATTGCAATTTACGATGATATTCAATTAATCAAATTCTCTAGACGTAAAATACCTTTATATATAATATTTTACAGTCATATAGAATGCAGTGGCTTTTGTTCTGGTGGTTAGATAGAATTATTGAATTTCTAAACATTAGATCAGTTACCGTCATATTCATTTTTACTATACTTTATCATTGATAAATTTAAACTTACAAATCAATTTCTGAACAAGATGACTGCTGTCTTGGTCATTCTCCATTACAACTTGCTTGGATCGAGAATCGAAGAGTTTTGCAATAAAATAATTGAGTTATACAACGCATTCCATTTCTCGCTTGTTCTTCATATGACATAAGTTTGTAAAGACAATAACAACCAAGATTTAGTAACTCACGCATCTTTAGATTTCATTCTGTTGAATTATAACGATGCAACTATAAGTAGTCTATAACCTAACAAAGTTGGATGAGTTAGCCGTAATACATGTTTAAGTTACACAATGTAACAGAAACATATTAGTTATATCGTAGCTAATGCAACGGTCGTTAAATCTCAAAATGAAACATCAACACACTCATCTGACAATCATCAAACAAGAAGAAAGTTTTCTGTTAAGTCGACTATTGTATATCTATTTATTAACATAGTCTCCATAGTTTACCATTAAGAAATGAAGTGTGATCCCCCCCCCCTTCCTCCTTCTTTCCTTTATCTTATCCATTAAAATTATCATGAAAATGAAAAAAAAAAACGGTCATTTTAAAACGTTATCACGAAATATCTTGATTGAAATTTAATTTACCCGCTTCATTCTTTAGCTCTTTTATAGTCAATATTAGAACTTTTTCAAAACAAAATTTGATGAGAAGAATAATGTATAGTTTGAGTAATTATTTCGTCATGCAATGGATATTCTCATAAAGTTACTATGAATACATTATCTATGTTGCTATATGTCTGCTTGATGTGAACATTGACAAATGCTCAATAAATTCTTGCAAAACAAAAGAAACAAATATAGTAAATACTATGTTAGTTTTATCCATATTAAGCTAATAACTTGATGATGATGATGAATACACATTTTAGGAAACACTTCAAAAATATAAACCTTTAGCTAAAATTTCAATTAGGTTGAGCATGTATTTTCATGCTGATTAGTCTTGGACTGGAACTGGTCAGCCTCTGTCGCTATATGTGCATCCCTGAGCTTATTGCCTCGATATAGCGGTAGTTCACCAGTAATGTTTAAGTTGAATTGTGACACAGGTTGATCAGTTTAAGTCCATGACTAGTCAATGGGAAGATACAAGCTTAACTTAATTACATACATACTTGTCGCACAAGTGTGACTGTCTGGACTTGACAACCTAGTAGTGAACGCGGTGGCGTTTGACTCAAAGCGGACTGATTTCGAATCCTAGTGTGAACATCAATATTGGAATGCAGGTATATTCAGCCGATGCGTCTTCAAATAAGACGAAACGCGCGTCCCGGATTACGCTTGCCAGTCGTAATCCAACTAAACAATTTACTAACAGTTTTTGATAAAAAGAAGTAGATTGCATGAAGTCCAGCTCATCATGTTAGTTAACACTTGTCAATATGGGGTATCTAGAATTTTAAAGGAACTAACTTAGACCTGAATCATCTTGTTTCACAATCTAAAAAGTTTCCACTAAGTTATTAGTGTTGTAATTAAGCTCACATAATGATATCATCGAGGTTTATATTTCATCCTTTCTTTTATATATCAAATTTAAAATAAAACTTTTAGTTAACACTATTTATCGTAGACAAAAATATATAAATGTGAAGAAAACCCTTAACTTGATATTTAACGTTATATGTGTCGTATTTTTCAACGCCGCTGACGAGGTCGAACTAAGCGCTTTTGTGTATCTTGGCCAAAAGAATATATTCCAACCACCTGAAATCGATGACTTGTTTGGTCCACCAAGTAAATTAAGATGTATTAATTCACGAAATATGTTGGGTAAAATTTCACTTTAGTTAAACTTAACTGTTCGAAGCACGCATTTTGTGTTTAGGGATTTAACATTGTTTAAATATTCTTTAATTGATGCAGTTTTATAATTAACATTACTCTCAGGAAATTCCACATCAGATAAGCCATGTTAAATCTGTATACCATTATTAAAAATGGTCAGATATATGTTGTACATGAGTAGCCTAGTGGTATTTTGAAGTTATGGAGATAATAGTTATACTATGTCCTTTGAATGTGAAGCATTTTAAAAAATTGCTTTGCCTTATTTAAGTTCATCAGAAATGTACTAATATATTGTTTTGTTTTTTTAAATTACACTGTTGATTTTCCACTGTTATGTATACTGGATTTAATTAAGATAGTTTGTCCAAAAATTACTTATGTCTCCTTTTGTGAAGTTTATTGATATGATTTATGTTTGAACTGAAGTATACTAAACATAAAAGTATACCTGGTGATTAGGGGCTCTCCGAAACCCCTTTATTGGTCACTATGTATATTGTGCCCAACATTTTCGATAATATTTTCTGACATATAATATATGAGTGCAACATATTAAAATGTAATTTGCTATTACTCACTTGTTTGTAGTTGATAAATATCAGTTACTATGACAAATACCTTTTACTAAGTTGAATAAACACTGATTATCTTTTCATTAATACCTTCCTTAAGCGCTACAAATAACGATCGATGAAAATTGCATAATAGTAGTCAATATAAGTATAATAATGTCTTAATTGCATAAGTCAGTTTTGCAAACTGTTACAATTATAGGAATCATAAATGTCATTTCTTCTTTCATAGAATATAGATTTCATTTTAATGAAAGAACTAACTACTTACAAAATGATTGATTCTAAAGCATTAATAAACCATCTATTACCGTACATAAGTACATAATGAATATTAGTAGTAATGTTTTCTCTAATAACCGACATAAATATCCTTCTGTCATTTGTATTTTTGTAAAAACAATATCAAACCTGATTGTAAACATGATGAATAATCATGAAAGTTTTTATCAGTTAACTTCATTAGTTGTGTTTTCATTGAAATGTATTTTTTTTAAAAAAAAACAAACAATATCTAGTGTTGCATTGATAACAATTTGGAAATGTGTCGATTACTTCTACGATATGGAGCAAATCCTAATTCACGTGATACTGAATTATGGACACCACTACATGCATCAGCTACATGTCATCATACGGAGATGTGTAAAATTTTAATTGATCAGTAAGTTGTAATAATATTTTAGATTCAATTTTTTCATTGAGTCCTATTATAAAAATAACCGTTACCAGATGTTCCAATGTTCAATGGATTAATTCTTTTGATATTTTGTTTTTATATAATGTGATGGATTCACAATTGATGAAGATCAAATGTGTTGGGTAGTTTATTTGTTCTCACCTCAGATTCTTAAAATTTTCATGAGCAGAACCTTGTAAAAGATTATATTTAGAAACCTATGATCTTGTAATATGCGAGTTATTTTGAAAACGGTTAGTCGAAATGTAGTGGTTTACAAAACAATACCTCAACACTTATTATTTAATTTTTGTATTGTGACTGGCAAGTGGAATCCAGGACGCGCGTTTCGTCCTATTTGGGACTCATCGGCTGGATGTACCTGCATCCTAATGTTGATGTTCACACTGGGATTCGAACTTAGTCCGGTTCGTGTCATACGCCACCGCGTACACCACTAGACTACTGAGTCCAGACAGTCACGTTAATGCAATGGGCGAATTGGTAGTAGGATGAATTTGTATATTTCCATTGATTTGTTATAGATGCAGGTACATCCAGTCGATGAGTCCCAAATAGGACGAAACGCGCGTCCTGGATTCCACTTGCCAGTCAAAATACAAAAATTAAATAACACTTGTGAATAATCGCTATATCGAGGCAATCCGCTCAGGATGCACATATAGCAACAGTGACTGACCAGCTTCAGTCTACAACAAATCAATGGGAATATACAAATTCATCCTAATACCTCAACACGTTTACAGTGTATACAAGGTCTAAGTAAACTGTGAACACTGTGAAGAGCAGTTATGTTACTTTCAATTTCTTATGTACACCAGTTACTATAGACCAAAAAAGTAAATAGTCCCCCTTCCGAGCTTATTAGAGTAAATTTAACAATTGTAAGTATGCACTTCAAGAACGTAATTTTATATGTTGCCTTCAGAAGAACCAAATACAATCCGAAATCATTACATGAACAACACAGATCATTTCAGTAACTCAACCACATACCTGACAAAAATCTTAGTGGATTCACTAATGTGGAGGTTTTCTGAATGGAACAAACTTTAATTACACTTTATAAAATAAAAATACTGGACCAACCCTATTGTGATTGGTCGTTAATATTATATTTCACCTGATTAGCTAATTTTTATTTGTGACGTAAGATGTAAACTAAGTGTAGATAAGCTTAAAATACAGTATATAATAAATTTTTATACCATTCTATATGAATAAGTAATCATGGTATCATTTTTACAATACTTCAATTCTGGCTTCATTGTAGAAATGATCGGTCTTCCACCTTTAAGATTTTAAGATTTAAACCCTTCGTTACTTTTGGCGATTAGAGTTAGAATACCCTAAATATAAAGTGTAACTTAAAGCCGACTGTAATGAATTAAGAAGAATGGTACACCGATGCATTAAATTTAAGTATTTCTAATATTACTAGGCAGAATACAATTATTAGAAGCTAGATTCTGTCATAAAACACTTTTTTAATCTCCAAATGAACATTGAATCCACCTATTTTAAAGTAAACAATACTTATTAGAATTTCTTTAGTTCCATTATCATCAATCTTTTAAAAAGGTTTCTGTTCAATAATGACAGATTAGGGGATAAGGTGTGTGTGGAGGGAGGAGGATAAAAGATAGACTGTTGATGGTGGAATAAAAGTAAGTGGCGTCGATAGCTAACTGGTTAAACCCTCGTCCCATAAAAATAAGTGTATAAACATTTAAATGAAAAAATACATTATATGACTGAAATATGGAAATAAACATATACCCATATATATATATATATATATATATATATAGACTATTTCAAAAAATTCGAAAAGAAACCTAGGTAAAGAATTTGTATGTATTCTTTTCTCGCAAAGTTTCCAACTTCATTTTTGTATAAGGGAAGCTCAGTTTCTCTGAAGTGTTATTCCTGGTGATATTTGTAAATTAGTATTAACAAACGTAACAATAGAGACAATGCATTATTATTGCTAAATGCTAATTCATGATTTACGGACGAAATTATTCAACTTTTTATTAGTTGATCATAATTTCTAATCCTAATTTCTCTGTTTTGGTTTGTGAAGACCATTTACATCATCACTGTTCACACAAACAGTGTGGATCAAAACGGAGCAAATTAGATTGAATTGTGAGTGGTAAGTGGAATCTAGGTAGCGCATTTCATCCTATTCGGGGCTCATTGGCTGGAGGTTGACCAATTTCAATCCATTTCAAATCAATGGTAAGATGAAAGCCAATTCTAAGGAGCGAATTAGACTTCAATAGTCGTCAATAAAGTAGAATTCGACACAACTGAATCGATCTACGTTTTACACTATATAGACGCAATAAAATGAACGCCAATTTAGTAAAATAATATTAGATTCAAGGAATATGAATCCAGAACTGTGAACTAAAATGATTTCAAAACTCATGTCAAACAGTAAATGCAACTTTACCAATGAGACTGACTCCGTATCCACTAGTTACCATGATCCCACAAACAGTCTGCATTTAATAATGTGTTACTGAACCTACTGAAGCCAGCAGCGTATTAACTAAATAATCTGAGGTAAACTAACGAATAAAAATAGATATAATAGGCTTGAATACAACTAATCGCCTTTCAACAAGGTTTGCTACTTGTCGCCGCAGTCTTCACAATTGATACATTGGGTGATTGGCGGCACAAGGTAACTATAATGATTCACTAAAGAAATCAAACTCTCAGACCACAACACTAACAACAAATGACTCCATAGACTATACAGAGAGTATAGAATAACCTTAACAATAGTGAAGTCCCAGTATATCTTCTTTTTACGACATAATATAACCGTTCTCATTTCAGTATACGTGGAACATATACCCTTTCCTATTGTGCTGCCTTCTCTGAACCTTTTCATGTTAAACAATAATTTCTTATGGTGGCTATCAAGTTTATACAAACGCTGATATCATTCATGCAATCTTTGTACTTTGCGGCTGTTTTTTTCGAATGTAGTGTAAACAGATTTAGATTAGAAATGTTGATAAATTGAGGGTTAGTATCCAGTCACTTAAATTGATATACCTAAACTGGATAATACAAGCAAAATAAAATATGCTTATATTATCTGATCATCTTACTGTAAAGTTGATTTCTATATCTCATCATCCATTAATTTTCTTTTTGACACATTAAACACAACAGGTTGTCAGCGGATGAACCCAATAGGTACGATTTAAGTCACAATTTCTGATTAACAATGAAGCTGAGAAATATGTGCGTTCGCTCAAGTTATCATACCAAAATGCCACTGCTAAATTAAACAAAAATTATGAACACAGGAAGATAGTTTGATAATTGCAAATATAGGGATACGCATGAAATATTAACAGAACTCAGTATCTAGAGGAAAATATACGGTGAATTCATTCGCACTATTGTGACAGATTTCAAACCATGTCGTAGAACATTACCAATCAATTTTTACGATAATCGCACGGACACCAACTAAATAATCTGTATCAATCAGCGAGACTAAAAATGACGTTTACTCATTTCATAGGTCTATGCCAATCTAGCTTGTTTGAAATCTACTTCTAAACTGGCCAGCATCACGCATCAAGGTAGACGTTGGTGGGGCATGAATAAAACTTGTCCTAACCACCTTAGTCGATAAATATTTATAACGTCAACTAATAACTTAATGTTTTGCTTAGTATCCTACATCTATCTTTAGCATTATTCCAGTTGTTGTCTCAAAATATGCTAGGAATGCTCTACATGATAACAATTATCAAAAACCTGCATCCTACGAATAACTTCTACTTCTTATTTTTTGAACATGACGATATAATGAGTTTCCTGACAGGCATGAATAATAGCTTGTGAATTTTACTAACTTCTTGTTGAGTTAACGCCAAAAGTTCTATCTAAAACTGTTAATTCCTTTCTTAATATATTTAAAGAAATGTATGCATATAGTTGGAATGACCAGTTTTTCTAATTATATGTGCATAATTGTGTGATTTTATTGTCTTTTTGTATAGTGGAGCAGATTTACTAGCTATGAATGTCGACGGTAATATGCCTTATGAATGTTGCATGCCTGGGCCAACGCTAAATTTAATCGAAACTGAAATGGATAAAAGAGGTTAGTTCTTTATTAACAGAAAATTTTCGTACATTGATGTCAACTAGTTGACGAGGCAGCTAAACATTAGGGATATTAACAGCAGTGTCTATTCATGACTTTACCGGAAATCGGAACTAACACGTAATCCTTTTTTAATGAGTCTGTTACCTGTGAAAAACTGAGCTAAAATTTACCGTTTCACATTTCGGGTCTCAAGCAATTGTTAATTTGGCGTGACAATTACCTATACTTTCAACTAGTTGACTTCTACTAGTCACCCTTTCGATCGCTTTACTTTCCACTTAATTAACTATACTGGTGTAAATTCAAGTTTTTTTAAATTAATAGCCATCCGCACTAGTCCCTCTACTGTTTGAGACTCCTTTTTCAGTTTACAACGGTTCTTTGACTATTTGCTTTTCATGATGAAAATTATTTTAATTTTTTTACAAGAACTTTCATAAAACAATCTTTGTAAATGTCACTAATAACTATCATTTCTTCTTCTCAATCCACAGAAAATTCCTCATTTTTTTAAAATTAAATTTGAACATATGTTTAAGGAACATTAGAATATAGAACTAGGTTATTGTTTAAATTATTTACTGAATGTCTGGAAACAATTGATGGAAAACTATGAAAGTAGATTTCATGAGTATCTTTATCGATTAAACACACACACGCAAATAATCTCAAATAGCAGCGATTGTCGAAACCATCAGGTTATTTTATCTCTGCTTTATTTATACAGCTGAGTTTGTAGTATTTGATAATACTTATTTCTTTAAGACTACAATATAAGGAGGGTGAGAGGTAGTAATTCTAAAATGATTGATAAAATTATAAATATTCATCGATTGAAGTGGTTGGGTTATGTTTAGTGTGTACTCAACAACAGCCAACTTTCACATGTTACGTTGGTTGGTGTAGCTCTATAGGCTGGAAGTTAGTGAAAACCAAGCCTTAACATGACATTTGTCTGTAAAGTTACTAATTGTTGGTCTGATTCGTATTGACGGCTGCAGACTACTTAGCTAGGGTTCGGACTGTTATCACCCCTAACAGTTAGACGAGTTGATCACAATTCATCTAACCTTACATAGCAAGTTTCAAATTTCTTCTGTAATTTTTATCTTTCGAATTTACTCTTCCAAAATACTATTGTATGTGTCAAATTTATTTTATCATGATTGGTTTTGTTAGTAATTCTGTTATTTTACCTCTCATCTTGAAAATCTCATCTGGCTGTGCCTGTGTGGTGTGACAACTTGAATCTATGAACATATATACCAGATCCTTTGTTACTTGTAATCGACCGATTGATAGAATTCTATCTATCTATTAACAATATAGTCATTAATCGAAGTGACGAGGGTAATTCTTCCGACTACGAGAGATCTGCGATATCATCTACAATAAAATAACTGAAAAGCATTTTCCGCTAAAGTCATTTATTTTATAATATAGATTATTGTTAACACTCGTAGTCACAAAGACATAACAGTTTCCGAAATCCACATATTATTTCAACCTGAACATCTGGATTCGCTAATTGTCTTCTGTGCTTTATTTTATCCTTACGTTAACTAAATCCTGGTGGTTGACACTGTGTTCTCATCTATTAGTTAGCAAGTCTAGTATAAATTTTGATTTCATGACGCATTTACAATTAGAAGCTATCTTAGTTTTAATTGCTCCATTGTCTTAAATAGTGTCAGACTGTAGATCTCTAGTAAAATATTTCTGCATTACCGGTGAACCAGCGTCTTTATAATATACATTATAATTATAAAAGCTGTCATACGTTTTCATGTTTGTTTATCAATTCTGTAGCTGCACTAATTCAGTAAATAAAGAATACATTATTCATCTCTCTAAACTTCACATTAGACAGATAGAACAGTGAAATTCAATTAAGGACTGATCAACCGTAGTACCTTAAACTAAAACTCATACAATTTAAGCACATACCATTTACACATAGGTTCGTCTTCACTCAGTGGCTGAAAAAAACAACCCAATGTCATTTGAAGTGTATGGATTAAGTTGAAATCCAGAAGTAAACTTTGAGAATGAAATGTAAATAAGTTTAGCTGACAAGTCTCAAATCGAGTGAAAAATGAGTCTTGTATTACGCTTTTGGGTCACCATTCAACTTTAATGAAAATTGAAAACTTTAGTATAATCGATTTACCCAGACATTCCGACTACTTAATAATTTAACAGCTATCAGGTAAACTTAGTTCTTCGTATGCATGTGTGAATTTAATTCAATATGCTGGTTATGAATTGATCAAACCTTTCTTATTTACTTATTGTGATTGGCTATATATATGAGTATATATTCACAGTTTATTTCATGCACCCTTCTGTGTGCTTTACATGCACATGCATTTATACTTATAGACTTCTAGACACTTATCTATGATTAACTGGATTTATTTGTCTAATGGCTTAATTAGAGCAATCAAATAAAAAAAACGACACACCAGTTTGCATACATGACTACTAGAAATCGATTTTAAGGGTTTTGTTGAAAATATACAATTTTAAAAAATGATTACATTCAAGTGGAATGTTATTGAGATTGTTCAAACAATTGTCACATATAACGAAATTCACTAACAAAATGTAACAATCAATTATTATTTGTTTATTCGTCTATACAAGCTAGAGTATTTGTAAGTGAGTGTAGTGAACATCGCGTTAAGTGAAATCATTTGGAAGAGAGGGGGGTTTAAGTTGTACTCCTGTAATTCAAACTATTTTCATGATCATCAGATGAGCTCAGCAACAATCTAACCAAGAATTGAAACCAAAATCTTTAGGATTAGCGAGCGATGCGTTAATGTTAAACCTCTTACGAAGTATTTATTAGTCTTCCTATAAGACTTTACGCAGTCTTCAAGATTATAAGAATTATCTAATGTAGTGTTGAATATTTTATTTTCAATATTCTTGAATTCCATCAGTCACGAATTCTGGTATTTATTTCGAAGTTAGTTCAGTGGAGTTATGAATGTGAATCTTTGAACTCAGCCTCCGTGGTCATAGCTTTCGGCACTCATCGAAAAACTTTGTTTCTATCTCCAGGATGTATCATGAATGAGCACTTTGAATGAGTACTATACTTAAAAAAAACAGTACTTCTTGATTCTGGTTGGTGTCTAAATTGATGTCAGCTTGTAATAAAAATTCATATGCAAATTAAATACAACTCAAAAACCCCTTAAATACAATTAATTTAGATTTATGTAGGCGTTTTAAGTTCCTCAATGTGGACATCAATGAAGCTATGACTTATAAATACAAGGTTTTATTACTATCCAGAAACGTGTATTAGTTTCATCGCCTTCGAAATATTTAGTTAACTGATAAATGTTGATGAAGTATGCTTTGTTTTGGATAAATATTAACATAGCTTAACTATTCAAGTCAGAAAAAAATGGCTATACTACTATAGATATAAACTGGAATATTAGTTGTCTATACTAAATGTGGATGTGAGATATGTAAAAATGGATGAAATACTATTCCATAATGACTTCCAATCACATCTTTAATTGCAAACAGAAGTAGTGTAATGACAGTTGTAGTAATATTCAACAACGTCATGAGGTTTAAATTTAACAGTATCCTATGACACTATTTTAATTTTGTATCTTTTCCTCGTTAACTATTTCAAACTCTGGACACTACAACAACAACGTAAGTCTGCCATATTCCATAGCTTTACATCGGATACAAATAACCAGAAATTACAATAAGTCAACGTTTTGCATACTTTAATCAGTGATATAGAGCTCAAAACGGAACAAATATGTGATTATGTTGTAAGTCAAATAATGAATTAAAAATGAAATCGTAAATATCAATGATTATGTAATAAACACTGTGATTACTTTCACCATGGTAATGAGAGATTTATAAGGTTGTTCTTCTGTGTAGATAGGTAAAGTGAAAAGCGTTTTACTGAAACTTATTCTACAAAGTGTAGTGAAAGTTATGTACTTTGCTTATTAATTGTTTTAAAAGCTATAGTAACATCTGCAATATATCCACTCTCGATTAATTGTCTAGCCATTGTGCTTCATTGTTCTTCACTTTAGACAAAGGTTTTGGTGAGTATATTCATAAAATTTAGTAGAGGCCCATCTCTCAGTTTTTCCTATGTTCCTCCTGTTGATTGATGAATATCTTGGGAGTCAACCTCATATGGATAATGATTCACTTTGTTTAATTTAGAGTACATTTCATATTAAGTACTGAGAATAATGAACTATGTAGAAAGCTCTTTTCAATGATAATGCAATTTTTTTTACCGATTCCACTTTCTTTAAATTTCAGATGGTCAACAACATAATATTTTTCTTCGCGGTTGAAAATATTGTAGTTTCTTTCATCTCCTTGTTGTACTTCTTTGATCAATTTACTTAGATATTCAGTGCATTAGAAAACAACTTTTAGTGTAACTAAACACTTTCTGTTTTTTTTTAGCTAGAGACAACTTTCAAGCACTATCTGATAAAGTTTTCTCTAGTCATAACTTGTAATTTAAACGAAAGCAGTTATTATAATTTACTTATCGCCTAGTTTAAGTTTCCTTTCAGAAAGTGCTTTTTCTCAGTTATGGCATCATCATTTCATTTTATGTTTAGGTCTAAGTAGCTAAATCGATTATGTTGCTCATTTTCCTACTGTATATTTGACTCCATTATTAGACACGATTCATTTTATTGCAAACAATAGAAACATTGAGATGGGTATTTTGTGAAGATTAGGTATTTTTAATTGATTGAATATGTTACAGACTGATGTTGGCAGGGTTCCAATGAAAACCTAGGTGCGCTGGACAGCTCTCTCATTGGTGGAAATGCCAAAAGTGGAAATTCTACCATTGAATGCCGACCCAATGGTGCAGTGGGTTAGGTGTTTGCTAAACTGAAGCCCCTGGTGCAGAATCTGGGGTACACACTACTGAGGAGTTCCACATTGGAACGAAGCAGTTGTCACGTGCCTCACCTGGTTTTGAATGGTACCCTGCCAACATTAATTTGTGACATATCCAGTTAATAAAAATATCGTCAACACTGTTTGTAGCATGTTAGATTTTCAGTTTTATGCCCGCCTTTTTTTGGTTTATCCAAATTAGCCCATAAAGACATCAGCCAAAATTCAACCTATTAGCATCCATGTAGTTGCCCAATTAATTTGTCCATTTAGCTGGTTATTGAATTGAAATTGCACTCCTTTTGTATTAAGCAATAGTAATTTCCTTAACTAGAATTGAGGTGGATGGTGCGATTCGAAGTTTGCAAATTATTTTTATAGTTTTCTCTATCAGTACATTTATAAATAATAAGCAAACACCAAATGATATCATGGATTTTTCGGATACATTTGCATGCTCCACTTCTTCATAAGATGGAAGTACATTAGGATGTAAACTGCATATTCTCTGCGTATCGGTACCAATAAATTAACTAACTATCAAGCTAGACTGTGATATGTTGAATTTATGATGGATAATACAGATCGTAAGAAGATATTTTGGTTTACTAACTTTAGGAAGATCATACCAAAAACTTTCAGATCATTGTAAGCCTAACTGTCAATGACATTTTTGGATGGTTTTCTAAATGCTTGTTTATTTCGATCTCAACTGTCGAATCTTCCTTGAATCCATCAACTTGTAATTGTGGTTCGTAGTTCAAAATATCAAGCACTTTTTTTAGACTATTTGTAATAGATAAGATGCCATGAAACATAATGAATTGATTATATTCCGTAAAATTCTGTCGTTCATTTTTTCTTCATGTTGTATGAAGATTTTCGAACTCTATACAGGTAAACTTTGAACCATTACCTGGACAATAGTTTCAAATAAACAGTATATATCTGTTACAATTCATTGAAACTATATGTTTATAAACTATACGTCATCAACTTAATGATATAACACGTGAACAATCTAGATTCATTTGACAAAAACTGATTGTATAGGATATGAGTCTCGCAAAAATCACAAAATAACTGAAGTTAGGACTGTGAATTACTGAAAGCCTGCTTAGTGATATAACAGTTAAGCTTCAGCGTATACTCTGTAAGGTCCTATGTTAATTCCCTATTATATTTGTAAATGAGAATTACCTGACACATTCAGTAGTGGAAGGAGATATCTATCCATTCCTTCTTGGTTCTTAATGTACTGTCAAGCTGAGGTTACTCACTGCTGTGAAGTTTCAATTAAATGAGAGGACTACTGATAATATTTAATACCGAAAAAATAGAAACAAATGGTGCAGTGTTTGAGATGGTAACAGGTTGCTTTTACTACTAAGTTTCCTACTTAGCGAATATCCATATTTACTCAACAGAATCATCTTTGAAATCTGTAAAATCTGACCAAAGAAAGTTATTTAATAAGGCCTTAAGTAGTGACAAAATACTTAGATACCGTTTAAGCAGTTGAGTTTCATAAACACTCATGTAAATAAACAGTTAGATTAATAAATTTGCCTCCATTTTATCACTTTATTATCAAACCATTTTACATAATAATATTTTTGTGTTAATTAGTTGCTAATTATCAGATAAATTCTTTTGAAGTTTGAATGAACCTTCATGAAGTGTATAGAAAGCTTAGCCTTAGTGAGTTAATAAGTTATCATCGATTTTGCAGAAGTGAGTCAATTCAGAAATCTTAACATTGACTTAGTGTCAATAGTTTGAATGAATCATAAACAAAACCGTTTGATTGCATTTGAGAATGTTTATTGTGGAAGAATCTAACCCTTGTTTTGAATACTTCTCTAGCTGATGTGAGTCTGTCATTAAGACCCGTCTCTACACAACTATCTAATTAATGTATACATTTCTGTAGCTTCGTCATCAGAAATTATCACATCACATGAAATTGAATATTGAAGTCATCATCATCATCCTTTTAATGTTTGCTTCGCACTAAGAAATAATGATATAATATGGAATGAACTTAAAATTGTATCAGCTTATATATTTATATTATCCTACAAGGTATAACACAAGAAGAAATTGATGATTGGCATCGAGTACCAGAATGTGAAATGCTTGCAGATATGGAAGCCTTATATAAAGCTGGTGCAGATCTCGATCGGCTGGATTCACAAGGTGCATCAATGGTAAGCAAAATAAAAAGAGCTTTACTTTGATTATTTTGCATAAGATAATTCAATTTTCAGTTAATTTATCATTTCTTCTACTAAAAGAAGAGTAGCTTTATAAAGTAATGAAGTGAGATGGTTATATCAATGCTAGAATTATCTACCGTACTGCATATTTAGATCTGGTGGAACTTTATAGTTATTAAATGAGTTAGTTGTTCATCAAAATCTTGAAATGAACTTTGATGCATGACTACCCTTCAGGTATATTATTAGATCAAATGCATTACAATGATATTATCGATATCTGAATTTAACAAGCCACATAATAATAATTACGATAAGGTATTCTTGCACTACCGACTAATCCTAACCGGTAATCCTAAATTATAAACCACCACTTCACGTTCACCAGAAATATATGCATCAATATCTATATTACAGTCTTAAAGATGTTATCAATTGTATGTTTCTTTTCAATAATAAGTTATTTGCACTGCGTCTGGTCATACTTCTTTATATGTTGTCAGTTTCACATTATCATTCCAATTAAAACCAATTCTCTTACAAAGATTATTCTTTCAGTCATATATTTATCCTGCACATCTTTCTACTTTGTGACTTATCACATAAAATTTTTATCTCTTTATCACTAAATTGAGAACAAAATGATCCCTCCTTTTCAATGATAAATAAATTTTGTTATAAGTTAATGCATCATTCATGGTAGATTTTAAGTCACTGATAAATTGTTTGTTTCCACATGCTAAAATATTCTCCTATTAATACAAGGTCAGGATCTAAACTAATTTTCACAATAAATAAATTCTGTATAAAAGAACAAGTTTTGCATACCTTATATTCTGTATTATTTCCTTAGGTACAATCAACTGTACAATGTTATCACTCTGTCGAAATTGACTTATCTCTGAATGCGTTTGATAAGTAAGACAAAAAGAATAAATACTAAGGCAAACACCTCCATCAATGTAATGTTTCTTACAGTTAGTGCAATTTAATTAGTAGATAATGGTGTATTTGTACGTTTCTTCAAACGTTTTATTTTTGTATAATGAAGTGTTTATCAGTAGGTTTTGACTTTGTTGAATATTCTCTATCCATAACATTTCTTATGCGCTATCCGGTCGTTTATGTAGATGATAAGACCTAACACCGGAATAAGACAATCGTATTAGCAAAAGAAATTTCACGAATTGCATCAAATATTACATTAGACAGTATGAACGCTCACCCCATTTGCACATACATGGGCACAAATTAGCAATACAACGATATTGTATGTTACTACTAATGTCACTACATGTGAACGATTACGAATATGAATTCTTTCAAGAAAATGTCGATAACTCTGGATCAAGAAAACTCTAAGATTGTCATAGAATGTCATGAAACATGACACTTATACCACCTAGAAATCAATAAACACATCTACGTAAATCTAATCTTTTAAATGTTAAGGAAATGATTGACTAAAAGAGATAGTAATCAGGAACGTTCGAATAAATAAAGACAAGAAAACTTGCATTAACTAACAAACTCATATGAACGAAATTAATTTGAAACTTGTGGAATAGATGATAAAAAATCACTTCTAAATGAAGTAGTTGGTAGAGATTTTTTTCAGGTTGACATTGAAAACTCAGTAATAAAAACGATTGGCTCAGATAACACAACAACGCCGAACATTTGTTTGAATTACAATCTGACTGCTTTTACAAAATTAATTATGATTCAGATAATTGATAAGATCTACCCCTTTTTCCACTTATTGCATTACATACACACATACAAATGACAAGTCTACTAACGATCACCAAGTTAGTAGTAACGATTGTTCTTGAATTTCATTAGCGTTTTAAATTGTGATGATCATGAGAAGTCTAAATATTTTTACTTTTGTTTCAACGGTTAGTTATATTAGAAGGGCAAATGGTAATATAGCAAACCATAAGAAGAAACAACAGTGCAAACATATCCATTGATTAGAAGAATTAGCCAATGTCACAAATAATAATTGATTTATTCGTATAGCGACAATATTCTATATCATGAAAGCTTTAACCATATATGAATAACCGTAATTGTCCTGTTGAATATTCTATGCTCCACTAAATGCTATTTATGGTTCAATTAAATTTAACAAAATCTACATAATACCCAATTATGACTACTGGATCAACCGCTGTCTTTCCATCTTGATAATAATCCATTTGTAACATGCTTTATCGTGGGCTATAAACAGCAGTATGGCTTTTGAGAACAGTAGATATCTACTGTTCGTGGAGGAAAGTCGTTCTGGTCAAGTCGTTTATCTTCCAACCATTAAGTCATTCTTCTTACTTCAGTTTGAGCAATTGTGTAGTATCGCTAGTCTACAAATATAGCGTGGTTAGATGTCACGTACACTAACCAAATGATGATAACCCTTTTTCACAAACTTAGATGTATATCATTAATATGCATTCAACAAATTATGAAAATTAAAGATCAAAATTACTTGGCACATATTCATACTAATAGGTAGTACACATAGATGAAATGATGAATGATAATACACTTTGTGTACCTTGAAGGTAACCATCTATCAATGTCTATAAATAGAAGCATCGGTAGAACTTTATCTGCTTTCATTAAATTTATATAATGGTGAGTGGAGTTGATTCATTTGTTTAGTGCATTATGTTGAGCTACTATGTATTCAATTAAAGCGCTAGTCAACCCAACTAAAAAGAGTAAGTAGATTTGATTACATACTGAACTGTATCGTCAAACATTAAACAGACTGCTTACACATGCTGAAATCCGAGAGAATGCCATTGCAAAATGATTATAGTGACTGCGACATCAATAAGGTGAGTAATCTACTTACTCATTGTAGCTTACTCTCACCTGAATCTAACCTATTATGCAACCATTGAAACATTTAGTTCGTCAGTTTTACTCAATATAACTCTTAAAAAAGATAGAACCAACCAAGAACATATCTACTGAAAGCTACGGATTAAAATGTTTATTTATGAAAACTCCAATAACAAAATACTTGAGTAGAAAACAGAAAAATTAATAACAAATTGAAATTTAGTTGTCTGTATTCGTTTCTGAGGGATATTAGTCAGGTACCACTGAAAATCATGGAGCACTGGACAGCTACTTCTCCATGGTATGGAACACCTCATTAGTGGTGTAAAGGGTTATAGGTTAGCCAACCTGAAAACTGTGTGCTTGATCCCCTGGCAATGTCAAGAGTGAGAACTACTAAGGAGTTCTATACTAGAGTGAAACAACTATTTAGTGCTCCATGGCTTTCATTGGTATCCGAATTAATATCGAATGTACGGACGCATTGAAACAACTAAACGTAATAACTATCTCCATAAAATCACCTCAATTCAATAAATTAAAACATAATTTTTACGATATTAAAAGTTTTATAAATGGAATAGATTCATTCTAAAAAAAGTAGCTGTGAAAGTATTTCGTCACATGTTGAAGAAAGCCAATGTATTGATAAAGTATCTATTGGTTACTTAATCATTACTCTATGTTACAAAGATATGATACTCTATAAACAGTAGAATATAACTTTTTAAGCATTTCTTCTTGTAAGTATTGTTATTTAAGCCTCTGATAATTTGTTACAGATCCTAGAAATATTTCTATAACTTTCTAAATGAGGTGTTGTTTTAATTAATTACAATAAAGTAATCTTATTACATTCGGGAACAAGTACTAAATATGACAACACTGTAAAACTTTCTAAGTTGATATCAGGTTATCATAAAATATTGAATAAAAGTCAGCTAAATAAAGTACTGTACTGTCAATGTTTATCTTTGAATATATCTAATTTAGTTAAAACAAATGGATGACATTATCAACTGTGAAATACATAAACAATAAAACTTAAAAATTAACTTCAATCACTTAGAACAAGTTTCTTATCAACTGAGATGATTTTTCTTGATTCAAACTGTATGTTACTTGATTGACAAAGAAAACTAACAATGACATTTATTCGGAAATACATCATGTTCATAATTAAAGAGATAAAATTGTTTACTCTAAGTAGTATGATATAAGGTAGAATAATATTTTAGCTTCCTACATGAATACAGTTTTGTTCTGTTTCTTTCATATTTAAATATACAAATACCTACAATGTGTAGTAATCATAGTAACATAATTGAACAAACTAATCAGTAGTAAGAGATTATGAATAATTTGTATTTTCCTTTATCATCGTTATTATGTTTCATTTAAATTATAAGTAACAGATTGGTTCAATGTTCTCTATTGATCAACATTAAATATACAGTTTAATGGAATTAATTTTTTGTTTATAAAAAAATAACATCAATGAATTTAATTTGAAGAAACATTTATAATAGTGGTGTAATTGAATAAGAATTAAGTTAACCAAGGTAAAGAAGGACTGATAACTGTTTCCCATTGGATATACAAGTTCAGTTTCTGGTGTTTAATAAAGATATTCTTCTGCAAATTTAGAATGTAGAAATTTTGCGTCGACTGGACACTTTTAGAAATTCTGAAATATTGATCTTGCATTCTATTTCAGTCTGGTGTTTAGCTGTTGCACCTCAAACCTTCTAAAATTTTCTATAGATGTACCTAGTAGTAAACTCTTAAGATTGTACTTCTATGTTCATAAGGAAACAGTTATCAGTCTCTTCTTATCTTGATAACTTAACTCTTATTTCATTAAACCACTGTAATTATTGAATTTTCAAGTTCAATTCACATTATTGCAACATGGTCTCTTTTCATCAAATCAGATGCACTTCGTTATTACAATGTTTATACTGTTAAATATAAATCATTAAATTATGTCATCCTATCACATCCTAATTTCCGCGACTGAGCTTCATTTATATCATTCTTAAGTGTTACCAACTCTTTCTCATTTTCACGTTATTCAGTCACTTAAACTGTAACTGATATTTTGTTTGCTGTCTCCGGTACTTTCCTTTACATCATTTATAATTGTATTTCGAATGTTTTATCCTACATCTGAAATATGTTTACACATTTGTCATGTTTAAGTAACTGAAATTTTAACGAAGATCATTTTCAGATGTAAAACTATGTTTGAACATTGATTTTTGCAATATTACAGGTTGTATACAGCTGAATGTGAAGTCGCTGAAATAAAATGAGTTCACCTTATTCTGCACAAATAATCGTTTGTACTGTCATAAATATAAGAATAACGAAAACCGCAAAATAATATGATTTTATACTATTTCAATGCTTCTCATTAGTTGCAAACCGACTACTAAAGTAACAATCAGTAATATTGTTATATGAACTAGGTTTTATATATCTTATTCCGTAATGATGAGTTCCAAAATGCTGTAGTTATTCATATCAGTAGGATGAAAGCAAAATATTTGAAAAGATGATGAGCGTATATTACATGAAAATAAAGAATGAGGAATGATATATTAAGAACTGAATACAAAGTATGAAAACAACAAACAAATAACTGATTACACGAAGAAGTCACATAAAATTGTAGAAAGCATAGTGATCAATGTCACTAGAATGTTTGGCATATAAAGCAGACGATGACGTAATAAATAGTGTTATCAAACTTTATTTATTCACTACGGTAATGAGAGATTTCTATTAGTTTTGGCAATATATATATGTATAATGTGATACTTTGAAACAAAAGAAATTCGTTACATTCTACGAATTTCATTGTTTTCTCGCTTGTTTTAAATGTCGAACTCTGGCATCGCTTTGTTTTAAATATGACACTTTCAGATTCACAGTTTTAATGGATTTATCATTATAAACTATTATGTAAATGTGACAAAATAAAGTGAACCCCAATGTTTGTTCTCTTTTTTTTAATTTCTATTTAATAATTCTGTTTCTTTGAATTTCTCCGCCCCCCTCCCACTACATCCCATTCTATTATTTTGCTTCTATTGTTTCAGTCTAAGTTAATGTCACATATACGTACATCAATTATGTAATTTCATTGTTTGTTTCTATGGCAGTCAGTTAAGTTGTTAAAGTAAATAATCACAGGATGAATTTCGCCTTTATTCTTTTTTACATAATTAGCCTTCAAATTTGTAATGAAAGTAAATACTCTATGTCGTTAATTTGATGACTTCTTACTAACTTGTACACCTCATATGGTTTACATTTTCAACTTGAAGGGAAAATAAAAAGTGGAAACATACAGTTAGTTGATTAGTTCATCTAAAAGTGAATGTCTTGTTTTGATTCACTAAATAATTAAATTGAAATAACAATTCGAAATAATACAAGTCTTCAGTTCAGGTGGATACTCTTTATAGTTTTATTTACTTTCAGTTGGACGGTTTGATTGTGAAATTTTCGTTGTTGCACTAGATAACATCATCAGCATATACTTCATTTAAGCTTAACAATTCACTTGTTATATTAGTATCAATTAAGTTTTCTTTGATGCCTTTCCTGAATTTCGTCTTAGTAGATCTTGTTACCTTTATTTGTTCTTATGTTTCTCTTGACTGTTTCTTTTTCAAAAGAATAACTGACTTTATGATTGACCTGATTACTTCTGTATGAGTTGATAGATTGAATTAATGTCCATGTATCTATTGATTATCTATTGATCTACGTATCAAAATTATTAAAATTTGAAAGTATTCTTAAAATTTTCCCAATTCAAAAACTAGATGTTCAATGAGTCCGATCTATTTCAAATTTTTCGTCATTGTACTGTTGAATAAAACATTCAAAACTGAGTTTTTTTTTATTCTTTTAATTTACAATCATGTCGTAGTTGAAAATGTTGTCTACTAACTTATCACTAACAAAAACATCAGAACAAACTGATTCAATATTTGTGAAGTGAGTAAGACACCTACTAATACATAAAATAAGGGCCTGATGATGTTGTTTAGTCTTATGGTAAAACCTCTACTAGTAAATCATTTCGTTTAGAGAATGCTAAATTACTCATTTAACTTTGATTTGTTCTTACATTTAATAAATATATATTCAACTCTTTATATATACAACTTGTTGCTTCATTCTGTACATTTAGTAAGGTGCATAGTATTTTAAAATAATATAATCCATGGGGCTAGATGTTTTCGAAAACCGAAAAACTCGGAAAATCATGGAATTTTTACTTACAAAGTCAAGTTCTGGTGTATTTAGCATTAGGTATTTATAACCTCAAAACTAAATATAACTTTACTTTTCTTTACAAGGAAGATACATTTTGATGACTAAATAAGAACCTGATAATCGATTCATGATCATTTCATTCTATGAGTGTTCACTTTCACAGTAATGGTATATTTTACACTACTAGTCATGATTTCTAACCCTGAATAGGATAGTAAGTGAGAACTATTGAAAAGTCTTTGACTTTCAGTAATTCACATGTTGATCTAAATCTATGATGAAAACAATCTTCCAATATAATTTTAAAATCATGTAATAAATATTTGTTTCACATATACATTGTTAATGTGATTTCCTATTTTTTACATTTATTCAAAACAGTTGCATATTGCGTCTGCTAGTGGTTTCGAAGAAGTTGTTTTATTCTTATTAAAACGTGGTGCGAAAATTGATTTACCTGATAAAGATGGTTGGCAGGCTATACATATTGCAGCCTGTTGGTGTCAAGTAAATTGTTGAAATTGTTTATATTTTCAATGTTTTATTATGTAATATTCAATGTACGAATTATGCTTACTTATGAGTAGCATTGTAATATTGATATACTTAATACGTATGAAGTTTATCATATATATTTTGATGAAACAAAACAAGAAACAATGATTGTTAAAAATTTTGACATAAATTTTTAGATCCTAAGGAATTGTATAAATGTCTTAATTCAAGGTTTTACTCAATGATCATCTGTAACATTCATAGATGGTAATGTCTTTAACATGACAAGGATTGATACACATTTCGTTTATTGAATGTAATTTGGAAATGTAATTACCGTTTGTTATCGTTCAATTAATGATCTTATAGCTTGAGTAAAGATTTAACACTGAATACACTCTTGGCCTTAATGATGTAGTATGCTATTTAAATATATTGAGTATCAAGTATTTGATTCTAATTCAAGTGGATTCTCACTATGCTTAAATCACTTGACAACATGCCATATAACCGAAACGGATCAAAGATTAGTCCCATGTTATGTTGAAAATTATATATATATATATATATATATATATATATATATATATATATATATATATAAACAACAAATGAAAATCATCCCCTATCGTAGATTGATGAGTTTATTCCTAAATGATGATGATATTTTTCCAAATGAAAGCAAAAGCGTTACAACTAAATGGTCTAGCTAAGAGAACACAATACTATTACAATCATCCAACAGAACTGTATATCTTTCCTATCAGTTTATAAAACTGCAAAGTAATCAACTTAATTTGAGAGTCAATGAAATAGATTATATAACTAATCGTAATAAATAAAAAGTGATAATCAACCAGCAAGCGTAAAGGTAATAAAAACGACTGTATAACTAGACTAAAAAATGTTTTAGCAATGAGGTCAGTCATAACAAAAAAATAAAACACTATTTAATTAATAAGCCTAACTGTATAACTAATGAAGGAGATACACAAGAAGTGAAGGCAAACGAACAAACAAAATGTGAGTAGAAGTAATAGTATCATATGTCAACTCTTATTCGAACAAGGAAAACAAAGGTACTGTTTTAAATTTCTCTTGAACATATATACTAGGTGTGTCAGCTAGAATCTTTATAATTCATGTTATACGTAGGAAATATTTTTGAACCTCATATCCTGTAGATCACTCAACATGATTTGGTTTATCTACTATATGAGCACTATCAATCAAGTTGGATAAAACTGAGCTACGTTTTGGTTTTGTTTGGGTAAATCATGCAGGAAGAATTTTTATCTATTAGCAAGCTAAGTTTCATGTACGGATCCCAATTTACAAGAAGATAGTTCTTAGTAATATACGTGGTTTTTTCTATGGGAAATTCAACTAATCTGATCTGTTAATTGAATACAATCCTTACTTATTTAAAAAATTTTCAAAAAATTTAAGAATGTAAAGACAGTAGTCAGAATATGGTAAATATATTATAACACTTTCTGTACTATCCGCTCAACAGTCCCAAACGTTTCATTATCCAATGTGATCACTTCAGTCAATATTAATATTACTATCACTAAATAGTAACAATGTTATTTTTATCAAGTTCATTTTAGTGTTTATTTAATTGTCTACATGGATAATCATAATGTGCAGTATATTATAATGTAAAGTGACTATAGAGGTAATCGCAGGAAAAGACATTCAAGACAACTAGAAAAACATCACAGCGGTCACTACTCAGTGATCAAACATTATAAATATCTTAATGCCTACAAGTGACTAGTTGCTGCTCGCATAACTTAGTGCTAATGATCACATAATGTGTAAACTGAGCGATCCGGGTTAGAATTTCATATGCAACATCCAAACTCTCAAGATTTAACTAATAATCAGTACTTAGTTTAAGTCAAGCATATATTAAACTATCAAAGTAATTCATTCCTTGTGAATACATTCCATCATTCACTGAATGAAAGTGTTAGAGTTATAAACATCCAGCCCCCTCCCTCGCACCCGGCAAACAAAAACTAGCAAAAAATAATATTCTTTTCAAACCTAATTTAAGCAGACATTGTCACAGAAGAAAGAAAAACAGTGTTCCATTATCCCAATTCTAAATATTTATGCTAATCAATTAGTTCTGGAAGAATAACAAATTTGTAGAAAATTTTCTTTTATTCGTTTTTTCTTTGGAAATTAGATTATTTTATGAATAAATAATTGAATAAATGAAATTATTTTCCATATACTGTATATGTCAACTAGTAAAAATATCTTTCGATATATATTCAGTTACAAACTTTTTCTTTACCATAGAATTTTCCTTTCTTGCAAGATAATGAATTTTTAGTTATACTGTATTCATTTGAGCTAAGTGGTTCCATTGTCGAGCATTACATCGTCATTCTGAGCGATTTCATCAGCACAAAATTTTGATAGAAGTTTGAAATTCGCTTTGATGAAGTCGTTCATAATGACAATGAAGGTTATGGAGTTAAATCATGTAACTCAAAAGAATACAATGTAATCAAATTCATACACCTAAGCTATAAATCTTGTCTACTATCTCAGTGATATATTTCACTATCGTTTTATGTAGATTTAATGTTGCCGAGAAAATTACTCAATGACTATATCTACATACAAATATTGATAATATAAAGTAATAAAACAGAAAAGTAGTTGAAATTATAAGAAAATTCTTAATAAATTACTTTTTTGCCTGTAGGCATTCAGTGTAGCTTTGATTCGCTGTACTTTATGTACAGCTGTACTCTTATAGACGAATATATTGATTAATCCTAATATGATATTAGATATTATTTCATGAGCTGAAAAGACTTAAATCAGCTGATTCGTCATTGTTGAAAATTGATACAGATAAGTTATCTTGGCAATAAAAATACCTGATACCTACAGTTTTACAAGGCCATTGGATAATTTAAAAACTGGAACATAATGTTATCTTCTTTTTTTTAATTTACAGCTTTTAAACGCTTCCTATTTCATATTATCAATTAATTTACTTGCCTTTACTTGTATACACAAATATCCATAATGGTAGATTTGATACAATAAGATACAGTGAATTGATAAAAAAAATCTCTTTTTGAATGACGACGAAGTAGATGATCATGGATGGGAGTATACAAAATAAGAGTTTTATCAGATGGATAGATAAATAGATAGATGAAGTAATTGATCCGTTGACATACTTTGATATATTACAATATGTATATAGTAGACGTTCTTCCTCTTCTTAATCAAATGTTATTCGAAATATCTTGTTCATCATAATTTGTGCAGTAGTTGTTGATATTTACCAAAAAGTTAATAATTAGCACGTTAAAATTTCATTGTCTAAGTCATAGGTTTGAGTTCTGCTATACGTACTTTAGATAGGGTGTTATCAGTGGCCTTTATATTGATTAGGGTCAAGTACAAGAATTTGCATTTTGTTAATGAGTTACACCAACTATAACAAAATACTTACTTTCTGCGATATAAAACTCTAAGTTCTTTAATATTTTTACTATGTTTAGCCATTTTCTTCTAAAAGAGATAATGATCTATTTATAAATCAAAATTATTTCATCCCCAACTCTGATTACTTCCTTTCCTTGTTTTCTAAACACACAAGTATGTGGAAACAATGAAATAGTAAATTTTATTGCATACTTTTAAAATTTGTCACACCATATATCATCAACAATTGGAGTAAATCAAATCAGTAAAATTGAATCAAGCGGGTGGAAAATTGAGTTTCAAAAGTCTCATTTTAATTCGCTTCCTGAATTTCATGTCCTAGTTATCTTGTTTAAAATGTGAATTGCTTATATGCTGGAATGTACAAGGAGTCTTATAAGCCTAACTTTAAATGGCTGTTCGTTGGGTTCTACTGTCATACTTTCAAGTCTTAAATACCACTAAGAAACCATTTTAATTTTCAGATCTACAACCAAGGAATATCGTTCCATTGCATGAGTAACTGCAAAACGTTTGCAGTTGAAACATCATTGAAATTCACCTTGATCGCTGAAAGTTCGCTAGTAATATCAATCATCCAGTGATTTTAATGTTCAAACAAACCCCCACCCTCCCGAACTAATATGTGATTATGATGCAGATTAATTTCATGATAAAATATAAGTTAATAAGGTGATTATTTGAGATGTCGGTGTTTAACTTCAAAATAATTGCTAAACGTTCACTAACTATATGTAATCTTTTAATTGTGTATTTAACTTTGTTTTTTTTAGTTAGAAATTGTTGAATTACTTGTAAATTTCGGTGCAGATATAATGGCTGAGACTAGAAATGGTGAAACAGTATTCGATATCTGTGAAGATATTGAGATGCATTCGCGTTTAATTGAAATTAAACAAGAGATGGAGAGGAAGAAATCTCAACAACAAGATGTACTTGACCGACCTGGTAAACCACGTGAATTAGTGCGTCGACGTAGTAGCACAAATCCCAGAAGGTAAGTTGTCGGATAATTATGGATTATTCTACTTTAATTTTTATTTCTAATGATCAATTTTCTATGTTTCGAAGATAAAGAGATTTATCAGATTTATACATCATTTTGTGTCACTAACTACATCTTGAAATGATAAGTCTACTTACGGCTCTAGTAACTGTTATTGTAGTTTTGATTTCTGTGAAATGAACGGTTTGAATTTTGAATCATGAATTGACTTGAGTCAAGTAACCATCAAGAACTAGCAATCAATCAATAATAGCTTTCTCTTATTTTAGGACTATTCAGAAGCACCCACCTCATGTCTCCACTGGATACAAACCAAGATCTGTTAAGCTCCCCGGAAAATCTCGAGCCTTTAAACCACTGAAATAGTATTTCATGGTTGATATTTCTAGCCTTAGCTGATTCGTGATACGTATCGTTCGATCGCACCCATTTCCATTGATGGGCAAGTACCATAGACTCGACATGGTTGGACTCTATTTATCAAGGCTTCTTGCCAGTAACCCCGCATTAACTCTTAAAATTAATCATTTTAACTAAATTGTTTAATACCGAGACTTCAGTACAACACTGTAAATTAAAATATCATATTGCATGTGTACATGACCGTATGTGGACTTCGATAACTGTGAAATAAAAGTTTTCATTTTGTAAAGCTGGCAGATTTTTGAGGAATTTGAAAATAGAAAACTAAAATGGGCATTTCAACAAAAGGAAATAATATACATGAGATAATTTAAACTTACTCCAAGGTATTAAGATTATTTGTATAAAAACAAAATGAAATTTTGTAATGGTGGAGATTTATATATCTAGTGGATACATTCACCGGTGTTGTATATTCACGAATACGATAACTAGAGCGACTAATTAAATCATTTAAATTAAAGAACATAACATCATCAGAAATAAAATGATATTGGATACTCCCATGCTCTTTAATTTCGACGTATTCAGTTTACTGTGCAATCAGAAAGTCAGAAGTTTCATACTCTTTGCATATGTACTTCACACGAACGCTTTAAATCGATTGAAATAGTTGTTTAGTATTATTTAAATCACTAGCTAATGCCTGTACTTTGTGAAACCAGCTTTCACGTCATACAGCATCAGCTAATTATTTAGAAAACAATATTCCAAAATAGAATGTTTACTATGTATTGATTAGCTTAGTGACTTGTGATGTTCTATTCCCTAATGTATGCTACCTAAACTTAACGTGTTAATCATTTTCCTTAGAGATATTACAAAGTTAATTTCAATGTGATATAGTAATTATTTAATGAAAAAAATTATATCAGTGATAGTATTATGATAACCAAACAGGATCTGTGTTTTCTTCTCGAATAGAAATTATTTTATAAACATTTGTATTTGTTCATTATGAATTGATTGATGTAACTCATGTATTCATGTACAGATGTGTATACTTAGTCTTAAGACATATATTTATATGGAATACTGATACTAATCAACAGACCACGTCAGAGTAAGGAGAATGATAACTACCAACTTATCAATAAAAGTTTTAATTGCCATGTATATAAACACGGATAATGTATACCTTTCATTCATCCGTTATATTGTTTAAGTACAAATAAAATTTACTCAATAAATTCACTTAATTTGATTTGTTAGTTAATGTACATTCTTCCTAAATAAAAGGCTGTATGGAATTGCATGATACAGTCAATGAACACGCGATTCTCTTCTATTATTATTTTTTATATAAACCATTGAAGCCTACGATTTTAATGTAAAAAAAAAACATCAAGGAATTAGGATGGATTTGTATATTCCCATTGATTTGTTATAGAATGAAGCTGGTCAGTCATCTCTTATTATATATGCATCCTGAGCAAATTACATCGATATAGCCATTATTGACAAGTATTATTTAAGTTAGATTGTGACTGCATGTGGACTCCAGGACGCGCGTTTCGTCCTATTCGGGACCAGCTGACCAACTTCAGTCTATAACAAATCAATTGGAACATACAAATTCATCCTAATACCAATGGGCCAATTGCACTAAGTGTGACTGTCTGGACTCAGCATTCTAGTAGTGAACGCGGTGGCGTTTGATACGAAACGGTCTGAGTTCGAATCCCAGTGTGATCATCAACATTGGGATGCAGGTACATCCAGCCGACGAGTCTCAAATAGGACGAAGTGTGCATCCTGGATTTCACTTGCAGTCACAATCCACCTTAAATAATCAAGGAATCAAAAATGATAAATTATTCTTGCTAGTTTCAGTGTTTCGTCTTTATATATGCATGAATAATGCAATCAGAATAGCACTTATGTTGTATAGAGTTAATTCTTATCGTTGTTCATCTTACTACATTCACATAACTAATACCAATAAATACACGCATTGTTATTGTATTTCTACTAATATTATCAAACCATAATTGACATTAAATTATTAGAAAGATTTTATTTAATTCTGTTGTTAATATTCAGGACTAAATTTTGATTAAATCATTGTTACGATATGTGCATTCTAAAAGATAATAACATATTGTAACATATGATTACCATTGAAATACAAAATATCCGTTTCACCCTGTCCCCGACTCGTCAGCTGAATGTGCTTATATTTCATTGCTGATATTTCTAATGTTATTCGAACGTCGTAACTGTAGCCTTAGACGCTATTAAGTGTAGACAGTTACTAATTTATTCAACGGGTATGATGTTTTATATAATTAGCAAGGTTCATCGTTATTATATCGTTGTTAATAACATAGGAATGATTTGGGAGAAATCTCACATTATACACTTTTAAGATGTGTAGTTCATATTAAAATAATTGAAATGGATAAGAAAACAATCTATAAAACTGCATACGCAGTTCTGTAACAAGGTGACGAACGTAGAAAAGAAGAGACATGATGTAATTAAAGGTGATTACGTAATTTCAATCAGTTAAACTGAATGCATAATTTCATAATAAGATAAACAAATTAATGTGATCTTTTCTGAATAAATAAGAATCTATATAATCTTACTAAAAATAATTATGTAACTACATGAAAGTCATTTAATTAAGTAGTATGTCAAATACCCAACTTTGCTATAACAATAGCAGGGAAACTATAAAAAGGTATAGAAATAAATCTAAGATAAAATTATCAATTTATGGTATTTTTGATGCTGAATCTATAACAACGTAGCTTGTTTAATACAAGGCTACATCCACCATTAATTATCTTAGGATGTATTACTTCTAAACTTTAACTAAACTTTAACTTATTCACAGACATAATTCTAACAACATCTTGAAGTATTATCATAGTTTCTCCTTAGGAGCTTAGTAGACAAAAATTTATTGGTCGATCAGTTTTGTTATGATCAATACTATCTTTGCCTAATCCTTGATGTTTATTGAATTCTATTAGTCATGTTGCCATGAGTTTAGACGACCCATTATCAAATTTACTGTTTTGACTCACAACTCGTGATAGTTGGCAATCTTTAGTAAAGCGTACCTACAATATGAAGAGAAACGATATTTTTTGAGGGATTCGAATCAACACCACAATCGATTTCACTATTACTGACATATTAGAGGATTATTACCTCTCTCAACAATGCAGATGCAATATGTTGATTAGTCCAAATTAGATAGAACCAAAAACTATAGATTCCTGCCAATTGTTTGCAATAAGCCAACATACAAAAAAAAAATTAGTAAAGGTTTCTATTTTCTTGTAGTTGACTAAACTCTGTATGGATATGAATGTTCCAAATAAATCCCCCAGCATTCCCTAGTCCCAGATAAACTGAAATGCACATTCTAGACTCTCCTTTTACCTAAATTACGAGTATGTTAATATACTAGTCACACTAAACTTAATACCCATCTCCACAAAACCACTTCATTTCTACTAATAATATTTCGTAGATGTTTTCTAAGTTAAGTGTTACTAAGTTAATCAATCTTAAATATATATAGTAGCATGAAAATTTAACTGATTTCTGTTAAGTGTTCGTAAGTGAAGTAAAATCAAGTAAGGACCAGAGGAGTAAAGAAATTTATTTTCAATTTATTTTTCATCAAAGCTCTACACTAATATATATATATATATATATATATATATATATATATATGCGATAGGTTTAAAATCATTACCAAATAATTGATTTGTTACATAATAATTTTACAGGTTGAAAGTTGTTTGTAAAATAGCTTTAACTAATTAACAAAGCAATTAAGACATGATGGTGAAGAAGGTAATTATTGTTTTAAAAGTGTGCAAATGAAAAGTGAATGAGTTGACATACTGTTGATTACATAATATCCATTGCAAAGGAACCGATAAATTAATCATAGGAAATTTGGTGGTCAAGACAGTTACGTAAGAGTTAAGCTGGAATTTCGAGGTGACGATTGTATATCGTGGCAATAATAGTAATAATAACAATAATAAGTGAATTAAGTGTAATAAGTCATTTGTAAACCATCCGATCATTGGCCATTATGATGACCGAGACAAGGAAGAAGCCTGTACAAATTTCCTATATACAAACAGGTTCGAGTTGAGAATGTGGCTACTGATGACTTCCACTATATGTAGAAGACGTATGCGTAAACCGTAGAGCTTTGACGAAAAACTAATTGAAAAAAATTTTCTTCGCTCCTCTCGTTCATTCTTAATGCCTAAATGCAATATTTTTTCATTATTAAAGTGAAATCGGTTAAATAAGGAAAAAAAGAAATTTATCTAACTGTCTATGAGTCGTATTCTAATTAAGTTGTATAAAGGTGACTTTCATACTTGTCAACAGTTAGCTCTATCTTTAAGTGTAATACTTAACTGTAATTAACTTTAGGACGTATAACTAGATTTACTGATACAAACAAACGAAATATAATTTAGTAAATCTATGTGATAAACTATAGATCAATGAGTATTTGTACAAAATTGACTAGTTGTCATATAAAATCTTCCGTCTATCTAGTGTTTTAAATAATTAATTAGTAACTAGAGGAGGGGATTTGAGAAGCGTGAAAAAAGTGTAATCATTAGGGCGGGTACACAGTTATTATGATTGACGTTAGATTAGGGTGATGATGTGTGAATGAAAATCGCGATAACCTACATAAAGACGGCTTTCATAATAATAACAATAATGATAATGTAGTTAATTGAATATGTCACAGATTGATGTTGGCAAAGTGCCATTGAAAACCTAGGAGCACTGAACAGCTGTTTTGTTCTAGTGTGGAACTTCTCAGCAGTGCTCACCCTGAATTCTAGAGTTCCATACTAGAACGAAACAGCTGTTCAAGGTTCCCAGGTTTTCAATAGTACCCTGTTAACATCAATCTGTGACATTTTCAATGAACTTAATTACCAATATCCACAAAAAATAATCATCTCAATTCAATAATGATAATTGTTATTATAATAATTGTAATAATGATGACAGTGATTAGTAAAATTAGAAGTAAGAATGAGATACGAAGTAGTGGAAGTATAAATAAGTAAATAGGTCAGATAAAGTTAATTCTAAACAAAAGCCATGATAAGGAAGCGATCTCATAAATTGTTTTTGTATGCACAACTCAGGTTTTAGATTGTGGATAGCTAAAGCTTCTGAATCCACTGTACCACACAAAAGCTTTATAATAAAAATTATCATTAATATTATTATCATCTTGTTATTACAAAAACCATCTCCATGTAGATCTCGATTTTCATTCACATATATTCATCTTAATTTAATGCAGGTCACAATTTTCATGTTTCACAAATCCCTTTAACGGTGGTTGTGAAAAGATTGCACGTGACAACTAATCAAACTCTTAAAATTATTCAATGACCTATAAGTTACCATATGATAATGAATTTATCGAAAAAAGATTTTTTTCGCTGAATAAATTTGTCTTATAATGGATATATTTAAGTTGATTTGGTCTAGACTTGTGGAGTTCACACTTATCCAGAGTGTGACAGTTATCACTGATGACAATGGATTATCGTCCCACTATATCACAATTTGATGGAACTGGGAATTCTACCATTGGATGCCGGCCGGTCTAGTGGTGTAGAGGGTTAGGTGTTCACCAACTTGAAGACCCAGAGGTGAAATCAAGGGTGCGTACTGGTGTGGAGTTCCATACTATGACGAAACAGCTGTCTAGTGTTCCATGGTATCCTACCAACATCAATTTTTGATGAATTTATTAACTAAAACTTAGTGCCAGTCTCCATAAACCACTTCAGTTTAATTTAGTAAATGTCCAAACTTCTCCATAAAATTACTTTTAATAAGGAAAACATTATTAAATACCAAATCTTTTCCTAATAAATTCGATGTGTATAAAAACTCACATTCATTTAAAAATGAAGAAGAAATTCATCTTTGACTTGTAATTTGTTTAACGAACTATGAAAATTTTGAACAGAACTAAAATTAAACTTAATGTTTTGATTAATTTACTTTGATGAAATTAACAAATTGAAGTAAGTGGTTTTCTTATTAGGTCACTGTATGAGACTTTGATACAGAAGTTTAGTTAACAACAGATGTCAAGAGATACATTACCATGGCATCCAGTAGTTAATATGAATCAATACTGTAACTATTCTCACAGAATCTTGAAGCTTATATACACAAATGATTTGGAATCAGGGTTTTCTAACTAATGTACTTGGATTTTTTTCATCCACCATTGTGGTTTATATCAACGTTTGTCACCTTGGCTAGAAATGATCCTATCAAGTAAAGGCAGTGGGTAGAGTTTCTCTGGTAGAAATTCTAAACACGTGGCCGTATAACAGGACTTCAAGAGAGGACTTTCTCCACCTTCTGCAGTACTAGGGTGTTTGGAAGGATTTATTAATAGATATCTTGATAATTCTGAACTTTCAGAAAATGATATGCATTTTTAAGCAAGTTGGTATAAATTGTAAGCCACTTGGTCAAAGATTAATCTTAGTTAGAGTATCACTGAAAATAAGGGACAACGGGTCAGTTATCTCTTTCTGGTATGAAATCCTAGGCAGTATGCATCAAAAACTCAAGTAGGAACTGAACATAGGAACATAAGGTTTGGTACATCATGATGATCTTTAAATGTCAGTACTGACATTTATTTCAATACCGACATGTTTGTGATCCACCAATCACTTCTCATAGAAACTTTAGAAGTATCTTGGAATTCACATTATTAACGAGTGTTACACTGTGACGAAAAGTCTATGATAAGCCTCGTGATTTTGAATGGTACTAACTGAAATCAATCTGTAACGAATAAAACCCATCTGACAAGGTATTTTAAATGTATAGTTGAAAAATTGTCATCAAGTTAAATTGGTTCCATTCAGAGTACCGTAGAAAACAGAATTATGTTGTTCACATAGTTTGAGATTATATATATATATATATATATATATATATATATATATATATATATATATATATATATATAAACAAAATCAGAGCTTAAATATTATGTGGCAACTATAATAGCAACGGATATCAATTTACATTTTCAGCGTTAGATAATTTTATGTATCTCATTTAGTTCCTTTCTCGAGTAAATATCTTATATATGAACACCACTTTTTGATTTTTTTAGTGCTTCCATACGTCGAACAAGTATGAGAGAGAAGAAAATGATCTCTTGGAAGGAAGCCAAACAAGAGGCTGAAATGCGTGGTGTAGCCACAACACCAGCAGATGAAAAAGACGTCTCATCGAAACCCCTAAGTCCTATACTAAATGGATCTCCTGATCAATATTCATGAAAAATCTATTAGTTATTTAGAACCCCATGGACTAACTAGTCCAAAACTCATTCATGGTTCCACACGTAATTCACATCTTGGTCATTCTTCAAAAGCTCCAACTTCACCAATATTGTCTCCAATAATGACTGGTGTCTCAACGACAGCCTGGTAGCACTCGATCAGGTAAAGGACAGCAAAATGACCCTATAATTACTACTAATGGTTCCACTGCCATCACCTAATCTTCAGTAACTCATCTAGGATAAAAGAAAAAGAGGTTAGTTATGACATTTCATTATGAAGAATTTCTATTAAAATCGGACATTCACCTATGCATAAAAAAGAGTCATGTCTTTAGAGCACTTAAATTATCAGTGGAACTGCATAGTAATAGCGAGTATTCAGCTCATCTCACCTCAACCAATAATTGGTTTTTATCTACATTGAGAAAGATTATCAGCGTGCACGCTGGCGATACTACATAGATACCTAAACCAATTCACCTGAAGTAGGGTGCGAACCTGTGACCTACTTGCTGAAATCTTATTACTTTAATCATTACCCCCCACCCCCCCAACTCAACGAGTGTTTATCTAAGGGTTTTATCGTTTTTTCTTCCAATAATTGCTATTATCTTTACACGGTCAGGACAGTTTTGCAAACATTTATCAAAACACTGAATGTACCGATTGTTAGGACGCTTGCATATCAATTTCTTCAGGGAGCATCAAAAAAAGCAACTCAGTTCTTAAAATGTACATCTTCTTTGTATTGCAAGTAGAAATTTTCAATTTTACTTGGTCTGATTAAGTGTTACAGAAAATTGTGTATAAAAAATTTGGTTCTGTGTTAGCGAACATAAAGATTTATAATTCTCATGATTATGAATAATTGAAGCATAATGCTTTAACAAAATAGTTCACCATTATGTCTACCGACTTATACAACGGATGTTATGTTTCACACTTCAGCATATGCTTCACTTCATTCAACCTTTGATAATCTACGTAGTCGTTTAGAGAAGCCTGAAAACTTATCAGATAGATGAGAATACTGAACACCAGTCCGTTCTGTTTTACTATACGGATGTGAAACACGGCTTTTAAAGATTAATTATAAGTGTCATCGAAATATTGCTCTCATATGTTAGTACTATCAAGTAGGTAATGTTAAGATTACTTACACATAGTACAAGTGAAAAGTCAGTAAATCAGTTAATAAGATCTTCATTGATTGAAATGGTTATGACATGAGTTACGTATACCCAACGAATGTTTACCAAGGTGCATAATGTTGGTTGGCATAGGAGTAAGTTTGGAAGAAATTTAGCAGCCAAATCAAAACGGCATCAATCCATAAAGTCAATAAGTCATGTTGAGATGTAAAGACAAAATGGTGAGTTAGCGTAACATAGATCACAATCGGTTGCAACGACTCATAGGCATCTATTATGCACCTACACCTACATCTTGGAGCCTCCCTAGGGTTATTGCCGGTTCCAAGCCCGCATAAATGAGGAACATTGAGCATGGGTTAACAACCATATACCGCAAAACAACAACCTTATTAACCAGTAAAAACATTTATAATCATTTTAACTCGGCCCTGGGAGTTGTAAAATCTTCATTTCGAAAATCTATGACGCCTCATTGTGAAAGCTGATTATTTTGGGAAGTCATGAGGCCGATGCCCCTTCTAACAACAAGAACAACCATTAATATAGGTACATAGAATATCCACACGATGTGGGAGACATGGAAAAGCATGTAAATTGCCGAAGAAATGAAAAGATACAACCTGAAGATACTTGGAATAAACGAAACCCATTGGCTACAAGCTGGAAAGTGAAGATTATCCTCAGGAGAACTGTTTTTATACTCCGATCACAAAGAGAAAAACGCCTCACACATACAATGAGTAGTACTAATGCTGCCCCAGAAAGCAACGAAGGCTCTTATAAAATGCCAACCTAGGATCATCAAATCATCATTCAAGACGAAGAAGAAAGGAATTACAATGCATATCATCCCGCGCTATGCACCCACCAACGACAGCCACGAAGATGACAAGGACCAATTCTATGCCAGGTTACAATCAACCATCGGTAAATGCTCAACCAAGGACCTGACCATGTTGATGGGTGACTTTAACGCAGAGGTAGCAAAGGACAACACCATATATGAAAACATTATTGGACGACATAGACAAGGATAAAGAAATGAAAAACGGTGAGAGGTTTGTAAAAAAGTGTGATTTCAACAAAATGACTATAGGTGGCACCGTATTCTCCTACAAACGTATACACAAACTACATAGATTTCACTGGATCACATCACGGAGAACCAAATCGATCACATCTGCATCGATAAGAAGTTTAGAAGTACCATGGAAAACATAAAAGCAAGTAAAGGAGCTAGCATAGCTTCAAATCACCATCTGGTGGTGGCTAAAATGAAACTGAAGCTGAAGAAACACTGGAACACTGAGGCAGCAGTAATACAAAAGTTTAACATAGCCCTTCTCCGAGATACTAACAAACTCAACGGATTCTAAAATATTCTCAACAATAAGTTCCAAGAATTTCATGATCTACTAGAAAAAGGTGGAACTAATATGAAGGATAACTGGAAAGAGATTAAGGAAACAATAACTTCAACATGTCAAGAGGTTTAGGGTCGCAGTGAACAATACTATAAAGAATGGATTTGTGTCGGTACTCTGGACAAGATCCAAGAAAGGAGAGGCAAAAATATACCAATTAATAACAGTCAGAAAGGAACAGAGAAAGCCAAGGCACAGGCAGAATACACAGAAGACAACAAGTAAGTGAAGCGAAGTACCAGGTTGGATAAACGGAAATATGTAGAGGACCTAACAATGACTGCCGAAAAAGCACCAAGAGAAGGAAACATGAGGCACCTATACGATACAACGAAGAAGCTAGCTGGGAAATTCAGTAAGACAGAACAGACAATCAAGAACAAGGATGGCAAACCAATAGCTGAAGTGCATCAACAACAAAACAGGTGGGTAGAACACTTCGAAGAACTCTCGAACAGACCAACCCCACTGAATCCACCAGTCATCAAAGCAGCAGCCACATATTTCCCCTCTAGTAAAAAACTGACCCACCAACAGTTGGACAAATCAAAATGCCCATCCCATAAATCAAGAGTGACAAGTCAGCAGGGCCAGACAACATACCAGCCTGGTGAGACACTGAAGACAGATCGCAAAGCAACTTCAAACATACTCCACATTCTCTTCAGGAAGATTTCGGAGGAAGAACAAGTGCCTACAGACTGGTAAGAAGAATACTTCATCAAGATACCATAGAGAGATCTTAGCGATTGTGAGGACTACATAGGCATCACTCTACTTTCGGTACCAGGAAAAGTCTTCAACAGAGTGTTATTGAACCTTAAGAAAGACCTAGTCGATACCCGTCTTTGAGATTAACAGGCCAGGTTCCGTAAGGACCAATCGTGTATCCACCATATCGCAATACTACGGTTCATTGTTGGACAATCAACTGAATGGATGTTATGACGCAAGAAAATTGGGTGATTGGATGGCCGAGTGCCAATCGCTAGTGCCTAGTTGGTAATTGTGCACCTGCCCTCTGCTCACTTAGTCCCAATCCGAAATAAGAAGAATGCGAGCCAATAGGTCAGCCAGACAGAATCATATTATATTCCATGCATTCTTTTATATATACATAAAGTCAGACCACCCAACAAACCAATTAGAAATTTAACATGAATACAGAACGAGGGAAATAGTGGTAGTGGATAGAAACAACTTGTACACAACTAATTAACTATAGTCCATAATAAGAGACAATATAATAACAGTAATTATGCTAACCGGGAGGATAGGGCAAGCGAAGCGTAACAATAGTAGAAACAAAATGTTTACATTTCAGATAGTTCGAATAAATAAAATAGTGTTCTTAAAACACAGTTCTGAAAGTTTATTACACTTCTTTGTGGTCCGACCTAACAATGGAATTCACCACTTTGCATCGACTCTCTCGACTACGAAAAAGCATTCGGCAGCGTGGATAGAAGAATATTATGGGACCTTCTACGACATTATGGAGTACCCGAGAAGATAATCGACATCATACGGAATTCATACAGCGGATTACTTTGTAAAATTGTGCATGGATTGCAGCTCACAGATTCATTCGAAGTAAAGACCGGTATCAAACAAGGCTGCTTACTCTAGCCCTTCCTCTTTCTACTGTTGATGGTTCACTGAATCATGAAGATTTCAACATCTTAAGACAATCTCGGAATACAGTGAACAACATCGATACAACTAGATGACTTGGACTTTGAAGATGACCAAACTACCTCTTCTATCCCACACACAGCAACAAATCCAGGCGAAGACGGACAGTGTAACAGTAGCCTTTGCAGCCAGCAGTAGGTCTCAACATACACAAACGGAAAAGCAAGATCCTCCGATACAAAACAACGAACACTAACCCAATTTAACTTGACGGAGAAATTCTGGAAGATGGAGAAACATTTACATACCTGGGCAGGATCATCGATTAACAAAGAGGGTGTGATCTGTGGCAGATGTGAAGTTGCGGATCGGAAAGGCGAGGGCAGCATTTTTACAACTTAGAAACATCTGGAACTCAAACCAACTGTCAGCCAACATTAAACTAAAAATTTTCAATACAAATGTGAAGATAGTTCTGCTGTATGGAGCTGAAACTTGTTTGGAGAACTACGAAAAGCATCATTCAAAAGATACTAGTATTTCTAAACAACTGTCTGCGTAGGATACTTCAGACCCGTTGGTCAGATATAATCAACAACAAATTCCTATGGCAGAAAACAAACCCTGAAGGCCAAAGAAAAAGAGGAAGACCCAAGTACACATTGTGTTGAGAATCGGAGACAGACATGAAGGGTACTTAGGAAGAGTTGGAAAGAATAGCCCAGGGCACAGTTGGTCGGCAGCCTATGCTCCAGATGGGACAACAGGCATTGGTTGATTGATTTAATATACCTACATCCTAGGATCAAATATTACTTTACACTTCATATTTCCCAGAAATTCATGATTTTCTATTATCAACTTTCTTAAGCCTAATGACATCGTAACCACTTCTGCTCATCTCAGTAGGTTTACTTTATTATCCTAATACGTGGTAACAAAAGTGCTATATATATATATATATATATATATATATATATATATATATATATATATATATATATATATATATATCATTTGATTCAGTTTCTAACTGACATTAATAGAGAATCGAATTTTTCATACTCGCATAATTCACTCTGATTCTCATAGCACTTAGATTAATCTCGACTGTTTACAATTGGCCATTACGAATGGTATTTGTACCTACTGTCTACAGCATAAAGATGTAATACATAAAAAGTTATCTAATTCACTTAAAACTACTGCTCTGTAACAGTTTATACCTTCATCTCAATCTATTTTCATCATCTTTTTTCTTTTTTATTTCATAAATATCATTTCCGTTTTAACTGCTTTTGAAAATTATTTATTGAGGGTATAAAAAGTTGATTAATTATATTATTGACATACATTAAATGATTAGTTACTAAGTGAATACATTTGTTGTTGTTTTTTTTTTGTGTTTAAGTGATTTTCTGTTTAAAATGTTTTTTTTTTTCGAAAAAAAAGGACAATCAAAGCTTGTCATTGAATAATTCCATTTGACTGTTTTCTTTTTTTTTTTTTGTTTACTACCAATTTATTGAAATTGATTAATTTTATTATGATCATTATTAGAATGCATTACATTACATTGTTTGATTATAAATAGTTCATTATTATGATCGGATTTTTCATTGGTGATTGTTTAATAACAACTAAACTGTATATTGTTCTCCAACAAATCAGTAATCTATTAACTATAAAAATTCACTATTACATGATTTCTTTTTTAAATTTTGATTGTATTACAAGTAGATGTTATTGAATTAATTATGATTCGATTATTTTATCAATCAGAAAATAATAATCAGTCAATGGTTATTGATTTCTGATGAAAATGAACTAGGGAGAATTTTAATTGAATTTTCTGGAGATTGTTGAATACTGATATCATAAATTGACTTGAATGAGACAACTATTAAAAACAAGGAAGTATTAGACAGCTGTTTTATCTTTCCTACAAGGGAATCATGCCCAGAACTTTCAAACTTTTGTAGAGAACACTGTACCTGTTAGCCTATTGCGTCTGAATCAAAAAGTCCATGTTTCTAATTTGAGTCATTTCGAGAGATATTTATGTGACTTCATCAATTGTGAATGATGCGGTAACACTTGACATAGTCGAACTTCACTAGTCACGTCTACTCAGCAGAACTCCAAGAATCACCTGAATTTAGTCACTAGTGTACATATATTGATTATAATTTGATGTTGTGTAGTTTGTTGGATTTGAATTTGATATCATGAATCAGTCTAAGTTAGAGTCTGAATGTAATAATTCTTCTTCATTAATCAATATAAAACGACACGCATATATCCTGAGTGTATATGAATTCATCATTCTAGGAAGCTTAATAAAAACACCTATAAGTACTATTCCTCCTTCCTCCCTCTCCGCCTCCAATACACATTAAACAACGTCTGAAAATGTTTAAATACCGAAAAAGTATGTTCATAGTTCCAATTATTATTAGCATTTGAAGAAAACATACAGACGACCGAAAAATGTGAAAGTTCACAGTGATTTGTTGTAAGAAAATTAATGTCAGTTTGTAATGTCACTGAACGTCAACATTATCTAAATCTTCTATTTTGAAATGCTAGGGAATATTTGTAGCTAAGGAAGATGGTTTCAGTTAATCTGTGTTCTCTTGGTTGGTCGGTCTAATTGTAGAGCTTTAATCATCATTGTGGACGACCTCATCAGTGCAGAAGCAATCATTTCGCTCTAAAACCATTATCTTTTCTTAATGCATTATATCACAAATGTTTTTTTAACTAATCAAATGATATATAGTAACAAATATTTTCTTTAAAATACATTAGGGTATTTTCACAAATCTGCAGGTAGTCAAATACTAATTGGCAATTTACTAGTAAGTGACGTGTTCGTGTAGTTTGTAGTTCTCCAAATCAATAGATGAAGTTGTAATTTAATCAACAGTCAAAAGTAACTAAACATTAAAGGGTAGCACTTTAGGTTTCTGAAGATAGCAGGACCTTAAACTACTACAGCAGATGATTGGGGTTTCAATCCCATTCAAAAAATGTCACTCATTTCAAATTGCAAGTGTGTTTCCTTAAATAGTGCTACTAACAAGGAATCTAAGTTTAGGGCTTCTTGTCTATCCTACCACTTAAAAGATACATAATCCAAAGTGGTCAGTACAGAATTCATAGATTGTAACTCCGTTTTACCTCAAAAGGTTCATCGTTGAAAAAACTACTGATAGCCTAGGAAGAAAGTGAAAACCTGTTTCATTATAATTGATACATTGTTCATAAATGATATCAATAGTAGAAATTCATTTAGTATAAAAGACTTGTCAACAGTTCGCCAACAGTTTTAATTACATAAAGTCGTACAGGAAAGTACTAAATATGTTTACTGGATGAACACTATGATTTGAATGAATCATGTCAGATTTCGATAATTTTCTTTCTAAATACAATTTATAATTGATTAAGTATAAGAAACCTGATAATATTGTTGATTGTTTCCTAAAGGCAAACTTATCTAAACGCAACAACCCTCCACCGGCAGCAAATAATGACTCCAGTTCAATAAATATTGTCAATCTATCTCCTGTTACAGTCCATCGTATGAACCATGAAAAAGAAGTAAGTTGACATTTGAGTAACTAGTTTGTAAGCTTAATGATTCTAAAAGTCTGTCTATCTTATCTATCACCTTTACTATTTACATTCTAATAAGTCTTCCGTATAGTTAACCGTTTAAACATAGTTGATCTGATAGATATAAAAAAATGCTAATGAATATTCGCACTAAGTAGGTCAGCGAATGCAATGGTGCTTGAAGCAAAAGATACTAGGTTTGCATTCAAATGTTAGCACTGAACGCTGGAATTCAGATATATTCAGTTGACGAATCTCAAATACGACTAAATGGGTGCCTTGAATATCACTGCTAGCTACAACCGAAAATCGTCGATCTACTATTTTGATAATGTGATAAGAAAACAAAGTTTATCAGAGTTATGTGGTGAATATTTACACAGTACATTTCAAACAATTTGATTACATAAAAACTTTGTTAATAAAATCAAAAGTAGTAAGAAAACACTCCACTCTTGTTATAAAATCAATATAACTGGAATGGAAATGAGGTGCTTTTATGGAGAATGATATTAAGTTTAGTTGATTAGATTCGCCACAAATTAGAGTTGGTAAGGTACCAGTGAAAACCAGGAAACACAAGACAGTTGTTTTGTCATACTATGAAACACTTCTGCAGTGCACACTTAATTCCGCCATTAATCGCCACCTCAGTAGTATAATGGGTTAGGCGTTCACTAACCTGAAGGCCCTATGTTCGATTCCCATTACAGAATCAAGGGTGCGCTATATTGATCAGTTCCATACGAGAACAAAACAGTTGCTTTCTGGTTATCACTGGTATTTCACTAGCACTAATCTGTATTAAATCCAATCAACTAACTGGAAAAGGTTAATTTTCAGTATATATTGTTTCTGAACATACAAGGAGAGTAGGTTGGATTTTTGTATAGTTAAGACTTTGACACATCTTAATATAAATGAATATCAACCTCTATAACTAAACATTTAGTTTAAAAACATACCACAAAAATGATACGAAGTCAGTATTTATGGTGCTGTATAAAAGTACCTTTGGGTGTATACTAAAGAGTTACAATAGTTTAACCTAACCACTCGCTGTATGTTCAAAGACTATTTGTATTTATTACTAAATTTAATCTTCTTATATTAACTTGATATTCAAAATAGTGTTTTGTAAAATTTTTCTTATTTTCTTATCATTGAATTTGTCTAGTTTAAGCCTTTTATTATTACATATAAATTATCTTAATAAGTGATCAGATTATTCGAAAAGCATTGGTCATCACATTAGCTCTGATAAGCTTTTCTTATTATATAATGAAAAGGATTAATTGTTTCAAATCTAATGTTTATTGAATAGCACGACATTCAGAAAAAAAATCTATCATTAATAGAATGATGTTGGACATAAAGAAAATTCGATCATAAGATTCTTCTTGGATAATGTGAAATATTTAAAATGTACGTGAAATTAGGCATTAACAACAACGGACAGTGATTAAATTGAGATAGTTTGTGGAGATTGGTATTAAGTTTGGTTGATTGAATTCGTCAAAGAATAATGTTGATAGGATACCATGAAACACTAGACAGCTGTTTCGTCTTAGTATAGAACTCCACAGCAATACGCAGCGTACATTCCGCCACAAGGACTTTGAGTTAGGAATACATAACCTTCGACACCATTCAATTCGACGGCATTCAATGGTAGAATTCCCACTTCCATCAAATTGTGATATAGCGCGACGATCATCGATTGTCATCAGTGATAACTGTCACACTCTCGATAAGTGTGAACTCCATCAGTCACGACTTCTCACCAGAGCCTAGAAAAAAACAGCTATCTAGTGCTCCCTGGTTTTCAATAGTACCTTAAAAACATCAATCTGTGACGAATTCAATCAAATAATGGACGGTGTTTGTTCTAGAATCTGTATGGTTTTAATGTTATTCAATTGTTTTTAACTAATTTACCAAGGAATGGTTCACGTACTCGACTATAATCAATAGCTCAAAATATAAAACCAGTAATATAATACTCTAATGAATTAACCAAGGTATTATAAGGTTCGAGACTGCAAAGTATTAACTAGAAATTAAATGCCTTAACCCCTTAGCCACTGTTCGCTTTTCTACACGAATGACACTAATTATAAATTAAGTTTATGAAAAAAAAAATACGTCAAGATGTTTTAATACCTGACCACTTATAACTACTTTCGAAATAAACAATTAAAATAAAATATAATTCCTTTGATTATAGAAAAAACTAGGAGATCGTATTGTGGAGCGTTCGTCTACTGTAAGTAAAGTTATCAAATTAAATAACTAACATTTGTTAAAGTTTCAACTAATTACTATAGCTGCATTAGATGTTCTTCATTTACGCTAACTAACTTCTTTTAATAAGATTGAAACGTGTTAAAAATAATTGGGGAGGGGGGTTGGTGCAAAAAGGTTCTTTGATTTGATAATCCTTCCTAGTAAACATTCTTTAAAATAGTTTATTACGTATCTACCTTGTAGAGAAGGCATATATAGTGAGTAAAATAACTTATGTTTGTTATTTACCTTCCAGTTCAGTACAGAATAACAGACATAAATGGTTTATCTAACAACTTATGTTAAAGTACAATACATGATTATCAGTAAAGCAGTGTGTTCCTTGGGTTTAGTCGCAGTGTGTGTAAGAAGTAGCAAAATTACCCGTGTGAAACAGATGAGGATTAATATTTAAACCTCCGACTTAATGATTAAAAGATGAATGATAATGGTCACTAACTTTCGATCAGCACTAATAACTCATACGAAATTTATAGACTTGTTATTCTAACCAAAGTGGTTATAACATTTCATTTTATACATTTGAAATATTATAGTAGATAGAAATACAGTAAAATTATTCTTGCGCTTTTCCCTTTCAGAGAATTATAAAAATTCCGTCAAGTACTGTACAAAGTGTTGAAAATGTCGGTACATTGACACGACGACCCCAACAAACAGAATACAGTAGTAAATCGCCACCAATCGGTTCACCTAACCTATCACCCCACCGTACTTTAAGTCCTCAACTACGTCAGACAAAAAGTAGAACAATAGCTAGCGCTGAAGGTATATGTAATCCAGAGCAACTTAGTACTCATCTTAAATCTCGAGTGAATAACCATGAAAATTCGTATGTATCTTCTCTTCCTCGACAAGATAATCAGACGACTGATTTAAATAATCAGCTGAATCGTGGAGAAAAAAGATCATCTGTAAGAAAGAAAAAGACAATATCATCAGAACAAAAACCACAGAGAAATGAAAATAGAGAAACTGATGTTTCAATGCATAATGCATATTATACGCTACCACCAAATAATCCATTTCATAACAATAATCCTCGAAATGACGAAACACCACCTGATCATCAAAATGTTATTCCACGTTCTCCAAATGTAACTCGTAACGATATTAAACAATCAAACAAAAGTAGAATCACTTCAGGACAAGTTGTACATGCTACAGCATCTCAACCAAGAAGAGAGTTGATCAATTATGGAGATGATTTAGGTTCCCGACCAAGCGGTAAATGCTGTGTAATAATGTGATTAGTTAATAGTCAACACTATCATTCAAAAAAGATAATCTTGTTTATTTTATTTATATGAAACTTTCGCTGCTTATGAATGCATGCAATAACAAACATTAAAATAGGAACTTTCCCTAACTCCAAGATATACATAAAACGTTTGCCTCATTGCAAACTCTCATTATTCCTGTTTAGAACTGCCAAATATTGTACATATTAATTCTAATACTTTATTTTCCCGCCTACCCAACTCCCACCACACCTCACACTTTGTTTCTTTCAATTCTTTACTCATCAGTATTTGTTATCTTTCCATTCACCAAATAAATTTTAAGAATAATAAAATAGATTCCTTGACAATACTCAAGGTGTCAATTTATTCTAATTAAAACAGTACTTTTATTTTTCAGCTAAATAATGATTTTAATTTTGTTCACATATTTACTTATTTCGAATATTTTCGGATTTTGTAACTGAGACTACAAAAAAAAAGAAGAAGACTGTTTCCACTCTCTACTGAAAATTCAACAGAAATATTCTCTACGTGTATTTACGTGTAAAAGTGAGATTGATTTGATAATTGCATTCTCTTTCTATGTGCCTTTTCACCATTATCTACAGCACTATTGGTACTGGATAAATTTATTGTAAAATAAAATAAAATCAATAATAAGAGTTGGTTAAGTTATACATTGATCATAATTGAATATTTTGTATACCTTCATAATATGGTAACGTGTATTTGTTTTGTTTACTTTGTCTAACACAACACATACGGACCATTTCAATACTACTTAAGTAAGATACTGAATCCCAATCATATTGTCATATTCGTGTATAGGTTATGAATATCGTTGGGATACTTATGCAACGAGCCTTTTGATATAATTCATAAGAGAGTGGAGTAACATCTAGAGATGTGATCCTAATGGTAGACAGCGACTCGAACACACTTTGTTTTGTAAGAATCCTGGAACTATTTGATCCCCCTCCCAAAGTAGACTTTCGGTATCAAAATGATCATTCTAGGACTAAATTGGTAATAATACTAAACAACAAAACGTATTACAGACGTAAGTCTAGATGAGATGAATTTACAGAGAACCTCTAGTGATTCCATGCAATCCATAATAAAGTATTCAAAAAGTATATTATCTTTATCAGCGTAGAAACTGAAAGTATATACAGAATTCTTAAAGATGGCTTGAATGAAACATTAGAGAAATCCATTGTTTGCTATACCAGACAATGAGACAATTTAACCACCAATATCATCAACTTAATTATTAGCATCATTTCATTGGGCTCTTAAAGTTGAGAAATACTAAGACGCATCCAGTTTCTCAAATAAAATAGAAAGCATTGACGTAGCTGTTACGTCACTGATGCAGACTATTCAGGAATTTATCATGAACTCGGGTTCGGCAATAAACGTGTTGACTCCTGCTAATCGCACGAAGGTGATATCAAGTGAAAGTCTTACCTCTTAGGATATAAATAAGTTCGCTGAAGTCCAAATGAATTACAGAAATATATAAAGCAGAGAGTGTGATATCCATATACTTAACTATTACTATATACAGAAAATGATAACAATAGAATTCGTGAACCCTACATGGATAAACTACCTCATATTAGTAACGTCTTTTATTTTTGACAGTCTTAAAGTTACCATATATAGTAAATTTCATTCTGAATCTTTTTGTTAGATCAGTACACAGTTAGTTATCAGTAGAACGTGTCTTCACTACAAAGTAAATTTTCTAACAGTTCACTTACAACTACTAAACAATAAATTACCAAACTCCGTAAATACACTTTCATTAAAAAATGTTCTCATTTGAAGTGTCAGATATCTCTAAAAAGTTGTTAAAACTATTAAATAAAGTTAATTTTAAAACGCTTTCAATAGGACTAACTTTTGATAAAACTGGTAATCAATTATCAACAATGAACATAAAATGTCACTGGATAATCGTCACATAATAAGATAAAGCTGGAAAGATAAACCATTAGATGTCAGCTAAGTATTAGAAATTGTAAGTGCTCACCGCGATAGTTAAAGATTCTGAATGACTATCAGTCAGCGCGATTTACTGAAGAGTCTAATAAAAGGATAAAATAAATGTCCAGTGTTTTACGACTTCCACCAGTTGTCAAACTACAGAAAACCTGTTACGTAAACTACGAAATTTGATGATTTTCATAACACCTATTGATAAAACTGAAAATAAATATACGAGATCGACATATAGTCTACTGGTTAGGGTATTAGACTATTAACAAATTGGCGATGGATTTTGATATCCGAAATGAAGTTGTAACTAAATGTTGACTATTCGAATCTGTGCACACGCATTACAATGTTCTTTGATAGATACATAAGACGTAAATGAAGAGAATCAAAAACGCGCGGTTCGTATAATTTGGGACTCGACAACTAAATGTATCTACATCACAGTGTTGATGTTTACAAACGAACTCAAATAAAGTTCATCCATGTTAAACGTCATCACGTTCTCAGATAAGCTACTGAGTCCAGACAGCAGCATATATGTGTAACAGGCTTGTAAATATAGTCGAAATATGTTTGTGTCATCACGTCAATAATGTAAAGTACTGACATTAACCAGTCTACGTTATCACATGTTCATCCTGAAATCTGCTTCCATATATTAATTTACAAGCATGATTAAATTGTGGTTGTGTAAAAAGGGACGAAGTTTAACAAGGTTGAAGTGAGTTCGAGTCCGATTATGAATATTAATACTTGGATGCAAGTACATTCAGTAATCAAGGTTCATCCTGGATTCTATTTATCAACAATTATTTAGTTTTATTAATACTGCATCAGATAAATCTACTCCGAATGCAAACGCAGCAATAGAATCTGAGCGATTACAATCTCTTATTACATCAACGACAAAATACACATTGAAATTATATAAATGATGAAGAATTAAATGACTGGTGAAATTCAAACCTACTGCCTACAACCTCTTTATTGTTGAAGGAATACATTATTCTTACATACATCACATCATTTGAATATAATTGGGAAGTGTTAGTATCAAACTCTTTTGATAAATTCTGAGATAACAAAATATTTTAAAAATAACAATGAACGCTTATAAAAATGAAAATGATCTCATATTATTAAGCTACTATTCACTTATAACAATATTTTTAAGAAAGAGTATTACATTACACAGAATACTCAAATAAAATGAAGACAGTTTAACCGTTTCTATGTACCCAATATTTGAAGGATAAAACTAGAAAGTACAAAAAGCATTCATAGTGAATTGTAGTGAAATATCAAGAGAATTTCTCAGAAACTGGAAAAGTAAGCGAAGTACATTCAACAATCAGCACCTCCTAGAATTCTAGAAAATCAATGGATTAAGGAGTTAAATATAGCATAATTCTGAGAACTAAAAAGAGAATTGATAGTTGATTACTTAAGTACCAAATGTATTAAATTGTCAAACACAACCACACGAAATTCCTAAGACTCACATAATTAAATAAACTCTTCCTAGAATAAAAGAATTTACTATTAATAATCCAAACATGTAGACATTTTGTAAAGAATAAAGATATTAATACCAAGTCCTCTTACAAAGTAGATGAATGCATTGGGCAAAATGTATATTTGTACATTATTTGATGTTTAACAATGTCTATACTAAGATGATGATGATGAAGATTTGTAGTTGAAGAGGATGATTTCATTGTATGAATAAATTATCAAGTACAAAGAAGAAAGTATATGTGATTACTTTATACAACACTAAAAATAAAAATACAGTACAACTATACATTCACACATACAAATCAACTAATGTCAACTTCTTTAGTAATCAAAACAACAACAAAAGATTAATTTGTTTTATTTCTCTTGATAATAACTTTGTTTAATAATTTTACAAGCATTAACTATTATCATTGAAATTCTTGTGATATTATTATTAATTTTTTTTTCTTCTTCACATTGTGTACAATTGTCTATTAGATTATGATGATGAATATATATTGAAGTGTATTCAATTTGCTTATTCTTCTGTATTCTTACGAATTGTTTCATGTACTGCATTGATTAATAGTTCTAATTCTTCTTCTGTTTGAGTCTCACCAGATGATGAAATATCAGTAGAAGTACCTGTATATTTTTTGAAAAATATACAAATAAAAATAAAATGAATTATAAAGGCATTAAAATGTTTAACTCATTTTGTAACAAGTAGATTCGTGTACACGGCTTACAACAATACTAAGAGATTTATTAATATAACCCTATTGCCTAAACTGAAGATGGAATAAAATTCAAACATACGACAGTGGATCAGTAGATGAGGCTCTCATTCATTGAAAATTGAATGCCATTCTACCTGACTAGGTTTGGGCAACCCGTTAGCATCACTGCCTTTGACACCAAAATAATAATCGGCTCAAGATCGATTACACGTTTCTGTACCCAGTAAAATGAGTTACATTTTGTAACAAACAATTATCAAATTTTAAAACGAGATAACCCACTGAAAAATACTACTAGTTCTTCTGGCCTCTGTAATAAAAGAAATGAGTACAACCCAGTCGTAAGGGCAGTCAACTTCCGCCTATCAAGCTGAAAGTTTAAAACCCTTTCTATCTATTTCAATTAGGAAAAACCTCGTAGTTTATACAACTCCCTTTGATGTTGCCAGCTACAACTCAACTTCAATCACACTTGTAAATTTACGTTATACTGAAGTAATCAGCTCAGGATGCATTTACGGCAACAGAAACCGATCAGTTACAGTTTTTAACCCTATCCACCAAATATTTAGTTACTTAAATACATAAAATTTGATAATAAAAAAGGGCACGAGAAATATATGCACAACAAGTATAAAAGTAACGTTGAGAAAATAGAGGAAGAAGGCAAACGAAGGGAACATGAAAAATTCAATAGGACAACAAGAGAATTACAAAGCAGGAGATACACTTCGGATAGGAATACAAACAATATTTAATTTCCTATTAAGAGAAATCATTACACCTTTATGAAGGTTATAATAGGAAACTGTAGTAAGATTGTCACTAGCTTTTATTCTGGGTCATATGTGATAAGGTCTAAAGTCACTGATTTGCACCATCTCTAGGACCTCAACAAGGAAGCCGGAAGAGACTGATAGATATTAAGTCTTATACGGCTTTCTTTAATCTTACGACCACCTCTTGCTATTTCAACCCGTCCCAGTATCGGCAAAGATAGTGCACAATATGAAAGCCGCCACGACGACATTCGTAAAACATGACCAAGTTGCGGGACCCGCTGTTTCGACATGAGGACACCATGAATGAGTTATCACTACAACCGAACACACATTTCTGATTCGAATGACGGAAGTTAATAATTAAAAGTGATTGATAGCAGACTTATCCACCCCCACACCCCGACAGTTATTGCACTAGTCACATGAGCCCTTTCATAGGATATCTGCTACGTGATTGGAATAACTCGGCTGGACAAATTATTCTGCGATCTTATCAGTCAGTAAAAATCATTCAATCACTTTCTGATTGCAATTTTGGATTGCTTAGGAATGTATAATATATACTAATTTCTCTAGTTGTTAATTTTTCCAAGACACACAATAAACTTTTTCTTCTGATACTTAGTGGCTCAGTAAAATATGAGATATGATGATGATTTATTGCTGATTCCCATACTAACAGTATAAATCTGTTCCAACTTTCGAATTCTATCAGTTCGAAAATATAATTAACATGACAAGACAAAACCACCTAATTCCTTTAAATTCTGCCCTGGGAGTTGGAAAGGTCTTCACTGCGAAGAGTTATGACGCCTCATGACGAAAGCCGAGCTTCTTCGGAAATCACTGAGGCCGGTACCTCTTCTGACAACAGGAGCAACGATTAATATAGGTGACCGACCTGAAACAGTTTACACCATGGGCACTGAAGTCGCACTCTCGAGTCATCAATACTCTCCCTAATCCACTTTCTTTTCAGGTACCTCAAGAAGAACCCTTCCACAGTGTAGACAACTGGGAAGTGATAACCACCCTCATACCTCTAACAGCACTCGAGATAACTTTATTTACGACCGAACACGTTCTCCTCTTGTTTCTACTAATTGCACTTCTCCCATTACATCTTCAATGCGTGCCACTTATACTGGTTGCTCGAGTTCCCGAAGTACCATACAAGTTCTCCTGGAACCACGCTCTAAACTTCATTTTGGAAGCTTTTAATGTACGTACGTTGTCAAATAGGTCAATAAGCTGCCTTAGCTAAAACACTAGAATCTCTTGCAATTGATGTATGCTAAGTCACCGAAACACGTATACAGGACTCCAATATGATCATCCGTTTGACCTCGCCTAATCAATGCAGTAGAACAGCACAATTCACTCTTCGTTCATCTGGAAACCTCACAGTAGATTCACATGGCCTTGCTGGTGTAGGCATAGCACTAACCTTACGGACAGAATCAGGCACTTCTCGACTGGATTCATGTAGACAGTCGTCTATGTGCTGTTCATCTTAAATGGCACAATACGAACTCGGAAAGATAGGGACACACACCGGATGCCTTTTTGTCATCTCTGCTTATGCCCCCATTGACTGCAGCACAGATAGATTGAAAAACGAGTACTATATGAAGTTCTCTAGTTTCCTTCAGAAAGCTAAGCGCTTAGACATAGTAATTATAGCAGGGGATTTTAATGCCCAAATCAGTAGGCTAAATCAATCTGAAAAACACTTAGGTGGGTCACTCGGTATTCCAACCTAACAAACAGATGAATGGAGATCATCTGGTGCAGTTATGTTCAAACTACCGTTTATTTTAAGCTAGCACAAACTTTAAGCATAAAGAGAGACATTGTTTAACCTGGAGACATCCAACATCTACCCAATGATGGACGCGAATCGACCACATCGGCATCAGCTCTCGTTGGAGAAGCTGTATAGAGGACTACACCTTTTCCTGGGGCGTAGTTTAGATTCTGATCACGCCTTAGTGAGAGCACGTATCTCTATGCGTGTTGCTGGTCGCAGAAAGGTCACAGCAGGCAAACCCCTTACATATCAATTCAAAACTGGAAAACGCCAAGATCCCATTTACAAATAGTTTAGCTAAGCATTTAGTTGTCCACAACCAACAGGATTCATCCTGAAACAGTTTGGAACGATCTTAAAGAGGTGTGAACGCAGCAGTGTTATCTGCATTTAACTTCAGTCCAAAGGTTATGAAAGATCACTGGATCTCTAGCAAACTGATGGAGGCTCGAAAACTCATTCCAGCAAGCATCAGAGAACGATGAAGAACGACGATAATTGAGACGTAGACAAACAAAGAGTCTGCGTAAGGATCATGAACAGTGGTGGGCAACAAAAGCAAAAGCAACGGAAGCAGCCATGGCGGCAGGCAATAGCAGACAACTATTCTGACTTATCAAGAACACTAGTACCAAGAAATCGGCGGTTAGTGAAACTATCTCGGAAAAAGATGTGTCTATGATTCACTCTCAGTCTAGAAGATTAGAGCGATGGGTGGAACACTTTCAGGAACAGTTCAACTGGCCTCCAGCTACTCTTAGCTTACATACTATCCCCAAGCTACCTGAATGGAAAACTGATACAGATCCCCCCAACTCTCGGTGACGTGGAAAAGGCTATAAGTAGCTTGAAGTGAGGGAAGGCTGTCCACCGATATTTTTAAGGTTGGTAGTCCAGTTTTTAACTGGAAGATTGACTGACATATAAGCCGACGTCTGGGAACTGAACGTCATCCCATCCGACTAGTCTCGTTCACTGATCGTTACACTTTACAAAAAGGGACAGAAATTTTTTTTTATAACCACAGACTAATCATTTTGATTAATATAGTATCTAAAATATTATCCTATATAATCAATCGGCGTTTATCCAACGCTAGAAAACAGCAGGACTCAGGAAAACCAGGCAGGTTTTAGACCTGGATATGATTGAATTGATTAAATATTCACCATACACCAGATTCTCGAACATAGACATATGTACTAACGTCCGATTATAGTTGCATTTCTTGACTTGAAAGCATCTTTCGACCGCGTAGGCCGGAAGTCTTATAGCAGTGTTTGTTATTAAAAAGTGTACCTCAAAAGTACATAAACCTTATAAAGGCTATCTACTCGATCACCACCGGTCGAGTAAGAGCATATGGCGAATTGTCACGAGAAATATCATCTTTGAGCGGGGTTCGTCAGGGTTGCCCCTTATCCCCGTTTTCATTTAATTTCGTCATGTACTCTTAGATGTCTCACTCACTTCCAACGCCTCAGGAATTAATGTCCTTCCAGGAGGTCCTCTGGTCGACTTAGAATACGCAGACGATATAGTCCTAATTGGTGAAGACGCCGACAAGATGCAGTCTCCTCAGCACCATGAGTAACAATACAAGCATATTTGGGATCCAATTCTCTCTACTCCAGGATTGGCCTGCTTCTTCACCTAGATTAGTGATAGGGAGTGAAGTAATTGAATGCATTGACCACTTCACTTATCTCGGAAGTTTCATCACCCTCGGTGGGTCGGTGTCTGACGAAATCTCAGCACGGATTCAGAAAGCCAGATTGGCATTCACCAATCTACGTCACTTGTGGAGCAGGCGAGACATCCGCCACTCATCGAGAGGACGGGTGTACTGCGCAGCAGCCCGCGCCGTTTTAACATATGACTGCGAAATATGAGCCATGAAAACCCAAGATGTGCTTCGACTTTAGGTATTTGAGCATGGAAATCTTCGTAGCATCGTCAGTATATCATGTAACAGTCAAATAAGTAATATTGGGACTAGATAAAAGGTTCTTGGTAAATATGGTAGATCAATCAAAGAGGTCATTAACCTTCACCGACTGAGATGGTTGGGCCATGTATTACGCATGCCCGACCACTGGCTGCCTCGTCGCGCGATGTTGGCTAGGGTTGAAATAGGATGGAAGAAGGGTAGGGGCGGCCAAACCAAAACATAGCATCAGTCCATGAAGTCTTTGACTGTAGGCCTAAGCCATGTTGGTAGATGCTGATTACGTGGTTGCGGTCCGTATGATAATCGCAATAAATGGCTGCAGACATTGAGCAACATGGCTCAGAATCGTTGACAGTGGCGCAAGTGTATTCACTCTTTAACTTCATCTAAATCTTGAATCCTATGATAAGTTTCTGCATACCTTTACTTTACTCTTTCCTCTTGTATTCTGTTATTGTGTTACCCCTGCAATCTCGTAGTCTTAATGTCGTATGGTAACTTGAACCTATGGGGGTATGTGCCCGATTCTAGTAAACTCTGTGATAACCGATCATAATTAAAGACCTGGATATGGAACGGGTATGTAACGGTACATCATCTTCAAGACATAAAATTGCTTATATTACGTTGGTAATTAGTGAGATAGTGATTAAAATCTGTGTACCAGCAAACAGTAATACCAATTTGGTCAATTGGATCTTACTTATAAGTGGGCATTAAAAGATGACATTCAAATTAAAAATTATACTTATAGGTCGTCAAACCAACGAACTCGAAAAATTATTAAAGCTATGGTCATGAATCCCAGTAGCAAAAAACGTAGAAATTTAAGACCAATGGAATTATAGGAATTTTTCGAGACACGCTAGACAACCAATCAGTTATGAACAGCGTAGAGAACCTGGAACGTCTATCAGTCCAAGTTGCAACTAACTCAGCAAGTTGTAAAATTCCCAATAGCAAATGCATCTGTGACACTGACTGATTGTGAGCCATATTACCTCAGCCCCGTATTCAGAACTTACCAACATGGATGAGGTCAATGGTCAGCCATGTTCCGATTTGGCCGCTTGAGGTGTATATTTCAAACTAATTAACAAAAACTAGGTACGATATGACTTTATCCTATCAATCTCTATGGAAGAATTGGGCTGATGGCAGAGGAGCAGACGGTTAGGTGTTCATTGAGACCTGAAGGTTCTGAGTTCAATCCTCTGGCAGAATCGAAGGTGTACACCACTGAGGAATTTCATACTAGAACGAGATAAGTATTCAGTTTTTCCTGGTGTTCAATAGTACTTAACAGACATCGATCTGTGGCTAATAAAAACAACTAGACGTGAATCAATCAGTCGTAAAGCCAGACAGTTATCAAGAATCGAAGAATAAGTGAAAATAATCGGTTACACACAAAGATGTCGGAAAACTGATTTGATACTTGTGAAATAACTGAAAGGTTCATATATACATGAAGTAGGTGCCAATGATTTTGCCAAGATTGACAATCAAGATTCATTATTACGACGTCACGCTCAAAGAACAAAACTTCACCAAAATACATTATCGCCGATACAAATGAATTTGTTAATTTATAATTAAAATAAAAATAACAATTACAATGTTGCTTTTTTGAATAAAACTCTCTCATATACATACCTCTTAATCTAAACCGTTCCTCTTCATCTTGATTATACAATTTAATGAGATTACTTTTCCATGCATTAAATTCAGTCAACAATTTTTGTCGCTTCTCAAACAATTCTCTGCTAGCCTTTGAAGCAAGCATACGATCTTCATTGGCTAATTGTGAATTATACTTTGGCATATTCCTTTTAATGGTCTACAATATTAAAAACGATTAAACAAAGAGAAATATAATCAATGAAAATCATTTCAACAGAAAGTGAATAATAATAAATACTAACTATTCAAATGTTACAACCAATAACACTGTATCAGAACAGTGGCTAAATGGTTAAAGCGTTTGAATTTTAACCCACAGGTCATAGGTTTGAGTATCGTCCAATCTACTTCAGTTAGGGCAACCAAGTACTATCACTAGCTTTCAAAAATGAAATATAGCTCAAAGCTGAATACACGAATCAGTACTTGGTACATGAGTTATATCACTATTAACATCAGATTCCGTTCTGAGTTAAATTACAACTAAATAATGACAATAGACATGCAATTTAATTATCAGGTGGAACTTCCTGTGATCTGTAGAAGACCCGCGTAGGTCAAAAGTGTCCGATTACAGCTGCATTGTTTGCATATGGTGGAACCTTTGTGCAAGTAACTTTGAGGCTAAATGTAAGACCTTAAGTGAAGAAACAATAAATCGGATGATTGTGTCATATATATTCATTGACTTAAGTGATTACGGGGTGCATTACAACCAATTGCATGTCGTCATCTACCTCAACACACAATTACAAGTATAGATATAGCATCCGTTTACGGAATCATTGACCTTTAGAGTAGGTAATAGCAGTAAACGTAGATTTTCTACTGGAGGCCTATAGGTGTGTAATATCTCAAAATCACCTGTAATAGAGCAGACACGTTTATCAACCGTCTCAAAATAATGAGCATATTGCTTCACACTCCATTATCTAATTCCATTAGTTTCTTGTGAAAGACATTTTGTTTAATACGATATAACAGATATGATATGTCACTTCCGCCACCTCTCACATGGCCAAATTAATCCTTTTGTGCTGATGTGAGTGAGCTCTTGGAACGCCGAATGATAAGCTTATTCACATGAAACAGTTAGTTGTCATCTCTAATTAGTGATTCTGTGATCATACTGAAAGAAAACAGAATTTTAGCTATGGAAAATTACCTGCAACTGTTCAGCGCTGAGTAAAGTAGGTGGTCGTGGTCTCCAGGTGAACGTACGAATACCACTTAAGTTCATTTTGAACAAACAACGACCCACGCAATTCCAAAACCATATTGCATTGTCATTTTTTTGATAGAAACTACTCACTGTTGTTGCTAAATACCTCCCTGTAGGATCCCATTGTACATCACTAACAGTTGGATGTTCTCCTTTAGCTAAAATTTGACCATCGTTTGCCGAAATGAATTCTAGTATACCATCAGCACTGAATATTTTTTAAAAAAAAAACACCCAACACAATCAAAGGTAGATATAAATGCATATATATTCCAGATTATAACGTAAAAATCGAAATGCTGCTGGTTAAGTGTTCACCACACGATCTAAAAGTCCAAGGTTCTATCCCCGATGGAGTTGCGGGTGCGTGCTGCCAACGGATGAAACAGCTTACCAGTGATTCTTTGTTTTCGATTATAAGAAAGTGGGATCGATATGTAGAGAATATAAACAATAAACTTGTTAACTTCACTTGAATCTTCTTTTAACTATGATTATACATATTCACCTCTAACCGGATTCACTTGTATTAGTATGTTAACCTCTATGTACAACTTGCATTTCAAAATATCACAGGTAGCAAGTAGCTTATGATAACTCCGGGAAACAAAACCAGCAAATACCAAGTAGGTGGTTCGAACTGAGATTTCCTCACGATTTCATTCATTCACTTGTCTATACTTGTAAATAAATGAAGCTAATACTTTTCCGATAAACTGTCTAACGCTTTATGAATCAAAACAAAATGAATTATATTCACCTTCTCAAACCGGTTGCCACAATAATTCCACCTTTAGGCGACCAACGAAGATCATTAGTTCGAGGTGACGCAAGATCTAGTACAGTAACTTCACGAATATTACTTCCACGAGAGACATCATAAATAGCGACTGATAACTTCCCACTTGTCACTGATTGTAGGAAAGCAAAACGTGTACCACTTGGTTCCCACTGAAAATTGGATACGGTGCCTTTAACTTCCAACTGATCAACAGGATATAATTTTTCTCTTAAACGAACTATTTCAAAATTTGTATAGGTACCCTGAAATTGTAGACGATAGGAACGAGTTAAGCCCTATATTAAATGCTAAAAACTAAATAAACATTTAAATTATAGGTATGCGATGACATTTTATGAAATAATGATCACATCATCGTATAATGCTTTAAAAATAAATTTAGATAATTCCAACTAGAGTATAAAATTATAATGAAATGATGGATATTTGTAGTCCAATAAGAGAACCCTGGATATGTTGTGTTTTGTGAGCTGGATGGTTTGATTGACATAATATACCTGGCTTTAAGACAAAGGACAAACTGCAGTCAGAGATAAGATCAAAGGAAATCAAAACAAATATGAAAACGGCAACACTAAAACAAACGAAAATCAATCATATCCCAAGTTAACAGAACAAACTACTAGCCAGCTAAAACTGGGTTGTGGCTGACAAGTGGAATCCAAAAGATAAGTTTCTTTCAACTTGGGACTCGTCAGTTGAACGTATCTGTACCCAAGTGTTGATGTTTAGCTATTGAAAAATTTTAAAAGTTTGCTTCATGTTACAGTATGTGATAACGATGTTATCTAGAAACACTGAAAGATTTACGTTTGAAACGCGACGCCTTCAAAATATGATAATTTATCAAAACATTATTTTACAAAGTTTTCACCATAAAGGACGAATAATAAATAACGAAAGACCTATTCAGAATTATTTTTTTCGAAAAATTATAAAATATTTTGAGTGTATATTCATTACCTATTTAGTTTTTAATATTTCTATATTTCCTTCATTCTAGCTTTTATTTAAACATTACACTGTTACTATATTAACTTCAGCTCATGAACTGGAACTAATTATTTATTTATCATAACTTCAATTTTCTATAACTAATACATTAGTTTTGTATTGCTGTTATTACTCTAATAGTGCGTATGTGTGGTCTGGATACGCACATATACATGTAAACGATCATGTAGCAGGAAATCTTAAGTGTGGGTTATATGACTAACTGACTTATAGTATACTTTTCCGTTGCTGTAGCCAAACAGTACAGTAAACTGATAGGGCATTAAGACACTCAGTTTTTATTGAAGGTCGTTGGATAACTCATTCATCTATTAGCCAGCCAAAAATGACCATTGGTGTATGTCCAACTCAACGGCAACAACTAAGACGTTTAGTAAACGAAAAATGGTTAGATAAATGCTAAAATGATTATCATCCCTAATTCCAAAACACAAATTGACAACAATTAGTGTTTTACAGCAAAAGGATGAGTCAGAGTATCTAATATTGAATATAAGCCAATAGAAATCTATTCGGATAAATCAAAGTGTTTTTGAAAAATTAAGAAAAAACATCGAACATTATAGATAATTCAAATAACTAGTAACATATCAACCAATAATCACAGGATGAATAGAAAAAAGCTAATCTTAACAAATATTAGTTCCCTGCTTGATTGATAGAAGGGTCAGACAACCGCATTAAATCTATTTCACAATAAACTTACGATCACAGCTTCAGTATACAAACTCAGTGTTAGTTTATTTGCAATTAGTAAAGCACTATCAGTTCATATTTAATACTATTATATAAAATGATTATCCCCAAACATATTAGATCCACTTACCAAATATCGACACCCTACAACGTCCAAACCATGAATTCTTTGCGGGACCTTATTTTTATATGTCGAAAACCTGTTATGAACCGATAATCCATTTTCCCTACAATCAGACTTCTTGCATTGCCTGTTTTAATTTTTTAATATGGTTTGTTCTGCTTTCAAAGACCAATTACGAAACGATACATACAATTGAGTCTTACTTACATTTTTTGTTTTTTTGTATAAACAGTAAAAACCTCTCACAAAGGACTAAACATCTTCTTTGATACGTCTGGCACCTAAAGAAGATCGATTATATTTTAAAACTGTTTTCGATAGACTATTTCATTTATTTTTGTTGTATACAAAGTGAAAATTTCATTCCTATTGTTATTATATTCCCCTTACCATATCCTTCTGTTTAACACATTAACTGTTGGTAAATCACTTTCGATTTGTGAACTACGGTTAATCAATAGGTATACATTACTATTTCTGTTGCCCTCATAGGTGATAATTCTCAATCGGTTGACTGTGGTCAGGTTTTAAATGTATATAGAGGGACATTTTAAATATAATTTGGTAGTCTGGTGGTCTCATCAATCTTATGTTCGTCCTTACTTACGGCCTGGGACTGTGTAGGTTTAGGGCAGACGTAAGGGCATCGACCAAACATGCTTGTTGAAACTGCTCACTGTATTGGCGCGTACAAGGTCAAATAGTAATTAATCGAACGATTACGTCATAACACTTATTATGCATGTATCGATGCAACATGGTTGGAATGTCAAATATTGTTGGTTAATACTAAGCATTCATTACTAATACGGTAAACGTTTAATCTTATGAATATAGTAAAATTCAATACGAATAATCCACATATTACTAGCTATACCATCATCCATAACATCAGAAAATATATTCTTCTGTGTTTATTTATAATACAAATTGTTGAGTACTTGAGGTCAAAGAACAATATGAGGTAACGTGAGCCTGTCTTATCGTGTTATCGAGTCACATATAATAGTAGCTGATTCGGAGTTCAAACTAAAGATGAGATGTAGTTCGAATATATGAAATCCAAAGTGAAACACCACAGAACTGATTAATACTTGAAATAAAGCAGAGAATAAAGGGGCATTTGTAAAATACGACTGAAACCTGAACTGGGATAAAAGCTACCTGGAGAATCTAAACCTACCACATATTTAACTTGCTTCTCTCCGTCCAACTTCTTTTTTGCACACCGTAATACTTGAACAGCCAAGAAATCACCCTGTTCATGCCAGAGAAGATTTATTTCAGCTACAGAAAACAAATTCTTAGTGCACAGCTCCTGACGACTCGGCAACTCCATAAGAACAACTCTGAATACACAATTCATAACAAATGATTATTTAATAAATATAGAACTTGACCAATTAGTATGAATTAATATGATTCATGCCAATCAAAAAGACTAGTCTGGGTATATACCACTTGTAGCCTCAGGTCTTAGTATGATAAACAGGGGAGCTAGCTCAAAAAAGTGCATTTTATATTACCTCCCCACATAAGGATGATCTTATCGAGACACTTATTTATAATACAACGGTCAATGCTTAAACGTATATAAATGCAATGCAGTGAATCTTTAAACTCTAGAAAGAATTACAGAACTACGATGCTAAGAGGTGTTGTGTAGAAAAAAAAACGGCTGTTCGGGGCCTCTTAGTTATTCAACTAAAGTGGATTAACGGAAATCATCCTTCAACCAAACAACGTCAAGAATATCAACTAAATAAGCGACACATTACCATAATGATTGAAAACTAAACTGATGAACTAATGTTTAAATCAGATCGAGAGTACTATGAAAAGATGACAAATCGGTTGATGAGGTTGAAAACCTCAACTGTGGTTGAAACATATACTACGTGTACTATCAATCTCAACACGAGAAATAGGCTAACATAGAAATAGACCAGGAGAAATCCAAGTGATAATCGAAACAAAATATGACACCAGTTCATTAATTTATTATTTATTTGAGTCGTATTGGCTTGTGCGAACTACTTAATTACTTACTTACTCACGCCTGTTACACCTCTCAGAAGAGCATAGGCCGCTCACTAGTATTCTCCATTCAACTCTGTCCTGAGCAATCCTTTCCAGCTTTTTCCAGTTGCTGTTTATCCTTTTAATGTCTGCTTCCAACTCTCGACGCAGTGTGTTCTTTGGCCTTCCTCTTTTCCGTTTTCCAACAGGATTCCAAGTTAGTGCTTGTCTCGTGATACAGTCTGATGATTTCCGCAATGTATGTCCTATCCATTTGCAACGTCGTTTCCTGATTTCCTCTTCAGCTGGAAGTTGGTTTGTTCTCTTCCAAAGTAGGCTGTTGCTGATGGTTTCCGGCCAACAGACATTCAATATTCTGCGTAGACAGTTGTTGATAAATACCTGTACTCTCTTGAGGATGTTTGCAGTAGTTCTCCACGTTTCAGCTCCATACAGAAGAACTGACTTGACGTTCGAGTTGAAGAGTCTAACTTTGAGGTTAGTTGACAGTTGTTTGGAGTCCCATATATTTTTCAACTGTAGGAATGCCGCCCTTGCTTTGCCAATCCTTGACCTTACATCTGCATCGGATCCTCCTTGTTCATCGATGATGCTCCCCAGGTATGTAAAGGTATCCACTTCTTCCAGAGTTTCACCATCAAGTTCAATTGGGTCGGTGCTCTCTGTGCTGAATTTGAGGATCTTGCTCTTTCTCTTACGTATGTGTTCAGGCCTATTAATGCTGAGGTTGCTGTTACGTTGGTTGTCTTCACTTGCATTTGTTGGTGTGTATAGGCTAAAAGAGCTAGATTATCCGCGAAGTCCATATCATTGAGTTGCATCCTACTTGTCCATAGAATTCCGTGCTTCTCCTCAGATGTAGAGGTTTTCATGATCCAATCAACCACTATAAGGAAGAGGAAAGGCGAGAACAAACAGCCTTGTCTGACACCGGTTCTCATTAGGATGATGCTGACGAGTTTCTCTGGTACACCGTAGTGTCGAAGAAGTTTCCATAGCGATCTCCCGTCTACACTGTCAAACGCCTTCTCATAGTCAATGAAATTGATGTACAAAGACGAGTTCCATTCAATTGATTGTTCAACGATGGTCCGTAATGTTGCGATTTGGTCTGTGCACGACCGATCCTTACGGAAACCAGCCTGTAGATCTCGAAGTTGAGCATCCACTGAGTCTTTCATTTTATTCAATAACACTCTTTTGAAGACTTTCCCTGGTACTGACAATAGTGTGATTCCTCTGTAGTTCTGACGTTTGCTCAAATCTCCTTTCTTTGATATCTTGATAAGGTATCCTTCTTTCCAGTCTGCCTGCACCTGTTCTTCCTCCCAGATCCTCTTGAATAAAACGTGGAGCATCCTTGCCATTATGTCTATGTCTGACTTGAGTGCTTCGGTTGGTATATTGTCAGGTCCTGCTGCTTTCCCACTTTTGATCTGTCTGATGGATATCTTGATTTCTTCCGTCGTTGGTGGATTGACATTTATCGAGAGGTCTGTAGATGCTGCTTCGATGTCTAGTGGGTTCGGTGGAGCTGGTCTATTCAAGAGTTCCTCAAAATGTTCTACCTATCTGTCTCTTTGTTCTTGAATCTCGTTCATTGGCTTGCCTTCTTTGTTCCTGACCGGTCGCTTTGTTTTACTATATGTGCCTGCCAGTTTCTTCGTTGTGTCGTATAGCTGTTTCATATTTCCTTCTCTTGCAGCTTTTTCCGCTGTCGTTGCAAGGCCTTCGATATACTTACGTTTGTCGGCTCTAATGCTCTTCTTTACTTGCTTATTTTCTTCGGTAAATTCACTTTGTGCCTTGATTTTCTCTGCTCTAGTTCGGCTGCTGTTGATTTCTGCCTTCCTGTTCCTCCTTTGCTGAATTTTGTTCAGGGTCTCTGTGGAAATCCATTCCTTATAATGGTGTTTCTTGCGACCCAGAGCCTCTTGACAAGTTGAAGTTAGTGCCTCTTTGATTCCTTTCCAGTTGTCCTCCATAGTGGTTTCTTCCTCGTTCAGCAGATCTTGTAAGGCTTGAAACCTGTTGTTGAGAGTCATTTTGAATTCCTTGAGTTTATCAGTATCTTGAAGAGAGGCTGTATTGAACCGTTGTAATGCTGTTACTCCAGTTACCCACTGCTTCTTTAGCTTCAGTTTCATTTTGGCAACCTCTAGGTGATGATCTGAAGCTATATCAGCTCCTCTCCTGTTTCTCACATCTTCCAATGATCTTCTGAATTTTTTATTGATGAATATATGATCAATTTGATTCACTGTAGCATGATCCGGTGAGACCCATGTAACTTTGTGTATGCGTTTGTGGGGGAATATTGTACCACCTTTAACCAATTTGTTGAAAGCGCATAGATTTGTAAATCTTTCACCATTCTCATTTCTTTCTCCTAGTCCCTGTCGTCCCATAATGTCTTTGTATCCGGTGTTGTCCATTCCGACTTTGGTGTTTAGGTCCCCCATCAGGATTGTCAGATCCTTTTCTGGACACTTCGCTATGATTGACTGCAGCCTATCATAAAACTGATCTTTGTCCTCGTCGTTGCCGTCGTTGGTGGGTGCATAACATTGGATAATGTTCATTGTAATCCCCTTCTTCATTGTCTTGAAAGATGCTTTGATGATCCTGGGTCCATGTGGTTCCCATCCTACAAGTGCATTGCGCGCTTTCTTGGACAGCATCAGAGTGACTCCTTGGGTGTGTGGGACATTTTCCTCTTCGTGCCCGGAGCATAGTAGCACCTCTCCCGTAGCTAATGTTTTCTGTCCAGTTTGAGTCCAATGCAGTTTCAGCTGATCCCGAGCACAGTCAAGTTGTGTCTCTTCGTTTCTGCTGCTATCTGGGTGATCTTCCTGGTCTCCCACATTAGTCCGAACATTCCATGTACCTATAGAGATTTTCGCTGTGGTAGTTAGAAGGGGGGGGCATCGGCCTCATGACTTCCGAAGAATCTCGGCTTTCATCATGAAGCGTCATATAGATTCCTTCCACTCCCAGGGCAGGAGTTTAAATGGTTAAGTTTGTTTAATCTGGTTAGCGTTTATTTAGCGAGCTAGGTGTTTTACGGGATAGGGATGCTAGCCCTATGCCCAACCCTCCTCCTTTACCCAGGGCTTGGGACCGTCAGCGAAACCCTAGAAGAGCTGCGGGAGGGACTAGTTATTTAGGGTCTGCAAAATAAGCGTAATTAGAGGCAAAGATGCCAATACTCGTTTCCTCTAGATTTTTAAACCCCAGTTGTACTTATATGAATACCTTATCATACCTTCTTCTAAAACTACTTTCTCAACGTTAGTCAGTCATCATAATTGCTAATACACGAGTTCGACTCCTCTAATTTATTTCGACGCGCTGATGCGAAACAGCGACTTGAGCTAACACGTGATAGAGTATATGTTATTTATGACTGACTAATATATGAACACTTTGAAAACCAAAATAATTTATTTGCAATGTTGATTGAGATAAGTACATACCTGGCTGGAGTGTTATCAGATTCAGGTACCCAATAAGCCAGTGAATTATCAGACGGTGACCAAGAAAAATCACGAACATTACTCCCAAGTTTCTTTTTATCCAAAAGTCTAAAATTACTAGTACAGTAAACGCTAATGACACCATCCCTCAAACAAGCGAAATATTCATCTTTTGGAGACCATCTGAAGACTGGGTGAAAATCGATCGGAACAGAGAACTCTCGACGGCTAACACAGCGTTTTACATCCCAGACAATTGCATCTGCACGTTCGTCGGTAGAAAAATTGGCGCTTGGACTCAAGGTAATCATAAACCTGCCAAATAAATATGAATATCAGGCCAAATGATATGAAGTAAATGACAATTAAGTAACAACTCAATCGGAGTATTCAACAATAGAACAGTAGTGTGCCGGGATATTGGGATAAAAAATTAGTAAACCAACTATTTCGCTCAAAGCCGTTTGATTGGATAATCCATAGTCCCACCCCAGTATAACCTCAAGCATCAAAACCAAAACAATCGCAAACTTAAAGTACATAACAAGCGATAACTGCTTTGCATTATTGAGACAAGAACTATGGCGTCTTGCCTTTCAAGAATTACCTTATCCTACTCATTACACATCACAATTTTATAAAAATATCTGCTTAATTTAAGGGTGCTACAATGATAACCACTACCAAAAGTCAAGGTCCACAAAAACTACAGGTAAAGTTCAGTACCTAAAGATACTTTGTTAACTTTATTGATATCAATAATTATTTAATATCACTAACTCTTGGTCACTAAGCCTACATAAAGCGGTGTAATAATGTAAATTCACAACTAATGCACAGTATCCTGCACAATACAGAACATTTTATTTAAAGACTAATGAGAGTAGAATGGTCTTTCGTGGTGCGCAAAAATAATCAAGTTAGTTATCTGCACATGAAGCAAACAGTTGATTAAAATCGTAATACTAGCTATGTCTATCTTTTTCTAACGACCAAATAGATATTACCAGCTACATGGTGCATAGGTTCTATAAGCAAGACTCAAGGAATAGCTAACTTCCGCGCATCTATCGATTAGCGAAAACATCGACGAACGATAAATTTTCCATCATTATCAGAAATGTTGGTGGAAATAAGCGAGCATGATGAAGTTGCCTCCAAAGTCAAAGTAACGGTGGCAGACACATACAACCGGGATTATAGCAGATAGCAGTATATAGGTAAACACAAATAAGAATACGAACTCACTGTTCCATGGGTGAAAACTCTATAGTTTTGACACCGGAGTGAGGAAAACGACCGATCCTTTGAAACTTTTCACCACCCCACAAAATGACACCAAGAGGATGCATTGTTGCTAAATAAGTGCCTCTGGGCGACCATCGCATCCACCCATCAGTCCAACGAGCACGTTCCTCAGCAATTACTGGTTCGACAGGAGTAGTGCCAATAAACAGACCCGGTTTCACCATCATTGTACACAACAGCGAACTGGTCCCGGCAAAATTCATTTAGCAACCAACTCTTCAAATTACCCTAAAATTGATCTTCGTATAGTTACATGAATGTAACTAACCAAATCCTTGTATTCTTGTTTCGGCTGGGGGTATCCATTCGGTTGGGACATCCGTCGCCCGTTCAAAGTCTGACAGCAAAGTAACCTGGAAAGTGTGATTTTTGTCCAGAGGAGTATTATTCATGGTCCGAACAGCTTGTGATGCTGCCTTTCCATTTTCATAGGTAATGAAAATATATCCTTTGGTTTGTTTCTCATTATCTAATGGGAATTCATGGTCCACTATCGGACCAATTTTCGAGAATTTATCTAGTAAAAACTTTTTGAGGAGCTCGAATTTAGCTGGGCCAACAACAGGACACCCATCTACAATAACTGTAGAACCTAAATGGTCTTCAATTTTAGGCTTTTGAGCCAGAATATCGGGAATAATTTCTAGAGTAAATACACAACAAGCAGGAAAATAGTTAGTTATGGTGTCTTAAAATAAATATCTCTAGATCGCGCATTTTGTTAATGTAGATGAAACACAGTGAGGTAAAATACTATTTAGTCATCTAAGAATTTTAACTAGTGGTAAGAAACACTAGAATTCTGATAACTGCAATATAGATGACAGCGTTTAAAGCGTAAGATTCTTAAGGCAAGTTGTTTTAATACTATGTAGCTAAATGTTATTCGCACTGAGAACTCCAACTCAATAACGACTACCGCTTATCACAGCCATAGCTCGAATGCTTAAGCTGCTAACACACTATTTTTAATTTTGGTTATACAAACGTCTCAGTAACTGAAAGTATAAGTCTAGCGCAGCCTTTTAAACAAAACCAGCATGCCTACTAGGGTGTAGTAGACGATAAGGAGAATTTCATCCACCCTCACGATAAACTTACATGGCTGTCCATTTATAGCCACTTCAATATACAGATTATTCATCGACTTAACTGATATTGTAAAATGTATGTAGTATTCATCAACTTCAAGTTACAAAATCACATGTTGCTGCATTAAAACAATTAGTTCTAAGTGAAAAAAGGTAGGAAGATATAATATGGCCACGTAAATTTTGTTGAATTTAGTATATTTTTGTAAGCTAAGCACATCTAGAACACAACAAACTAAATAACGCTGAAATGACACAACATCTGGACACATCACCTTCATCATCAATATCCAAGCCAGCAAACGATGGCATCGTGAAAGGACTCAAATTTGCCGGGAAAGAAACTCAAGGACAACAATTCTCAATATCTAACACAACTTTGTGATATATTATTTCAGTATGCTCTAATTTTTTCACGAAGCCAAAAATGAGATTTTAGTAAATATACTTCAAATGAGTGGAATAACACGATTTTTAACATAACCTGCGTACTGATAGTGATTCGTTTTAATGAATTTAGACGTTTAAGTAGTTTATCGTATAGTAGCTTGGAGATCCCTGCTTCTGACGCAGCGCTCACTCGTTAAACACGATTTGGAGTATCCGCACTTTGGTTAGACTTAAGGTAAATATAACATTCTAGAAGTGAAACACCCTCAACATACTTTCATCAAACATGTGAAAGATTTGCGAACGAATTTTGTGGCTACAGCTGGATTAAAACGAAACGACCTTACATATTGTTGCTTACGATTACCTTGTTTAAATATTTGATCAAATATATTAATCTTTTGCGTTTACAGACAGTCTATTGTCATGAGCTAACACGCAAACAACTTGTCACACTGGTAAAATAGGTCACGACCTGTTAATGAATTCATATTAAAATCATTGATAAATATATTTGACGTAACCAGTAACTCGAAAATTCTACTGTGGTTGCTGTAATTAAAAAGTGACACATTGGAGATTATTCCTCATTAGATTCAACTCCAGGATTTTCTACTTCATAGAACTGTGTTGACTGATATAATGACTTTATATTTTGTATAAGTTTATCAGTCTTACGTATGTAATACTTTTTCGTAATAATACGTTACTAATACATACTGTGCTAACATTGTTTAAATGTCTCACTGATGTGAGACACACACACTTTGCTTTTGGCGCCTTGTACCTTCGGCTGTCTGAAGCGTACATATACTGTCTCGTTCATCGATTGCTTCGATTAATAATTGATCCCTTTTAAAGCATGGGAACTAAATACACAACCTTACTATCGTTCCTCTCAGTTGGACCCACTAGAACGAACCTACACTGAACTCTTGGATTAATACATACGTGTGGTGATCATCTGGAAAACCCATCATTCGCCTCAAACATTACCGTTAATCCAAGTAAACTAAATTCTGATAGGCGTTGTATACATTATATGTCCGTATATTAGCTGCCAATATATTATTTATTCCCATTTGTGACTGTTTCCTAGGCGTTACTAACCCATAGTGTTCCGCAGCCAGTACAGAACTAACAGATTAGGCCATAGTGGAGACATAATTATTCCATATATGGAAAACTACTAATTCAAACGCCCCGCATAAACCGCTTCAAATGTGAATGTAACGTTTCTGATGAGAAAATATCGTTTCAAATGTAAAGGACAAGATATCAATTCAGTCCAAAAAAACTGTAGCCCAGAATCCCAAAATAGTAACTTTAGCTTCAATATACTGCAATACTAAATAAGCTTCATACTGGGTAATCTCAAGGCACCTGCTCTTAACTAAAACAACTTTACGATAATATCATCAACAGATTTGTTTGACTATGAGATACTAGAAAGTACCATTCTAATCGCTGTATATGATTTGCAATATTCTTCGTTCATCATTGATTTTAACCTGACCAATTGGGACAACATTAGACAGATCAGTCAACTGTCGATCACCTTGGAAGTAACCATGCAGTCATCTATTTGAAGTTCACTGTGTCCGTAGAGTATACCGTCAGTCCCTATAATGTATAGAAAGCTGTATAGAAAGCAATAAAACTTTGACATCTTCCTTGATACGACCAAAACAATGGAGCTTTACAAATCCATAAAAGACCAATGAAGCACTAAAATCTGGGTTTCTCGAAGAAGATACTGAGATCAACCTAAAACAGTTGCGATAACATATTCGAAACGACTATTATTGCATGTCAACAGCGAAGCAAAGCCTCACAAATCGAAACCCCGTCATCATTTCTAAAACGTTTTAATTTATGATGATCAAAGATGAGAAAAACAAAGCGGTGTCGTTGGTCAGTTATTTCGGAAGTCTTTACTAACGAACCTATTTTAGATGTATAGTTGGCCTCAGGAGTAATGCTGGGAGGACTTACATATCAACAAAGATTAGTCAAAGGCATTAAACTATTTGGATACAGGAAAAACAACAGAGCTGGTTAGTATATGATTGACCTCTTGAATACTGAAAGAGCTTGCATAACACGTGACTGACAGAGTCACATGTAAATTTAGACTGTCCTTCAATCAATGTCATCTGCCAATGGATAGGTTTAAGGTCAAGAATGAACACAATTCCATGACACCACAGGTTTTGTTACCCAGTAATCAGCTTTTTAAACCTACCTTCATAAAAAGTGTAGTATACACCTTAGACTATTTTTAAAAAAAACTAACAGGCACTACAGAAGCTAACTGATACGGACCAGTACTGGCCTCTGGCCATTTTTTGCTTATTATATAAATTTATGTCTTGTTTTGAGATCACTAACATTTGACCATGAAGGTTGGGGTGAACCAGGTTGTGAAATCACCTGACGGTATGGCTCTATAATGAAACCATATAAACTAGACTGTTCCAGCCAAATAATGTGGTTTGAAATAATCTGCTCTAAAATCTACAAGTTTGTGTATTAAAAACAAACTTAATTGTTTCAGTCCTTAACTCTATTCATGACGTCGTATAGCATTGAACGTACTTCCGAGTTCATTATATTCTATATGGTACATATCCTTTGTTTTTATACCCCTTTTTGCAGACTTAGTACTTAGGAAAACAAGTATTTTTATTGTTCCACATTTACGGTGGCTTTTTTTCACGGTGTTATTTGGCTACAACGATTACTTCTAATTACGTTAAACAAATTTGACTCCTGAACCTTTTTCAGTATGATGTACTAGCCGAAAGCTCACTTAAAACTGTCTACTGTTTTTCCACTAACGTAAGCATATTGGAAGCTTTTTATAGGAACTAGTCAGTTTAAAGTATGCTGCCATTCAGTTCTTCGTAACTGGCTTTCTTTAAAACACGACCAGTTGTTAAAATGTGTGTAATAAAGCGCTTACTAGTATTAACTTACTAGTATTAACTAGTATTAACCATAGTACATAATAAGAGACAATATATTAACGGCAATTGTGCTAAACGGGAGGATAGGGTAAGAGGTACGTAAAAATAATAGAAACAAAATGTTTACATTACACACAGTTGGAAAAATGAAATAGTGTTCTCAAAACACAGTTCTGAAAGTTTGTTACACTTCTTCGTGATCCGGCATAGCAAATACAAACTATATGACTCTAAATATCACTTCCGTACTTTCACGAAAAATAAACAATGACATCTCAGATTAATTGCTAGTTTCAAGCATTATACTAAATCAGAACACAGTTTTCTACGAAACTAGCCAAATAGTTGTAGTCTTGTAATTTGATATAACTACGGTCTTTTAGAAAGTACTACATAACGTGCGGTGTGAGAAACTATACTTCATGGAGATTCATGCCTCGTAATTATCTAACATAAAAGTCATTCTCAAATAATTCATATCAAATAACCGAAATGAACCTTCTACAGTCAGCCTGTTGGGGGGGGGAGGTGGAATCAAACAATGCAGTTTTTAAGAGCCACTCTACTTTGTCATATACATCAGCAGCATTTGCAGCTCTAGCAAAACCCTTGCATGCACAGACGATCTACAATTAGTTGCTCATGCAATAGAGACAGTCTAAATATTTCTGTTAAAATCATACAGCACGAGTCACTACCTGGTACAAAGTACCAGCTTTAGTCTAACATTAACAAGTGAGGCTGGATCAGCATTAGATGTTACAACTTGGACAATTTGAAGTAGATGGTAGACAAGTCTTTGAAGGTGAAGTAATCTCACATCTAAACTGAAAACACACTACTAATCCTTCATTTTCTAAACGAACTGCACCAATCACTTCTAAGCCACGCTTAGAACAGGAGTTACATAGTGCTTGAAAGCCCCATTATCGGCTGTCACAACAAAGTAGAATAGCTAATTTAGCAAGTGCCCTCGCGTTGTACGGCTAATTGTTATGTTGGGAGTTTAGACAACAACGAGCGACTTCACAAAAAGCCATTGTTAGCTTGGTACGGCAGCCAATCCAAAAGACACCCGTATCCATCCTTCGTTAGATTATATATATTTTTCCTGTCTGCTTTCTTAACAGCATCTGTCGTCACTATCCCACCTTCCATAACTGTTCAGCTGGAAAACACAATGTCACAATACAGTTAGTAACTACATCGATGTCAGTAGGTTCATAAAATGCCTAAAATGTTTCGATAAAAAATTCAGTAGTTAGGCTAAGTAACGAAAGTAAATGAAAGCAATTATTGATAAGTCAGGCTAGGCCATTGATTGAGATCATAACAGGATTTAATTATATTATGATGCGAAAAATTTGGGTCGGGTAACCGAATGCCAATTACTTGTGCCTAGTCGATGAATGCGCGTCTGCGCTATGGCCACTGAATCACAAACTGGAATAAGAAGAACACGAGCCGATAGACCAACCAGACAAAATCGAATTATATTTCGTGCATTTATTTATATATACATAAAACCAGACCACACAGCGAACCAATTAGGAAATCAACATTAATACAGATCTAAGGAAATAGTGGCAAAGAATATGGACAAATTGTAAACAACCATTAATTGTAGGTCATAGTAAAAGACAAAATACTAAGATCGAATATACTAATCGGGAGGATAGAGTAAGAGGAATGTAACAATCATAGAAACGAAATTTTTACATTACTCACAGTTAGAATAATTGAAATAGTGTTCTTAAACACAGTTCTGAGAGTTCGTTACACTTCTTTAGTGGTCCGACATAACAAATTATCAAGGCTAAGTATTATTTCATGGAACACGACTTAGAACAAATTGGATCACAACAAATTTTATTTAGTGGAGTAATAGGGAATGTAGTTTCCAAACTGTGGCAGTTTGGAATGAAGAATAACTGTCGAGGTTGATTTAGATACGCGTGCTTTTAACAAGTCTAAATTCAAAACAAAGGGTTGGGTGAGGAACGATTCTATATAAAATTGCTTATATAAATGTATATCATTACCTAAACAAGTATTATCACCAGTTATTCAACCAAAATTTGTCCCGAAATTGGAATAATCAATTCAGTTTCAAGAGATAAAAATATTATTCTATCCATTCAGGATAGTTCATATACTGACCATCCAAATAGTATTGTTTAAATCTATAGAAATATCAGTAATAAAGTATCAAAAGTTGCATGTTGCGACACAATATTTCAAATTCTAAATGTCTACTTAACCCACAGTCAAAAATTGCACAAACCAGTCAGTTTAAGCAGCGCAATCAAGAAGGAGAAGGAACCAATGTGGCATCCTCCAAAATCAAAACTGTCAAGTAAGACAGCGTTAAGGGGATTCGGTAGGAACTTAAAAAATAAATATTACAATGAAAAACAAATAGTGACTGTTTTATTTAGAATCAAAAGATCGTCAGAATGTACTACTGAAGAGATAAAGAAGAATAAACTCACCTTTAATGATAACGCAACAAATTATAGTAGAAAAATATTATTTGAAGGGACTTTCAAGCAAAACTTTAAACAAAGATCTTACAGAGAGAGCGAAATAAATAACAGATCGGGCATCAGAGAAGTACAAGGATACGAAAGGTATTATTGACGTACTAAAATAATACTGACGATATATAAATATAAAAAAATAGATTACTGAAAGCCCAGTACAAGAATAATGTCAGTAAGCGGTGTAACCGAAATTAAAATTTCCATATGACTATGTAAGGATCAGATATCTCGGGAAAATAGTCGTAATGAAAGTATTTGTGGCGGTTATTTTAAAAATCACAGTCTCATAAACGAGGTAGATGAGGGACGGTTTTTTAAGCACCACAAATCTGTTGTCAATCGGAAGCTGGACAGAATTAATAGCAAGAACACGATGAATATAATATGTGAACTGATCTGAGCCCTGTAATAAGGTCTATAACTACAATCTTTGGACGAAACAGCAATTTTGTGAAATATCCAAGATCTTGTTGAGATGGATCAAAGGATTCTGGGTTGGTTTGCCACTGTGAACATTTGCCACTGTAGTGGCCCGTATTCTTCCTTGAATATATCAACCTCTAAATTGTACATTTCTTTGTGTGTGCATGTTCAGTTTATGACTAAACACTCTCTCTTTCTACCAGTTTGCTTGAACGTTTTTCGCTTGTTGGGTTTTAATAGTTCAAGATATAGTCCTACATTTGGAGTGTCGACGTACACTTGATTATTGGTATATGTGCGTGAAGGTAAAGTGATATACTCAAGATTATGTGCCCTTAGGATATTTACATATTATAAAAAAAGTAACTGCAATGCAGCCTCACCATTTCTCATAACAGGAATTAAATGTGGTCTTCCAGTCGTCTCACAATACCGTTTTCTACACTAGTGAACGCGATGTGATTCAGATACTACCATTTCAACACCACATAGGTGAAAATAACTACAATATGGAGTTTGAATTGCTTGCCATTCGCCCCAGCGCATAGTGATATTTATGTCATAGTAAATCGTCAGCTCGGGGTTGTGGTTCATTATCGTCTTGTTGTGACCAAAGCTTTTAATTCTATCGTATTAAAATCTATCACGACTCTAGATTCAAATTAATTTACATTATTTTACACATCCTAGTAAGGCCTTAAATCATGCACTTCTCACAGGCTGTTAGCTCCTACCTGAAAAATGTACGGAAGAATTCATTTCTCTTAAAGACGGGGTTGAATGTTTTACCGTACGACGCACAACCTGGTTACCAAGGCTTTCTTTATTGTTATTTCAAGGTAGTTTTGCTTATTTGTATCCAAGCCATTTGTTCTGTTCAAATATTCTAGAAGATAAGTACGGAAACATAGCTGGCATTCAGGGTCAGTAGAACACCTAAACCTTAGAACACGTATCATCGTCCATCGTGAATAATCAACGAACATTATTATGCTTAAAGGTGATAAGAGGAAAATGAAGCTGATGATGACACTAATTAGTGTGTATCGTAGGATGAAACATACAGAAGTGAGAGTTTGTATTTCATGTTCTGTTTCTTATTAAATACAATTAAGTTCATAGTTAGCCCTGTATTAATCAAGAAGCATGGCCACTACGATTACGGGCGTGGGTCAATAGTCGTTGTAACTTATATTTAATTTTACGTAGGTCAAACAGTTGCATCAAGTTGTCTATTATGCGATAAGAATTAAGTTAATAGTTAGACCCATTCCAGAAACAATTAAGCCATATCCCTATAAACAGAACGTTTGAAATGTATAGAGTAACTACGTTAGATGTTTTAGATTTCCATGGTTCTGTCATTACATTGTCGTTCTTTGAATTATATTAAAATTACTAATTACTAAAGACCTTTAAATTCAACGAAAAATGTAGTAGACTATTACTCGAGGTCTTCTAATTAAAGCGTCAATATATCTTCTATAAATCAATAATTTATTGCCCAAGTTTCAATCCTCTGATGATTTCATTACCTTATTCTCTACATTTTCGACTGTAATCACAAGCATTTAGAGATTATAGTTACCCTTTGGCGATAGAAAATTTTACATCATAAATTTCTATACTAATACTTATGTTCAAGGTGTTATAGGAATTCTTTTGGAAATACACATTTTGGAGGAGATTACTTGAGTGTAAATAACTTTTTGGACTAATTCGGCTGAAAATATATTTATGTATAGTTCATCGCATTGACTTCTTAATTTACGTGCTTTCGATCATCCGCATATATGTGTGAAGTCAGATTTATATGGGACGATTTGTGAACACATACTATATATATTTAGCCGAAACCCAATTCAACTACGATCTAGTTCGGCAGTTTCTATGTGCAACCAACATCAATAATTCAAGGTTTCATCTATACACATGTCCGCTCAATGAACTTCAGCACCTAGATTCATTTAATGCATAGATTAATCGTATTTTCCACAGACTTTGTTCTTACCTGGCCCCCTTTTTACTTAAACTTATATCTTACTACAACTACTAGTGATCATAGCTTAGGTTTCCTAATGTGAACGATCTAATAGCCATACACAACACTCATCATCTACGATAGTCACTCCGTGTTTTTTATGCCTAATTACCTATCAAGGTACCCAGTTACCATGTAACCAGTGACCTACTGAATTCTATTAAGTTTTTCAAAAGGAATATCAATCCCAAAAGCCTACACTTAATAAAAATTCTGACAAATACAATTAAATGTTTATACGACATGCTTTGTAGTTGTTATCTCTTTTCCTTCTTCACTTCATCGGTTATTCCTACTCCCGATTCTGTGTTCTGTGTAAATAGATCCATTCATTTATATATCATACTCTGTACTCCTCAACCTAGTAAAATAAATGGCATAACTAATCTGTAGGCAATAACAAACAAGAAATATCTTAATAGAAACAAAATGCAAACATGGTACTCGTCACTATAAAGATACAAATAATTATCACACATTATGACATGAAAGGAAACTGTCAGTTAAAGTAAAATAGAGAAATAATCTAACAAACAACATTTTGCACTGTGTTCTAGATATATTTCGCTGTTCAGATGAAATCAATTCCATTCATTTTTCTTTCTGTCCTCTTATTCAATTGATTTCAGAACTCACTGATTTCATTCCTTCATATTTTATCGTCTAAACTATTCACATTCGGAATTATGATGTTGTCATATTTTAAATTGATCAATAATTGTTGACGACGAATCTTTCTCAAAACAATGTAGTGAGCAACAACAATAAGATTATTGCTCTATGCCCTTAGGTTTGTCTTACTGATACAAGAATCAATCGGAAATGAAAACGTAAGAATGATAATCAATCATCTACACTAAAATGTATATCTGAAGTATTCTTTTTCATACATACAAGACCAGATGGCATAGCAAACCTATGAAATGATAGGAAGTCAATCAGTGAATGCATCAACGCCAGTGTAACCAATTTCACAACCATCTCATTCTGAGTTTTCAGTGACTCGTTACAACAATCCCGTGAACGTCAATTAAGTAGCCTACATCTACCAACGTGGCTTAGATCAATAGTCAATTTTTTTATTGTCTGATGTCATCGTTCTGGTTTAAGCACTCTTAGATTCCTTCTCATCCTTTTCCAACGCCAGTCATCAGGTGCAGTAGTTGGATACTCATTATGTAGGTCTCGGTCACACCTAGATGGTGAAGATCTATTACTCAATCAATAGACTTACTGCTATTCTCTAATACTCTGTTTCTATTATCATTATAACTTACTTAGGGGCCATAACAGACGCTGTTGATGTTTTGAAAATATTAGTGATCAATTCCCAGATACCTACGATTATTAAATGCTTTTAATGATCGTGTTTTAAATTCATACACTAAAAAAGAACAGATTACTATAGCAATATTCCTCATCAGTTGATTGGTAGACAAATATCTCGCCTATGTCACAGCTGTTGATTTATACCAGTCTTGAAGAAACAATTTGCACTTAGACAGGAAGAAATGTCTATTAACAATATGCTTACAATGTTGCTCACTACTATCAAAAGACTTAAAAATTTGTAGGCACTTCTACCAAACAATGATATATCATCACTGTATTCAAAGTTGATAAGTGAAATTTGTAGTAGCGGTTTCAATCCTCAAGAACACAAACAAGAACAATACTATTTCCAGAAGTAAGTTTATGATAAAACTACCCGAAACTGGGTAAGTATGCAAGATGTGATTGAAATTACAACCAATAAGTTAAGTTTGTTAATCATCAGCAGACTGCTCTCCTGGACACTATATTAATCGACCTATTGTTAAAATAATGATTATGATTAGATGATGTAGAGATTGTTATATGTTAATTTGATATCGTGAATCGGTTTGACCTTAGACAACGATTAATCACTAAGAAGCGCTAGGGTAGCTGTTTCGTCTTAGTATGAGACTTTTCAATAGTTCGCATCCATAACCCCACCTGGGATCCAAAAATAAAACACTCTGGCTCCGCAGCGAATTCTTTACGATTATACCAGTGGAGTCCAACCGTATCAAGTGTGAGGCAGTTATCCCGTTATGCCAATGGTTGGAGTCGCAAATAACGTATCGATAATTGATTGAATTAAAAATATCAACCATTGGGAGCCGACTCAGTGATTTAATCCCAAAGCATTCGCCACGAAGCCAGGTGGACATGAGTTCACTCCCTGGCGAGGTTGTGGATACACACAGCCGTCAAGTTATTCCTGGTTTTCAATGGTTGTCTAATTCACACCAATTTTTGATATCAAATTAATGATTATTAATTCAACATTGAGTTTCATTTCATTAAATATGACTTTAATTTTTCTTCAATAATTTAGTTTTTCAATCGAATTCTGATCAAATAATCGTTAGTAATATTTTCTTAATTTAATTAGGATGTGTTTTCATCTTCCTGTTGATTAGTCATGGACTGAAACTGGTCAGTCCTTATTACTTTATGCGCATTCCTGAGCGAATTGCCTTGATATTGTTATGAATAACAAGTCATGTTTACGTTGAACTGTGACTGGCAAGTGGAATCCAGTACCCGCATTTCATCCTATTTCGGACTCATCAGCAGGATGTACCTGCATTCCAATGTTGATATTCACACTGAGATTTGAACTCAGTCTGCTTCATGACAAACGCCACCGCGTTCACCACTAGGGACGCAGAGTTCATACAGTCTTACTTGTGAAGCAGGAATATATCTAATTAGGATGAATTCGCAACTCTCCGTTGATTAGTTATGGACTGTACAAGTGTGACTGTTTGAACTCAGTAGCCTAGTAATGGACGCAGGTAGGAGTTTGACACAAAACGAACTGAGTTTGAATCCCAGTGTAAATATCAACATTAGAATGCAGATACATCTAGCCAATGAGCCCCAAATAGGATGAAATATGCGTCCTGGAATTCCCATTGCTAATCACAATCTAATTTTAACATTCTCATAATTATTAATAGAAAAGGCAAGTTAGTTGATAGACATAAGACAGTATCCGTTTATTCTACTACTCACTATTCTCTTTGCATAGACTTGAGATGTTTACTTATAACTCATAAAGGATTGGATAGTTACTAAGATAAATGAATAGATATAGATAGATGGACAGACAAGTTAAAGGACACAATTACTAATAAAAGTAATAATCGTGTTATAGACAGATATGAATGAAGATGATCTGTCTGTACTAAATGACATAATTTTATAAAGATGATAATTTTGATGAAGTAAGCATTCTATTCCATTGAATATTGTATCAAAGACATAATACATTGCAATAATTATATGAATTGATAAAAAGATATTCATTATGTTTGAAGCAAGTGTATTAAATGGACTTACACGTTTAAGTATTGAGATAGGAAGTAGTCGAAGTAGAACTGATGATGATTTTATTGATCGTATTAATCATTCATATACAACAACTTTATTAATGATATGTACACTTGTAGTAATTGGTAGACAATTTATTGGTAAACCAATAGCATGTTGGACACCAAATGAATTCACAAGTGGACAAGTTGAATATGCTACATTAGTATGTTGGGTTACTTCTACTTATTTTATATCACCTGATCAACCAACAATACCTGTGGATTTAGCATTACGTAGAAAAGATTCTATACATTATTATCAATGGGTACCATTTTTATTGATGTTTCAAGCTGCAATGTTTTCTGTACCATGTATTATATGGCGTTTATTCAATTGGCAATCACGTATTCATGTAAGTTGATCAGTAGAATAAATATTTCACCATAAATTGTCATCGTTCTTATGATGACGAATTCAGTGAACTTGTTTTGGATTTGCTCTAATTAGATATTTGGAATTTTTCTATAGTCAGTATGAAAACTAACTATGTAGTTAATTAAAACAAAAACCATTTTATCTTGTACTGATAAAATTCTATCATTCAAGTTAAAATACAACCATCGATTGTATGTAAATCACTTAGATTTATCTCAGGTAAGTCGCTAATAAAATAGTCGAATGTTGATGCTTATGATAAGGTTTTAAAAACCATAAGAAGTATCCATTGGTAAATTGTATGAGACTCATTTTCGGGGATTCTTGTCAATCACCGCTAATATTCATCCACCTTTACCAGTGTTCATGGAGCGGTGGATCAGTGACTTATTTAGCTCTACGTACTTAGATTTAGCTTTCACACTTGTAGTCAAGTACACAGTACAATACACTATAAATCTCTTAAATTTAAAAGTAAAGAAATATTTCTTAATAATATTTCTGCATTAGTTGTAACATAATAGAACATCATCCAACAGAAAAATAAATTCCATGCCTTATAACTTATGGGTAATGAATTTTCAGTCATATGATGCTTAAATTCTAACTGATGATTTCTATACAATCAAAATAATCAAGATTCTTTAATTGACAAAGCGATACAGTTTCCTAAACCGTCCTATTAATCTTTCTAGTTTCAATTATGTTTGTCGAACAATCTGATTTCTATGTATTTCATTAGCTTTATAGTGGTATATAGTTTTATAATCAGTCACCATTAGTTACTAAGGCTTCCCAATAATTCTTCATGAAGTTCATAAGTAAATAATGAATTATACCAGTAAGGAATCGAGGATGAATCTATCTGCCTATATATATATATATATATATATATATATATATATATATATATATATATATATATATATATATATAGTTATTCATTTAGAGTTATGTATCAGTAAATAGATTTTTGTTAGTAATAGTTACTCAACTATACTTTTAATATCAATTAAAGCAATCATCCACACTTTTCAATGCAAACTTACGCAGTTACAGCTAATCTTGATGGGAATGAACTAAAGGTAAAAATCTTTCCTTAATGTATTTTTAACAGTTGGCATAAAGTTTTATTAACCTAAGTTTTTGTGTTAGTTGGCAAGTGACAGTAAATTTAAGGGAATTAACGCTCACTAAGGGGTTCAAGCAAGCATTAACCTGCTAAAAGTTCTGACATGTCAGAAGTTAAAAACTATAGAAAGTTCATGGTTATAGTTGATTGTGTAACAGAAACTCTAGAGACAAGTTAATAGGTGTTAGAATTAACGTGAAATATGATCACTTACTTAGAAAATACAATTCAAATTTGAAAAAAAATAATGGAATCGAAATGAGTGAATGCGTTGAAGAATTAAATGATTCAATAGAATATAGGTTTTTGTTACTATGGGAGCGGAAGATATATCAATGATTCATTTACAACGCTATCTGATTTTATTCATTTGATTCTTATGACTTCAGCTAATTGTAGAAGAGTTTAACAGTTACGTTAAATGATATATCTAGATATCAATATGATGCTATGTGAAGAGTGATATCATGAAGGAGTATTTTCTGGAAGCATTCAGTATACTTAAAAGAAGGTTTTTTAAAACACATTATGGAAACTAATTGGTAGACGTTCATTTTATCCTACCATCGTAACTGCTTGGGAGATACACAAATATACGAATGAGGTTACTTATCAGTCTATGAGTTATGTTGATGTCTTATTTTATTTTAAGTTATCAGTTAATTGTCCCTGTAGTGTCGTCATCTTTAGAAGTTGTAATAAAATAGATTTTTCGCTAACTCTAGGTTCCTTCGATTTGGTTTTTCCTCCTAATCTTTGACATATCAATAAAATTATGTGAAAAACCATTATTTTTAAGAATGTTACGAAGTTTCATTAGATTATCTTTTAAATATTTATGAATATTTATCTTCAGTGTTCTGTGAATTAGTATTTCGACCAATTCCTTCTTGTAACTAACTGGACGAAAGATACTAAGTTTCTTATAAAATTTATTGTATAAACATTTCTGTCAAATTAAATATTTGGCTATCAGATTGTTTTTTAAAAGTGGAAATGTAACCGTTTTCACGTTCCAAGAAAAAATAGATATTCTCGTGTGCATGTAGAAAAGTAACAGAAAGATGATTACGTGTTATTGATTATTAGAAACAACCAAACTGTCATTGGCATACGTCGGATAATATATCATTTCTTCACTTGATCCTTAAATATGTTTATCCCAGGAACAGTCAAAAAATATGTGATAGGATAAAACCTAGTAAATTCTCCATCTCTACATCACTTATTCGACAGTATATGATGTCATCGAACTGAAACTGGACTTTTCATATGCGCATAAGCTGGAATTATCGGAATTTTACTTATGGTAGGTGTAGAAGGTAAGAATGCTAGTAGATTGTTATTAGGATGTATTTGGATCTTCCTGTTGATTACCACAGACCGATTTCTCGCTATATCGAGGCAATCCTCTCAGGATGCACATTCAGCAGCAGAGATTGACTAGTTTTAGTCCATAACAAATCAACGGGTATATCCAAGTACATCCTAATCATGTTAGCATACTCGTTGCACAAATGTGGCTGTCTGGATTCAGTAGTCTAGTGGTAGATGCGGTGACATTTGACACGAAACGAACTTAAATTCAAATCCCAGAGTAAACATCAACATTCGGATGCAAGCACATCTAGCTGACGAGTTCGAAATAGGATGAAACGCGAGTCCTGAATTCCGCTTACCAGTCAAAATCCAACTTAAACCATGCTATTGGATTGTTTATAATTTTAAAAATTGGTATTTTGATTTCAAAAAAGCAGCGACATCAAGGGTAACCATTACACGTGTGTTCAGTTTTCAGCTACACAATCGATTACAATTATTAACTCTTTATTTTTTTGTTTCCATAATTAGTTGAAAACGATATGCCTAGTGAACATTCAAAACGTTGCATGTAACCTGATCCTACTTTTTTTAAACAACAAAAAAATGATTATTTTATTGAATTTTAATTTTTGCGGTTCATATAAACAGACAAGCAGATTTTTATGCTTCACTAATGATTGTTTCCATTTTAAAACTTGTCAGTTTTGTACACAGTGAAATTAACCTAGTTACATTTTTTCCATAGAGAATATTCTTGTTACATAATCTGTAATATAAATTATATCAATTCAATGAATTTATTCTACACAAATGAAACACATCATTATTCAGTTATATTTAATTAAATTGAAAAAAAATTTTGTTTAAATAATTGTCTTCTTTCACCTAGAAGCCTTTTGCTTAACTCTTCAAAACTTTTTTTCTAAACTGTCCCCCACCCCCACCCACACACACTCATACACAAATACACACTTAAGTCATAGAGACAAATGATTGTAACTGAGTGTTGTGGAGATTATTGAATTTTAATTTGATAAAATGAACTGACCTGAATTAGACAATCGTTGGAAATCAGGAAGTACTGGTTAGCTGTTTACTCATAGTATGGGGATCTTCAACATTGCATACTCATTACTCATCATGGAATCCATCTAGAAATCTTCAGGTTTCATGGTTAACATTTAAACGTTAGACCACTCATTCAGATCATAGCGGTTGATATTTCTAACTCAGTCAACTCACCACAGATTTGTTTCACCTCATGTATTGCCATCGGTAATTAATTGCTTCGAACCTGACAATAGTAAATTCTACCTGTCACGTCTTCTCACAAGAACTCCAGGAATTACCTCAAGAAATTAGTCACCAGTGAGTTGATATTGATCGTAATTGGGTGTTCTGTTCGTAGTTATTATTACATAACTATCTAATGCTAAATTTACAGAAACCTCCAACTGTTGTTCATTACACTTAAAAGATTGATTCTTCTAGATTTAAAAATTCTCAGATATATTTTACTGATGATTACACATGGAAACATAAACAAAGGAGGTTGTTCAAAATTAAATCTATGATATTCATAAATAAATCAACGTAATTTTAATGTATATTTTAATGTCTGTGAAAAGTTTTGTAACTGATTGATTGTGTAGGTTCTTTCTTACGTTGAATTTTTAGGTATAACATCAACTGAAATTGAAGATTCAACGTTATTATATATTTATATGTGTAAATAAACTATGAAACTTAGCTCAAATGAAAACTATTCTTTAGACAATTTATGACATAAGTATTCATACAAGTATTCTGTGATGAAACTAAGCAAATAAATATATTAACTACGTCAAATTTGTATAGTTGACATTATATACTGACAGTAGCTAGGTAACCAGTATGAGTTCGCTGCAGAAACTGTAGGTTCTCGATTTAATGGCACTATTAGCGTGGACAGCTAAGGAGGTCTATACAGGAGTGTAACAACTATCTAATACCTAGTGATTTTCAATAATTGTCTAAATAAAATTAATCCATGATGATAAACTAAAACATTCAGCTATCTTGGAACTCTGCATATTGAGGATATTTCTACCCATATTGATATTAGTAAGAATATCTTTATATGTAGATTATGTTAAGAAAAATGTTGATAAGAAATTATCGTCGTAAGACTATAAATAACTTTTCAATATACAGACGGTTTGTGACTATCATAAACTTTCTACATAGATAGTTGGATTAATTTAAGAACAATTAGATAAGTCAATTACATTACCGTTAACTGTCTGTACAAATTTACGTGCAACTGACAATGAAGTTACTTTGGTAGGACTGAAAGAAGAGCCTACTTTAGGATTCAACGAACATGTTCCAAATAATCTCCATGTAGAATGCATAAAATCTTTTAGTAGTGCTATTTCCAGACACTTTGGCGACACTGGACATGACGTAGACATATTGATATCTTTTATGGTATTTAATAGACAAACAGTACTCTTCTTTTTTTTAATTCGCCTGTGATCATTGTTGACAAGTGTTTTAAACCAGATGTAATGTGTTCTAAAAGAACTGATCTTTGATTTAATTACATCACTTAAAACAATTGATTGATTCAATTATATCATTTCTAAAGTATTTCGAATATTTTATTACATCTTTTCATTCATTTCTAAAATGTAATTCATTCCATTACATCACCATACCACATCTCAGATTTAACTTAACTTATACAATATCAACTTGTTTTCCTCTTATTCATTTCGTAATCAATTAATTTCAGTTACGTTGGTTTTTTGTTAATGTATTGATTGATCTCCAAGATCCTTCTTTACATTTTATGAATACTGAAAATATTCTCTGATCGGTTGACATATCCTGATAAAAGACTTTCTATTCAAATTTCAATCAAACTTATCTCTGTTACAATTTTGATTGCATAATATAATCGGTTGTATATAACAGGTTGATGTGGGGGGGGGGCTTGACAAAATACAATGAATTCATATTATATTCTGTGAAATTAGTTGTTTCAGTTCTTTCCAAGTTAAATAAAGGCAAATGGATGAAAGATACTATTCTCATATAGACATTGTATTTGTTCTCATATAAAATCTCTAATAATAATCACTGAATTTTATAGGTATCTTCGTCCAAAAAAGAACGAAAATATTTACAAAACTTGGGCGCCGAGTGTATGTAAGACATATGATTTGATTTTGGTTATTTCCCTGAAGAAGCTCGGACCAGTTTGCCGAGCGAAACGTTGGAATTTTTCATTAATTTCATCCGCTGAGATTATTAACAAATATATTCTATTCATATAATCACTGAATGTTATTAATTAAATTGTCTACTTTAATCACTTGGCTCTGCATAAAATAACATAGTCCTACAGCGTGTTTGACTTCAAAGCTGATTATTGAAGTAAAGAAAGTTGAATAGTATTTGAATAAATTATATTCCTAAACAATCTTAAAGAATGAATGCTTTGGATGAAGGCAGTTGTCCGTACATGTGTACTTTACATGTAACACAAAACGTTTGAGCATATGCATAACCCTACAGACTATAATTACGGAAAAGAATAGATAACCTGAAAATAAATTTGTCAAATCGTGTAAATTTTAAAATAGATAAGAATAGATGGATATGATAACAGTCATGGGTCAAAGGGTAGGTGCATATTTTGGTTACAAATATCATATTCGGACTGTGTAATTAGATTAAATAATTCTAGACGGAATAAATAAATGTATGTAGTGTATGTGATGGAGTGTTAACGTATCCAGACGACACCGGCATACACAAAAGTAGTTCATACTATTAGATAGTCAGAAGATGTGGGAGCATTAAATAATGTCTGGACTCAGTCGCTCTAGTGCAACTAAAAGTACTCCACTTTGTCTGTTTACATTATATATATATATATATATGTAATATATTATATTATTATTATATTATTATGTTATTATTATATTATGTTACATTATATAGATTTGCCAATATAGGTAAGACTTTAGTTGTTAATCTTTCTTTATAAGAACTGAAACCTTTGTGAAGAATTTTTTGTTCCATTGAAACTAGTGCTATATTCTGTATCTATTGAATGTAATGCTGTTGCATATTATGAATAATAATCCTAATGCACACACACGTATATGTACGAACAATCCCCCTGGAAACTGAATGATCATATCTGTACTTAATTATTAAATTATACTTAAACAGAGTATCGCTAATTTTTTTTTAACTATAAATAGTTAATTAGCATAACCATTTAAATGAAACCTCTGCCTATCAACTATTTTTTTTTTAAATATAAACAAAACTAGCTAACGTATATGCTGTAATGCATTACTTCAAACTGATAACTTTCCTCGTTACAATTTCATGATTGTTTATTATTTTCTATTATTTTTTTTTATCATGATAGAAATCTATTAACATTTTAGAAAAAATAAAACCGATTTTCATCTCTTTTTTTAAATTCTCTTTTTTTCTTTTCTTTTTCTTAATAAATATAAACAAACTAATTGGTTTATTCGATAAACTAGTATCTATGCAATTATATAAAGAAATAAGAACTAGGCTAAAATTTCTATGTCCATCAGATAGGTTACATTTATTGAACGACGAAAATAATTTAATGTAATAGGGAATGGGTGGAGGCGACGGGGGGGGTAGGAAGAAAACAGTTAAGATGATAGATGAAGTTTTTATCATTTACCAATATCATGAAGTTACTTTAATTAAACAACGGTGAAACTAAACTCTACAGATAAATTTGAGAGGGCTAATGAGAATCAAGGTTATTGTTTCAAAGTCGTGCGCTTTGTCTAGTTCAAAATGCTCACATTGGATCGGTTGATTGGATTTTTCTATGAGGACGTTATTACTACTACTTTACGAGCTATCGGATTACTTCGTACGAAGATGATTTGTGATTGCGGACTCAATATGGCTCAAACACCATCCATAGATATGCAAAACGGAGTTACCTTTCGTTGTAATGGTTTGTGGCAAAAGAAATCAATAAGAACAAGCAGCTTCTTTAGCCAATCCAGACTGACACTTAGACAAACTTCTATGTTAGGCTTTTGTGGGTTATACAGTTGCCTGTTTTGCTGGCATCGTCCCTTATAAATGTAAGTGAAGTGTCAGCAGTACAATGGTATCAGCACTGTAGAGATATATGCTCAGAAATACTGTCACGTTTAAATCTGTAGCTAGGAGGTATAGGAAAAATTGTCGGAATAGATGAAATAGCTATTAGGAAGAGAAAATATAATGGAGGAAGATCTATAAAATGGGTAAGTACTAATTTCTTTAATATTATTGGTAGGTTCTTGGTAGTTCATAAAAGATATTTTATGAACCTAAGTGCTTGTTTTCAAACAAGAAACATCGAAGGATACTGATCACTTCTAGAGAAGCTTCTTAGACCTTATATAGGTTCTAGAAACCACATGATATGGAGGCATATAAATGAGTTCTTATATCGATCATATTATGAATTCAAACTCAATGAACCTGTCTCCAACCTTCAAAAGTTTATAAACCATGTGAAAACATTGTATCCTGTGTATTTTTTTAAAGATTTTATCGTTTTTCATAATAAATAATGATTTTATCTACCACTGAATTCTCATTTGTTAAAAGGTGCTTCAAGGTCATTGGTTACTGTGCAACTTCATCTGCAGAGTTTGGTTTCACCGACTAAAGACTATCAAGATTCATGCTTATAGCTTCCATCAATTCACAATAGTGTTTGATCATTATTATTTCACTCTGACTATTCTAATAAAAGTTTAAATTACAATAGTAATAATAAATAGATCTTCTGAAGTAAAAATTTGATTCTTTAGAGTTAAAAAGTTAAATCTTAGAAGAAATATGATTGTCGCATAATAATGTTCAGTAGATGTTCTTCCAATGATAAGGTAATCCATTATTTGAACTTATTTACCACAAAGACATCTTGAGTGAACATGGTAGAACTAATGATGTTTATAGTAGTATAATGCTGAATGATACCAAATAAGATATGTTTCATGTGTCTAGAGTAGGCTTCTGAAGAATGCAGTGATCAAAAGTAATCTAGAAGTAAAATATATCCGGTAAGATGCAGACAAATCGTCGGTGCATTATTTTAGATGGTGACATAAATGGGAGAAGCAGATTTATCCATTTAATCTCATCCTAAAAATCTTAAATTCTAAAAGGATTTCATGCATATCACTCTTCAGTTTCGTTTAATATTTTCCACATGTGACATTCATTGCTTATTGCACTGAAATAAGTTATGATTAAGCAGACTGATGTACTTTTTTCAGGTCCCATATTGTTAATGATGTACTAAGTAATTATCCAAGAAGTGATACTACTTTATAATCTTTCTCATATCTTTTCTACTAGAATCTTCAGATCAGTTTATCTGTAAACCCACTTTAAATGTAGTCATTGTGTAATAACAGATATATCAAAACATAGTGATTACTTAAATCTCTTTTTTTATTGTACACCCACAACTCGACATGGTTCTAATCATTGATTTATTTGAGATAAGGTGTAATCATTCAAAATGCACTATCTTACCTTCGATCAAATCGACTTCATATATATATCGCGTTCAGATTGTGTGAGTAGATTGTCTTCAGAAACGTTAGCATTGAACAGAATTAGTCAACAGAATACATTTATATCCAGTGACGATCATCATAGTGACTATTCGAATTTTGTTTTTAACCTGTAGATGTCAATAAGAAATATGGATACTAACGTTTACGAAATATACTGATATTATGTAACAACAATTTATAATCACATATTTTCATGTTGAGTTCTTAAAAATAAGTTCACCTAAATTCAGATAATGGTGCTACCTAAACGTCCTCCTCATTTTACGTGTGTTTCTATTCCAGTGACTATTATTTACTCTTACCTACTTGTTTGTGATTGTTTGTTTGTTGATTTTTCCATTATTGTATTGATCTAGGGCACCAATTAATTATTGTGTTCTGTATATATGTTGCGCAAATGTGGTGATCTCCAATAATTAAGTTAGTTGAAAATAGACAATCATATGACTTATGTGTACTATTACTCTTGTCAATCTTAGAAACGTGTTACTTTGTGTCACAGTTTATATATTTTCTCCCTATGTACAAGTACCTGTGTCTGCTTATTCATCACGTTCGTTAGATTGTTTCGGTACAGTATATTAGGTTGACGTTTACATTCCTTACTTGTCATTAGTTGTCTTATTCTTACTTCTTTGTGTTAATCTGTATTTAAGACATTAGCATTCCTATGTATGTACATGTACATATTTCTAGTCAGAATCATCATCTCTTCAATTACTAGGATAGTTGATTGCTTGCCTGATGAGTACGAAGATTCTAAGTATTGGGTGCTAAATACTACTATTTGCAATAATACTTCAGTGTCGTCGGTCTTCCTTATTTTCACTTCATAACCATACTCTCATCTAAGATAGTTATGTTCAAGCATGTAGATACTTCCTGGTCTGTTTGTCGTTAATACTCATTTCATACAATTTCTATATTACTGGGATGTTATTAATCCGTTATTTCATCTTGCGACTACTACAAGTAGAAGTACTATAATTTTGTTCATGAAAAATTTTCACTTCCTTGTGGCTCTTATTTAAAAACCATTTTTCTTGACAAATTTTATTTGAAAGTAGTTTTACATAGGTTGTGGTTAGTTATGTATCAGTGATATATGATCTGCATAATCTGACTGAATATGTATTTTCTTAGTCTACAGACAACGTAGCTACTGTTTTCAAGCACTGCTATTGATGTCGGCTCCCTATTATTTGATACAATCACGAGGTAGCTTGTTTTTCAGTTGTAAAATCCTAGCATATACAAAGTATTTGATAAAGAGCAGAAGGAAACTTAATCGCATCAAATATGGATTAGAATTAAATCCTCTTATAACAGACTATTGTATTGTAAAGAATCTATAGAAAGATAAGATGTTTTATGATGGAACTTTAAAAACGAGGAGTGAAATTTATTTTATGAAAACTTCGTGAAATTGACTAGGAGTACAGATATCGAAAATCATGAAAGTGTGGATTAATCAGTGTCTAATAAACTATCTGCTATAACGTACAGTTGAGTTATTAAACAAGTATGCATTTTTAAGATATCTATTTCTAAATTGATGAGTTTATAACTCTCAGATTCTCTAATCATCATAAGTTGGCAAGTAGTTGTCCTGATTGTTTCTAAATTGAGTTTCATGTTAGGACTAGAAATCAGTAGTCAGTGTTATATGTTAGTGTTTAACGTTATGATCAAGTTTTATATTAGAGTTAAGGTTATGAATAGAAGTTTTACCTTGTGATAATTTAATATTTATGAATTTGAACTATATAATGTTTTGCTTGTATCAGAAAAACTAATTTTCCTTTATAAGTATTATACCTTAAGAGTAGTATTTGAGACGTCCTGTAATAACCGATTTCTGTTTGGATACTTTCAAATTTTCCGGCTAACTGATGATTGATTGATCACTTTGTTTATAGAAGACTTTTCAAGAAGCCTAGATTTCATCCGTCAATTATGCTTTTACCAATATGTTTTTATAAAGAGTTGATTATTTGTCTAAAATGCAGCTATGTAGATTATTCTCATATCATATAAACATATTATCCTAGAAAATTCTTTCAAAATACCAAAATTAACCTGAATGTTTAATTGTATGACTTAAAAGAATACTGTTTATTCTCATATAATAATAATCAGTTATTCAGATGAAATGATATAAACTTAATAGTCATCCTCACTTAAATACTTATTTATTTATGAAATGGACTATACTACTTATCAATGGAACCATTTAAGTATACATACACAAATAAAGTCTGAAGCATAAGTTCTATTTGTTTTTATTAATGCGGTTATAACAGCAATATGCTTGTGAAAAGACCAGTTGGGAAGCAATCTTACATACATTACTTCCAAGCATCAATTTGCACATCCTCCGCGTTGTCTGGACTGTATCGCTTATCAGCCTGCTTCTCTTGTCCTCTGTATTTTAATCATGCTTCACTTCTTGCCCTCTCGCAACTCGTCTCGTCTGCTATTTACTGATTGTTCCCAATTTCCTTTGACGCTCTGCTACCTACTACTTATTGATGACTTATATGTAGTATCCACCACATGCTGCGAACATAAACAAATCAGGTTTAAGGTGACTCTTTTGGACTAAATAGGTAGAATTCAAAACAATGACGAATAATTTAGTGCTGTATTAGTGAACAAGTAAGATCTGCTGATACTTAGTTGTTACTAAGAAGGTTTGAAATAAACAAGTGTGACGAAGCTAAAAAATTCTAATGGTGATTAGTGATTTTTAAAATAAAAACTTCAGTGCCTCAGCTGATTGATGATTTGCCAAATTTAATTTCTAAGATGGCCATTTTGATTTCTCCGATTGTTCGTGGGTTGACATTTATAGGAAGATATTTAGATGCTGCCTCGATGTCTGGTGGGTTCAGCGGGGTTGGTCTATTTAAGAGTTCTTCAAAGTGTTCTACCCACCTGTTCCACTGTTCTTGGGTTTCAGTGATTGGTTAACCATCCTTGCTCTTGATTAGGCATCCCTGTTGACTTCTTCATTGTGTCATATAAGTATCTCATGTCTCCCTTACTTGCAGCTTTCTATGGTGTCATTGCTAGGTCTTCCACACGTATACGTTTGTCTGCACTAATGATCCTCTTCACTTGCTTGTTGGCGTCTGTGTATTCGGCTTGTACCTTTGCTTTCTCTATTCTTGTTTGGCAGTTTTTGATTGCTGTCTTCTTGTTCCTTCTTTCTTGGATATTAGCCAGAGTACCAGCACGGATTCCATTTATTATAGAGGTGCTGCTTGCAGTTCGAAACCTCCTTGACATGTTGAAGTTATTGAATCTCTAATCCTATTTCAGTTTCACTCCATGGTACTTTCCTCTTCATCTAGTAGGTTGTGAAAGCCTTGGAATTTATTATTGTAGGTTATCTTGAACTCATGGAGTTCATTAGTATCCCGAAGGAATGGTTATATGAAACTTTTGCAAGTGCTGTCACTTCGTTTGTTCTAATGCTTCTTCAGCTTCAGTTTCATTGTAAGACACTACCAGATGGTGATCTAAAGCTATGTCAGCTTTTCTCCTTGTTCTTACGCTTTCCATGGTACTTCTGAACTTCTTATTGTTGCAGATGTGGTCGATTTGTTTCTCCATAGTGTGGTCTAGTAAGACCCATATAGCTTTGTGTGTGCGTCTCAGGGAGAATATAGTGCCACCTATAATTATTTTGTTGGAGATATATACATTTTTATTCCTTACTCCCAGTCCATGTCTTCAAATGATATCTTCATATCCGGTGTTATCCATTCCAACATTAGCGTTTGGGTCTTCTATCAGAATGGTTAGGTCCGTTGGTGGGTACTTCTCGACGGCTGACTGCAGCTTTCGCATGGAACTAGGTTTTTATCGTTTTCGTGTCTGCTATTGGCGGTTACACAGTACTGCATGAATTAATTTGTGATCCTGTTCTTCTTTGTCTTGATGGATAGGTTTGATGATCCAAAGTTCACGAGGTTACCAAGTATTTTCAGGTTGTATCTTTTCATTTCATTGGCGATTTGAATGATTTTAGCTGTCTTCCTCATTGTGCGAGGATTCCAAGTACCTATATTAATTGTTGCTCTGGTTATCAGAAGGGGTATCGGACTTGTGACTTCCGAAAAAACTGGACTTTTACCATGAGGTATCATAACTCTACGAAATGAAAACCTTCCGAATCCCGGGGCAGAGTTAAAAAGGTTAAAAATGTTTCTTTCTGGTTAGAGTTTTTTAAAAAGATTGTTTTTCATACCAGATGGGGTTGCTAACCTCATGCCCAATTCTTCTCCTTCATCCGGGCTTGGGACCGGAAGTAATCCTAAGGGGATTTCAGGCGGTGTTAGAAATAGTACATTTTTAATATTATAGTTACTTTATTTGAGAAACCAATTATAAAATTGTAAAACTGATTGCATCACTTGTATACTCATAATCCCTAAATCTGTACTGATTGGCTAACGTGATTGCTATTTATGAACATTTTAAAAATCGCGTTTACTTATGCCTATACTAACACATTAACCAAGTTTATTGTAAAATTGTCTACAACGTACTAACAAATTTTATGATCAACTTTTTGTTTTAATTGTATCTCTTAAAAGAAAATGCATTACGTAATCAGCCTTAGTCTCTCAATGTTACAAACTTTGACATTTAGATCACTTTCATATTTCTATGATTGTTAGTTAAACTAATTAATTTTGTTATCTGATAAATTTTTAATAGGAAAAAAAGTGATTTCATCAGAGAATTTATTGATATTTATGATTGTTAAACTTTATTTGATTGGTTATTTTAGAAAGGATTGAAGGTTGAGGAAAAGTGAGATGGGTAATAAAAATAATTTATTGTATGATCAAATTATATTTGATAGAACTTCTTTAATGAAAAGGAACATTATGAGAATGATTGAGAATCGATACACTAAATATTTAATGATTCATAAATTATTTTTATTCCATTTGTCATTGATTATTTTTCGCCTAATTTTGTTATTGCTTATTTAGTTATGGACTGTAATGGATTTAGCTAGTAAAGCAAGTGATCTTGAAGAAACATTACACTCTAGTGTAAATCATTTAGAATATGTTGTTAGACATTTAGAAGATGCTCTTATTATTCGATATCGTCGAAAACGAAGTCGTAAAAATAACAGTTCTATATCAGTTGCACAAACATCTGTATCTAGTCCAGCTAATACAAATGAAAGGATAATAAATAAAGGTAATGATAATATAAAATTAATTACTTTTCTTTCTAGATAATTCTTGGTATGCTATACTACCGCTTATAATTACACATAGATCACGTATTCCAGGTCCACGACCTTGTTCACCGCAATCAAGTAGTTATTTGAATGGATTATATTTAATTATTAAAGCACTTTATGTTTTCAATTCAATTGGACAATTATTTTTATTAGCCAGGTAAGTTTTATTAATTGGGATCCTCAATGCCTTATTATGAATAACAATAATTTACATGCTTATATGTTGTCAGTAATGATGGTCTTTCATGAATGGTCTTACAATATCAAAGTGATGAATCAGTTATTTTATCTGCCAATAAAATGTTGCTTTAGGAGAGTGTGAATTTATATGTACAGTAATTCATTAACTTACTAACATAAAGTAAAAATTCATTATTTGCATTTATCACAGATTGATCTCAGTTGTATACTACTGAAATACATAAAACACTGGTTAGTTACTTCGTCATAGTATGTGAATACTCAACAATACATTCTCCCTAACCCATTTGGTAATCCAAACCAGGACTTTCATTACTAGCTACGAATGTATTTTTCGTCAATATAACAAATTGATTGAAGTGGAGATTTGGCGAAGCAAAAGCTTCAACTTAGTCATAAGTTAGCTGGTTATTGTAGTTGATTTGGGGTGGTTTTGGGCAGATTACTGTTAAGTTAGTGATTAGTGGAGTAAGATATGTCGGGAGTAAGACAGTTATCTTCAATGACAATTACTGATGATTGCATTGTATCACAAGTGAAGTCGAAGTGGAGAATTTACTATTTGACGGTGGCTAATTGGTGATTACAATTAGACATTTATCAGGAAACTTGAAAGCTCTGAATTCTATTACTGGGCTAAGGTCGAGAATGCTCACTGCCAGTGAGGAGTTCCTTACTGAGACTAAATAGTTGTTCAGTGTTCCTTCCTTACTATCGATCTGTAACGAATATAGACAACAAATTAAATGCTACTCTCCACAAAGCCACTGCAATTCAACTATACAAAAAATCTACTGAACAGTCGGCTGGTTAATGAGAAGTGATCATGTTTAATCCTTGTCAACTATTTTAGTGGTAGTCAAAATCTATCGATATCGAGTTACTTAGAAAAGTGAGGATATTCGTAAACTGATCAGGATATGACAAAAGTGACATTAGTCAATAGTCAGTAATCAATGAATGGTAATTATTATACACATACTCGAAGGTCGTTCGCGACCTAAATAGCTCAGTGCTTACGTTTGCAGATAGTAAGGTTGGACTAATTCTGATTGGACCCAGTTCAGATCATCCTACCTCCTCATAACTCCAAGTACATCTTACATATGAGTGTTAACTAGCACGAAACGTTTAAGTAAGCTTATACCTCCTAATCATCTAACATAAAAATTAATATAAATATGATCGTAAGTTTACTTTAGGATGGAAAGTATTAGATGTTTAGTGATTCTCCAATCTAGTATAATGAAAGTAAGCTGGTTACAGACAAGCTCAAAAAAGTGTCCTCTACTATTTGGCAAGACTTAAGTTTAGTGGTTGACTTCAAGAGTAAACCCTAGTAAGTACTGAGTAATGAAGATTGCCAGAAAGTCGTTTGCTTATTTCGAGGTATAATTAAGTGACTGATTAATTATTTCGATGTAATTCTAATTCAGAGATGAACAATTACCTATAGGAGTGCAATCATTCTAGCTAAAGAGGCAACCTAGTAAATTTAATCATGTCTGATTACCCATCAATTACATTTAATGAGGTCCCCCTAAATATATCATGGATTGACTGAACTTAGTAATGTATCTTATAGGGTAACGCTCTGTAGCCAAAAGATACTGCATTCGGTACTCAATGAGATTCGTAAATGAGCACTGCTGATCAGTAGTATTATAGGAAGAGACAGCTGTTCAATATTTCTTGACTTTTATCAGTTGTTTAGCTGGATTCTATATAATGTCAATCCCAAAATAACTTTTTGTTGATCTAGTTAGGCTATATAAAAATATCTAATTTATTTTTCATAATCTTTCGTTGTTTAATTTGTCAAGTAGACTACTATGGGATACAGTATTACTACTCTGAATAACATACATGACATAATACACAGTTTCAGTCATAAGTAAAAGTGGTTTGATTAACAATAAAGCATGTTCAATACATGTTATTTTGTTAATTACACTGTGGAAAGAACTCATTTCGCCTAGATCACTTCACAAAACCAAATTCTTGTTTTCACGATCAGATGGATGTGTCTAGTTTAAATTTCACTGCATCTCATTGCAGTATTGTAACATTTTAACCTAGTAAGATACATCAACCGAAGTGTATCTAACTTACAACAGCGATGCTCTTACTAAGGTTTGTATTGCCTTACTCATTATCTGAACAGTACAAAATGGTTTCGAGTTGTGATAGACACTACACTGGTAAACAAGTATGACACCTGTAAGTATTTAAAGTCCCCACTATCATATCTATAGTCAAACTTCATATGTAGGCAATATTAAGGTATTCAACTAAGCGACTTATATGCAAAACAATCAATTGATATATTCGGTTCTGGATATCAACATATTCAATAGTAAAAACAAATTATTTACTTTTAATTGTTTTTCTATTTAATAGATTTTTAGGTCAAACAACAATATTTTTTGGACCACAAATGTTAACTGATCTCGTAGCTGGTACACATTGGTATCAAAGTGGAAATTTTCCTCGTGTATCATTTTGTGATTTAGATATGCGAAGAATGGGTAGTAATTATCATAGATATACTCTACAATGTGTATTAAGTATCAATATGTTCAATGAAAAAATATTCATTTTTCTTTGGTTCTGGTTCACTGGTATTACAATAATGAATATACATAGTTTCTTACGTTGGTGCTGTCGGTATGTTCTCTTAGTCACAAACTGTTTATATGCAGATATATATATATATATATATATATATATATATATATAGCCTAACCGTAGTTATATAATTAAATTTTCCTTGTACTATAAATGTGAGGTCCGTTATTTTTTAAAGGTGATCTCCTTCTTATTGTTAGTTTGTATTTACTTGGATAATGGATATAATCACTATCGGATTGTTTTCTTTGATGTTTGTTTAATTTTGTACTATTCTACTCAATTGTGTGAATTGCAGACTGTAATTTGACACTTATCAACAAACAATAGAGCATGCTAGTCTATGAAATTCGTTTCTTATTGATTGCAATTTAATTCTGCTAAGGAGTTATACTTCTATTAATAAATGACATTTTAAATCTTTAGTTGGTGAATGCCATTTTTAGACAGAAGTTATGTAGTATGCATTGTTTGATTGCTGTGTAATGACCGATTTTATGTTTCTTAAGTCCTTTATAGTGTTGATCAAATTTTACCAATTTAGTTGTGATCTGCCTACTAATATAAGTAACTAGACATCACTGCGACTGTGTAGAGACAAGTGGCATGACAAACATCACATTGGTCAGAACGCAGTGATCAACCAATGCATACGTTTCAGTTCTGCAGAGCATTAGTCTGTACCCAATAGCTCAGTGGTAGCGGCTGCATACATGTGAAACTAGGTGACCCGGAAGCCTGAGTTCCTATCAAAGATTATAAGTATACCTTGCTGATGAATGTCTGAATAGTACGAAACCTACATTTAGGGTTTTACGTCGACTACCCTAGAGAAACAGTTTTCCGTTATACACTATGGCTTTAAGAGTAATCTAGTTATATGTAAGCATTAACCACTCAGATCATACTCAAAATATCTTCGAGTTTCACTTGATAATTCTATAAGGTTGATTGTGCCACCTAGGTGATATTAGTTCAAGTCCTACAAAAAGCAACTATTTCTTTAGGACTAACATAAAACCTGTATCCAATGCTTATATTTATAGGTTGCCTTCAACCATCTAACGTTATGTCATACATAACAATATTTTTGATTTCCTTTTTTAAGTTAGGTTATCAGTGGCAAGCAGAATCCAGGACGCGCGTTTCGTTTTATTTGGAAATATACAAGCTTATTCCAATTACATATATACCCGTCGAACAAGTGTGACTGTCCGAACACAGTGGCCTAGTTGTGAACGCAGTAGCGTTTCGCAAAGGGTGAAGTGAGTTTGAATCTAAGTGTGAACAATAGCATCTGGGATAGAGGTACATCCAGCCGATTAGTCCCAAACAGGATGAAACATGCGACCTGGATTCAGGTTGTCAGTCACAATCTAACTTAATATTACTTGTGTACTAGTGCTATATCGAGGCAATCTACTCAGGATGCACTATACAACAACAGAGGCTGACCAGTTTTAGTCCATTATAAATCAACGGGAAGATATATGCTTAAACCAATCTATATTTTATCGTGAATCATTATTACATGGCATACATTTTAGATATATGGTTCACCACATATATCTTTAGAGAAACAGCTGATTGAAATTATCAATTAATTGTTATTCATGTTGTACATAACGAACTTTCAAATATATTATATAAGATACTTTATGATCTGAGATGATTACTTCTGCATCATACCAAGAAGTAATTTTAGACTAAACATAAGTTTTATAAAAATCTTCGGTTGTATTCTCAAATATCACCATGTGATGGTGAATATGCATTAAATTACAGACATATACAGTTGGATTCTGAACTTAACATCATACTGATAGGAAACTAGCTATCAAATTTATCTTTCAAATCATATATATTTTATGTGATTCCCTACTGTTCCCTTTGCATGAACGTTTATTTACATCCTTAAATATGACTTTCAATAAGTCTCATCTCATTTGATAATTTTTGACTTCGATCTGTGATATTTTTCGATGATTATCGACTGTTATTGGTGAAAACTGTCTTACTTCCAACATGCCTTAATTCCATCAGTCCCGACTTTTACACTAGAACTTCAGGAACAACCTGAAGCTAGTCACTAGTTACCTGATTATTATTGTTAAGTTGAGATGGTTTTGTGGAGTTATGTATCAAGTTTAGTTGATTGTGTTCGTCACAGATTGATGTTATTTGAGTATAGCTGAAAACTAGGGAGCACTAGACAGCTATTTATTCTTAGTATAGGAACTTCCCAGTGGTGTGTACCCTCGATTCCACCAAAATGTCAAACCCAATCTTGAGGTTTTCATGCAAGTACCGAATACGTCACAGATTGATGTTGGCAGGGTACCATCAAACACCATGGAGTACTGGACAGCTGCTTCGTTTTAGTGTGGGACTCCTCAAGTAGTGGGCACATGATATTTCACCTAGGGAGCTGAAGGAATTCCATACTAGAACTAAATAGCTGTCCAGTGCTTTCGGGTTTTCAATCATACTCTGCTAACATCAATCTGTGACGAATATAAACAGAAAATTATTACCGAACTCCATAAAATTACCTTGATCCAATCTTAAACATGGCTTTTATAATTTTAGTTCTACATCATTTCTTTGTCATTCTGTTTTATTGTCTTATTTCAAATATAATTATCTGATACATTTAAATTATCTTACTTCCTGTTTCAATAGTCAATAATTCCTTGTTGTCAACCCATTTAAAATATCAGTTCAAGAAACAATCAATTTCAATTACTATTCATGTATTAAATACTTCGAAAACAATGTCAATTGTTACATGAATAGTTTAATACAAGTACATAGATAGAAATAACTATATAGTCTTAAAATATGAACATAATACAATAATTATAAAGATATGAATGTTAATGTAAACATAAAAATAAGAAAGTAAACATGTTAACATCGAACTCTGATACTAAATTGTATGAAAGTATAAATTATAGGTCTTGTCAAATGTAGTCATTCATTTAATGTACACACATAGATATTGCTTTAATTTTTTCAATTTGAATTGCGATTGGCAAGCGGAATCCAGGATGTGCGTTTTATCCTATTTTGAGCTCATCATCTGGATGCACTTACATTCCAGTGTTGATGTTCACACTAGGACTCGAACTCAGTCCGTTTCGTGTCAAACGCCGCCACATTCATCACTAATCTATTGAGTTCATCCAGGTTATAAGTAGGAAAATACAATAATTGTGATTAGTCGTTGTATCGAGGCAATCGACCCAGGATACGCATATGGCAATAGAGACTGATCAACTTAAGCCTATGATAAACAAACAGAAAGATCCAAAGTACATTCTAATTATACACATACATGTTTCAGTAATAATTTATATTATCCCTAGGTAATGATCATAATTGTTTGTCTAACCATTTAGACTAGTAGTCACATTTTACTAGTCTTACAGAAAATAATTTATCATACTAGCAAAATAGAAGTCACATTCGATAAGCAAGGATCCAATACTTTGAAGATACTGTCGTCTTGTATATCATTGAATATTTAGTATGTGTGATATGTAGTTATCAGTAAAATCTATGACCCATTCATTAATAGAATGAAAAATGTAAGATTGAAATTTAGTAATCACTTAGTTACTTGATTAATTATATAGAAACAAGAACGACGGATAAGTTTAGAAACACATGTTGAATATTAAAAATAGTTACCAACAATAAATTTACATAAAAATAGGAATAAAATAAAGATTAGGAGTAGAGTGTGACGTTTTAAATTAGTTTGAAGGCCAGGGCAAAGAAAAGTATCCGTACAAATTATTTATGAATGCATAGATTGGGTTTGTTTAGATGTACAGCTAAGGTCTCTGCTGTTTGTGTGTGGCTAATACCTGGAAGAAAGTGACGAAATTCATAAAAATTCAGTATATCATTTGTAAATGTTGAATTAATATCAACTTGGTTGCCTGTGTCGATTAGATGTACTAAGATGGAGTTTTGTATGGATTTACCTCATTGAAAGCCCAATATAATTGACCCCACAAGAACATTAAATAAGATAAATACACATTGAGGTGGGGTACAATCTATCCTTGATCCGTGATATAACCGTAGGTTCAAGGTAGAACAGAGGTACTAATTTGGATGCACTAAATGTTTTTCTAAGTGATTTATTTAACCGTCGTAAAACAATTTCGTCTATTATATCTCGTTGAATTGCAACTTTAAGGATATAGGTTTCATACATGCAGTTGATAGCCTTACTTTCAATTCATTTACAGACGTATGTTTTTCTACGAATTTTGACAGATATCCATTTTTTTTTACTTAATAGCTCATGTACAGTTTTCAGTTCCTCTAACTAACTGAAAAGAAATTTCTTCACTCTATTTGTTTTCGTAAGGATTTTTAATTTAAAGTAATTCATTGCACTCTATTTATCATCTTTATTAGAAAGCAGTAACAAGATAGTAAACTACCAAATGTATATAACCGTTTAATTAGAATATGTTATGATTTTCCTGTTGATTTATTATAGACTGAAATTTATCAGTGTCTGTTGCTATATTCGTATCCTGTGTGGATTGCCTGTATATAGCTGTAGTTCATTAGTATTGTGTGAGTTGAAGTGTGACTGGAAAGTAGAATCCAGAACGTTCCTTCCATTCTAGTTAGAACTCGTCGGCTGGTTGTACCTATATCCAACTGTTGATGTCCACACCGAGACTTGAACTCAGTTTACTTCGGGCCATCATTGGGCTACTGAAGTCAGATTCTTGATATTTATATACAACCTGTTACTACTCACTCTGTTCAAAATCTTTTCAGTTTTGTATTTTGTTTTAATTATTTTTTTATTTTAGTCACATTTTGTTTTTGTTTTGATTTAGGTCAACATTTCAAACCAGTCGAGTATGTTTCATTCGCAGTTTATTATTCAATAAAAATTCCAATGAATCCTAATAATAAATCAGAGTATTCATTAAAAAACTCCTAATTCAAATACAACACAAAATTCTGATTTTCAATCAATAAGTCAACAATCACCAACATTAGCAACACATTCATTCACTTCTGATGGTAACAATGATTTTCATTTATCAGCAAATGATAAAAAAGCATCTGCATTCTTTACAGAGTATGTTTTAGGTCAAGATGGTGTATTTGTATTACGTTTAATTGCAGTAAATATTGGTAGATATATTGCATCAAAAATTGCTTGTCTTATATGGGATCATTATCGTCTAGTTAATACTACATCAAAGTATACATGTACAATAAAGAAAACACCAGAAACATCGACGACATCACCCTCAACAACAATACCGACAGTAACACAGACAACTCATGTTATGACTAGTAATACTAGGCGAATATCCGATTTTCATCTATACTCCACCTATTCCAGAAAGAAAAGATAAAATTAAGCATAATGAAGAATTAAATCGATCAACATCCACTTTATGTGAATCAGATCATATTTTACGAATTAGAGCGTTGAATGTTACTAATACGATAGGACAATATTCACGAAGTCCACGATCACAATCAACTACCGTATAGTTCAAGAAATTCTCCAAAAGATCCTTATGATCAATATTACCATTCCGATAGAAATTCATCAAGTAATTCAGGAATTAGAATTTTAAATTCATCAAATAATCTTGTTTAAAACTGCATACTACTTATATATATTTTTTACGTTATGTACACACAAATATACAACGATAAATGAAACATTCATGTAAATTTCATCGATGTAGTGATTGAGTTATGCGTTTCTTATATCTACTGATTAAGTAATCACATTGTATCCCCTACATTAAATGCATAATATTTATAACATCACAATTCATTTGTATAATTAAAACTTAATCACTATATGATATTATTTCTCTTTCGATGGAATAACGTGTATTGTCAATCAATTAATCAATGCCTGTTACTCCATGTGAAGCATAGGACGCCCTACCAGACCTTCTGCAATCAACTCCGTCCTTGAGATTTCCTTTCCAGCTCTTCCCAATTACTCTTCATTTTCTTCATGTCTGTCTCCGAATTCCCAAAACAATGTGTTCTTGGGATCTTTCCTCTTTTCTTTTGCCCTTGTGAATTCTAAGTTAGACTTTGCTTTGTGACTCAGTTTGAATGATTACCTCAATGTGTGTCCTATCTACCTCCAGCGTATTTTCTTAGTTTCCTTCTCAGATGGATTTCGGCTTAATTCGCTTCTCTGCCATAGAAGGTTGTTGTTGATGGTATCCGACCAACGGATCCGACGTATCTTATGCAGACAGTTTTTTTATAAATACTTGTATCTTTTGGATGATGCTTTTCGTAGTTTTCCATACAAGTTTCAGTTCCATACAACAAAACTGTCTTCAAATTTGTGTTGAAAATTTTGACTGTTATGTTAACAGATATTTGGTTTGAGTTTTGGATGCTGTTTAGTTGTAGAAATGCCGCCCTTGCATTTCCAATACACGGCTTCACATCTGTATCAGATCTTTCTTATTTATCGAAGATGGTGCCCAAGTATGCTATCGTTTATGTATCTTCCAGAACTTCTCGGTCAAGTGTAATTGGTTAAGGTGTATTGTACTGATGAATAAATTGAATGATCAATAAAACCTAGGGGTATAAAAGGCCTACTTCCCTAGTGTAGAAATTCTAGTCAATATATATTCACAAATTGATGAATCCTTAAATGTGAAATACATGATTTATATGAGCTGTAATTAGTTTATGCAAATGTAGACAGGTTGGTAACGTATGACCTTTAAGTGAACAGATAATTGTAACTTCCATATTCGAATTGTGGAGGTTTTGTAAAGAAGTCTCATGCTACGACAAAACAGCTGTACAATATTCTCTAATTCTCAGTGCTACTGAACCAACATTAATCTGCGGCGAATACAAACAATTTAACTTAAATATTTCTTCGTCTACTTCATGTTCTACTAACTTCACTATATTTGTTTTGGGTTAACATACTTCCGTATATTCTCTGTCTGGTACTCAATCAATGCATCTAACAATAAGTGCATCAACGTACGTAGTTATATGTATTGGCCTATATCGTTTGTAGTGAATAATATAACCTCCCGAAATATAATCCGTCTATCGATCAAGGTTTCATAACAGGTTTAGTTGTTAAAAGGACCATAAGCAAGCACTGTTGAGTTCTAAATTACAATGTAACAGTTCATTGATGCTCCTTCATTTTCACTGATAGTCTTGATAAGATCAGTAAATGTGCCAATAATTGCAATATCCAATCTTTACAAGGAAATACGTAGTTGAATTGAGATGGTTTGTGAAGACTGATATTTTAGTTAATCGAATACGTCACAGATTGATACTGGCAAAGTACCTATTCAGAATCAAGAAGCACTGGATGGCTGTTTCATCCTAGGATGGGACTCAGCAGTGAGCACCGTAGATTAAGCCATAGTAGCTTCTGGTTGGTGAACAGCTAACCCTCTGGCTACCCTGGATATCATTGGCACCCTGCCAACATCAATCTAGTGACGAATACAACCAACTAAAATACCAATCTCTGCAAATTATCTCAACTAAAGCCCAATAATTAGCTCACCAGTGACTAACTTCAGGATGTTCTAAAAGCTCTAGTGAGAAGTCGTGATTGATAGAGTTAGGATTTGACGGGAGTGTTCGGTATCACAAATTAATGGAAGTGGAAATTCTGTGATTCGATGTCGGTCCAATGGTGTTTGCTAAGATGGGGCTCCAGGTTAAGAATCTAGGGTGCACACTGCCTGAAGATTTTCATACCACAATAAAACTGATGTCTAGTGTTGCCTGATTTTTATTGGTACCAGATCAACATCAATCTGTGACATATTGAGCCAGCTAATATGCATTGTTATTGAGAACGTATGAAAGTAAAGGCTTAGTGTGGGTCACAAATAATAAATTACTGGGAATGATAACAATTTAGAGGAACTCAAAAACAGTGTTATTCTTATCCGCAGATAGAAAATAAGATTATGTAATAGTTTAAGACAAGATTAAGATTACTAAGTAAGAAAATGGATTTAATGACTCAAACACTGTATTTCGACAAATAATAAGTATTTAGTTTCCCAGGCAAGCTATGTTTCGAAGAACCTAGAACAACTGAATATATTTTTCATCATCTGTGTCTGGCTATTTCAACTTACATCATATACCTTAATATTTGTGAACACAATAATCAATAATCAATTGATGAACAAAACAAAGAAATGAAGAATAAGGTTACATGATAAGAAATAAACTTCCAAAGACAACTAAACAAGGACAAGTTATTCAGAACGGTTAAATTCAAAGCTCATATAGTAATTCAACAACTTATTACTAAGTGAAGTAAACGTAGATGATATAGTCTAGAATAACAATGTAAACGCCACAATTAAACCATTCAGCAACGTAAAATGTCGAATAGAATATAACCGATGATAAATGTATTTCCACCTATTGTATTCATTATTCATAAGTTTCTTACTTCCTAATGTTTAACACACTGGCTACTTGCTTTTATCTTGTATTGCATATTGGAAGCAGGTTGGAATGATATCAAAAAGGCTGTGGAAACAGGCAGTGATATCTGCTAGTAACGTAAATCATTAGGCTAGGATGAAGCCGTAGATTTCAGTAGCATCCACCGAACTGATAGATGCTTGTAAACTCATCCCACCTGGCTCTGAACATGATAAAGAGCGAAGTGAGCTTAAGCGCAGGCTGATAAAAAGCCTACACGACTGACCAGTGAACAGTGGTGGGTAGGCGAAAGCAAAAACGATGGAAAAGGCAGCGGCGATAGGCAACAGTAGGCAACTTTTTCGACTTATCAAGGAAAACTGGTATCAGGAATCCGAATGTGAGTAAGATTATCTCGGTAAAGGATGGGATTATAATTCATTCTCAGTCCAGGAGATTGGACCGATGGGCAGAACACTTTAGGGATCAGTTCAACTGGCCTTCAGCCACACTTCGGTTGCCCACGATCCCCAGTCATCCTGAATGGCAAATCGACTTAACTCCTCCTAGTCTTTATGAAGTTGAGAAGGCTATAGGAAATCTGGAGCGAGGTGGAGCAGCAGGTCCTGATAGGCTTACCCCTGAAATGTTTAAGGATGGTGGTCCAGTTTTAGCAGCTAGATTGACTGAAATCTTAGGTAGAATCTGGGAACTGGGCGTAATACCATCTGACTGGTCTCAATCCCTGATTGTCCCAATTTATAAGAAAGGACAAAAGTCTTCCTGCGACAATCACAGGGGAATCAGTCTGACTAATATAGTTTCTAAGCTGTTAGCATCGATTATACTTAGACGCCTTAACTAGAGCTCGTGAAGAGCAGACTAGAGAAAACCAGGCTGGATTCAGACCTGGACGTGGCTGTATAGACCACATCTTCACACTGCGACAGGTCCTGGAACACAGACACACATTTAGGGCGTCCTACAATAGTTGTCTTCCTGGACCTGAAGGCGGCGTTCGACTCTGTTGATCGTGAGGTTTTGTGGCATTGTCTGTCATTGAAAGGTGTACCAAAGAAGTACATTAACCTTATACAAGCTCTCTATTCTAAGACTACAGGTCGAGTGAGAGCTTATGGCGAAATGTCATCGGAATTCCTCACTTCAAGTGGTGTCCGTCAGGGATGTCCACTTTCCCCATTCTTGTTTAATTTTGTCATAGACGTGCTCCTAGACATAACCTTATCTTCGTCTGACTTTTCAGGAATGACTTACTACCAGGAGCCTCACTTACTGACTTAGAGTATGCTGATGACATAGTCCTATTTGGTGAAGACGCTGACTAAAATGCAGAGTCTTCTGGCTACCCTGAGCAACAATGCAAGCATGTTCGGGATGCGGTTTTCCTCCTCTAAATGCAAAATGTTGCTTCAGGATTGGGTTGCATCGGCACCTGAACTAGTGATAGGGCGTTAACGTAGTCGAGCGTGTAGACCGCTTCACGTGTCTGGGGAGTCTCATCAGTGCTGATGGCCTGGTGACTGACGAAATCTCAGCACGAATACAGAAAGCTCGATTGGCTTTTGCCAAGTTGCGTCACTTATGGCGCAGGCAAGATATCCGCTTGCTAACCAAAGGACGAGTATACCGTGCAGCAGTTCGCTCTATCCTACTATACGGGAGCGAAACATGGCCGTTAAGAGTAGAGGACATTCGTAGATTACTGGTCTTCGATCATAGGTGTCTCCGAAGCATTGGTCGAGTATCATGGAACAACCGAGTGAGCAATGCTGTCGTTGGGAAACGGGTTCTAGGAAAGGAGGGCAAATCAATAGTGAGGTATTGAAACTTTATCAGTTGAGGTGGTTGGGACATGTGTTACGCATGTCTAACTACCGACTGCCTCGACGAGCTATGTTTTACGGCGTAGGAATAGGTTGGAAGAAAGCTAGGGGCGGTCAAACCAAAACATGGCAGAAATCGATGAAGTCACTGACAAGTGGACTTAGTCATGTTGGTAGATGTAGGCTGCGTGGTTGGGGTCCGCGAGACGAAAGTCACCAATGGTTAGAGACCTTGAACGACATGGCTCAGAATCGTTTGCAATGGCGCAGGTGCATCCACTCTTTGTGTTCTCTCAAAATCTAACCTTATGAATTCTCTATCTTTCTCCTTTCAAATTTATCTCACTGAATTATACTTTTCGAATCATATCTTCGCTCCCTAATCTTCTGCATTACTGCTAATACTTCTACTATCGCTATCACTCTTGGATTTGAACTGACAGTTGCGTCTTTGTGCTGATGTGGTATGGCAACCTGAACTGATGTACTTGCTTACGAAGTTCTGCGTTGTATCTGTCTGTCTGTATTGCATATCATTCATTTAATTAGAATGTAAGTAAACAGTTCATTTGAACCATCTATTCTACTGTATGAATCATAGTTCATGATGCTGAATAGTACAACATAAGGTTTTTAATAATGATAATACTAGTCAATTTATTCAGTACTATATATGTGATGATAGAAAAGTATTCACAGTACAAGGTGTGTAACATCTTAAAAATATGTATAAAATGATATTCAGTTGTGATTAGCTACCATTCGATATTTACCTGTTAATGTTTACTACTTGTCATTTCATCTTTAAGATTTCTTTTCATTACTGATATCTTTCTTTTTTATCTATGAATAAATAACAAAAGTAAAACTATTGAGTCCATTACAAATCAACGGGAAGATACAAGCCTATTCTAAATTGCATATTTACCCGTTGCACAAGTGTTACTGTCTAGACACAGTAGCCTAGTGGTGAACGTGGTGACATTCAACACGAAGCGGACTGAGTTCGAATCCCAGTGTGAACATCAACATTGGGATGCAGGTACATCCAGCCGATGAGTCCCAAATAGGACGAAACGCGCGTCCTTAATTCCATTTGCCAATCACAATCCAACCTAAAGTAAAACTTCTTGAGTTTCTCAATAATTCAAATGACAGTATTATTTGATTTGAATTTGTGATTGAATCCAGTTTGTCAGCGGTAATTTAACTTAAACATCCCTTGTAAAGTATCATTAAATCAAGACAATTTACTCAGGATATACATGTACTAGTAAAGATTGATCACTTACAGTCTATAATAAACCAATTGAAACATCCATATACATTCTAATTATATTGAATAATGGTAGATTGTAAATGCATTTTTTTTGTTATCAAACAGTGTAAATACACTGAATTTCAAGTAGAATTAGATAATTAAGAACAACAATTATGATGAATAAATGTTTGTTTAGAAAAATGATAGTTCAAAAGTTTTTCTTAGGTTTCCTGCTGGTTTTTCTTTCTTCTTGTCTTCTTTATCGTTGCAACTTATCTTAAGAAAACATCTGCACATACTGTCGATAACATGGAAAACTTCAATGAAACAAGTTTTTTTTTAGGTGAACTAATTACTATACCATTGAATTAAGTATTAAAAAAATACTATTACTTCTAATAGAGTTAGGTTACTAGTTAACTTGATGAATATTGTTATGTTGGGCAATTAAAGAAGAATGACTAACTTTCAAAACTATATCTTAGTAGGACATATGAATAGAATATATTTGTTAATAATTTCATCCGCTGAGATTATTAACAAATATATTATATTCATATGTCTTACATACACTCGGCGTCCAAGTTTTGTAAATATTTTCGTTCATTTTTGGACGAAGATACCTATAAAATATATCTTAGTAGACTACTTCAATTATTCTATTTGTGTGTAATGTAAGCATTTGACTCCGATCATCATTATATCCTGCGTGTCTTATCTTCCTGTTTAGTATATTTACTGTTAGTACATTATCTCTTGATTTATGAACTATAGTTAATTACTTGTGTACATATCACCGCTATTCACTAATACTACCTCTATTATTTTGTATTGATGTTAAATTCCTAATTAGCTGACTGTGTGGTCTGGTTTTATGTACATATAAAGGAATGCTTGAAATACAATACGATTTGTCTGGCTAATTTATGAGTTCGTGTTCTTCCTATTCTAGCCTGGAATTGGATGGGCATCGGACAGACATACTGGAACCAATTAAGCACCCGCATTAACGTTTCTTATAGTAACCTAGTGTACACAAGAATATATTCATTATTTGATAGCATACATCAACAAAACAGTTTTTTTTGTCATCATAACTGTTTCTTCAAGTATACATGGAAAATGTACAACAATGTGACATTCATGAACTATTTACTATAATTGGATAGTAATATAGGTACCTATAAACACAAATACTTCAAGTATGTTTTTCTTAATGGATAGAAACAAGAATTAACTTTTAATAAACTATCTTTTACATAGAATGTTATGTAATTAATCTTATTGATTGATTGTTATTTCCTTATTGTCATTCAGTGATAATGTCAATACAAGTAAATGTTTTCTATGTAATACATGAAATGTCATTCAACTATTCAAAATCATTGTTTAATAGTTCAATAGTCATTTTGTACAACAATACAAGATTGTTTTAAACTAACTAACATAATCTACATGAAATAATTTGAAAAGGCAATACATATGTGAATAGTGTATGTATTGTTGGCATTGTTTAGATAATTTCTTAGATTATAACTTATTGATTTTGTTAATTTGTATCATGAACTAACGTTGGCATTCATATAAGAGTGTTGACTTCTTCTAGTATATTAGACTTACAAGAATCGAAATCTGATTATTCAAGTTTCTCAACAGGTTAATGAGTCAATATTTAGTTCTTTACATAAACAGTTCTTTAAAGTAAAATATATGGAACCAAATTTATGAATATACAATGAAACTTTATCTTTTAATTGGTCGTTGTGAAGATTTTTAATTGTTAATTTGATATCACTAATTGATCTGAATTAGACAACCATTGATCATCATGAAGAAATGGAAGGCTGTTTCATACTGGTGTTGAACTTTTCAGCAGTGAGTTCCCAAAACCCCACTAGGAATCGAACCTAGGACACTCTGGTTCTGCTCAGTGAAATATGATAAATTAAACACTTTTTGAGTATTAACTATATATTAAAATATTTTGTAATAATCTCGTGGTCACCACAAAGTAGATGATCAATGATGCAAATGAAAATACATTGGTCATTCGAACTTAGTTACTGTGGCATGTAATCGACTATTCAGACACTAGGTTGTCTTTCATTACTTCAAATGTAAATGCTCTTGTAAAAGTCAGTAAACTAGTAAACGCAGCTGGACCAAACATACAATGAGAATCTATAAAATTTTGTTAGTCTTAGTTAGCAAGTTATTCGATCCATCGAGACTGGATATGTTTCTTTTAATGCTCCAAATAGCTTAAAGTTGATATTGTCGGCTATTTTATCACTTTTGAAATCAAGTCTCAAAGTGATTTAATTTCTTCTAGATTAAATGGATGCACCTTTTATTTTACTTTATCATTAACATGATGGATTCATTTCTAAACTTTTAATTATGTCAGTTTCGTAATGTGTAATCTCGTAAATTTATTCCTATTTTCCATACTTCTGTCATTTTCTGTCGATTAGTGTATCCACTTTACAGTTGTTATGACAGTCTATTTGTATGGACTATACACATAGATAATCAGCTCGTGTGAACTGTGTTGATAATTCCTACTTAATTGTTGTCATACATTTAATTAACAATATCTAACATACAATTGAGTATTAACATGATAGGAAGTATGTAAAGTAAACATTAAGAATTTGATTGTTACATGATCTACTTCACTATTACTTGCATTATTCATATCATGTCCTACATTCTGTAGTCTTCAACATGACAGTTGATCATAATTGTAATTGTATTGAGGATGTTAGATTCCCAGAGTTCTCTCTTGGTAAACCAGTTATTTTTGTGATTTTATCTTGTAAATTTAAATTTCCTGTTTTCGCGCCAAAAGTTCCTTTTTCACCTTCAGTTCGGGTTTCCCACCTTGGTAAGACGGCTAAATCTTATTGGCTAATTGTTTATTTTGGTACGCTATTTATGACATTCCAAAAACGCTCTCAATTTTTTGTACAGTATACGCATGAGTTGTGTGTGTTTATATCGTCTGCCAGGCTGCCTGTGGAATTAAACGCTTCTTGCCTGACTTTGGACTTCTTACTCTAGTTATCTGAGCTGCAGCGTTGCGGGATAGCTTAGCTTCCTGTTATTGTATCGCCTGGTCTTACGTTCGTTAGCAGGTATCGAGGTCTCACCTTAATTTACGAATCCTTTACAAATTGCATTACTATTTTGTTAATAAATGCTAGTTAATGTTAAAAATGTTGAAACAACACAACAAAAACGTAACAGTTCATCTGCAATTATGCATTTATATGTACTTATGGTTTCAATTATATAAAAGGAATTGATGTAAGAGAGCTTCAACTAGGTTTCAATAAGTACATTCGTAGAAACTTATATTTTGAAAGGTAACAAAGTATTCACAGGATGAAATCACTAAACACGTGAAGGATAGATATAATGTAAGCATTCCTGATTCATTCAAAATTCTTAACAAGCAATTAAAGGATTCGCTACTAAGAGACTTCGAATCCGTTGGCCTAGATACTAATCAGCATTAACCTACTGTGGCCAAACAACAAACAAACTCTCAGCTGAGGAAAAAATTATAAAAGAACGCTGGAGGTGGATGTGACACATACTGTGGAAATCACTAAACTGTGTCACAAAGCAAATCCTTTCTTAGAATTTACAAGGCTAAGACAAAGAGGAAGACCCAAAGGTCACACTGCGTCTGAAATTAGAGGCAGACAGTGAAAAGATTGAATAGAACCTGAGAAGAGCTGAGACGGAGATTTGAGTAGAGTTATCTAGAGAATTCTGGTCTTCGGCGTATGTTTTGTGGTTGAAAACAGGTTAATGAATTAATGAACTACGTTTAGTACAGACAATTGCTATCAAACATTTCCGAAGCAACGCATGCGAAAGAAACATTATGTACTTTTACTGATGATACCAGATGAAAATGACTTACAGTTGAAATTAACTACTGATTTATGCAATCATTTATTGTAATTTTTAACAAAGTAGTAACAATAAAGTATTCAGAATACAGATTAGTAGAACCCGGAACTTGCGTTCGTTCCTGATCACAACTCGTCAGTTAGATGTACTTGCATTCTAATGATGATGATCACAAAAAGACAGTTTCGAAGGGAAGTTATAAAGGTTTGTCAAATAATAATCTTTCAACTTTTTAAATCATTTTTCATTTCGTTGTCTACATAGTATACATGATACTGCCTAGCCTTTCTATTGAACTTAATTTCGAATATAGAAGTCCTCTTCAGACTTAATAACTATGCTGCGGAGCCGGTGTCATCTAATTTTTTTTGTTCTTTGTCCTTTTGAACTGAACACCAAAGACAATCATTTTTATTGATTTATTAATAATGATTTATTGCTTGTAACTAAGGTCTTTGACCTAAGAACATAAGCCATAGAATGTAATGAATTTATTGTGTTTTGAAAAACTTGCCATTCTTACTTAATGAATACTCTTATATTATCATAGTTATGTGTAAGTTCCATTTTCTAATTAACTATAACCCAACACCTCAACTCTAAATGAATAATTTTATGCCATATAAATACACTTTAATCTTTATAACATACATGTGTTGTATTCTATTCGACTGATTATGATATCTGATTTCCTTTGCAAACATTAACTTCAGTTGTGAAAGTTTATTCATAATTACAGGTTAATGAATAAACAATCTCAGTAAGTGAAATCAAAGGAATTTCACAGTTTCGCTTAGCAAGCTGTTCCAAGCTTCTTCAGAGAAACAAAAAAACGTCAAAGTTGTCGAATATAAGTGTAAATACAAAGTTAAATGTCACTATGAATGTCCAGTTGTATGTATAGTATGGGTATATTACATCAGTCATTATAAGTAAACCAATGTGTTGAAATATTGTGAATGAAGGAAGGTATGCTCTTGTGTGAATTCATTTGTGTACATATAATGTTCTGAAATATGTCCATGGAAAGAGATAGATAATCTGAGGATTGACTTGTCAAATCATGTAAATTTGTGTACGAATAAGTGGATGTTGTGATAATTATGCGTTGATTATGAGTCCAACATTTAAATACATCCCAATTATTTATTTATTCACTCTGTTTAGAATTACTTAGTCTAATTACATATTTCAATATGTTACCATTCATCCTTTGACTCATAATTATTATCACATCCACTTACTCTTACTCAAATCTACATGATTTCACAAGCCAGTTTTCAGATTAAGATGAATTTATATCTTCTAACTGTTGCTATATGTGCATCCTGAGTAGATTGTTTCGATGTAGCTATAAATCACAAGTAATGTTTAAGTTGGCGGGCGGAATTCCGAAAGCGCGTTTCGTCCCAGCTGGGACTCGTCGGCCGCATGTATCTTCAGATTTTCTACTCATTTCCGTGAACACAGCCTTAAGCTATGTATGTGCACAAATGTTTTTCACATAAAAGCATACATTCATACATTCACAACATTTCAAAATATTGGTTCACTTTAATGACTCATGTAATATACTCATTCTATGCAAACAAATGGACATTCATAGAAAGATTTAGCCTTGTATTTACATTTATATTCGACAGTTTCGACTTTTGATTGTTTCTGTGAAGAAGCTCGGACCCGGTTTCTGAGTAAATCATTGGAATTTCTTTGATCTCAGTTGCTGTGATTATATTCAATTATATTCTCTTGAAATGTCATACATACACTAGCTGCCCAAGTTTTGTAAAATCTATTCATTCTTCATTAAACTAAAATTCTAATAAAAAAATTCATTACCTTACTGTTTACAATTGATAAGATACCTTGAATTACAATCAATCTATACTAATTTAGCGAGCCTTGTATTGCTTGCATTAATCAAGTTAACCTGAAAAAAAGTTGTTTTGAATGTTAACAATTACATTTTCTTTCAATTTACCAATATTCATAAATGCATATCAATATAATTATCATTGATATATTAGTCGAGATACTTATCTTTTGTGGAGATTAGTATTTTAGTTAATTGAATATGTCACAGATTAATGTTAGCAGGGTACCATTATAAATCAGGGAGCACTGGACAGCTGTTTCATTCTAGTGTGTAACTCCACATCAGTGCGCAGATTCTGCACCAGAGGTTTCAGCCTAGCGAACGTCTAACCATTTGCACCACTGGGGTTGAAGTAAAAATCTCCACAAATATAGTCATCTTAAATGAATCTACAATAATCAACTCACTAATGACTAACTTCTGAATGTTTCTGAAGCTCTAGTGAGAAGTCGTGACTAGTGAACTCTAGACTTCTCAAGAGTGAGACAGTTATCACCAATTATAATGGATGATCGTCGTAATGTACCACAAATTGATGAAAGAAGGAATTCTACTGTTATATTCCTGTCCCATAATACAGACTATTAGTTGTTCACCAACCTGAATCCCCTAGTGTGGAATCTGGGGTGCACAATGCTGAGGAGTTCCACGAAACAGCTGTCCAGAGCTCCGTGATTTTCACTGATACCCAACCAACATCGACCTGTGACATATTCAATCGATATAATAATTATTGTTTTAAATTATCACTTGAATATCTGAGGAGAGAACCTGACTAGAACTTCTTCGAATGACGATTCTACGTTTATATATCCATGTTCACAAGAAAATCAGAAATAAACACTTTCATCATTAAATTGGCACGTCACATTTCATCGTATCAACAATTATGAACTGTTTATCCAAGCAAATGAACAACAACTAATGCAATATCGAACTGCTCATTGTTATGCGAATTAGTTTCACCGAAAGGCGATCAACAATCACGTTATCAATACTTATGTTATATATCACAAATTATATAAATAAATTATGCAATTGTAGGGATTTCCCGTGATAAATTTGAAGCATTCTATGACTTTTGTATGTATATCTACAATCACATGTTTATTATGTATCATTAGTGATATAACTTTAAAGGTAATGATTGTATGTAAGTATGTCCTATCATTCCTTTGCTACACTGAGGTTTCTATTCGTTACTTGTCACTGATCATTTCATTCTCACGTTTTACGTTTATAAGCATTTAAGACGTTAATATTTTGATGTAAAATGATGTAATTCTAATGCAATTGCTTGCCTACCTTCTTAAGCTTCTATTGCAACACAATACTACTACTTACCATTAATGTGAAGTTCACACTTCCTTGTATGGTGACTGCATTTCTGAATTCTAAGAATACTACAGTAACCTTATCGATTTCTGAAAAAATGCACTCATTTGAACTGTTGTTTTAACTGTAACAGTTCAGAATGCTATTCGATAATTTAATTTAATTTAGATTTCATGCTACATATATATGAATGATGAAATATTTTACTGAAATACTTGACCCACTTTATTCACATATTACTGATTAACTGTAAGTAGCTTACAACAAATCACCTTAATTCAATAAAATTACCAACTAACTGAAAGTTCAATGATTTCTATCATTGGTACGTATATGATAAATTTCAGTATTAGTAATTTTTCAATCTTAAAACTTGTTCTTGCTTTTATAGAAATTTAAGATGCTACCTAAAAATCATTATTAATTGATATTGAATACTACCGACTATTCTAGTTGATTGAATTCGTCACAGATTGATGTTACTTGGGTACATTTGAAAACCAGGGAGCCCATGACAATCATTTCGTTCTAGTGAGAGACTTTTCAGCAGTGCACACCCTTGATTCCCTCCAATAAATCCAATCAGAGGGCTTCAGACTGGTGAACTTTATATCACAAATTGATAGAAGTAGAGAATTCTACGATTAACGCGGGCCCAATATTGCATACGGGTTAGCCGTATGCCAAACTGCAGGTCGTAGGTTGGATCTCCTGATAGAACAGGGGATATGCACCTGCTAAAGAGTTTCGTAATAGGACGAAACAGATATCTAATGCTGCTTGGTTTTCACTGGTATCCTACAGACACCAATCTTTGACGGATTCACTTAATTAAAACTTAATCCAAATCTCAACAAACCATCTCATTTCAACTATCAACATTCGTTTATAAAATAAGATATGGTTACCTGTTTGATGTATGAATATATATTATCTACTTTTAAAGTTAAACGTTTAGCTTTTGTTTTAAATGAAATGTAAACACTTCTCAATAGATTTTACTAGTATTGTAATTCACATTATGTTAAGTTTAAAGAAGAACTGTGACTTATTGGTTAAGATAGTGAGTATTTAGTGTCTAGGTCTCATGAACTAATTCTACTGTTTAGGAATTTCAATTGTATCACTGGTTCTACAACTATGAATTTAAGGGTATGTTCATGTTTCTGTACTTCTTAAGTGAATTAATTGTTTAAGTTGAATTGTGACTGATAAGTGGAATCCAAGAAATGCATATGATTTATCGCTTTATCGAGTCAATCAACTCAGAATGCACACATGATGAACAGACACTGACCAGTTACACTTCATGGACAAATCAATGGAAATATAAAAATTTATCTGAATGAATCATGATTATAATGATTCTTTTTCTAAACAAAATAAGGTCAATATGATTTAACAGAAATGAATGAATTCATTATGTTACTGACATATTTTTCTCAACTAGTAAACTGCTAACAACTACATTTTTTGTTATTATTATTGTATTTGAGGTGATGGATATCACAATCCCTGAAGTTGAAATTGAACTAACATACATAAACATAACAAATACATAAGGGACAAGAAAATAACACGAAATATGTCTAACATAGTAGTTACGATAAAAGAGTATTTACATTATTAATATTAGTAACATGATAGGGCGAGGATGGGGGAGGGAATGTGTATGGTATACATGTACACGTACTTACGGTACCAAGTATACTAGGAAGGAACTTAATAAATGACTCTTTCTATGTTTTTCAAGCATGTTCCTAGGAACCTATATCTGAAAGGCAACAAAGTCTTCACAAGTTCAATCTCTAGACACTTTTACGACAGTAGACATAATATAAATGTTTCGGAAGCATTCAAAATTACCAAAATATAATTAATACTATTATAACTATACTTTGAAAAGACAATCACTATCAGATGTTTCTAACCTGACCTATATATACAGAAAGCGATAGTGATAAACCTCACATTATTGAGGTGAATAGAATAGTTTACGCTTACATCGTCATCTAGATGTTGATAAACCAAAATAACTTCCGTTCAAAACTCATCAAATAGTCATATAATCATCTATTTTGATCTTCCTCGGATTATGTAATACACTCCTTTGACTTTAGAAAGATTATATTACCTCACCTTCTCTCATGTATTGACTGTATCCACACACATCTAATTTTTATTTGCAACGTATAGATGCAAGTCAAACTTAACTATAATTATAGGCAAATCTTAATTATCTATTCTACTTTTTACAACTTCTATTTTCATCCAGAACATTCATCTCAACCTCAACAGATAAAGTATGTCAGATATTCAATACTGTATGAACTTTTAAAATTTAAAGCTGTTTACAAGATGACAACAATGACTCATGATAAACTGATGAATTCAATCTATTCTGTAAATCTTAGTTCAAAATGATATATCATTTTGACCATTTTTTGTATTACGTAATCAACCATTCAGTTAACGTAACATTAGAATCCATCATCATTAGTAAACATTAATGGAACAAAACTAAGAAGTAATGCAATGGACAACAACAAAATTAGCATAATTATTTCATTATGGTAAAATGTAGTCCACTATATTTTCTCTCCGTGTACAGATATCAGGTCGAAAGCGCCTGATAACAACAACTTCTTTAATGTGTAGCGAATTTCATGTTCACTGTTTGTCAGTTATTTTAAGCATCTTTGGAATGCCCACCTTATGTTTGTTATTAATTGGATGCACGGTTATTAAATTTATAAATTCTCTACTTCCCTTCATCTTTTAGGTTTCGAGAAATATATTCAGTAAACAGTGTAGATTCTTATTTTTCACCCCTTCGTAAGGTGCTTGCTGCATCAAGTGTATGTAAATTTATAAGTACATTCTGAGGTAACTTTAAGAGGGTAATCGTCCTATTTGTTTGGTTTAAATATCATTTGACACCACATATAGAACGAACAATTGAGCTGTAGTTAAGCTACATTTTACCAGTTTCAATTCACATCTCGTTTGAATGTAAAAAAGGAATGAAAATAGGTTTTAGTTCCACAGGTGCGTTTCTGAGACTTTGTGTAAGCTCATTTTAGTCCCACTTTCATAAACTTTCGTAAGTGACTTATCTTTAAAAGACAATTGCCACCTTTACATCTCTCTCTAGATCATTTAAATAAAGTTTTCCCAAAACATCACTTGTAACTAATAGAGGTACAGCCTACTTGGAACTTGCAATACTGACCTGTCCTATGGTTTCTTTTTATCCTGAATGCACTTGCTTATGTTTTCAGCATCATCTTTTCTGTTATTTTCACATCTATTTAGAATTAACCTGATTAGTATTCAATTTCCCCTCTGTATATTTCATGTTTTCATGTGTTTCTATGACATGACCGAGGAATTCAATAACATGACTTCTTCTTTATTGAAATGAAATCATTCTGTATAAATAATTCATTATAACACCATATAAGGTTGACAGTTATATCTCCACTTTCTTGATGCATCAATACAACACATGAAGAATAGGAATAACTCAATATTCACTTTATCAACAGAAAAAAATACTTTAAATAAAGTTTATTCGAATTTAAGTAAATTTTACCAGTCAACTTCAAGAAGGCATAGAACAGTGAAGATAATGTATCCTCACATATAATCTAATGAAACTCGAAAATATGCCTAAAACTAATGGAATTTCACAGAAATGTCAAAGATTGACGGGAAAGATATCAAACCGAAAGAACCTAAACTTATCAATAAATCTATTTTGTTACAGCTTACAATATCTAAATATGATAATGCTAAAGGAGCCAATCAACGGAAATACTTATGACCTACGTAAACATAACTCATCCTGTAACCAAGATGGTTGTTTTGTGTAAAATAACATGCTCTTCAAAACAACCAATCATTGATAGTATACATTCATTTTATCTAATTCAGTTCTCATCAACTACATACAATCTGTAATATTTTGAAATTAAAGTTATAAAATGGAAATATGACATACTTGTATAATGAAGTTATTTAGAGTTTATTAAGGTGTCCAATATCATCATGATGAATCGTAGATTTCAGTACAGTTCATTATAACTGTAATAATGAAACATAAATAGTACATGAAGATTCTAGATAAACTAATAAAAGAGTCAAACAGTAAAACAGCCGAATTATCTTTATTGATTAAGTAACAATATTGTCAGCGAGAAGTTGATTGTGAGTTATGATTGATCACTTTTAATATACAACTTAAATCAAACAATTGAAGATAAACCAACTGAAATGAATCATTGAACTGTGTAAAATTAAATGATGCATGAGAATAAGATCAATGATACCATGAAAGTGGAGAAGATTCATCAATGACATTTCTTATGAACAAATCGATTTTATTCGAAAGCTCTTGATTTCTATAGATTCATTTAATGTTTATTAACTACCAAATACCTGTATATTATTAAGTTGACTCCTTTCTGTGCAAGTCAGTTGTAACTACTTCATTAACTCACTGTCTTTGCTTCTTAACAAAATTCATATTTAAGTAGTTTTATTAAAATAGTAGACTTTTTCATTCTTCACTTATAAATATTTCATTTGGATATCCTTCATCTGAAATTAGTTCATTTTGATGGGTAATCACCATATGTGAATCTTTTATATGGACAATCACATATAGATTATTTCTTTTCAGTTGGGGTTCAACAATATGACTGATTAAACTCATCAAAGTACATTTAATCCTATTACTCGAATCAAAAGAAACTTTGTATTTACTCACATCTGTGATAAACAACACTATGAAATTTCATTATCCAAACAACCACCTCAACATCAATTCAATTGTATTTGTAATTAGTTGTTATGGAAATTGTTGAATGTATAAGGCAGTTGCCCACCGATAGCAATCGATGAGGTCTAGAAAAATATATCATGAATTGATCAAGCTGAAATCATTAACCGTTAAAAGCCAGATTGATTATTTATTGGTTAAGTGTTCATCACAGATCTAGAAAATCTTGGATACGATCTCGTGTATGATCGTGGATACGCACCGCTGAAAAGCCCCATACTATAACAGAACAACTGCTTAGTGCTTTCTGATGATTAACGACTGTCTAATTTAGATCCATTTGTTATATTGAATTAATAATTCTGTTTGTTTAATTTAGCTACTTGAAAGTAGACAAATAATTATTCAAACATTTATTGACTGATTTACAATCTGAAAAAATACTTTTTGAATTAGTTTGCTATACATGGTCTGAAGTAAACTCATGAACATCATCAAGTTTATATACAATCCTGAGTAAAATTCCCTATCATCATCAATGCTTTTGTTGTAATTGGCAAATGCAACATTAGTTATGACTTCACAGTAAAACTTTGGAAATGTATTACTATTATTATTATCATGATTATTATCGTAATAGTAGCATTGGAAAATGTATGTGAATGAAACTATCAGTAATCTTTGAAGAAGAATAACAAAGAATTGAATAGGACAAGATGACTTTCCTCTTAATTTGGTAGTTTTTAATAATCTGAATACATTCTGTAACATTTTATGATAAAATTGTGCATACAAGTAAACACAGTTTGTTAAGTGAGACTATTCACTAATCCGTATGATTAATCATAATGGAGTGAAGATAAAGTTAACAAGATTGAAAGTATATTCTTCATAAATATGATATCTAAGTAAAGAATCCATCATAAATAATTAAGCTTTAATTGATTGTATTTGTTGTAAGCTGAAACCGTTTATGTACCATTGAACAACCAGGAAATATTTGATATTCACTTCGTCCCAATTTGAGGCTCTTCAGAATTAACAAGTACAATCATCTAAATTTAATATGATTCTGTTATCACACAACCATCTCAATACAGGTTAATAATTATTTTCTACTATGCAATGGATAAAACTGACAAATAGTGCAAGTTATTTAGAATGATATAAGAGTGATCAGTCAATTATAAATGAAATAATGACATAACAACAACATAAGAAGTTTGAAGTAAATTATAGCAAACTATTGTAACTTAATTGCAGCGAAATTGATACGTCTAAAAACAGATGGAAAATTTTGATAATACGTCTTTTAGACTAAATGTCACATTTACAGGTCTAATAAAATGTCCAAGAGTTAACAATATACTTATATTTAATAGGACAGTAAAGACCTCACAATTAATCACTTTCATGGTAATAATGTTGTTTGCGAATCTTGTAAAATAGTCGATTACCTCTAGATGTATCAAGTAAAGTGTACAGTTTGATATACGCTTTATCAGCTGACAGTATGGTTACTAATATGTAACTAAGTTTTTTATCATGGTTGATTTCTACAGTAAAGAATTAGTAGACGCCTAACTTCGAGATGAAAAAGCCAAATTTCGTAAAAATCAATTGTGTATCGATTAAACCACAGCAAAATGAATCATTATTAAACCATCACTTGAAAATAGAATTTACGACTTTTCATCAACTTTCTTGACTAAGTGAAAGTAATTAACAATCCAGTCATGTGAACATGATAAACCCTCCTTCGACAATATGGTATACACAAAAAAATAGTCAATGTCATTCGAAAAACATGCAATAGACTACATTACAAATTTGTGCATATAGGATAGCTCAAAAGATCCATTTGAAGTAGAGGATGGTGTCAGACATGGCCACTTACACTCTCTCATTCTCTTTATTTTATGACTTGATTAGATATTAAAAAAACGTCTTAAGGGAAGTGTGGAAGACAGTGGACAACTTTAATGCAACGAGACTATTTGGACATCGTAGATGACCAACGTAGCTGTTCTAACCTGCACACAGTAAAGGAATGAAGCTGAAAACAGACAGTGTAGAAGCAGCCTCCGCAATCGGAAGTAAGCCTCAACATACACAGGAATAAAACAGGATCCTTAGATATGGCAAAATAAGCACCAACAAAAATAATAACAATAAAAAACACTTTGTTTAAAATCTCTGAGTATATACTGAAAAACTAGAAGTGTACTTCTTTATGAGTCAAGTCCAGAGGGTTTCTACCAACAGAGACAATTTAAGATAATTTTGTTTAGATTTTTAAGTGAAAGATTGACCTATTTTCAATGACTTAATGCAGAATATCCTGATAACATATCAATGCTTTCTTTGTCTCTGCATGTTATCAATACTTAGGTCAATACCTGGAGAAGTTGATGAACTATTGGTACCAGATGCACAAATTTTTCTATTCTGTCTACAACCATTTGAAACAATTTAACATAAATTTCTTGGTGACTACTTAGATAACAGTATTCTGCTGGTCGTTAGGCTAAACAAATCATTATGTGTACGTTAGATTTAACCTCTAATTTCCATTGTTTCTTAGTATCATATAATTCAGACACTACTATAAGATTAATGAATTCATGAAATTTCTTATAAAAGTGAAAGGTCTAGTTGGTAACGATTCTTTCTTTTCTATAGTTGATCATTGACTTTTATGCTTATTTGATCATCTATACATGGGATTCTTTTGGTGCTGACCTGAGCTTGAAGATTTAAAGTATGTCACATACTTTCCAGATATAGAATATCTTCACACACGTATATCATCATCATCATCATCATCATCAGATCTAACTGTTGTTAGTAATAGGCAATTGACGTATACAGTCTACAAATATACCTATCATACAATGCTATTGTATATAGCCACAATGACAATATGAAATACTACTACCAACTGATATTCCATAACTCTACCTTCGCATCCCTACACTCACAGTAACCACAGTCTGGAGTTTTAAAACTTTGGTTGTTTTCTTCGGTGTTTTGTTTTCTTAACAAATGAAACAAATATTTCTTTTTTATGCGATTCTCCAAGTAAACATTATTGTAGCCATACTAATATTGACGTTTTCATTTGACATCATACAAACATCAGTCAGCATCAACATTTTCAATATAATTGTCAAGACAGTTCTGTTGTATGGAACTGTAACTTGGAAAACTAAGAAAAGCATCATTCGAAGGATAAAAGTATTTATAAACAATTGTCTTCACATGATACTAGCGATCCATTCACTAAACACATCACCATTCTGTTGTGACAGAGAACAAATCTATTTCTAACTGAAGAATAGATTAGGAAAAAAATGCTGCAGGTAGATAATACTCACATTGAGGAATTCACCAAACCGATTAACGAAGCAAAGCTTAATTGACAATACTCAAGACCGAAGGAAGAGTAGAAGATCAAAGATCAAATTGAGTCGGGAATTGGAGGCATACATGAAAATAACGAAGAGGAGTTGAGAAGAGCTGTAAAGGACATTTGAGGATAGAGTCAGTTGGAGAATGCTGGTCGTCAGCCTATGTTACACTGATTTTTGATCATACAAGCAATCTTAACTATCTACTTTATTTAATGAATGGAACTGTAGAAGAAAGTTTTGTCACTTCAGAGTTATTCATTAATAACAACAGATGAAGTAGAACATCTTATGATGTAGAATACTTCTTTTGTACATGACTTCATCAAATCATATAATATTCAGATAGTTTTTTATTCACCTAAAAACTCTTTCAAATATGTTGACTGATGATTTTTCCTTGGCATTTCATTCTTGCTATATTGGATGTATATGTGTATAGGTAACTGTATTAACGAAAATTATATCGCATTATTATTATCATTATGGTTTTTTTTTATGTCATTTGGTTTTCAAGAATAGGAACATGTAAATGTAACAATGGAATAGTTTTTCATATTTAACCCCACCACTAACACCATCGATAAGAACAACAAAGTAAATAAAATTATGCGATACACTATAATAATATGAATGTACAAATATGTATAATTACTACTGGATTCATTAGAATGTGAAAACACCGGAAAACTTTCAAATGTTTATTACATTTCGCTAGTTTGTTTACATATAGTATTCTTAGGATGAATTTGTATATTCCTATTGATTTGTTATAGACTGAAGCTGGTCAGTCTCTGTTGCTATACGTGCATTCTGAACGGATTACCTCTATATAGTGATTATTCACAAGTATTATTTAAGTAGGATTGTGACTGCCAGATGGAATCTAGGACACGTGTTTCGTCCTATATTGGACTCGTCTGCTAGATGTACCCACTTTGAACATCAACATTGGGATGCAGCTACATCCAGCCGATGAGTCCCAAATAGGACGAAACGCGCGTCCTGAACTCCACTTGCTAATCAAAATCTAACTTAATATAGTATTATTGTTATTATTATCACTATCATGAATTGTTTATACTAGACAATAAAGAAAATAAACAAAACTAAACCATCAAGTATTTCCTAGTCACTAGGGTATTTCATAATGAAATTTGTTTTCTGGTTACTTATTTATAGATAAAAAGATTTGTAAAATCTATTCATCAATTGATTAATACGTATAGATTCACTCGTTAAAATGTTAATGAACTTTTGACAGTTTGTTTTCTTCTTCATTTGAACATTGAATAAGGAAAAATCATTAAAAGAGAAAAACATTATACTAAGAATTATATTCTTATTTAAAAATGCATAAATGTGTATAGAGTTTTTTTTTATTTAATATTTGTCAAATTATCTTAGTAACTAAATGGAATCATACGTTAATTGGAATAGAGGGGTTGTGGTTCGTGTGGAGTGGAACGTGTGTAGATGCTTTCATCTATTGCTGGTGTGTTTTGTGTTGTATGATTTTGTAATAATTTCAATGATTACGTTCTTATTGCTGTTGATTCGATCTACTGGAATCCTGTATCAATCTTCCAAGAGGATTGAAGCTTCAATGTTTTCTATGAATTGGATTATGGTCTACTAGTGCTTTTCGTGAATAACATCTACTTATATTGTCAGCCAATCTTTTATTTCATCATGCCTTTTATTAATGACACTTATTATTTGTTCTGTATAATTTTTTGCATAATGGAATAATGTAGGATCTTCAGCATAGCTTGTTATACAGACGCTTATAATTTGATCTTAATCATTTAATATCAAGTTCCCCTAAAGTTAAATATAAATTAGATTATCACTATACAGCTACCAGTGAATAGGTTAGTTTTGTTTAGGGTCTTCATTTTAATTTTAGTATCAGAATATTGAATACAGGACGAAAGAAGCAATTCCCAATAGCAACTTATGTCTCAAAGCTTACATTTAACCTAACAGTCAATGAAATAATTTTACTTTTACTGATTTTATCTCAGCTGTCTAAGACAATAACATTCAAATTACTTGTAAAGTTTTAACTAGTTTTATTTATGGTTTACTACGTTACAGATTCATGAATTATGTGAGCACGCATGAAAGATATTCTCATGTCTAGGATTAGTTATTAGTTTGGAGACGACTAGAACTTCATGATTCAACATATAGTCATAACTCATTTTTAATGTAATCAAAGGGTTGTGTAGTTCTAGCATTTAGTTAATACAGTATTACTCAAGAATTCGAATAAATAAATGTACTCATTAATTATTTGTAGTTTGTAAGTGCTTGTAAATATTTAGAATGTATATAGATTTAAAAAGATATTGCAAAGAATCATAGATTCTATTATGTGTATGGTATGCGGTTTATGTGATATACAGTGGGTAAAATAGTTAGTGGCTTCTTCATGTTTGTACTTACATTAATGATGTTCTAAACGTTAACACTGAATTGTTAAACAAGTCTTAAAAGAGATCATAGACTCATTACTACGCATAATAGATGCATCTTGTCGAATGTCACAATCGATTTGTAAAGTGAGTAAAATAGTTTTCCTATCGGTTATAGATACTACTTTGTAAGTATAAGCCGCCTAATCTAACTCTGTTAGTATGATCGGTAAATACGTTACCCGTTCATGATATTTTTCTACTTATCGATTTCACCAAGTTAAAATTACATGGTCATTCGTCAATTTTCCATTTATAATTGAAGTTGTTTTTAGTAAATTCTCATTCATATACCTGATATCTGAGCTGAGCAGATACATGGATGGCGTTAATTTATCTAAGGTGAAGAACGAAATCCAGGATTAATATGTGCTGATGAAGAATTCATTTGGTTATACTAAAGACAATATGTAATGGTTGTTGCTCTTACTTGGTTATAAGTATAATCAAGTAACTATATACAAAACAAATATTTATTGCCAATTTCTTAGTACTATAGATTTGTTATTCAACAAACACTAGAACATACCTAGCAACTATACATAAGTATGTGTGACATGTACCAATATGAAATGAGAAAGCTGATTATTAAGATACTTAGGGCAGTATTTTAACAACTATCCATAATTTCTATATACCAGTTGGATATAATTCAATAGCTACTGCAGCATATTACTTCTCGAAATGTCATCACACAGACATTTTATGCAAAATACACAATTAATCTTGAGATAGAAAGAATTGATTGTTTGGAAAAGGTTTCAAACTATTCCAAGGATAGTATCTTATTCATGAATCTATTTAAACTACAACTACCACTAGTTTTGACTTTCCATTGAATGTATAAGTTTATGCTCAGTAGAAAAACATAACAGAATTTGTTCATATCAGGTGATTAGCTAGAAAATGTCCAAAAAAAACCTGTGTCGTGAATTTATGTAGTTAATTAAGTCAAGCTTTAAAGATCTTACATAGAAGTTAGTGATGTATACAGAGTATGATCGATGAAAGTAACGTGTATTACTGTAAGTATATATGGACTTCAGAAGTATTCTGATTAGTGTATCATTTAGATATATATGTCCTACAGAACATCCAGCTATTCTTAATACATCTAAAAGCTTCTTACACATATCTCAGCTAGTAAAAACATCAACAAACTACTAAAATATCCTCTGAAGATTGCAGACCTCATAAAAATGCAAATAACTTTCACCTATATGAATCATAAACAACTAATGTGAATTATAAGTGTGGTAACTTGGACCGATGCATACACGTACTAGGTACTATGTTAACTATATATACATACAAACTAATGAAATATATATTAAGAAGTTCTCATCAAATAAACTTACTAAACGATTGGTTGTAAAAACTTTAGCTTAAAGTAAACTTACATCAAATGAACTGCTGCTAACATATCCACTTTAGTAAACCCTGAAATATCTGATGAAACGCTTAACCATAGATAATGTAACAGCTTAAATTGAAATACACGTTTAAGTATTACTTTTTAATATGTAGCACTTTCTTAATTAGGTTGAGCTTGTGACTTCCCGTTGATTACTCATGGGCTGAAACTGGTCAGCCTATGTTGCTTTATGTGCATCTTGAGCAGATTGCCTAGATATAGCTGTCGTTTACAAGTAATGTTTAAGTTGGATTCCACTTACCAGCTACATTTCAACTAAAACATTTCTTATAGCACTTCCTACCTAAATAAACGAAAAGGGTATTGGAAAATGAGTGTAAACATCACTTAGATTACACGGAAACGTTTTTTGCAATTAGTGCAGACATTTCAAGTCCTCATGCTCCAAAGTTGCAGTTTAAAAAATATGGCAGCAAACGGTAAATCTATTTTAGGAGATAGTATATTGATAGTTGAATTGGAAGGTAATAGATTGTGGATTCGGTAAGAACATCAACACTTGGTTGCATGTACAGTCAGTTTACATGTTCTAAACGAGAACATTATGCTCATCATGGATTTCACTATTGACCTTTTACAAAATATCTTAAAACTTGTGACATAAGTCTAGATGAAATATTTCGATTATTGCCTACTCTCTTTTATAAAATACCTTATTGAGTGTTCTTCTACTAATCTAAATGACAAGTGGTCTCGCTGCTTTTAAAATGTTATTCTCATTTAAATAAATTTACGAGCATGAAATAAGTCAGAAACATTTATAAACCAAGATAATGATTTAATTTGGATTGTAACTGACAAGTGGAATCTAAGACACACATTTCGTCTTATTTTGGGCTCAACAGTTGTGTGTCCTACTAAATCATGCTTGTGAACTTCTTCATTATCGATGGAATCCTCTCAAAATGTCAACAGACAATGATCACATTCAGTCCATGTCAGAACAAAGAGAAGATTGAAAACACTCATATTATATTTATAAATTATACTGATAGTGTCGTAAGGTAAACTTAGAAAATTTGGATGTCCCATTGCAGCAAAACGTTGTGGAGTGGGAGGTAGGAGGTAGTGATCAGAAAAAAGAACAAACTTAAAATTTACGAATATAGTTTATTCACTGATCACAATACCAAGATCGAACTTGATAATTTCAAATAAGTTGAGTATTGAATAGATAGTTTATAGAATTAAGTAGTTGTTGGGGATATCAGATCCCCAGAATTCTCTTGACAAACCAGTTATTTTTGTGATTGGATTGTGGAAATTTCAATTTCGCGTTTCCGCTTCAAAAATTTTCTTTTTCACCTTGAGTTCGTGTTCCCCACTTGATAAGATGCTAAGCCTTATTGGTTCGTTGTTTATCTTAGTACGCTATTTGTAACATTCCAAGGACGCTCTGTCTTTTTTGCATTTATATGCATGAGATGTGTGTGTTGTGATATGTCTGTCAGGCTACCTATGAAACTAAACGCTTCTTGCTGACTATGAATTTCTTCCTCAAGTTAGCTGAGCTTGGACGCTGTGGAATAGCTTAACTTCCTGTTGTTGTGTCACTGTTTTAACATTGCAAGCAGGTGTCGAGGTGTCACCTTATTTTGCGAATCCTTAGCAGTAGTATGTGTGTTTAAAATACTCGAATGAACGAAATAAATAAAAATTTTAATATTCCAGGACTTAGTGTGCGCCTCTTCTTCTGCTTCTTCAGAGAATAAATACCGACTTCAGTTAATATAAGTGTAAAGAATACAAAAGTAAGAGATTAACATCAAAATATTTAATACAATCAAATTACATAACTGAACTTATTGAAGTCACATTAGTTATAAGTCAAAAATGTTTCACAGTAAAATATGTTTTATTTATTTTTTTTAATGTTTGTTGATTACATAATTGAAATTTGAATTGTAATAAACAGAATTAACTTCTAATTTATGCAAATAAAAATGGCTGTTAAATCGAATTGAATAAGAACACTTACATATTTTGAATGAAATAGTTATTCCAAGCATAAATTAATTCAATAAATAGAAGATAAATAGAAGGTTTATAATGTAAAGGAGTATGTAGGTATGATAGACTTTATACTGATGGAATGAATCAATGAGAAAGAATTTAAACAAGATACATACTCAACTAGAGTAAGTTTTCTTAGTTTTTACTATTTTCAATACGAAAGAAATTTATGAAAAACGTTATACATTTATTCACCTGTTAGTCTTATGAAGTATAAACTGTTGACTAGCATACTTCAACTAACTCTATCCTCAAATCTCCTTTACAGCTCTTCTCAACTCCTCTTCGTTATTTTCATGTATGCCTCCAATTCCCGACTCAATTTGATCTTTGATCTTCTAATTTTCATTTGGTCCTGAGTATTGTCAATTAAGCTTTGCTTCGTGAATCGGTTTGATGAATTCCTCAATGTGAGTATTATCTACCTGCAGCATTTTTTCCTAATCTATTCTTCAGTTAGAAATAGATTTGTTCTCTGTCACAACAGAATGGTGATGTGTTTAGTGAATGGATCGCTAGTATCATGTGAAGACAATTGTTTATAAATACTTTTATCCTTCGAATGATGCTTTTCTTAGTTTTCCAAGTTACAGTTCCATACAACAGAACTGTCTTCACAATTATATTGAAAATGTTGATGCTGACTGGTGTTTGTATGATGTCAAATGAAAAACGTCGATATTAGTATGGCTACAATAATGTTTACTTGGAGAATCGCATAAAGAAGAATTATTTGTTTCATTTGTTAAAAAAACAAAACTGCGGAGAAAATAACCAAAGTTTTAAAACTCCAGACTGTGGTTACTGTGTGTGTAGGGATGCGAAGATAGAGTTATGGATATCAGTTGGTAGTAGTATTTCATATTGTCATTATGGCTATATATAATCTCATTGTATGATAGATATATTTGTAGACTGTATACGTCAATTGCCTATTAGTAACAACAGTTAGATCTGATGATGATGATGATATACGTGTGTGAAGATATTCTATATCTGGAAAGTATATGACATACTTTAAATCTTCAATTCCAGGTCAGCACCAAAAGAATCCGATGTATAAATGTTCAAATAAAATTAAAAATTCAGTGATCAACCATAGAAAAGAAAGAATCGTTACCAAATAGACCTTTCCCTTTTTAAAGAAATTTGATGAATTCATTAATCTTATAGTAGTGTCTGAATTATATGATACTAAGAAACAATGGAAATTAGAGGTTAAATCTAACGTACACATAATGATTTGTTTACCTAACGACCAGCAGAATACTGTTATCTAAGTAGTCACCAAGAAATTTATGTTAAATGGTTTCAAATGGTTGTAGACAGAATAGAAAAAATTTGTGCATCTAGTACCAATAGTTCATCAACTTCTCCAGGTATTGACCTAAGTATTGAGAACATGCAGAGACAAAGAAAGCATTAATAGGTTAGCAGGATATTCTGCATTATGTCATTGAAAGTAGATCAAGCTTCACTTAAAAATGTAAATAAAATTATCTTAAACTCTCTCTGTTGGTAGGAACTCCTTGGATTTGTACTCATAAAGAAGTACATTTCTAGTTCTTCAATATAACCTCTAAGATTTTTTTCAAAGTGTTTTTATTGTGAATAATACTTATTAACTTATGAAAGTGAAAGATAATTGCATCAGAAGAAAAGTCTTAGCTTATTGATTGCCTATTCATGCATAGATAATAGGTAAATACGTTTCCTATTGGAAAATGCATACGCATATAAAATATATGAATAAAAGTATATCATACGTAATACGAATATAGAAAAAAATTGATTACAGCACTGTACCGATTACGTAATAAACAATCTTCGTGAACGTATATGCAAACGTCATATGCTTTGCTGACACTATGCCACAGGTAGTTGGATGTCTAGAAATTTCGAGGTCTTAATTGTCAATGCCTTGTTGACGCGATTGCTAAGCAGTTATAAGTTTGACATTTTTTCACTGTGCTCTAATTGCTACCAGGAGACTGAAACTACTTAAAGTGTGAATGAGTAAATGATTTTCATAAATGTTTTCTAAGTTTTCACATATTTGATGATAACTGTCTCAATCCTGACAAGTCTAAACTCCACCGTTCACGATCAATCCCTAAAACTTCAATCGCTTCTTGAAGTTAGTTGATTATTATTTTGAATTGGGGTGGTTTTATGGAGTTAGGTATTAAGTTTAGTTGTTTGCATTCATTACAGATTGATGTAAGTTGAGTACAAGTAAACCAGGGAATCCTCAGCAGTGCACATCACGAATCCGATTAGGAATTTAGTCTGAAGCCTTTAAATTTTATTTGTTTTACTTAGCTAAAGATTGCTTGTTTATACAAACCAAATGGCATTCAAGTAAATCTTACAAAATATAAATAAAGCGCAGAATAATATCATTATATGTGCTGAGGGGTTCTTTATTATATTTCTATAATTGAAAATGAACACAAATATGTATGAATAAACAATCTGTTAAATTAATTGGTTACCAAAACAATCACAATAAGCAAAACTCATTTTAAAGTCAAAATGTGACTGGGAAGTAAAATCCTGAATACGCACTTTCCTTTTTTTTTCATTAAAACTAACCAGATAAATTTATCTGCATCCTAATGTTAATGTTTACAACAGAACTCGAATTTGATCCATTTGTGGTTAATGCTATAGTGATTACTTCTGAGTCTAGTCAATCACAATTGGAAGTGTTTGAATCGTGCCATTATTGTTACTATGGATTGAAATTTATCGATTGCGGTTGACAGATGTTCATCCTGAACAGAATACCTTTATACTATGGTAGTATTTAAGTTTGATGTTAGCAAGCAAGTAGAATCCAGGTAATGTATTTCGTCGTATTTGAAACTTGTCAGGTGCAAATATCAACGGTATAATACTTTTAAAATTTAACTAATAATTCCTGAATAAAACGGAATCCATGTCCTAGATTCTATTTACAAGCTACAATCCAACTTTAATCAAACCTCTAGTATTGAAGCAATCTACTAAGAATGCACATAAAGCAGCAGAGACTGATCAATTTCAATCCATAAGTACATTAAAAGTTTCATTGTTTTATAAAAGTATTTATTTTTACTACAAAGACGAATTTTCGGGAAATGTAAGCACATTTGATCGGTTATCCTTTCTTCGTAATATGATATTTGATACAGAATAGTGTCTTTAAGCTTTAAATGTAATTCCGTCTCTGAAAGAAAGGTGTTGACAGTTTTGAATCGTCCATATACTTAAAGCTATTTACTTCCAATCGATGTTATTTGAATGACCAAAGCACGAAGCGGTAGTCAAGCATAATACCTCTCTTTAGTAGAAATTTATTTACTTGACTTAAAGGTAAAATATTTGTTTATGAAAATGAAATTATTAATTGACCTAGGACCACTAAACCAGTAACTAACCGTTTACATTTCTTACTTAAGAATTGAAATAGCTGTCTGATATTTCCTAAATTTCAATAGTTATCTCACCTAGATGACCTCACGATATAAAAATTCAACAAAACTTGACAACATTTAATTATTGATATACTATCATAAAAGCATAGTGCACTGGATAGTTGTTTTTTTTCCCAGTGTGCAACGCCTTAGGCAGTTCTCACCTTAGACTCCACTCCAGAGGCTTGAAGTTGATGAACACTAAGTGCATACTGTTGACGAGCCCTAATAGTAAGATGTGACAGCCTATCCAGGTACATCCTGGATTTTTACTAGTATACACAATCAACATCAATTCTGTGACTGAATTCAATCAACTAAGTTAAAGTTAGTTAATGCATAAATCGACATTATCTATTATGAAATTTTAAACATAAATTTCATTATCTCGTCTACATAACTAATTGATTGTTTGTTTTTTCTTAAATAGTGTTTTTTATCAATTCATTAAATTTACAATAAAAATTTCATATTATTTAAATAAAGTAATCAAATGATAAATGTAATCGATTTGATTCGATTTAGTTACTATGGTGAACAATTGATTGATTGATTACTGTTCAACTTCTACTATTCAACTACTAATTCAATTCCCATTGATTTCTATTATGAAATAAATTTTTTTTTATTACATTTAAAATAATTTAATAATGTTATAGTGTACACAAAGATGCATCAAATAGTATGCAATAGTAATATTAAAATGTGTAAAATATTCACTTTGTAAATTGAGATAAACAATGTTTATTTTCTTTTTTTTTAATATCACAACTACTATAATTGTTATTTTATAGTAGTATAATGGTTTAAAAATTAATTCGACCTGATTTTGTAACTGATTTAAAATGAATCAACAGAATGAAAACAGAAGTAGAGTAAAGCAAAGAAGAGAAAAACATCTAAAGACAAGGAAAACAGTATTCCCTTCTCCTCCCTACCCCACCCCCCAAAAAAAAGAAACAGTTAAAACCTAATTGTCATAGAATTCAAAACAGATAAACAAGGAAAAATAAACATGACCTTTTTATTGCTATTCATTTCAAAAAAGGAAGTATTGTATAACATTGTATTGTGACTAAATATAGACTTAGAGATAAATAAGATATTTAGCCTGATATGGAATTCTTGCTAATGCATGTGATCAAATGTATACGTGTAAGAATGTGGACATGAATGTGTGTGTAATTCATGTGTATGTAAGTAGCTGTAAAAGAATATATATCCATATGCATAGTATTGTGTCAGTATGTGTTGAGGTAAATAATTGGATATATATATATATATATATATATATATATATATATATATATATATCCTAAGAATTTAAAAAGATAAGTATAATGTTATCATAACATACTTTCCTGAATAGAAATGTACCTTTGAGCATTTCCCAAAGGATTTCATGTAAAAGTAGTACAATTGTATATATATATATATATATATATATATATATATATATATATATATATATATATATATATATAAAGCAGTAATGTGCAAATGAACTGAAATGTAATTATATAATTTCTTTAAGATTACCAATGAATAAAAAGAAATATGAGGTAAAATTGAGCAAAATTGTTTATTGTTTCTATTATTGTTACTAATGGTAATAATAGAGGAGTGATATTTTATTTTGTTACTAACAATCAATATTAACAACACCTATGCAATTAAATGATAAAAACAACAAGTGAATAATGGTTAATTTAAATTTAAAAAAAAAAAAAGAAGAACCAAATCATACAACATGTAAATAGTGATGAAAGTTAATGTACACACATTAATACAAGGAGAAAGTGACAAAGATATAGAGTATACTTAGTTGTAGTTTGCATTTGTCTTGATGTTTTTAGCTGCCATCTACAATAATTGATCTAGTACTGGACTACATAACAACGACGAAAAATGAGTGAAATTCAGCTATAAGCTAAACTATGTTTTATACATGTGTCCCTGTATGGATTACAGGATTTCAGTAATACCACTTTAATTTGATTAATGTATAATTAGTGACGTGGTTGGTTACTAAACTCAATGCTTTTTTTTAAAGTACATAAGTATATTATACCAGGTTATGTACAGCTTGACAAAGTTTCAGTCCATTATAACTGCTAACAAGTATGATTATTACTGATAATATGTAATGTTTAGTGTAAATAATCCCAACGGAATATTCATAGTAATAAGTATAGTGATACTACTTATACACATAACATATATACATAAAAAAGGCTAACAAACTGTTTTATTCACTCTGATGACACATGAATTCCAGTTGTATTCACTATCGGTGTATATAGGTATGCATATCAGTATGAATGTATACAAAATGTTAATGTTCAGTTATTGGTGCACTACTACGACGATGTGCAAGTGCAGAGAATCGTAAAAATGTTTGTTCACGATTCAAATCAAACACTTTCTCATCTAATAATTGATTATCTTTACAATAAAATGTATTTGGTATAGATTTTGAATCAATTCTAGATGATGAATAATTTGTTTTGTTATTTTTTAACTCTTCACATAACATATGTAATATATTCGCTGATGGTGTACATGTAGTAGTAGTAGTATTAGCAGTAGTAGATGATGATGATGATTTGACCGTGAACGATGGAGATTTAATCTTACTAATTGGTATAGATATATAATTATCATTATCTTTTAACGATGTTGATAACATAGTTGATGCATTATTTTGTAATAATACAATTGTACTTGGTTTTTTAGATAAAGAAATATTAAATGTTTTTCTAATAGCTAATTGAGTTTCTGGTAAAGAATGTCGACGCATAACACGTGTTGTAATAAACATTGTTTGTTGTAATTTTCTTAAATTATGATTATTTGAATTGACTACTTCACATGTATTCAATGTTTCAATTTCTTCAATTGGTGAAGTAGTTGAATGAAATGATACAGTGAATAATTTTGGTACATCAATTTTACATTTTTCATCTGATATCTAGAAAAATAGAAAAAATTGTTAAAAATTTTTCAATTTATTATGGTCTATTTGATTTTGTTGTTGTTGACTAAATAGGTGAACATGACATTACGGTCAAAGCAATTAGGAACGACTGGGACGTTTCAAGGTTACAGCAGTCACCAGAAAACATCATGTTGACACTAGAGGGTCTTTCGAATCTAAATAATGATACTAATCTTGTAATTTGTTTACAAATTATGGGACTGCTAAAAAAAGAATTAATTGTGAATGTGGAGAAGAATGACAATTTTTCAAAAACTCAAGTAATTCGAGATTAATATTGTTTCGGTGCATCTGAATATTGGTGTCCATCAGATCGGATTCCCTTTCCACTCATTCAGAATTAGAATTGAGGCGAATTCTTGTAATAGTCACTGTCTAGACTAGAATAAAAATACATCCTACCTAGGAACAATAATATATAGTGACAATTGAAAACCTTAAGAATCACTTTCAAATATGATCTACGTACATAGGGTCATAGTGGACAAGAAATATTTCGTTGATTCATCCAATAGGAGTTCATACGAAAAATATTGAGCCAATGAGAAGTTAAGTGTGTCATTTGCAACCGTACTTTTGACGAATGCTTATATAAAATATATCGTGAAATTAAGTTGAACAAATGCAATAATGACTTCAATAAGTTTTTTGATGAAATAAAAATAACCCCGAAAGATTTCATTTCATTTATAAACAATCAAATAAAAGATGCTTGATTTCTTATTGCATTTCAGATTATGGTTAGGATTTGGTATTTTTTTGAACATATGAATATTTCATCTTTTACCAAAGATTTCCATAGAGGAGGCATATTACAATAAATCTTAGCTTGAAATTCATGAATAAGCCACTAGAATTCGGGGGGGGGGGAACTGTTGATTCTGATTTAAAAGGTTGTGCTTAGTTCATTCCGATTAAGGCTTCCTAAGGTCATTAAACAGTCACTGAAGTTCGGCAGTATAAGTCATGTTTACCACTAAATGAACTAAATAATAAGTTACTGTTTTAATAATCAATAATTTTACTATAAGTTGGAATAGTTTTAAATATAACGGAGCAAGAAGTCGAAAACATAATCTGCGGAATCTTTTCTTTGGGATAAACTGTTTTCGTTGAATATTTAGTAACTATGCTATTCGTATTACATAAATCGCAAGTTTTTCTCAGCATTATAAGCTATTGTTATGTCTGTTTCGCTTCTCCAATTATCGTAATCTTTATGATGACTTCATTCAGTCCTGATTTTTATAGACAACTCCTCTGGTCTAGTCCATAATGTTTTCTGCATTTTTTTATTACGGCTTGGTCCAGCAAATGATATATAAGGACCGTTTTTTTCATTCCATTAAATGACCCAGTCTTAGCTCTCGTCCTTCGGTGCTTGTTTACTCTATCTATACCTCAGAAGTAAGCTTTAATCGTTCATGTAGAATGAAACTAATCATAGTTTCCTAAGTCAATCAACTCATAGTCATAGTGAAAATCCCATTAGCTAGTTTCCTTCAGGCAATCATTAGGAAGCATATAAATAAAATATATTTATAAATAATCTCAGTGAATCAAATTCGAAAAATTCCAATGATTCGCCCTGCTCGCTGATCCGAGCTTCTTCAAGTATACGACTGAATATTCGTAGTGAAATTCGACATCTTATTTACACTTATATTTGATAACTTTTGATATTAATTATCTGCATGACAATACTCGGACCAGCTCGCCCTAGCGAAACTGTTTGATTTTCTTTAATTTTGCTCACTAAGATTATTTGCACTGTATATTCTATTCATAATCTTACATGAACTCAGTGCTTCAAGTTTTATCAATCGTTTCGTTCTTCTGTAGACGAAAATTTCGATAACGTCAAGTCTGCATTCATTATACAAGTTGACAATAATAATAATAATAATAATAATAATAATAATAATAATAATAATAATAATAATAATCTAGACTTTATTTATCAACTAACCTTTGATTTAATTTTCTTCTGTTTACTATGATCTAAATGATAATTTGATGCAATAGATGAATTCTGTAAGATATTACCAACTGATGATAATATTGATGATGATGTTGTTTGACTATCTAATGAACTATGACGAAGTAAAATAATTTAATGAATGATATTTTCCTTTTATATCTTTTGATGAAGATGATAATGAGGATTTCATTTAACCAATTGTTTAAATTCTCATCTAAATATTGTAGAATTTTCAATGTAAGATTATTTTGAAAGAATTCATGCCAACCAGTTAATAATGGTTTCACCATATCTCTAATAAATCCTATAAATTGATTTATCATTGAAAAGATTAAAAGAAAAAAGAAAGAAATATAGAGATGAAGAAGTGAAAAAAAAGAGACTAACAACAAATAAGGACTACTAGGATGAATTTATATATTCCCATTGATTTGTTGTAGACTGAAGCTAGTCAGTCTCTGTTGTTATATATACATCCAGTGCGGATTACCTCGATATAGCGATTCTTCACAAGTATCAATTTAAGTTAGATTGTAACTAGTAAGTGGAATCCAGGACACGCGTTTCGTCCTAGTCTAGTGGTGAACGTAGTGGTGTTTGGCACGAAACGGACTGAGTCCGAATCCCAGTGTGAACATCAACATTAGGATGCAGGTACATCCAGCCGACGACTCCTAAATAGGACGGAACGCGTCGTGGATTCCACTTGCTAGTCACAATCCAACTTAAAATTAAAACTAAAGACTACATTCTGTTATAACTAATCAATCATTTCAAACTTTGTTCGATCCGTGAATACTGTTTCATTTCTATCATATTCGAACACTACTAATCGGGGTTTCTTGAAGAACTCCAGGAATTATCTCTTGAAATTAGTCTTCAGTGAAGCATATTATTGAAATTAGTTTTTTTTTTAAATGGGGAGCAAACGAACAAGAAAAAGAAGTGAAAATTATGAAATGAGCTCATAGTTTTGAGGACAATAAACAATTAATTGAAGTTACACCACTATAGGTGACCTTAAAGCATATCCACTGAAAATTTCGGAAACTATAGTAATATAACTACTTTATAGGCCCTAAACAAAATGTTTTCATCATAACAGTTACTAACTTTCTAAACTAATACCGTGTCTTAATTAGACCTCAGTCGATTAGCCTTATACTTAAGCCAAAACATTAAATCACTTAACAAATCTGTAGCTTATTATTGAATAAAAGTAATTAGTACATAATAATCAAAATGTATTCATAAGAATATCAGTGAAAGCTTACTAGTTCAATTTAGCAGACAAAAACATGATCATTATACATTGAAGTATATGCTAAAAGAAATTCATCCAATACTAATTATAGTAATGGTGTAATAATGAATTACAAGAAACAGTTGTTTACTACATAATATATGATTATCCGTTAGTCTTTATACGCTTTTCTATAAAAGCTTGTTCACTGTATTCAAACAATTACACTAAGTATTATTAGAATTTATGATTGAGATAATTAAACAGAAGTACTATATAGTTAATTAGCAGTGTGTGTGTATATATATATACATATTTCACTATGTATAACGACAATTATGATAAATTGTTATGAGGTATTATGAAGATTGTTGAATAATATCACGAAATTCACTTGGATTAGACAACCATTGAAATTCAAGATTTACATGACAACTGCTTTTTGCCTAATGCAGAACTTATGTCCCCCAAAAGAGATTGAGACAAAGACCACTAGATGACAGTCAATAGTCTAAAGTTTAGGCAATCACCAATAGGCTTGAAGGTTCTGGAGTTGATCCTTGGTAAGCATATGGACAAGCCATTCATAGGAGTCCCAAATCAGGAAAAAACACATGTCTAGTGCTTTCAGGTTTAGAATACCTGCCTAACTCAGCTCAATTAGTGAAATAAAATTAAAACTATGATAAAATTTAATAGTTTAACAATTCAGCGTAGAAAATATTTTAAAGATTCAACATTTAAATTCAGATAACTGAAATATAACCACGGATCTAGTGAAGAAAAATGAGAACACCATTAATTTTTCATTTTCAATGTGATGATGGGTCCAAGCATCTTCGTCATGCATATTGTAGAAACTATGGTGATAACTTTAAATGTTTGGTATTATACTAAATTCAGTTTTCCAAGCTTCAGTCAGCTGTACTTCCTATCACTTTTTGCAACCGACCCATGGTTTCGTCAAATATGAGCTTCCCATCTAGACTAAATCAATGTGTATTTACAAACTTGCCTCCTACTGTAGTGCCGGGTATATATATATATATATATATATATATATATATATATTGCCTGTACAAAACGGAATCTATCGAAACACATCCTTGAACATTGTCCTATTTAGTTAAATAAAGGTTTGCATAAGTCTCTCAACAGCATAATCCTAGAACACCTGGTTAATTTTGGTTATGTAGATCCGTTAGAATCCCCAACTATAGTAATTTATTCAATCAAATGAAATAGCTCAAAATGAATGCAAATCAATGAGCGATTTACTGCAGAGGCGTTATAAGTTCACGTCTAATCTCTGTGTACAGAAGGCACTATATACAATCCCATATTCTACAGTAGCCTAAACACTTTTCTGTTTCCTAGTAATTGATTATTCTCACTACGTTTACCTCCTCTTCTCCATCAACAATGTTAAATAGCCACTACTATAACAATTAATGTTTTCCATACCCAGTCGTGTATCATATTTTTTACTAACACTTTGTTCATTACGTAATATTACCTTCCTAATTTTGTATTTTCAAATAATATTTGTTATTGCACAACATCTTTGTAGTTTGTCATTTCAAATAAATTTGTTAATTGTTTGGGTTGGATTGTAACTAGCAAGTGAAATCCAGAAAGTGCGTTTCGTCTTATCTAGGACTTGTCGGCTGGGTGTACCTGCATCTCAGTGTTGATGTTCACACCGAGATTCGAATTCAGTTCGTTTCCTGATAAAGGCCACGATGTTTACCACTAAGCTGCTGAGTCCAAACAGTCACACTTGTACAATGAACATATATATATATAATCAGAATGTGTTGGGATCTTTCCGTTGATCTTTCATGAACTGAAATTAATTGATCAGTTAAACTCTAGCTGACGAATCCCAATTAAATGAGACGCGCGTTCTGGATTCAGCTTACCAGTCATAATCCGACTCAAACAATACTTGAAAACTACTGCTGTCGAGGCAATCCGCTCAGAATGCCCATATGGAAACAGAGACTGATCAATTTTTAGTCCATGGTAAATCAACAAGAAGATCTAAATACAGTCTAATTATAAATTTGTTAATTATAGAACCACATCATAATTGTTGTTTTCACACCATTTTTATAGCTGTTGTAATTTCGTTTTCACTGTATATGTCAAACTAACTTATGTTAATTTTGACTTATTTTACATTATGACGTAACTCATATCTCCATTTCATAAGATACTATTTTCTACAAAGAGAAATTAACTATAATTATATTTAGATGACTTTAGTAAATGATATCATCAGAAAGAAATTTCTCTTCTTGAAATACTTTACTTGTTTCCTTAACAACAAAATGAATTTCTTTAGTTCTCATTTATAGTTACAGATTGAAAAACTATTTGTTTACCAAACTTATTAATTCAATACACTGATTTTTTTTTAAACAATGACAAGTATCTGTAGTCTTGGACTAACAAAATGACAGAAGCCAGATCTCAACCAATAGCAGTATATCAATCAACATAGCCGAGACTATAATTCAATGACATCATGGATTGATGTCACGACTTGGTTTAGTCATCAATACTAATTCATTCATTCTTTGAATGATTGTACGAGTATACGTCTAGAAAACAAATGGTTAATGGCTTCTTCTAGTTAGTTTTATTATAAGTAAGGTTGTTTCTACTGGATGGGGTTACTAACTCTATATTTAACTGACTTCCTTTATTCAGACTTGGGAGTAGCAGTAACCTTAGAAGAACTTCAAGTAAATTTTCTTTACTCATATATCAATAGACTCATTTATCTTATATTGTAAATAACTGATTGGGCGTATACAGAATATTAGCATTTATTAGTTGCTATTTATGAATAATTTAAGATTGACTGAGTCATATCCGGCATATTATTAATCTTTCTAACTTTCTATTGTTTTAATAAACATTACAAATTCAATATTTATATATATAACTTGAATGAAATATAAACTTATAAGTAGTATCATACATTTAGTTTCTTCAATAAAACAAAGAACTGAACTATTCAAAGTTAAATTATGCCTTATTGATAAATATATATCAATTAAGAACTTGTAAATTTTTATAAAAAATTCAATAATGTGATGACAGATAATTTACATTTTGTTAAGAGTAACATAAAATTAACTAATACATTTAGTTGCTAAGTTGCTTAAAATTGATAAATATGTCAACATTGTAGAACATCAATGTATTGTATTGATTTTTTTCTATCATAGAAAACTGATAGAAATCAAATAGAATTAGAATTTTTATAAGATTCAATATGATTTATGATTCTTTTTCTTTTTCCTTCAAACATTTTGATATTCAAAATCATTGAACTAAATGAATAAGCATTCGTGGATATAGTTTAAATGTATACAAACATCTCAACTCTTAATCATAAATTGTTGACCTTTCTGTTTTTACCCTCATTAACTACATAGATGCTAGTTTCTTTCATTTTTAGTAATCAACTATTAGCATCACATGTATTTGGAAGGGTAAATTTTCAAGTTCACTTTAAGTGTCAACTAAGTTAGCTGGTAAGGTATAGGCCTACTAATTATACTTTATTATAGTTTTTTTAAAGGCATCATTTAATATTGCAGACAAAAGTCTATAAATATTCGTTAAAAGATCTTTTGAAATTTGTTGAATTTATTAAGAATCTTAATGTGTTTGATAAAATTATGTATAATCACAAGTGCTGCAGCAAATGTAACGATGCATTCGCATCAATATGTATAAAGTGAGTGGTGAAACGCATATATTCTACTTAGAAGAGATAATCCTCAGGTGTACTTGAAATGCTCCATTAGGCTTTAATAATAAGATCGTTCCTTAGTCCACTTGTAGTAAACATTAAGAATAATAGAAGGGTTGAACTTATATAAAAGATATGGTAAGGACACCTTCATTGCATATTACAAAAGTTATAACCATGATAATTTATCAGGCTTAAATGAATGTCACCCATCCTTCATGCTCACACTGGGGAAAGAGACTAAGGTCTCATTCCTAGATATTCTGCTAAAAGGTTACTCTAAAGTGGTCTTTTCGTAAGAAATCTGCATGAACTAAGCAGGAGACTAATTATATAGCTCTGAACTAATGAACAAGATAAAACCTGTTCTACTGAAAGATGCATACACACATCTTGTATTGCAAAAGCCTAATTGATACTTAATATGACACCAGATTTATTAGCAGGAAAACAGTTTGTAAGAATACTTCTAAAGCTACCAACTTAGATTTTTTTTCTTACAAAGTTCCGCTTTCCTTTATTCATTTTTCTGTACATCCGCCTGTTATGTACTACTTCTGCTTTATCACACCTTTAATCTTCAGGTTATCTTTAATTTTTGCATTTGCATACATTCCACTAGTATTTACCTATTCAGTATATCATTATTGTGTGATCACTATTAATCCATACTTAACAACGCTTTTCATTATTTTCAATTATCTGAATGTATCAATCTCTGATAAGTTGGTCTTTGATTGGGATTATGAAATAGTAATCACTAGTTTCCACCACAAAATATCAAAATACATCACTCCAATGATTGTGCCGAATGTAAACTGAACTTTATGGATTCACATATTTCATGATACAAATAATAATTATTTTGTGGATAGACGACCTAATGGTCAGAACACCTAACTTTTAACTGATTGATAACGATTTCAAGCCCTACTCCATCTGTTTCAATTTTGAAAACCAGATGTGACAAGCTCTTATACAACTAGTGTGTTGATCGGAAGTGATTACATCAATTTGTATTTAGTATACTAGTTAGTCAGTCAATCAAAAGTTATTCTGTTTGTACGTCCTATTTATATGATAAATAACTGATCGACTTCAGAAATAATACAATTATTTAATACTAATAGAGTGGAAACAGAAAAATATTGAGAATAAAAGACCTCATGTATATACTAACCAATTTGTACTCTTGCTAAACTGAATTTTGTACGATCCATTGTTGGTATAGGCTGTAATGACCATTGAAAACGTTCTCTGTCACCCTTGACAAAATAATTCTGAACAAACACGTTTTGCCCATTCCATACATATTGGCCAAATTCGACACGGATTACTAATATCTGAACATTTTAAGGCCATCTATAATATATAAGAAAAAGTAAAAATAATAATAAAACCAGAATGCTAAAATTTGTACTATGAAATGGTTACGAAATTACTTTTGTTGCGTATACACAAATATATATGTATACAAGTGATAGGAGATAGTGTATCACGTTACCAGAACGAATAACGAGGTGGACTATAATTTCATAGAACGATCGGGTTATCTATAGTTTGCTTGGAAGTTGTTATTCATACATCCTGTATTGGATGTCCTATGACTTTCATAGTTGAATTTATTTCATCTGAAGTCATTTCCATATAGCACACAATGTATTTTGTATCTGACTATAACAACCTCTCTTTATGCACATGCAGGAGTTACATACGTACCTGTTAGTTGTGGGGGGAAGTATAAAGTATCTTTTTTTCTACATGATTCAACTAGTCGTCACAATAAATATGCTTAAATACATATAACTGTTAACTAATCAATTTTGAATCAAACTTCATGTTCTCAGGTCTGTTTTATTGTCGTCACTATTGATGTTCATGCTGACATTATGTTAAAATAAATAATGTTTAAATCAGTTACTGACGGGATGACACTGATTGTTAGTGGTTGTTTATTTATTTATATTTCGTCTAGAACCAATATAATCTAATTAGAGAAATATTAGTTTTCTGGTACTTGGATTGACCTCTTCATATAATTTAATTGGATATCTTCAATGTTTTTATGAATAATTGACAGAGAAACTAATGGATAACCACTGTTTGTCCCATAACAAATTGACTACAGAGTTTGTGAGTTTAAATATATAAAGCTAAAAGCGTAGTTCTTGTCTCTAACTAGAACAGGCAAATGATGGTACATTACAGAGTGATCATAAGATAAATCAAATGAGGCTAAAATATCATAAATATATAATAACCATATCAGTGTTTTGTTTGAATGACAGTGATTTAAATTTCGTTTAAAGTATGATTATATTAGGTTAGTAGAGAGCCCCTTCAACCTAGGTCTGAAGTAAGTATGCAAAAATCGATCCTCTCTGAGGACTCAATCAAATATTAGTCAAGTCCACAGTCTGTGAAGTATACAGCCGAACCTTCTATTATCTTAAAAGCTTTCAAAATATAAACTCTGTGATCAGTAACTACGTAAAAAATTGCAGACAATAATTAAATAGGATTTATGAAACAATTCACCCTCTGTCACATACCTGCATTATTAAAAGACGATCAGATAGAGTGTATGGTAACAGTGGATTAGCCACATGATAGTTTGTTAACTCCTGTAAAAGAAAACATTAAGAATAGAAAAGCTATGAAAGAGAAAACATCGTGCACTGTACTAGTGGAAAAAGTTAATGTAGACCCTTACTCTATACGAGCATGTTATTTTATGTAATGTTATTCAATTATACTACTTACAAGTAAAAGTTATTTTTTAAATCACGAACAATTAGCATTGTAGGATGAAGTGATTTCATTTAATTTATTATACTCTAATTCTTTCATATTTGCACAAAGTCATGTAGATAAGTAAACTGTTTTACTGGTTGAATGTTGAATATATCTTTCATATAGTGAATTCTGAATCACAATTACAAGATAATTTACAGACGAGAAGAATAAGTAGGAGAGGGAGGTCATGATGTAGAAGAGTAAGAGAAACATGAAGATAAAATAACGAAAATCAATAATAAATACCAAAATTAGAGGTAAGGTGATGATTACCATAGTGACAAAAATAGTTTGTGGTATGAGAAAATATAATTGTATTGAATTCTAACTTTATAAAAGAGCTGAAGCATTTTAATGAATAAGATTAAACCATGGAAAAGTGAACAGGCATCTGATTTTGGTACAGCAGTTTTCAAAGGTAATACGTATCCATGAGTACTGAAGGTATCGGATGTGACCTCTGGTGACATCATATATGTGAACCAACAAGAAAGTCCCATTACTATGTTAATGGAGCAGCAACGGTCAGCACTAACAGAAAAAACTGCAGAAAGTTATTTTATTACATACTCTATATCATTTTACTCAGATTTTACCGATTCGATAGAAATTAACTAACTATATATTAAATTGAAGTGGTTTTATAAAAATAGGTATTAAGTTTAGATGTTTGTCTTAGACATAGACTGATGTTAGTTTGGTACGACTGGAAAACATTGAGCACTAGACAGCTATTTAGTCCTAGTGTGGAGCTCCTAAGGGGTGAGTCCTAATCGATTCCACCAGAAAATCGAACCCAGGATCTTCAGGTCTCACGGAAAACGCTTATTCATCTGTACTATAGGCGTCCAAATGCCAGAATTCCCACTTTCATCAAATTGTGATCGAAGTGTTTCCCGGTTTTCACTAGTATTCAACTAACATAAATCTGCGACGAACACAAAGAACTATGTATTTATTGCTTAATAGTAAATGGGCATATTTAACCGATAATGAATTGAAACTTTTTTTATCTCAATAGTATTTCTGAAGTTGAGCATGTCACTGATTTCATCACTGTTGTTTAACAAAATCTTTATTCGTTGAAGAACTATATATGCATTTATATTTACGTAATTTAAAATTTGAAGCGATTTTCATGATAAGTTGCCATTGAAACCAAGGAATATTTAACAATCCTTTTAACTTAATATCCCATTTCATAGTATTGTGTATCCGCTACACTACGCGATTAAAATCAGTAGTCTCAGATACAATGTCTCACATACATCAACGTCACTATGTAACTGAAAGTTCTAAGTTTCATAAAATATAGAATTATGAATTTATTGATTATTTTAAGTAAACATGTTATTTGTAATCCGGTTCTTCAGATACACGAAACACTACTAATTCTGGGTGTATTTCGTTTCCCCAAACCCGGAAATTGTGTTTAATTATAGATACACATATATTCACGCTTTAAGATTCTTAAAGTAGATAAAGGTTTAGAGTTCGGCTAGGGTGTTAGTATTCCAAACATCAGCTGCTAAAATCTTTCACAAGACACAAAACTTTAAAGAAGCTATATGTATATATACAATTATTTGTCATCTAATTTATAATTGACTCATAATCATCATCATGATTATTATGTATGATATCGAACATGATCCTTCATGAGTGCTTCCAGTACTTCTTACTTTCACTAGTTGTTCAGCTGAAATCAATCCATGATGTTGACTATTATCAAAGTAACATAGAATAATCAACCTTAAATTAAATAATTCACCTTATAACTGTATTAAATAAACTTCACTTCTATTTCATTTTATCAATTCGATTCTACTGAAAAACAGTTTTCTTTAGCCTACATAGAATTCATTGATTTAGCATTGAATGGTAGATAGTATGTAATGAATGTTAGATTATGATGGTCATTTATTCAAATAGATAGATAATATTAAACTTTTAAACGAATCAAATAGAAGAAAATAAGAAAATGGAAATTTGGTCAAAAAAAATATTGTTGAGAAAGTAAGAAAAATATAAAAGGAATGAAATCATTATAAGATGTATTATATTAATATTATGTAATAATATAAAATGTAATGAGAGAAATACAAAAAGAGAAAACACAATGTAAAACTACATTAAACTGAACAATATTTTATTCTAGTTGAATTACATTTGCTTTTTCTTTTTTACTTACATCATCTTACAACAAACAGAAATAATGAAATTCCCAGTAACTAATGATCATATGAATATTTGTTGTTTGTATTTATCATTGGTTATTCTCGGTTAGACATCAATGATAATTAGAGAAAACTAAACAGTTTTGTTTTTATTTCTAGTATTTGACTCAATTTAAATGCTTAACTAATAACACTGCAAGGTTGAGGTTCAATGATAAGATCCCCATCCCGCTTCAATCAATATGTGATACACCTTAATGATGATCTATTCTAAAACGTTCAATACAAGGATAAAACAGCTGTACAGTGTTTGTGGGTTTTAAATTTCAGCTAAATGGGATGAATCTGCGACGGATACAAACAGCAAAATTAAAAAACTAATAACCACAGAAATCACCTCAAATTAACTATAAAATCCAAATGCTTAAATGTATGAAGTTGAGTGAATTAGATGTCAGTTAGATGTAAGTTCCCGATGTTATATGCGCATTGTGAGTGGATTGTCTCAATGTAGAACTTGATTAACAAGTTTTAGTATATTCGATATGTATGTAGCTTGCAGTGGTAGCTATGCAGAATGTTTTACCTTATTCAGGACACGTCAGATAGTTTCCTATGTGCTCACTTATAAACAATCAACATTTTTTATTATCACTGTTACATTTAATCTATAAGTAAATCACATCAAATAAATTCACCTTAAATTTTTCAAAAAAAATAACTTTAAATAGCTTAATGATAGTAATAATAAGTGAAAAATAATTTGTGAATTATACCTATATGGTACAATTAATCCACAGGAAGTATATTTTATAAGGAGTATCGATAATCTAGGGATCAATCAAAATGGAGAAAACAACTGACAGATTTTGTATAGTAGATTCAAAAATGACTAACTTTCATTTGATATCGTATGAAAAACTCAACAGAATTACCTTTTTGTATAGTTATCAGTGTTTATGGTTACTAACAGAAATTCTTATTCATCATTAAACGTTACTTTGTTTCAATTTTACTTGCGAATAAAGCGTACATAAGAGAAAAAAACATTTGTTCCAATTTACTGGTTTTATCGTAAACTCAAAAATAACTTCAGTAGTGATGAAATGAATGCGTTATAATAGAAAACGCTTTCCATATATTCTTCTTACCATATAAAACATCAGTAGAGTTATTTAACTTTAACTTGTTAGGTCGATAGGCGTACATGTAAATAAGAATTTCTTTTAAAAAAATCGTTATATGGCCTACGAAAATAAACCTTCAGCGGAAATATAATCTTACTCAAACAAACTGAAATAGTGTAGCGACATTGATAATTAAGCTTAATTAGCTGTATTACTTCGGCTACTAAACAGGTTTCATTTTATGCTACAATATACTAAGAGTATAATATAGGAACCAATGGAATTCGCAACTAGCGAAATACCACAGCTTAGTAGTTAATAATTCCATAGATTCGATGACATACTTTAACGTGTCTAACCATAGTATTTCTTGTGGTGTTAGGTGGTAGTAATACTTTCAGTTATACGTTTTGATTATTGCAATCGACGAAGGCTTAATAATTTCACAAACTCACCTAAAACCCTTACTAGGAAAAGTACAGCGTAACTAATGATCAAATACTCCTGTAACTTAGAGGACTTTTAAACTTGAAGCAACATTACACGTAACACTTAGACTAATTCGGATAGGAATAATCCTGCTTAGTTAACTTAACAAAATAACTTTATACATTAGTCGAAAACAAATTAAGTAGTATTTTAATCAATGCGAACTGGACTGTTTTATAAGCCACCTGACAACAGAAAAATTATCGTTCCTATTAGAATTATTGCTTCTAAATTTCGCTCCATTTTAATTTTTTATAAGAAAAATTATTACAATTTGAGAAGGAAACTATTCCTCGCTTGATTTACGTAAAAAACTAGACATATAATGCTAGGTGGTCCGTCGCAGTAATTTGATCATTAGCGTTCAATCTGCACAAAACGTAAAGGACCATACAAATATTACATTGATAAGTCAATGTAAAAATACACATGTATTTGTTACTCATAGAAATCAACTTAGATTTCACCCACTAGGTTAACTAATTCAACGATGTGCTACATGTTTTGATGTTAAATGACTAAAGCTAATCAACAAAATACACTGAACTTAAGTTTAATTGTGATTTGTCCATGTCGTTAAGTTATGAAAGCAATCTTTGTGGAACTAATGTTCTAAGAAAGCAATGGACTTAACTAACTGTTCAAACTACCCATATGAAAGATTAATATGTTCTAATTAACCAATCATCATCATCATCATCATCAAATACCAACTATTCCGTTGAGTAAGGTAGCTGCAAGTTTCTGTTGTGGCATCAGTATCTTGCAGGTTCCCGGAACATTACTCATCATTTAGCAGAAGTTTCTGTAATTCAAGTTAAGTTGTTTGATTTATTATCAGTTGAATGAAATCATAATAACAACAATTGAATTGTTGACTATCAATGTTAATTAAATAAGTAAAAAATATTTTATGATTTGAATAGAGATAAAAGAACCTACTTTATAATTCAACTTACTGTGAATTGTTTTCGATATACACCTTGATATGTAATATCGGTGGCTGGAATCAATTTCAAGAACCAATCATGTAGAAATCTCCTTTAAATATAAGAAAATAAAATACATTTTGAGTGTATATTGAACATTTGTGATAAATAAAAGTTGAAAAACGTTTGAATTAAAACAAATCATTAGTCTTAAAACAGCTTTTTCTTAAAGAATAGTCTCTTTTAAATCAATGTGAGATGCTTGAAAATGTGAATACTTATTTATAAGGCTCTAATGTTTTACATCTGAATGGATCATAAATGTTCATACTGTTCAACGATGATACTGACTGGTAAAGGAAGTAGTGACTAATGATATGATTATGAAGTTCTAAGTGCTGATCAGATACTATAGTCTATGTTTCAATGTGGAGATTAGTTTAAGTGATTAAAACGTATGAAAAGTGAATCGATATCAGATGGTCGGAAATATTTAGCACGGTTTTTGGAACGAAGCTAGCCTTGTTTGTAATCTTAAAGGAACTGATACTTTTGAGGGGTTAGAGTACACAACATCCATGTTCAAAACATGAGACATCAACAACGAGCTATTCCGGTAACAACTAACCTCTTATAGTACAGTGCTAGACCAACTTACTCACAATGTACAACAACTTATACCTCCATAACTACGAAAAGCAAAGCTTAAAGTGGTTTACACATCTTTGAACAACGAACGATGATTTCATAGGACCAACTATTTGTCTATCTAACAAATTTTAGTTTTAAACTTCTTAAAAACATTTCTGTTATGACAAAATATACGTATTTTTTTTATCACTTTTACCAATAAACAGACTAGTTTCTCTGAAATCAGGCTGATTATAATGTGCTAGAAGGTGAATCACTTCAAAACCGATCATCTAATTCACTGAAATATTGATTTATAAGACTAATGAAGAAGAGTTTAATAAATCGTCAGTAGCGATTACAAGGCCAGTTATTATGGGAATAGAACAGAAAACAGTAATAGAAACAATTATCCTTATCGAAACAAGGTAGCAATTAATTAGTTATTATTAAAGTTGAAATGTAGCTATCAGGGGGATTCACAGAACATGTTTAGTTTTATTTAATAGTAGTTAGATGGATGCACTTGTAGTGAGATGTTTAACTTCACACCACGCCATTGAACAATAAAACTTTAATTTAAAAAAAAAGCTTGTAACAGTATATTGAAGAAATAAGATTGAAATATGCTTATGGAAACAAACACGGTTCGATTGTATTCCTTAATATCATCAACGGAAAGATATAAGTTACCATAAATGTTATTGTTACTAAATATTACTAAGATTTGAGAGTGAACAACTAACCAATCTTGAAGTTCTAATGCTTCTGATAATCCATTTTCTTTAAGAATGCATAAGCCAACTTTTGCATGATGTTTTTCTAATACGGAAACAGACTAAATGTTCGAACAAAAAGAAAAAACCAAAATGAAATAGAATGCGAATTATTTTGAAATATACATCAGTAGCAACATTCACGAGAACTACTGTTCTCATCATCGAAATAAATAATTTAAATTGATGGGGGATACAAACAATTAAAATAAAGTTTACTGTTCAATACTTCAAAGTATAATAGTTGGAGAGAAATAATTTGTGTTACTTCCTCGGTAAACTAATTATCGCTCTCAGCTCAAATGGATAATTTAAGTGTTACTTTAATCATCATTCGAGGCAGTATTATAAACGCTTACTTCTGTATGAAATGACTTTCAGAGAGTCGTAAAGTTAACAAGAAGTTTATTCTGTCACTCTATAAGTTTAAGGCATAATTATTTTTCTTAAACTTGGAAAGATAAAAACTGGAAATGAATTTAACTAATAATAATAACTAAACAAAAAAATGCAATTATTAACTAAGTATTCATTTAACATTATGCAACAAATGTTATACACTATATACATGAAACATCTAATAGATAAACTTATACTTTAATTCATTTTCATTAAGTTAAAAGTATAAAGAATAGCTATCAACTGTTTTTCGGAATTAAAATAAGAACCATCAGATGTTATGCAGTGAGGAAATTAGCATATAAGTAGTGAGCCTAAGTTTAACATTTATCAATTTTAATTTGATATCACGAATTGATTTGAGATAGAGAATAATTGGAAACCAAAATGCACTGAACAGTTGTTTCGGTTTGGTATAGGACTCGTAGGCAGTTCGCATCCTCAACCCTACAGAGAAGTTCGGCCTTAACCATTAGACCACTGAGCCAGCTTCTAACAGTTGATATTTCTTAGTTTTTAATATATTTGAGCTACTTCATACATTACTACCGGTAGGTAACTGACTCACACACGACATAGCTGGACTCCACTGGCCACGTCTTCTCACTGGAACTCCAGTAATTACCTTCAGAATTTATTCACTGATGAGCTGATATTGATTGCAATTGGGTTTTGTGGAGAATGTTGAATTTTAATTTGATATCATGAATTGGTCTGAGTTAGACAACAGCTGTTCAGTGATCCCTGATTTTTAATCGTTGTCTGACTCAGACTAATTCATAATATTAAAGTGAAGTTCAAAAATTTCTAAAAGCATTCAGTTACAGTCACCAATTATGTTTAGTTTTAGTGAACCTGTAATACAGCAGCAGGGATGAACAGACTGATATAAAACGTTAAGTAGTTGTAATGAAACACACAAGTACACTTCTAAAAGTGCTTTATTTTTAGGTTACATCAAACTGAACGGTTTAAACAAAATGTATAATATGGTGGAATAATGAAATGTATACAAGATGCATAAAGTATGAATGAAATGAGTTTACAGAATAGTGTTAATGGTTGAATGCACTCTCCATAATGAAAAAAAAAAAAACTATTAGCATAGAGTTGTCATTGGCACATAAATCTAGTAGTATATACAGAAATGCTAAAAATGTGAAATGAGTTCATTATTACTGAATACATTTATTTAACTTTATCTCACGATAATAATTCATTTTTAAGACTGTATAATAAACTCCTTAAGAGATAAGTGGTTAAGACTAAACACTGTCCTAACCATGTCATACACTTGAATAGGTCGTTTATACTGTTACCTTATTCTGATTGTTTTCGTTTTTTTTTCTCTCTAGTTGTACATGATTATATGCCATAAACGTAAGTGAAATCTCACTGTATTACACTTTTCATCTCCTCTATGCATGAAATCCTAGTTTTCTTACTTATGGAAATTAAGTTGAAAATTACTGCATTCTATGCAATATTGACAACTCCATAACTCATGTGATGATGTGCATTTGCCACTTTCTATGTACATTTTAAAATCCTTACAACATTTATTAAGGGCAACTATATGCTTGCAGTTTGTAGGTATCATTACCAAGGTCAAACTTGATGGTATTCAAATGACTTATTTCACTTAATTCTCTCATTATTATTATCATTATTACCACGATATACTAATTCATATCATAACTTCAAGAAATTTGTCACCTCTTAATTGCAACTTAACTCTTACGTAACTGTCTTGACAAGCAGAATTCTCATAATTACTGTATTGGTTACTCAATAGACATTATGTAATCAACCAGTATGCCAACCCATTCACTTATCAGTTTGCACACTTTCAATATGATAATCACCTTATTCACTTTTATTTCTTAATTGCTTTGTTAATTAGTTGCAATTACACCCGATTTTGAACCTCGAAAATTATTACGCAACACATCACCAATCATTTGGTAATGATTTAAAACCTATTATAAATTTAGATATATATATATTACAATCCGGGGGGTTGTGGAGATAGTCAACTGTCAATTCGGATATCACGAACTGATCTGAATCAGACAACCATTGGTCACCTGGAAGCATTGTAAAGCTGTTTCGTCCTAGTATGGGACTCCTCAGCAGTGCGCATCCACGACCCATAAGGGATCGGACCCAGGAATGTCTGGCTCCGCGGCGAACGCTTATCACTGGACTACTGAGTCAACTCCTAACGGTTAATATTTCCAATTCAGTTAATTCGTGATACGTTTTGCGAGACTTTATCCATTGTCATCAGTATGTAGCTGCCCCACACCCGACACTGCTGAATAGTCCCGTACTAGGACGAAACAGCTGTCCACTGCTTCCAGGTGATTATTGGTTGACTGATTCAGATCAATTCGTCATATCAGGATAGACATATATATACTAGTATAGAGTTTTGATGAAAAACTAATTAAAAAAAATTTTTCGCTACTCATCCTCTTTTAATTTCAAATAAATTGAACACTAACTAGTGAAATAAGCAACGTTCCAATGAGTAAAAAATAAAATTTTTGATGTTTCAAGACTTAATGTAAGTCGTTTCTTCATAGAATAAGAAAATAATCAAATTAATGCAAGTCTAAATAATACAAAGGAATAGTTCAAAGTCAATAAATTTAGCACAATAAAAAAAGCATGTTTAATCTTGTTGAAGTTATATCATTTGGGTCATAGTCATTCAAACAAACACATTAGTGCGCATTTGTAAACTCTAAATGGTAATAAAAAGTATGCCGTGCGATATAAGGAAATGGAGATGGTGTATGAGTTAAACACGTTTGAAATATAATTCTATTTACACATGCGTTTGGATAGGCAGTTCATATTGGATGAGTAATAAGGCCTTCCTTTTTAACGATTCCAGTAGAGACGGTAATTTTTGTAGAGATTGGTATTTTAATTGATTGAATATGTCACTCTCAATTGAACTATTATAATCAGCTCATTAATGACTAACTCCAGAATGTTGCTGAAGGTCTAATGACTAGTGAATTTCAGACTTGTCATGAGTCAGACAGTTATCACCAATGACAATGGATGATTGTCACACTATATATCACAAATTGATGGAAGTGAGAATTCTACCATTGAATGCTGACCAACTGTTGTGGCTGGTTAAGTGGTCACCAACCTGAAGGTCCTGGTGCGCGCACTGCTGAGTAGTTTCACACTAGAACGAAAAAGATGTCCAGTGCTGTCTGGTTTTCATTGGTATCCTGCTAACATCAATCTATTACATATCCAATCAATTAAGATTTCAATGGAGTTTAACAATCTATAAAATGCTTCAGCTACCCATTTTCCTTTCTAATTAAAGAAACCTATTTTGGATTTACAGGATTATTAAAAGGTCGTTTTATGTAGATTGCATATTGTTTGACATAAGATTATTTCTGAAAATAACTATTTAATTGATACGCTTTCACTTATAATTAAACATTGATCGCATATCTTATCCTTCACAGTTTTAATAAATTTGTATTAAACATTCAATTGAAATAGTCAATGATCTACATCAATCCGAATAATGTACACTCTTCTTTCTAACAACCTGTACACCCTTGTATATTGATGTAAACTAATTTCAAATTATATAATACGTACATGGAACATTTACAATCTATATTTCTACTATTCAAGTTACTTTTATCTGTGCTAGTGTAATCTGTAATAACAAATGAATAATATACACTACATTAACGTAAGCTTTATACCCTAACTATATATATGTCCCCTATATAAAATTTTAAAATGATAATTAAAACTATCATTAACACCTTCGAACAATTACGATATGTTTCATCTTCATTTAAATATAAATAATCAAAACCGATTTGTACCTAAATCATACATATTTCAAAAGCCGATCTTAGCTACATAGAGCTAGTTAAAATCTGGTGCAATCTAACAAGTGCTTCGTCATGATTGGTAGTATTCTAATTGATTTACATTAATTGATTACTTAGTATCTACTAATATCATGTTTGTTTAATTCAGTAGTGTTGATGGATCATGCTGTAGTATAACTACTAGCCAACTTAATTTGACATTGGGTGTATTATGCATTGATGTTACGTGAAATTTGGTGAAAACGGAACATTAATTCCTTCAGAATAGTAGGCTAATCTTACTGACGCGTACCAACTATCATAAAAATTACGCTAAACAGAGTTTCCTACAGGTTACCTTCAATCACCTAGCATGAAGACTATACTTACCCAGTGCCTCCTGATTTACAACAACTGTCTTACCTAGATCAATCGGTGATATAAAATTGAAGTTAAACAATCGCCACAGCAACCAATTATAATCAATATAAGCTCATTAGTAACTAATTTCATGAGGTAATTTCAAAGCTGTAGTAAGGAAGATGTGACCACTAAAATTCAACCATGTTGAGTCTGTGACAGCTAATATTTATGAAGTAGTCGTGAAATATATCATGCAATAACTAAAGTTAGAAATGTAAACCAGTGGAGGCCAGCTTCAGTGGTTGATAGGACAATGCAAAGTGTGAACGTCGAAGGCTAAAAACTCAGCGGTGATATGGATGCGCACTGATGAGGAGTCCTATTGCTAGGGAGAAAACAAATGTAAAGCAGTGAGAAGTAACCTCTAGAATAAGTAACTATTTGTTTACACTCTATCATTATTCTGCATTTAAGTATACTTATATTTGATCAGTTACAGTAAAACCAGTATAAAACTAACTATGGCGACTTGGTTACTTAATTATTTGAAAGCCCTAGTTGGTTCGTACGTGTGTATTGTTAAGGAGTCTCATAAAAGGGTGTAACAACTGTCCAGTACTTTCTGACTTTGAATGGTTGTTCAGTCAAAATCAGGCTGTGATTAAAAACTCCAAATATCCATCACCTTATTCTCCTATAAGTAATGTTCATATTTAAAATTCTGTTATACTTAATCTCAATTAACTTGTACAATAGTTAGATACCATCAAAATAACATGATATCTCAAAATACAAAAACATTGGAAAAAGTACAGAAATATATTCAGCCAGGAGGATAAAAATATTATTACTTATTTGATAACAAGTAGCATGGGAGTCACTTACAAAGTAAAAATATTACTACAAATCTATGTTCTAACAATCGATGCCAGATTTATCGATATATCTGTCAAGAATGTATCTATTCTCGACCTATTAATCCATATATATTGCTATGTGAAAGACGATCGAATTCTATCAACCAATTTTTCAATGTGGTTAATAGTCCAAATAACTTAACACTGCATGCGCTGTGTTCAAGTGATAAAGGTGTATCTGCGGATCATACAAAAAAGTCGTTCAAATTCCATTATTAGTAAAGTTCAGACAAATATCAACTTGGTTAGTACTCAATGATGAAAAGATTGTTGGTATTTTAACTAGATTAAAGACCAACCGTGGCCCAAACTGATTAATGGCAACGTTTCTAAAAGTGATACTGGATGATGTAAGTTATTTCTTGCTAGCACGAAAATTAGAAGACAGTGATCTTGAGTGTTGTTAGAGGTATGTGAGCGACCATCACTTCCCAGTGGCCTACAATATAAAACAATACTTTTTCTTCGCGTATCTGGAAAAGGAATTGAATTAGAGGTAATCTAGACGATCTGAGGGTGTGACCCTAGCTCTAAAGAGAAAACTGTTTGAGGCCAGTCACAAACAACATTTTTACAAGTGGCTTTTTGTGTGTTAGCTCCCGTACTTGGAAATATTTTATCACCGGGGATGGAAGTCTGTAAAGTACAATGAAGTGTTTACTTTTAGGGTCAACCTTCTACAACTTCCTCTCCTTCTTCATTGAAAGGCAGAATCGCTTTCATGTTGGTTGTCTGAGGGAAACACCTTATTGCCATTCACACCTCTGTACAGTAGGCCGTACGACTTCGCCCTCGGACCTTAGATTTACTGTTTTTAATATCACCACTCTTAAACCAACCTATTTAGCATGCTAAGACCATGGTAAGCTTGTTGCAGTGGTTAAGTACTAATCCTAAGTCAATGGCTTATTACTAATTTCCTCTTACCATGTAACGTCCAGATACATAGTGTGTCATATTGTTTATTAACTTAGATTAATGATCCTATTGTGCCTTTGTCGATAGAATTAGGTCAGTACTAGAAATACCAGTTTGCTTAATACACAGTAATTAATGAGTTTAACAACTATAGGTATACATACTTAACTATTCAGTCAGACTCTTTAACAGTGACAACTAATTAAATATTTAGGCTTAGAATAGTAGTTCACGATTAGTAGGCTTTGAATCATTTAGTAACTTAAACATCAACAAAAGCTTGAAAGGAAACATAAACAAAAATAAGTTCATAGATGTAGCACAAATGTACATTAAAAAAATAACGTTCCCTGTGATATTATTATATAATTGTTACTTCATCTCAATTTATCAATTACAGATTCATCTACTTGACTTCAAAGTACACTTAAAATATCAGGTCTAATGATACTATTCGTTCAGTCAAACCAAAGTAGATGAATCGGTGTTCGAATCTTATTTCAAAAAATGTATTCATCTATATTGATTAACATTTCATCTTTTATCTAAATAAACAATAAATATGATGTAATATGATAGAAATTCTGTAGATTGCACTAACATCTTACATAATGATTACTTTTACATAGAATACATAAATAAAAACATAAAAGAAACCTTCAATTTCAATTGAATATTGAAAACAAATAAAGAACAACACAATAATAAAACAATAAAAATAGATGAATATCATACCGGAAAAATCAAACTCATCATTTAAACAACAAACAATCAAAATAACAATGTCACATTTAAAATTTCAAGTTGTATTGCATTCTTTTTTGTTTCATAATCAAAAATTGTTGAAAAAGAAAACAAACAACAATAAAAATCACAAGAAATAATCATGATAATATGTACGTCTACTGTAAACAATGAATAATTCAATGTTATCATAAATTGATCATATGACAGAAATGTATAAAGATGCAAAACAAGAATAAAATACTAATTCAAAAGTAAAATGATGTAAACACAACATATGGTTTTGTTGTTGTGAAAAAGCGGAGGATGGAAGAGTATGTATGTGACATGAGGGGAAGGTATCTAGTAACCTAACCATATAATACGTTAAGTATGCTATGAATAAAATTAAAACTATAATGTTGTTTACTAAAAGATTGTCAGTGAATATTTTCTTCGTCTTTTAAGCATCGATTCAATATACATTTTGAATCAGATATAACATCAGTTGAATGTTACATCATGTTAGAAAATAATATCTTAAATGATAATGTAATTAGTGTAAATAACTTAAAACTAGTTAAACATTACAACTGACTAACTTATTAACTATATTGAAATATATTTTCCCCTCAATTTCGATTCCTAAAAAAGATTGATTGATTTTATGAAGAACATCAGAAAGATATCATCATGGTAACTAACATAATACTTACAAGAAACGTAATGCATTTATATGTATATCAGTTAAAAATGGAATAGTTCTTTTTAAAAAATGTCTTCTTTGTCAACTCTTCTCATACAATCAATATGCTTGTAAATTCAGTAAACCAAACTCTTTATAGAAGAATAGACTAAAAGCAAGTAAAATATATTACATTGTTTCTGCGCCTATGTGTGCGAGAGAGTGATTGGATAAATGTATGTCTAGTATATAATGAACGAAAGCTTTCAACTGCATAGTTTAATAGAAGTAAATCGACTAATTTCATATTAGATACTACAATTTTATGAAAGAGGCTTTATACAGATATATACAAAGTATGTTTATAACATCAATGTGTCAATAACTTCGAGTAGAATGACGATATATAAGATTGTATACCAATTTAACATACTAATAATGAAGTCATACACTTTAATGATTTATTGGCTTGATTCACCTTTAGCTCGTAGTTTAGCACGGAACATAGAACAATTAAGTAATGATATATATATATATATATATATATATATATATATATATTCATCTTGAAATGTTTGACTCAGTATAACCACTTTACGATAAACTTTTAAAATATACAAATTATCGATAGAAATGAGGTTCATGTGACGTGGTTTACATTGGTTGGATGTCATTGAACCTCAGTGTTAATGTTTTCAGTGAGACTCAAACTCAATTCATTATGCCTTAAATACAAACACGTTACTTAATGAGCCATTGACTCCGGCTAGACACTAACATTTTTAACGGTAATGATGATATTAAAAATGGTTTGTAGTATGCTATTGTTTATGTTTAGGAATGCGAATGATTATACTCTAATGGTGTATGTGTAATCAAAGTGATTGTTTAAATTCAATAGCCTAGTGCATAATATGTGTGGGCTAGTGTCTGAATGTGATAAGTTCGATAGTGAATGAAATGTCTATTGTGGATTCGGTTACCATCCACAATCTACCTAACATACACTGCTATTGTATAAATCATAAGTACAAGCACTACTAGCCTATTCTCTTAGATAAAATAAAACATTCTATTGTTTAGCTTTTATTTCACATATGACCAATTTTTAAATAAATCAATAAGTAGAGTAAAAGAGAAGAAGAAAAGTGAATGCAAAAAAAGTAGTGACTGATCCATAAACTGGTTCAGGGAAATTCATTGTTGCAGCAAAAATACAAAAAAAAAAAGAGAAAACAAGATTAATTTTTGGAAATCATCAAGATAGAATAGAGAAATGAAGAGCAAACACGAATCTATTTTACAAAAGAAGCTAATAATAATGAATAGTTGAAGTAATGTACAAATAAATATGCCATAATTGAGTGTAGTTTCAAATTGTCAATTTGATTACTTTGCAGATTTCGTATTGATTTTGGTAAGGTACTATTAAAAACCAAGGAGCAGTAAACAGCTGTTTTGTCCTAGTATGAGACTCCCCAGCAGTGAGCACCCCAATGGTTTTAGGTTGATGATCGCCTAACCCTATACATCACTAGGTTCTACATTAAATGTTAGAAACCCCACTTCCATTAATTTTAGATATAACACAACAATCATCTATTAACATTAGTGATAACTGTCACACTCATGACAAGTCTAATCTCTATAGATTACGACTTCTCACATGAACTTCAGGAACATCCTAATGTTAATCAACAAAACTCAATACCCATATCCACAAAACCACCACTTCAAACTTCGTATTGTTAAAGCAAGAAAGAGAAGTAAATTCAATAACTGGTAAAGTGTTATCCTATTGAAAATCAAAATTATTAAGGATTATTACTGTATCTTGATAATAGTAATAATAATAATAACGATATTTGCATCAAAATTGGATATATACAGAGAATATAATGCAGTTAACTAAATTACTTTGCTATTTGTACTCGTAACAAAGTGATCACGGTGTGATACTAATGAAAATAAGGGAACACAAGAGAGCATTTTATCTTAGTTTGACAATACTCAGTAATGTTTACTTACAACCTCATTAGACAGAGCCTAAGACCTTCAAGTCTCATAGCAGACATTTAACTTATCAGTGACACTAAAACAGAGTGAAATTATAGGTTTACACAAGGAATACTAACTAATTTAAATCAGGCCTTCAAAAGACTGTCGTGACCTAATTAATAATATTCAGTTTCTTAGTGACCTACTTTAAAACTTCCTCGAAATTCTATTAACAAATCAAGATCAGTGGAGTTCAGATATGCCAGGTGTGAAACAGTTATCACTAATGGTTTTAGATGCTAGACCAGTGTTACTGACGGATAAACGTTTGCCGCAAAACCTGAAGGTTCTGGATTGAACACTTAGTGGGGTCGTGTGTCCACCAGTGGGAGTGCCATACTAGGACGAAACAGCTATTCTTACATATTGTAACAAATGGTTCTGGTAAACTCTTTATTCGCATTACACTATTCAAATATATGCACTGATAAACAAAATTAATGATTCACAATTGTCTATATATTTCACAGTAATTTTTAGAGGAAATATAATGTGGAAAAGTTAGAGTGTAACGAAGCATGTAGTAATAATCTTGTAAGAATAGATAAACTGATTAAGTGGAAAATATACTTTTTGCTACTTTATTAGCTGGATTTGTAACGTGTAGTAAATAAACATGATATTGGTTGCTACCTAGTGACCTATCAGTGTAAACAACTCGATTTGAGAGGCTATCACCTTAAGCTCAAAGGGCTGTGTTAGCACTTTTGAAAGTGATATATCAATATAGTATGCAGTACAGCTAGGAGTACTAGTTTACCCAATATACAATTACCATTTTCTGATGAAAGGAAATTAACAAAGAATTCAAGTCTAAGGCTTTCCAGTTGATTCATTCCAACAAGCACGTTTATAAAGTTGCATACTGCTAAGCATACAATATTGCCGAATTTTAAGTTTTCCCATTATGGAAGTAATTATTGTCGGATAAGTGAAGTGAGTTGAATTTCACTCGTATTTACTTTATAACAAAAGGACAGAAATGTTTTCCACTGTGAGATGATTCAATGAGTTATATTACTGTAAATCACAGACATATAAACAAAGGTATTAAGTCAAACAATCCGGTTCTGTCATTCCATACTAAATCATATCTACTAATTCATTTCAAAGTATTATCTACCTCAATATGCTAAATAAAATGAGCTTTAAGAAAAAAGATTGAAATTTGTCACTAAGTATAAGTATTTGAACATCTGAAGACACTTTTCATAAGGTAGCAGCACTGAAATACACTGTACAATGTTTATCTTGCTTGTCAGTTGAATGTAATTTCATACTACTATTGATATTGTTCCACATTGAGACTCAAGATGAACATATTCCAACGTGAACTGATTAATTATAATCTTAAATATCAATAGAATGAAATAACAAACTTACATCAATTGCTTATTAAAATGAAACTGTACAATTTACAATAAATCATTATTACTTACTTTATATAAATCAACTAAAAAATCCCCAGTCTTCTCCAGATAAGATTGATTTACACCAGGATGATCGGCATCATGTAAAGCGGCTGCTAGTAGACTAGTCAAAATTTCTATTGGACTTAAATGAGCTGAAAGCTGGAAAAAAAAGATTTAAAATAAAATAAAGTGGTTCGTTCAGATTTATTTTTATTTAGATAATGATGATTATAACAAGAAAAGTTATGGAAATAAGGACGTGTTATGATGAGCGAGTGATTTGGATTTGTGAAACATTGAGGACTAGTTTTTTTCCTTCCATGAACTAATTCTTTCACCGTGTATCATGTTATGTATATCCAGACTTTTCTCTTACTAGCACTGATGTAACTACTTCTTCTAATAATTTGGTGTTCATCCTGCTATGATAATGAGATGTGGCAACTTGGACGGATAGATATAAGTTCCAGATTTTACGTCGTACACACGAACATATTTCCGCCGGTTATTTTACATATTTTAATTGTGCATAATACGTTATTTTAGCATAGAAATATTTGTAAACTTTAAGTGATGTCATTATTTGTTGCCATCTTCCTTATGGCTTATAAATTACACTCACTGCTCATTTTTGTATAATCCATGCCCTTGTTATACATCGGTGTTATTTTCTTATTTGTCGTTGTGATAAATTTTGTATATAATTGTGTAGCTGTGTAACTGATTCAATGCAATTTAATCTTCCGTTTGATGCTAGAAACGACCACTGGATACTAAGAGGAATTACCATTATCCAGTAACTACTTGGAAGTTATTTTATCAGTTGGTCACGTGAAAGCCGCGTGTAATTGGACAAATAAAAACTAATACCAGTCAACAGAGTGACAATATATATATGAGTAAAAGAGTTGTTTTCACAAGTATAGGGGGATTTTCGAAGACCAATTGTAGCTTAATATTAAGGAATGACTTTAGTTTGATAACCAGTGAAAAACTATGGAACACAAGATAGAATGAAACTTCTTAGCAGTCTTCACCTCACTAAATGAAAGTCAGTGATTTCAAAAGAAATTCCTCTACAGAGATTATGACAACGCAATAATATGAGTTAACTGAAGTTATATATGTGAACTAAACGATCTCAGTTCGTTTAGTAAAACAATAGCACACACATGACATAATAGTCCTAGGGTTGTTCTCTAATAGAACCGTGAGTGCTCAGAAAGGATTACGTACCAAAAAGTGATAGGTCATCAGTACTCATTGATTTATGTTTTCAATTTCCCACACTTAATCCGCAACTTTAAACAAAGAAATGATCAGTTAAATTTAATAGAAATAAAAACTAAAGCAAAGTAAAAAAAAAAGTGAACTGTTCTGCTGAAGATTTCGTCACAAACTAATATTAGCTAGATAAATATTGAAAAATGTCAGAAGGCACTTTAAACACTAATCCCATGATGGTTTAATTTAGCGGTGATGATACCATTAAAGTTTTTCACTATTAAGTAACCTATATGTAAGCCCTTTATGATTATACCATTTTCTTAAATCTAAACATTTGAGTAAGCCAATAAAGTTTATGAACATTTTTTGTACACTGTAATAATAACTTTCTTAACAAACTGAAATCAATTGGATAACACTCAAAAAATGTATCACTGTGTTATAACGTTAGAAAAAGCTGTTATGATTAATGCGTATAACCAAGTAGTTGAGGAAACCTTGTGCGCACGAAGTCACAATAACAAACACCAATAAAAGTTTCTAGCTGTTCACTGAACATCTGAGCAATGCCTGCTTAGTCTCAAGTCAGAAATAGGAAGAACATAAGATTGACGAACCAACCAGACAGAATCAGATAATATTTCAGACATTCCTTTATATATACTTAAAATTGAACTACACAGTAAACCAATTAAGAATCTAACATTAATATGAAACAAAGAAGATAGTGTTAGTGAATAGGGGTAACTTGTACAAAACTAGCTAACTATAGATCATTGTAAGAAACATTATACTAATATTAACTATAGTAAACGGGAGGATAGGGTAAGAGGAACGTAATAATTATAGAAATGAAATGTTTACACTACCCACAATTAAAATAATTACAATAGTCATCTAAAATATAATTCTATAAGTTTGTTACTCTTCTTTAGTCGTCCAACATAACACATTGACGAACAGATATTTCATTTAACGACTTAGAACTCATAATTGATGTAAATCCATGTTTATCAGAAACTGCTGTAAATTCTATGCTATTTAATGACATTTTTAACATCAATCAACTTACAAAATAGTGCGACTGTCAAAAACTATGTCATTGATAGATATTTGATTCAGTTCTAAGTCAATTTACGCCAAACGTCACAACTTTTCATGATAATGTGAAGGAATTCCTCACAAAATTGGTCCATATCAGTAGAAATACTGATTATTATCATTATTATTTAACAAGTCTGTGGAATTCCCGCTGTAATGAATAGTGGATAGCCACTGCGAATTGAATGTCATTCTATTAAGTATACTTTTGTTATCTTTACTTTTGCACAATTTCAATTGAGTAACGATGCGCAATTATTTTAAAAAGTTATCCATTAATAAATGGGTAACATCAGACAGTGAAATCTAAGATTAAAGTGGAATTTATATCTAACTGAATACTAAAATTCATCATAACTAATAAATTGCAATGAAATAATTTATGTCCTATTTTGGGATTTGTCATGTGGATATACCTACATGTTTATGTTCGTGTTTACAAACTCAGAACCTCTTGTTTCAATGAATATCAAAAATAAATGAACATTCACTCTAGAATATCAGTAGAAGAACTCTTCAAACTCATACTAACTACAGCATAATATGAATTTCTAACACTCATTTTTAATCACATCCTAACCATAGAAATGATAAAAGTAATCTGAGTCGATAGAGTATGAAATAACAAGAATAAAGAAAATGAAATGAAAATAATTGTCTATAAATAGAAGAAAAAAGATGGCAAGAAACAGTAATTTCACTCAGATAACATGAACAGTTATAATTAAGTTCACTAAGATACAATGAATAAATAGGTGAATATATATATATATATATATATATATATATATATATATATATATATATAGATAGATAGATAGATAGATAGATAGATAGATAGATAGATAGATAGATAGATAGATAAAACGAATAGTTTATACAATTTTGCTTAAGGGCCAACTAGTTTCATGAATGATCAAAAAATTGAATTAGGAGAAAGGAAATATTCGTTTTCTCAGCTGGAAGAAAATCATGAAAAAGAAAAATGCGCGGAGGAAAACCTAAAGAGAAAAGTGAAATGAAAGCAAACAATCAATAAAGATATGTTACATTACATATCGATACTAATTAGACGACCAATGAAAACTAGAAGACATTAGATAGGACTATTCAGAAGTAAACACCCGCAATCCACTAGGCTTCGACTTTCAAGACATATGGGATGTATTTACTATTCAAACCACTGAATCAGAATCTAACAGTTAGCATTGTCAACATCATTCAATTGTAAATGCTACCCAATCATCAACCACTGCTGATTGTGAGCGAATCTTCATATCCGGCGTGACTGGAGCTAGGTTCTAATGTAATTAATAAAAACCAGGAAAAGTATCTAACAGCTTTTCATAAAATCTTTATAATTCTCCACCGATGTACACCTATACAAATACTGGATTTGGACTCGAAACCTCATGCTCTTACAGTGATTACAATATCCTTCAGCTTCATGGTTGTCATCACCATTTTTAATTCAGTTAGTCCACAATATGTAAGCGCTATTCTCATTGCAGCCTGTCGTCCGAGTTGAATGGCTAGAATTCCGTGAATATACAAGTTATTCATTAGTAATCGAACAAGATTAAGTGTACGTTGTGAAGCTGTATGAATGGTTAACTCATGTACCACGTACGAATTTCTATGCCCCGAATGGAGTGGGGTTCGGATTTGCAACCCGGCAGTTAGGAACTAAACTATATAAGCACTAGACCACTCCTTGTACAGTCATGTAGTCTTACACTATGACAAATAGATATTCGGTGCTCACTGACATTCATACTTACATTAACTTTTATCAGTTTATAGACAAAGCTCTCAAAAATTGAACAAGTTTCTAGTAAGCTAGCTCTATAGAAGAAAAACAAAGAATGCAATAGTCAATAGACATTTGTTAAATACATAATAATCATGAAATTTAGTTCCTACTTCTCATCTGATGAAGACAGATGAGTTTAAACTCTAGGGCAGTGAACATATACACAATAAAACTTAACATCTAGGCAAGGAATGCTTGTCTTTCACACACATATATACATATGTATAATCAGATAAAACGTTCGTGCCTAGTAACTTAGCCTAAGAAAACAGACATGTCACTTTATCGTTTATTATGTGAAAAAGAGAGGAAGAGAATGTTTTCTAGAGTGATTTCTTAAAATTCTTTTAATTAAAATATTACACAATAAAAGTAACTGGAATTAAAGTGAAGATTTAATTTTCGTTTCTATAACTGGACAAAAATATAGTTGAATGTTTCGCAATTGGTTCGATGAATAAAGATTTGCTTAAGTATACGTTTAAGGTAAGAAAATAAACTTTACAAGTAACATATTATCAATGCTGAATTGTAATTAGTAATGGTGCTATAAACTTGCGTGATAATGTTTGTAATAATAATCCGGTTAGAATGTGCAGATATTTATGGAGACTGGTCAACTCTAGTTCTTCATATCAGGTAACGAAAAAATGTAAACCATTACAAATATTGTCATGGTTTTTTTTTCAAGTAGATAAGAAATTCAATTGATATTATCATACTGCATATAAATTTTACTAATAGGTGTTGAGTAAATATTCCTTCCACCTGATCCCTTCTCAAGCTACACTTTTCCCAAATGATATTTTATAAAAGAAGTCATTAACCTAAGTTTCATGCTGGCCAGTGTGCATAAGCGAAATGTATCTGCATTTTTAAAGGAATTATTGAACTTTGTGGTATTTAAGCTTATGTTACTAAGCTTCACAGTCATAGTAGTCATCATTGAGTTATTCGATGTATGATTGATCTGATGTAGTGACGCGATACTGATATTGACTTAACAATGAGTACGCTATACATTCAATTTTGTTTAACCAAGCAATTTTGTGATTATTTACTCCATTTTATCATTCGCTGAAGAGTTATTTTACAACCAGAAAGTACTATTGTTCTTGTTTCATTATAAATTGACTAAATATGAAAAAAGTGTCCTAATTATTAGTTTTTACCTTAAAAGTACTGACTGACATGAGTTGTTGTCTGTATATGGAAACAAAACAGCATTTCCATATGATTCACAAGTATATTAAGGTTCTCAGTTTCACTTCTTTAGATTTTATAAGCTAAATATCTCTAGTTCATGAATTCACTTATATTAACAAGGATCTATTTTAACCGTTTGAATCATTTATATTGTCCTTTTAAGATTCAATATGACATCTATATTATTTGTATCTATAGATGTTACTAAGTTGACAAAATGATAATATGATAAAATAATTTATGATAAGATTTCAATAGGTTAGCATATCTGTGCATCCCAAACGTGCCTATTATCCAATCCATTTCTAATGGAATAGTTTATCTAAGAGTTTATATTAAATAAGCAGAAAGTAAAGGAACTACTTATTAGCTAGTGTTATCACTACTGTTTGTATCAATTTAAGTAAGCATGTGGAATATATTTCCATGTTATTCCATTCCTGCTCGATGACGGGATAGTATTCCTTCCTAAAAATGCTAATTAAATAATAGATGAACAAGATTACTTTTATATTTGAATCTATAAAAAGTAACAAGCAACTACATAATCCCTGGTTATATTATAGTTTGATTGTGAGCCTATTTATAATCTAACACATTAATTAGAGGTGGTAGAAAGTTGTAACTCAAGAGGACGGTTTAGATTATACTGCGTTCTCTGCAAGATACCTACAGTTTGATCAGTAACATCAATAACATAAAATTTACGTTAGAAAAGAGTCAAACGACAAACTACCATTCTGGGAAGTGCTGATCATCAAAACTAATACAGGAAAACTGGAGCGTACCGGGAATCCACTAACACTGTTATGTTGGACCACTAAAGAAGAATAACTAACTATCAGAACTACATTTTGGCAGACTTTCAGTTGCGTAGTTGTGTGTAAAGTAAATATTTTGTTTCCTATCATTGTCATGCCCAATCCTTCCGTTTAGCCTATTTTCTGTTAGTATATCATTCCTCTTTAATGAGCCACAGTTAACTGACTGTGTACACGTTACCTCAATTCGCTACCACTGTCTCTCTTGTTTTGTATTAATGTTAATTCCTTAATTGACTGGCTGCGTGATCTGATTTGTATATATATAAAGGAATGCTTAAGATATGATACAATTTGTTAGGTTGGTTTATCAGTGCATGTTCTTTTTATTGTGGCTTGGGATTCGGCAGGTACCGAGTAAACATACTAGGACCAACTAAGCACTCTCATTGGTGTTTGTTATTACAATTTTGTGCGCACAAGGTTATACCAATTAGTCAGTCATACTTCCCCATAATAACAGCTTTCTGACGTCATGACATATTTGGAACAGGGAAGACCGTGAAAACCATGCATCGATTGGCCAAATAGTCAACATGATCAATTCACTAATCGAGTAATCGGTCTCACGTCCGAGTCATAACAGTTGGTGACATAACGTCTTCAGACCGAATTCTCGGTTACGATAACACTAGTCCAACAACTCGCAAAATCAACTGCCTGCAAATTCTATTCTAGATTGTAAACACATGCAGCACACCTAATGAATGAAGAAAAATCGCTAGTGAAAATTATTCGAAATAACGGGTATTCACGCAACATTATCAAGAAATATCTCTCAAGAGCACCAACAAACACCAACAAATGGATCACCCTACTACATTTGAAAGATCTATCATTAATTACAACAAGACTATTGATATCGATAGGAATAAACGTTACTTACAAGCCAACGACTTTACTACAATCAGCCTTAAGCAAACTAAATAATAAGATAACGAAAAATACAAACCGAACGTTATCGGTAAAATAAACTGCACCAACTGTGATAACCATTACATAAGACAAGGTGACCGAACTCTTTATCTCCGCCTACATGAACATCAATTAGCCGTCAAATTTCACACCATATCTTCTCCTATACTAATACGTACTGACAATTATGGACACAGATTTGACTGGGGAAACATCGTGATTTTAGGCAGAGAAAACATAAAGAAAATTAGCATATTTATAAAAGCTTGGTATTCAGGTCAATTGACAATCAATGGATGTAATTTACCAACCAATTGGAAAACTAATAAACAACCACAATACAATAAATCAGGTCAAAAGAGAAGAAAAAAAAAGGTTTTAAAAAAACTTTTGGACAAGTGTTAACAACAACTAGTCAAATTCAAGTTCAACAGAACCAGTTGCTACTCGCTTGTGGAGAAAATCCCGTAGTTTACTTCTATTAGAAGTTTACGCCAACGAAGTAGTTTAGAATGATGATGAGAAGCGAACATCAAACGTCCTCAAGAATACAGTAAACCATAATCAGAACTCAATGAGAACAAATTTTACGGAATAGTTCCAATAATTGTGTATATGGTGAATGAACATATAATGTAATGAAACAATTTCATGAAGACAATCAATGAAAATAAGCGATCTTATTAAAAGGTTGAATTTAGTTCCTTGTATATTATTGTATGTGACTGCAGTGGAGCGTCTATGTTACCGGTGGCGTATGACAAACGGACTGAGTTCGTCCAGTGACATTTGGGATCAGGTACGCCGATGAGTCCCAATAGGCGAACGGCGTCTAGCCCTTGCCAGTCACCAATTAAATAATCTTGGATATCGCTTATCGAGCATGCTAGTGCCTTAGCACAGTGGCCACTTCAGTCTACAATCGGGAATTACAAACATCTACTAACCTTGTATAGTACATTTGTGTAAAAAATAAATGCTGCGGGCGGAATATACAGATAATTCTTTCAATATTTAAAGAATAAAAAGAACTAAAGAATCGTTAAAATGGTAGTTAACAATATACACATTGCATACTGTTAAAGTGGTCTCGTTTGACTAAGGTAAGTTCGTTTTATCATCTCATCAGAAAAGGCTATTATGATGATGGGATAGTATGACCAATCAATATGCATTCGCGTGCCAGCGCTTTTTATTTAAATCATTCCTTTATATAGACATAAAACCTAATCAAGCAATCAACCAACTAGGAAATTAGCACTGATGCAAAATAAGAGTAAATGACTGTGAACTGAAACAACGTATACACAATCAATTAACTATAGTTCATAGAGGAGAAGTGATATAGTAACAGTTAATACACAAAGGAGAGGATAGGGTAAGAGGGACAATGGTGATAGAAATAAAATATCTATTTTATATGCAACTAAATCAACTGAAATAATCTTCTAAAATATATAGCTCTGATAGTTAGTTGTTTTTTTTTAATTGCCCAACATAACATCTTTAAAGTTCAAGTACCGAACGCGAGTAATCATGACTTTATAACAAATGGCTAGATTCATCAACAGTATACAAAATAAGAAACTCAAACAATTTAAACGATGAAATTACAATTCCAACTACCCTTCATACTACGTACTGTCATAGAAATCAAAAGTCGGTAGAATTTTAAGGGGGAAAAAAATGCTGAAACTATAAATAATTTATGAGTTTGAAATCTTTTCAATTGTAATCCACAATACATGTAAAGTGATTCTATGCTAGGAAAAAAATAATAACAATGACGTAATAAAAGAAGGATACATATTCTAATGAATGAGAAAACTCTTTACTTGTTTCTATAAGATCGATTATTAATTTACTACGAATACTAATCCAATTAATCAGAAAAAAGAAAAAAAAAAGAAAAGACTTATTCAGTTACTTAATAATAGATATGTTACATTAAATGAGTATATTTCTACATAATTACTAAAAAAACAGAGATTGTAATTTAGCATTAATTGGAAAAAAAGAAATTCAATATATGAAACTTGGCTTAATTTAAAATACGTTAGACTATTTATAAAGGTTTATATTTTCACATTGTTAACATTAAAGCCTGTAAGCAATTGTTCAATGTTACCTGAACCCAGTAACAAAACAAAAGAATTAGAAAGTGAAATCTTTAAAGACTATCTTTAGTGATAGTGGAATATGCACTGTTGAACAGTAATTGACTAATAATCAGTAAATATGATATTTATTTTCTTTAAATTATTAGCCTGTCAGAGACTTATCTATATAAAAGTTGTTACAATTTCACTACAGACCTGTTAACTCGTTAACTGTGCACAACTCCCATAGTTTAGTCTTTATTTTGTTTTCTAACTTCTGTTACGTTTTGGCCTGTTACTTGATGTATATACTTAGTTGTTTCTACTCGACAAACGGCTTGGCATCGACTCTTATTCTCTGATTTCGATTTCTCTTTCATGCTGTCATTTAGATAGTTTTGGGCCAGTTAGTCGTTTTTCCAACCAATCAGCACTCACGCGCTTCTTGTCATAGATAATAGTCCTTTTGGTTTATTTAGACACAGTACCAATGAACCATCTGTTTCACTCGTGTCTTGTCTATACACCAGCATCCACAAGAACACGACACTTAGCGAATAATACGTTGGCACTTAGAGAAAACGCACGGGGTTTGAAACTCAGTATGAACATAAACACTGAGATATGGCAGGCGTAGGCCGTTAGACGGGTTCCTAACAAGATGAAATGTGTATCCTGAATTCAACTAACGACCACAATCCTAGTTTGCCAAAATGTATGATACTTATTATTTAGATAATAGTTGTTTTAATAAGTTACGATGATTTGATTATCATGATCTTACGTTGAAGTGGTATAGGTAGTTTCACATAGAGATAGCATGTTTAACTGCAAACAATGATAGGGTTAATACGAAGATGAAAAGTCTAGCTTCCAAATAAACTATATACATCAATAGTACATGTTGGGATTAAGGAGTAATCTTAAAAACATGTGTAATTGTTTGGTGATTGGCTTAATAAAATGGATCGACCGTTCACTCAAATCTTATCTTTATACATCAACTCCATGATCACTGAGTAGCAACGAATATAATACTTCACTAACCTAATTTTTATTAACCTTGTGTTAAGGGATTTGAAATTGTGTTTTCATTGTGGCTGGAGATAGTCAGTAGAAAACCCTGATAGAAAGAAATTTAGTGCAACCATTCACCAACAAGGTGTATCTGCAATTTTGATGGAAGTGATACTGAGTGGTTGTATGGTTGAAATCCACGTGATCCACTTCAGTCTATGTTACCACGGACTATTTTCAACCATGTGATAGTGATGAGCACAGTTTAATAGTATCTAACAACTTACATGACAAACGTCCTATTACGCTTGATAAGAATAAGACTATTCAGTTAATCCATCATTACAAGTCATATATATATTAATAATGGTCGGAAATAAATTAAATCCTATAATGTAACATTGTACATCCAAATGAATATTTTATAAACCTAGGTTACACACCTGGTTTTATACGTTCAATCTATGATAAAATGACTTGGTTTTGTAGAGATTGCTGTTATTTTAATGTATGCATTCTTCACAAATTGATTTCGTTTGAGTACTGTTGAAAACTTGGGAGCACTTAACAACTTCATTATCCTACTATTGGACTTCTCAACATGAATGATCATCGAGGATATATCATATAGCGACTAAAGTCAGGAATGGTATCACTTGGCGCTGGCTTAGTCAGGCTAAGGTCAAGGGTTATGTCATTGATTAGGCAGTGGGCACACAATGATAGTAAAACAATATAACAGTTTAGTGGTACCTAACTTTCAATGATATCATGCTGAGTTCACTTTATGTGTTGTATTTAGTGAGTTCGGTTACCTTTTCACTCATTAGTCGGTAAGTTCTGTATATTAAAGTTAAGTTCTCATCAAATATTTCATGTGTAAGCCCTAACATTCAGTATATTTGTACATTATATTCAGAATGTCAAACCACACTACACTGGATACGTTTAGAACAGAACATTGTGCATGACTTCAGACACTTGAAATAAAATATTTAATGAAAGGTAAACTTAAATATACAATATTTGTAAGCCCTAAATGAACAGAAAAATAACCGAAAATGATAAAAAAGAAATCAGCATACTTTATGGCAATGTGGATCATCTTAGCGTATTCAGGTTTTATTTCAAAACTGTTTTCATTATATTTGAAAGCATTGGGTTAATACAACGGAATAAAAATTATTACAAAACAGTCCCTATCACAAAATATTCATCTTTGTTTTCTCGTTATTACTTACGTTACTTTGTAGTATAAAACAATGAATTGCTTGTAGTACATCAGCTGCATGTAATGCCGTATGATATGGATTGAAATTGTGATAAGCTGCTTCTATTGCGCCTAAATGATTTTTTTATGAGAAATAAGAATAACAGATAATTACACTATATGATGTATATAAGATAATTATTTTGTATTGAATAGCTATATACATGAAAACTACTAAAATGAAATGAAATTACATGAATGTGAAAGTATTCTACGGTGTCGAACTTAATAAACGTGAACAATAATCAAGAGAATATAGTTTAACAACATGGCTTGTAGCAACTATATCGTGTATACGGTCAATTCACTTATTGTCACCAGTTCTGAACATCATTCATCATCAATGTTATACATAGGATAGATTAATACAATTAGTGTTATCTTAGTGTAATTTTTACTAATTGATCAATTTCGATTATGAAATGCTTTTGTCGATATAAAGGAAAATTTTTCACTTTAACTTACTTAATATAAAAAGGTACAAGTAGTTTGACATTACAATACACTTACTATTATAATTAATAAATTCCTGTATATTAACCAGTATTAGATATTGTTTCCTGTTATTTTTCCTACTAACTTTTAAGAACAGACTAAGGGGTGTTGTGTAACGTTATTAGTAACATTATTAGTAAAGTATGTGGTGAAATATCCAAGATAATTAAGAATATGGATTGTAGATAGACATTTGAAATCTTACCGACAACCAGTGAATATTATATTATTAAATATAAACCACCTACTTTATTCACATCTTTCGTCTAGTTTATCGTTGAAGAGAATGAGATTTAGATACATTAGAATTCAGACACCGAAAGGAAAGTATAATAGCACTACAATTCAATGTCTAGTACAAATACTACATGATTTAAAAAAAGTTGTAAAAATATAACCTGGTCAAAAACCCACGCTCTTGAAAATACAAGTTATTAATTTTTCTAAAGTCCTCGTTTCCTTAGAAAATTCCATTTGATTTTGTATATACGTATCTATACAATATTTACTTTATTTTTATGCACCCTTTCAAAGATGGTTAGAAAGAAAGAGAGTGACTTATTGAAATACAGTATTCTGAGAACTCCTATATTATTCTAAACATATAATGCTGAATAAAGTGCCTATCATTATTCATTGATGAATAATAACAGCAATCAGCTAAATCTCACTGACTAGTTATTATTAGAATGAGATGTGTATCACGTTTTTCAATTGCCAGCTACAATTTAGTTGTACCAGTAAGCTTTGTTCAACATAATATACATTCAAATAAATGTCATATTTTGATCCTTCAGACATAATCAGGAATATATCTTTAAAAGAAACCTTAGATAAACCATTTATGTAAGCAGAATTTACTATAATTCATTCGAATAAGTTAATTAATTTGCTATTACAACTACTGCATTATATTATCAATCACTGCACATGTTTCTACTTGTGTGCACTGTTTTATCAAGCATTACCATGCATAATAAAATAACAATTGAAATATAACTGATAGAATTCGATCACCTGTAAGGATAAGACAAACAAAAACATTGATATCTAGTCAATTAGAGTAAATATCACAGTACTACAATCAGTCGTTAACAGGGAGAACATCTCAGTGGTTGCATCTTAGACTGTAAAACTGAGTAAAATAAATTCCAACTGAATAAAAGCACCAGTTACTTCGAGATACGATCAATACAAAAGGGAGGTAAAACAAATGAAACATCGGAACTGTTCGTTTGTTAACTTCAACAATAAGTCAGTTAAAAGTATCTCTTAGTATACAGTTTATCCTTAATATTAAATTTGTCATTTTCAATGCTTTATATGTTTAACATAAAAAAAATTCTGTCAAAGTAATCTGTAAGTAAAGTGTATGTTAGTACTGATAATGAACAATACAAGTTAACAAGTCATCAAGTCTTGTTTAATTGTGAAAAAAATAGAATCATTTCATTAAAAATAAGCAATCAATATAGTTTTTAACAACATAACTATTAGAAAGGCAATAACTATTGCCAACTGATTTACAATAGTTAAGAACTCTGTGAAGAAGGTTCAGACTAGTGTATCAAATAAGCACTGTTTATTATTCGGATTGTAACTAACAACAGAATCCATAAAGAGTATTTCATTTTATTTAAGAATCATCATCTGGACTGATCACTTACATTCTTCAATACCAATAGTAAAAAGATAAAAGCCTTTCTAAATAAGATGTTTGTAAGTTTTCATTTCTCAGAGATAGAATATTGATTTAAAACACTTAGTATTCAATCAGAAGGTGGCAACTTCCTTCATTCCTTGTACCTCATTTACTACGGTGGTTTATACAACTGAACGGATACCACCAGCTCCCACAAAGATAGATTCTTTTAAATATCAACTATGTAAAGTTGTACCTGGTTGATGACTTATATTCTATTTAAAGGGTTTACATGATTCTAACTACATGGTAAAAATACTATTGTTTCAGTCAATGATGAAATTTTAATGTATAAATATTAGGCGAAAGTATTCACGTTACGCAACTTATTTAGAAGTATCCATGAGCAATCTGATTATGTTAATAATAATCATAAACAGTGAAATAATAATACATTATCAACTATACAATGTTGAGTCGTGAGTATTTCAATATTAGTTCAAGTGGAATTCTCATCTTGTTTAGATTACTAAACAACATGCTGTATAACCTAAGCCAATTGGAAAATGCAAACATGCAACTCAAAAGGTTGATAATCAGTAAATAATAGAAATTCCATTGTTATAATTGCTGCAATATGTATTGATAGGACATTATACACTGAGGATGTTGAGTAAACTTTGCAAACAAAGGTATAAAAAAAACTGTGTAATTCATAAGAATCAACTGCTTAATGTTAGCTGAATGAGAACATGATCGACATATTATTTGTGTCATTACGTTAGTTAGTGACTACAATATATTAATTAAAAGATACGGGCCTTAAACACTGAGCGACCTGAATTTGAATTATTTGAGGTGGGCATCAGTTTTAGCCACTGCCTTTAATCACCTAACATTCACACAATGCAAACAACGTTGAGTTATTCAGATTAAGGTTACTCAATTAAAAGAATTCGATTAATGCAGAAGGAATACACAAACAAGGTATTGTCATTACTCGGTATTATATACTCAAGGTTGAACATTTAAACGATTGTATTAGCGTATGGACTTTTTCATATAATTCACTTAATTCAGCAACAAGCTGTAGGTAATTGTAATCAACAATGATAAGCTCTTTTTGAATGAATAACTCATAGTACTATCCAGCTATTTTGATAAAAATAAGCCAAGAGATATTCAATCATTAAAAAAACCCAGTGCTTGATATTTGATCGATATTTTCAACGCAAAGGAGACTAATCCTATATTAAGGGAAAGAATAAAAGTAGAATGCTAATAAACCTGATATCTAAATAAGGAAAATTCTAGCAGACAAATTCTGTTCTTAAAATTGATTCTACATAGATCGAATAGTTGTTTAAGTATTCTATGTTGATAACTAACCAAAGAACTGCAAATCTAATTTAAATAATATATATTATTGGACTGAATACTATGACTATATCATATAAATCAGTTGGTTGACCGTTGAATGGGTAAATTTGCAAACACATTGAATCTAAAATAGACATTTGTTTCTATTACAATTATTTAATTGAGTTAAGGTTATCCGCAACGTCTTAGACTACCAACTATGCGATAAATGTATCCAGTGATTTCGAATTCCTTTTTGTCTCAATATAGGATTAATTTACAAGTATGACGAACTTAAAATAGGCATACAAGAGTGTCCTAGATTCCACTTATTAGTCACAATGCAAATTAAAAACATCAGGAAGTTGCAGATAACCTAAAATTTTACTTCATTCTGTTTATTTTGCAAACTGTTTTATTTTCTTTTTAAGAAAATAGGGCTATTATCTGCAATTGAAATCTTTACTTTTGTCAGCTGATGTTTCAAAATCATGTCATTATCTATCTACGAAATTAAGCGGGGAAAAATAAAAATTTAAAATGTTGACAAGTTTCAGAAAAACAATAAGTATGTACAAGTATGCATCTGTACAATCACTGTAGCTTGGCACACCAACACATAGATATATACATACATAGATACGAATAGGAGACTACAGTGTCATCTGACACTTCATCTATAATTGTGCTACATCACTTCTGCTTATTTTTAGTAGAGAAATTTATTTGACGTATCCAAATGATACCTTGAAATGATCTAGAAAAACCGAACATGACATTTCTTTTTAGGTCAAATAGGAATGTGAATGTTTGTATGTAAGGGGTGCGAAGATGAAAAGAAAAGGGTAATACCAGCATATTACCAAAATTAAACATGATTAATAATAATAATAACAACAACAAGAAGAAGAAGAATGGAAGGATATTACTTAAGAGAGAATGAAGAAAATAATATCAAGGCTTTTCACAGTTATATTACCTTCCATTTGATTTTCCGGTGTTGATTAAAGGTGTTTTTGATGTAGTCAGGAGGCAATTCTGCCTACTCTGGGTTTCATCCTATCTGATACTCATGAACAAGGCATAACTACAGTATTAATAGGGCTCGATTCCAGGTGACCCAGAAATCGCTATCAATAAGATGCTTGAGCTAGGAGTGACCTCGTATAAAACTAACTTAGATGCTTACATTGAGTGATCACTCAACAGCAACCAGTGTGATGTTTATTTAGTTCTTGTTAGTGCTAACTGAATTATAAGAACATAGCCATATCAAGTCACTAAGACCAGTGGTCGTATAACAACTTGATTGATAGAATTCAATCAGAGCTATAAAAAGAACTGGATAAATATCGTATTAGTCACCACCCAATGATTAATCCATGCAAACAAATGTTGTCTCAGCTTGACAAACGCACATATTTGTTTGAAAACAATGTGACTAGGAAGCAAAAACATGGAGAGAAAAGGGAAATTAAGGAGAAAACAGCAGTTAAACCAGTTGTTTAAAATACTTTGAGAGACATATATTAACTTTCTATTATGACTTATGTCAGCGACTGACTGACGGTGGATATTCATTAAAAATGAACAATCATTTCATCGCGGTATACAAACATAACCACTCTAGGAGTCAAACCGAGGAGCTTCAAGCCCTGTAACTTGCACATAACCTTCAGAATGCTGAGTTGCTAACATATTATTACCATTTCTAATTTCAGTGGGGGGGGCACACTAAGGAGTCCTGTGCTGAAAGAAAGCAACTTTTCAATGTTTCCCGGTTTACAATGGTTATCTATCGACGGTCAGCTTATAACATAAACAACAACACTAAACAATATCCGCAATCACCTTCCTCCCCCCCCCCCAATAGTAATACTAATTCACCTTATTAGATCTTGTTGAAAATCTTAACGTATACATCTATACACTTTGATTTGTGTGAGCACAAGTTATTCAGATATAAGGATACAAAACATATTGTCAACGCCCAGTACGTCTGAAACATATAGTTTATTTAGGCTCTTTCTAAAATAGTAAACGTGATAGTACTTAAAAGTAATCGATGATCTTGTAAGGAAAAAAATATAAATTTGTTTTAGTAACAATTTGTAGGCTCTTCACACTTGTATTCAAAAAATTTATTAAACAGTAATACATATATTGTTTTACTCAATTTTTACTAGTCAAGCTTAACTCTGAATCCTAAGCCCAAATTCTAAATTTAACACTTAACCTTAATCTGAATCATAACCTCAATGCCAAAATAAATTCCCAATACTAACCCTGAACATTTTCGCATTTCTGCAATATATTACTCAGTTTTATCGCCTGTATCCTTATTGGCTATAATATTGCCAGGGTAATTTGGAGAGTCACTCAATTACACCAGTTAACTATGTACTAACCGAAAGAAGTTATTTGATATCCCCGAATGACTTTCGTGCCTAACCTCCACCTACCTCGACAAGGAATGCTGTCTGGTGTAGGTGTAGGGTATAAGAATGCTAGGGGCGAACACACCAAAACAAAGCACCAGTCCATGAAGTCATTGACAATTAAGCTAAACCATGTTAATAGGTGTAAACTACCTGGTTGGAGTTCGTGTGACGTATGGCAACTTAAACTGATGTACACGCATACCAAGTTCTACGTTATTACTGAATGACTGAATGACTTTCGTAGGACCACCACTAAAAACAAGAAGGATTTGATAAAGTTTCATTTTACTACGAGGCTACTCAACAGTAGGTCTACATATACTAAGTGGGAACTGAACCCAGATACTACGGGCTTTGTGGTTACCTCTAACCAATGGATCATTGATCCGGTAATGTTATCTTCATTGTTATCTGATTCTACTAACATGAATTACGTAAAATCATAACTTAGTGCGAAAGCAAAACATGATTAAATAACCATCAAAAATCAATCTATTCCAGAACAGGATAAAATAACCCTGGCTCAAATAAATCCATGTGTATGAATATGCTACATTTATTAACCAATCAATTAAGAAAACAAACTATCCACAGTATTACGAAGTGCTGAGAGTAAAATTCACTCAAAAATATCTACATTATGGCTTTATCAGCAGTTAACTTGAATTTTCCTTTTGTTTTTTTCTATTGATAAAATGAGAGAAATCAGGTTGAAAAATTGTTGAGAACCGAGTAGTTGTTTGTCATGTCTTAATCCGTGGTTTCTCAATAGTGAGTAACCACCACCCAATTAAATAAAAGAAATAATATCCACGATTTTAAGGTCCATAAATGAGTATAGCATAAATAAACAGCTACCGAGTCACATCTCATGCCGATCAATAGTTTATAACGCTTGTTGATTTGTATGTTACATCTAGAGCAATTCCGATACAATATCGTCTACAAAATACTCAATTTAGATGTGTTTGAACCTACAAGCTACTGTCCCCGTAGGAACAAGTGATTAGCGAGCACGTAATTAGTAAAAACTGTCGACTTTGTGTAATAAATACAAGCTAAAAGGAATGAAATCAAACTACAAGATTACTAAATGAATTATCATCCTTGTGTCCTAAGATACAATCCGCGACTTAAGCACTATAAATATGATATTATCAAAGGATATAGGCAATCCTCCAAGAACAAAGATAATTCAACACAGACAGTAGCCAGACATCATTAGCTTAAAGAAACCAAGTGTCTAAACTTTGTAGCTCACTAATCGAATGTATACTCTACGTTTACATTAAGACTAACATAATAAAGGCAGTGAAGATGACCTAGATTGGAATAAGGTGTTCTGGATTCCAGTGGTTTCCAAATTATTCGGTGACATATAGGCAACCTGTGTACTATAGCTCAGTATGACAATCTTATCCAAATATCTTCTTTCGAGCAACACATTCATAACACCACTGCTAGGTACTCTCTTTAGAACTCTTACTAGACAGTTATTTGTGGTAAAAACGTTTATTCATTCACTTCTAACTATTATTTTAAAATATAATAGATATGTAAGTACAGAAAATATCAAAGTATTCAACGTGTATGATTAAAGTTCAATCCTCAATATTTTCAATAACGAGAAAATAACTGAAACTAATAATAGTCATTATATCAGGTCAATCACTTGCCGTACCAGCCAATCAATATTCATGTGATTTGGTCACAGATCGTCGGTGTTAATTTCATTCGAGTCTTAACAAACGATTAGATTCTTATCACTTTAATCTTAACTATTACGATAATCCTAATAACTTATTTATCATTAAAATCACTTAATGTGTAGATATTCATATTATGTACTTACTAAATATTCTAGCCATCATGAAATAGTCCAATTTCAATTTACGAAATAAATCATATTCATCCATTACTTGTAAACCGATATCACGCATAGTATAATCTAAAATATGATTTCAACAAAAATAAAAAAGAAGAATAAAACATGATAAATAGTGATTAACATTGGTAATAATAATAATAATATGATCATCATATGATATTAATTAATTAAGTTGTAAGTATATCAGTAAAGTTTAATAATGATAACCAAGTGATAGATTTATGTTATTCATGATTTACTTGTACTCAACTAATTGTCATGTCGATATTAGTGATATACATAGTAGTTCATATTGGATCCAACTTTGAAACATTTTAGAAATTAAGCTCATGAAGATGAAGTTAAGAATGTAAATATATGCATTAAATTAGTTAAGAACAAATTGAAACTTTGAACCAATGTTTTCATTTATCATCTATTCTGACAGCATAATATAAATTATAAAAATCTCGAAATATGTGAGTTCTAATGAAGGATGATAAAAATAGATGTATACATAAATGACAACGAAATATGAATTCTGCATATTTGTACAGAGAGTGAGGTTGTGGAGACTGAGTGTAAATAATATAACGTCGATAGGAAACTAGTAGGAATCCAGCACTTGAAAGTTAAGCACATGCTAACAAACCTGAACGTTTAGTGTTAGATTACTGATGGGGTCATAATTGTTAAAAGAAACGAAGATGTAGAACTAACAAAATCCAGAGACGGATTACCAGAAAGTAGAGATTGATTTTTTCGAACTATATTTGTTAAGCGCTTAGCTCATAAAATTTTTGCACTCTCTAAATTCCAGTTAACGACATACTAGTTATAATTATACCTCCAGTTTCCGTATCTATCATGTGATATATTAAACTTAACAGTTTAACCTGTAACAACGAGAGACAATCAAAGAGATTACTGACTCTATTTGAAAGGTGTGTTTTATCTACTGTCTTTCTCTCTCACCCTTCTGGGAGTAGAGTTAATCAGGTATCTTATGCCAACCAGTTAAAATTAACATAATTTGGTCATGTCTTGCAGACATTATTCTTATGACTTCTTAGAAGTGTAAACCACATTATCTTAACTAGCACGGTTTTCATTTCAGTAGATAACCTACTGCGGTAGCACCCCTTACTAAAAATATAATATTCATTCCTTCCAGAATTCAATGGTTATTTAGCTGCCGAGAGCCGTTATTCTAAAATATGCACATTTCAGATTAGCTGTATACAATTACAAGCAATTAGATACAAGTGTTCAACATTAATTATGGTTAAAATAAACTCGATGTCAGCATGAGTTACACCGAACCAAGTTATTATCCTTTTGTGATTGTAAGAATTATTAACTACAATGACAACTATTCCCTTAACTTGATATAACAAATTAACGTGGGTAAGATTACAATTAAAAACCAGGAAATTACTGGACAACAGTTTTGTCCTAGTGTGGGACTCCCAGTAATGAACATTCTATATTCCGACCGGGGATCGAGCCTTGAACCCATAGGCTTTGTGCAGTATTGTTGATCCGAAAACCACTAAGCCGACATCAGATAATTAATATTTCTACCTTGTAGGGCGTGTGATAGTTATCTAATAATAGCAATGGATAATGTTGAGTAGTATGTCGCGAATTAACTCACGTTAGAAATACAAATAATTGAATGCTGGCTCAGTAGTCTAAGGGTTTTATTAACTACAAACCCTAAAGGTTCTTGGTTTGATCCTCAGTGGGGATATTAAGTTTGTTTAATCTGCTTAGCGTTTTTTAGCAAGCTTGTGTTTTACGGGATAGGGATGCTAGCCCTTTGCCCAACCCTCCTCCTTTACCCGGGCTTGGGACTGACAGCAACCTTAGAAGAGCTGCGGGCGGAGGAAATCAGGAAACGACGTTGGAAATGGATAGGATATACATTTCGGAAATCATCAGACTGCATCACGAGACAAGCACTAACTTGCAACTCTGTTGGAAAACGGGAAAGAGGAAGGCCAAAGAACACACTGCGTCGAGAGTTGAAAGCAGACATTGGAAGGATGAACAGTAACTGGAAAAGGCTGTAAAGGGTTACTCAGGACAGAGTTGAATGGAGAATACTGGTGAGCGGCCTATGCTCCTCTGAGAGGGGTAACAGGCGTAAGTAAGTAAGGGGATATTGAGTGTCCACTACTGAAGAGAGTCTCATACAAAGACATAATAACTGTCCAGTAATAGTTATCTAGTTCAGATCAGTTCGTAATATCAAATTCCACTGTATATAATTACTTTGTTGCATAAAAAGTGTAAAACAGCAGCTTAATTAGTAATCTACAATGGCATACTACTTATGCACGCTGAAAAACACAAGAAATACGTACTAGAGCTCATTTTTCTCAAGTGAAAAATATTGAAATCCCAATTATTTAAATTTTTAATCTGAAAAATAAAAAAAAAAAAAACGAAGAAGTTTTAACGATGAATTAATGTAGAATTCATTGTACATACATTTCAGTCATATGCAAGCATAAGTGAAGTACTTAATTTGCAAGTATTTGTATCTTCCCATTGATTGGTTATGGAATAAAGTTGAGCAGTCACTGTTGCCAAATGTATATACATCCTGCCTGGAGTGTCTTGAAACAATGGTAATTTATGTGTATAAATACGGTTGAATTGTGACTAACAAGTGACATTTAGGACACGCATTTCGTCCTAATCGGGACTCGTCAGCAGGACGTATCTGCATCCCGATATTAGCGCTCACATTGGGATTCGAACTCAGTCGTTTCTTGTCAAACGTCACTGCGTTCACCTTTATGCTACTGAATTCAGATATCCAAGATTGTACAATATTATATATATATATATATATATATATATATAATGAATGTTTGAAAACAATGAACAGTGAATAGGTGATTCAATATTACTTTGATATTTCTTAGAATTCAGCCGAACTAGAGCAGAAAAAATCAAAGCACAAAATGAATACACAGAAGCAAATAAACAAGTAAAGAAGAGCATTAGAGCCGACAAACGTAAGTATATCGAAGGCCTTGCAACGACAGCGGAGAAAGCTGTAAGAGAAGGAAATATGAAACAGCTATACGACACAACGAAAAATCTGGCAGGCAATTATAGTAAACCAGAGCAACCTGTCAGGAACAAAGAAGGCAAGCCAATCACCGAGATTCAAGAACAAAGAGACAGATGGGTAGAACATTTTGAGGAACTCTTGAATAGACCAGCTCCACCGAACCCACTAGACATCGAAGCAGCATCTACAGACCTCCCGATAAATGTCAATCCACCAACGATGGAAGAAATCAAGATAGCCATCAGACAGATCAAAAGTGGGAAAGCAGCCGGACCTGACAATATACCAACCGAAGCACTCAAGTCAGATATAGACATAATGGCAAGGATGCTCCACGTTTTATTCAAGAGGATCTGGGGAGAAGAACAAGTGCCGGCAGACCGCAAAGAAGGATACCTTATCAAGATATCAAAGAAAGGAGATTTGAGCAAATGTGAGAACTACAGAGGAATCACACTATTGTCAGTACCAGGGAAAGTCTTCAAAAGAGTGTTGTTCAGTAGAATGAAAGACTCAGTGGATGCTCAACTTCGAGATATACAGGCTGATTTCCGTAAGGATCGGTCGTGCACAAACCAAATCGCAACACTACGGATCATCGTTGAACAATCAATTTAATGGAACTCGTCTTTGTACATCAACTTCATTAACTATGAGAAGGCGTTTGACAGTGTAGACAGGAGATCGCTATGGAAACTTCTTCGACACTACAGTGTACCACAGAAACTCGTCAACATCATCCCAGTGAGAACCGGTGTCAGACAAGGCTGTTTGCTCGTGCGTTTCCTCTTTCTTCTAGTGGTTGATTGGATCATGAAAACATCCACATCTGAGGGGAAACACGGAATTCAATGGACAAGTAGGATGCAACTCGATGATCTAGACTTCGTGGATGATCTAGCTCTTTTAGCCCATACACATCAACAAATGCAAGTGAAGAAAACCAACGTAACAGCAACCTCAGCATCAATAGGCCTGAACACATACATAAGAGAAAGAGCAAGATCCTCAAATTCAACACAGAGAGGACCGACCAAATTGAACTTGATGGAGAAACTCTGGAAGAAGTGGATACATTTACATACCTGGAGAGCATCATCAATGAACAAGGAGGATCCGATGCAGATGTAAGGGCAAGGATCGGCAAAGCAAGGGCAGCATTCCTACAGCTGAAAAATATATGGGACTCCAAACAACTGTCTACCAGCCTCAAAGTTAGACTCTTCAATTCGAACGTCAAAACAGTCCTCTATGGAGCTGAAACGTGGAGATTTACTTCAAACATCCTCAGGAGTGTACAAGTATGTATAAACAACTGTCTTCGCAAGATATTGAATGTCTGTTGGCCGGAAACCATCAGCAACAGTCTACTATGGAAGCGAACAAACCAACTTCCAACTGGAGAGGAAATCAGGAAACGACGTTGGAAATGGATAGGATATACATTTCGGAAATCATCAGACTGCATCACGAGACAAGCACTAACTTGCAACTCTGTTGGAAAACGGGAAAGAGGAAGGCCAAAGAACACACTGCGTCGAAAGATGGAAGCAGACATTGGAAGGATGAACAGTAACTGGAAAAAGCTGGAAAGGATTGCTCAGGACAGAGTTGAATGGAGAATACTAGTGAGCGGCCTATGCTCCTCCTAAAGGAGTAACAGGCGTAAGTAAGTAACTGCAACGTGGTATAACAAAGGATAATGTAGATTAACTACTTCAATTTTACAATACATAGTAATTTCATAACACCCAGCCTCAGATTCATCATTTGACAAGATTCATTTGAATATATTGAGAAGCCCTCCTTCCTTCTAAAAATATTTTGCACTGGAGAAACTTCAACCATCTACAACTCGAAACCTGAATTTTATATATGAAAATAGTTTATAAGGTCTCTTACTTTACATCTACTCTTACATCTAAACCCAAATAAGTGTGACAAAATGGCATTAACATTTCATTTAAGTGTCAGATTATAAGATTGATCGCAAACTTTTGATCCAGATTAGTTTAACCACCTACATGTAAGCAACTTTAGAGATCATGTAATAAGGTTAGGTTAACATTTAAGTTCAAACTTTCTTAGATGTTTATAGATTCAAACTATTTATTATTTTTCAGTAATGTCTTTATACTTAGTCAAATCCCATGTATTAGTATTTGACAGACTCAACAATAATCATTATTACCTGTTGTCTATCATTTATTGAAAGTGACCAGAAATTTCAAAAAAACTATTAGTTAACAATTTGTAAAAGGTTTACTAATTAGAAAGCATACAGATGTGAATGACATAATTATCATGAAAACGTTAAGGACAGATTGTTTGAGTATCCCGTAACCACCACTTACAGTTTGTATCAAGCATTTCCATTTGTTTTTCTGTTTATTTAGTTCATAGTAGAGTGTAGTTTCACTAAAGATTTCAAGTATGTGGAGTTACTAACAGCTATATGCCATGAACTTTTTAGTGTAGTACAACATTCCAGACAAAAATAAACATAAATATAATAAAAGTTATGACTTGATATGAAGTCGTTAGTAAATATTACATTTGAACATGTAACTATCACCCACTAAATGAATGAAAAAATGACTGGAACTATTTAATTCAACAAAATTCTAGAACACTTAAAACACTTGTGATGATAACCTCCATTTGTACGTAGGTGTAGAATACGAAAATATTCCAAACTAAATTCTAACTGATATTTCACTGAATAACTATGCTTGAAGAAATTTATAATTAATGTATAATTAATCTCCACAAACTACTCTGCACACACAGATACACATTTTACTTCATCATCACTTTAACACATACCTTTACATGTCCAATAGGAAGATCAATAAAGTTGAGGTGAATTTCATCATATTTTTGTCCAATTGTTGAATTTCTCTTATTTCGTTTCTTGGAATTATTCTTTACATTTTTATCTTCATATAAATAAAATAATTGTATTGTACCAGCCATTTGTTCATTTTGTCGGCAAGCAAATGAACAAAATGAATTCGACCGATAATGATAACCATGTCTACATGATGAATTCTTGATTCTTTGTAAGTCTGTATTTTGAAGGAAAAAGTATATATTATTATTATTATTATTATTATTATTATTATTATTATTATTATTATTATTATTATTATATGAAATGATTTTAATTACAATAATGAGGATATGAAAAATATGTTAGAATGAAAACGTCTGTTATATTCCTCATTTCATGTAGTAAGTCTAAAACTTGGTTTGTTATAACGTAGTTGGAGTCAGGTTGTAACTCTTCTCGCTGAAGCCCAACAATAAATCACTTAATCAGAGATGTTACTACTAACCTCTTCAAACTATGATTGATCTCTTGTACAACTGGTATGCTTTTAGTGATTAACAATCAGTTAATCAATGCCTGTTACTGCATGTAGAGCATAAGCCACTAGCCAGTATTATAAAACCGACAATGATTAACAACTGAATAATAATCAATCTGAAGTTAATCTAGTTCTTAATTCTAGTCGATCAATTTGCAGTATGGTCACTAGTCGGTTTGGTTGAACATCACGTGAACTATCTTGGTTTGATAGCATGTTACTACAATAATATTAAGAAAACGCTTATTTATGCCAACTCAATGCCACGCGGGACAATACGTTATCGTGTTATCGTGACTGTATACAACGGATAAAATTACCTCCAATTATATAGTGTATCATCGACAATAATAAGGAAAGTAAAAAGTGGCTGATAACAACATTTAGTTTAATTAATTAAGTTTATCAAAGCAAATTAGCCTACTGAAAATCAAAACAACTTCAATTATGTTTCCGAATCCATTAGTGGTTAAATTAAAAATAAACGAATTCGCTGTAATTGAGTGTTGTGAAGATTGCTGAATTCCAATTTGATATTATGAATTGGTTTGAATTAGACAACCACTGATCATCAGGAAACACTGGACAGCTGTTTCGTCCTAGTATGTGTCTCTTCAGCAGTGCGCATCCACGACTTAATCGGAAACCAAATCCAAGACCCTATGGCTCCTCGGCGAACGCTTTACTATTAAACCACTGAATTGGATCTTAACGTCTGATATTTTTAATTCAGTTTCATTGATCATTCCGTTTTTATTCACATGTTAACTGGATTCCCACAGCTAAGAAGATGAATAGCACGACAACGGTGCTATTAAACTTTAACAAGAATGAATTTAGCCATTACCAAAAATTTTCTTTTTATCTTCCTTAGAAATTCCCAATAATAATGACGTTTGAAAAATTAATTGAATGTGATTATTTTGCGTATGATCTATCAACTAATCAGAGCCTATAAATATCTCTAAGATGAAGTAATGTTATTGTTAGTTAGTGTTATAATCATTTCAAAAAGCTTTCTTTGTACTACGTAATTTAACTCTTGAATTTCTACATATATTATTCTTCCAATTGTTCAGTTTATTTATTATTCTCAATTCCGATTATCTTAGTTAGAATGAAGTGACTGAAAAATGATAAACAAAACACTACACATAAGCGATCAATACTATTTCATCAATTAGATCCTCATCAGGCCTTACTTTAGCATAAAATGATATTTATATACAAATGCGTAAATTATGTTTAAATAATCAAGGTAATTTGTGAATTAATTGTGACAATGAGGTAGATGGGTCACATAACACTTGATCATAATCAACGGAAAGCGCGAATCAGTAGTAACGTGTACTAACAGTCATGATAAGAATGATAAAACAACTCGAATAGATATTTTAATATGGGAAGAAGATTTAAACTTGAAAGAATAAGTTGATTAGGATTAACTTCGGGATGTACCTGAAACTTAAGGGGGAAATCGTGACTGATGGTGTGCACACTTGTCGGGAGTGAGATAGTTATCACCAATGACAAAGGATGATCGCCGCGCTATATCACAATTTGATGGAAGTGGGAATTCTACAATTGGATACCGATACAGTAGTGGAGACAGTTAGGTGTTCATCAACCTGAAGCATTTGGAGCGGAATCTGGGGTGTGTACTGATGAGAAGTTCCACATTATAACGAAACGGCCGTCCAGTTCTCTCTGGTTTTCAATGGTACCCTGCCAATATCAATCTGTGACGTATTTATTTAACTAAAAAAACAATAATTGCCGAAAAAAGAAACGTAACAGACGTTCTAATTGTATAGGTAATGAAGATAGTTTACGAAGAGGGATGGAGAAAAGACAATTAAGATAAAATAAAATAAACACAAAACTGAATATGTGTCAAGTTTATGAAAACATGTATCAAGTGATATTTGGCCAAGGAAGAGACACGGTTATTACAAACTTCTGAAAACATAAACTGGGTTGTTGGTTTGAATTCCCAAAAGCTCCAACAATGTGTAACAATGGGGATTGTTTATTTACTACACTCTCAAAACTATATAAATTCAATTATACTTCATGTATGTTGTAAACAGTAGATCAAGAAACACTATTCATATATGCAAGTTTATAAACTATTAAAAGAAACATTACATAATGTTTCATTAAAAATCAGAATCTGTTAATATACTCTTAATTCAATTCAAAATTAGCACTAAAATCACTAATTAATAAACATTGACCTATAAACAAATAGCTGTACATGTAATGAATGTGTAAAGCAATTAAACCATTTCTATAAATTCATCATAATCATAACATTTAACATTTTATGCATCTCATGGTTATGATATTTTTGATATTTCACATTCATCTACTAATTGGCATTCATGTGATAGAGCATCAAGAAGAAATTACTCAACTCCAACAAATATACGTATACTTATATTGAAATCATAAATGAGTTTGTAAATTGCTTACTCCATTGTTAGTTTACAAGCATATATGGTTACTGCTCATTGATCAGTCATTGCAATTATCTACTATTTACTTCGATCTAGTGGGGAAGTCCTCAGCAGCTCGCACCCCAGATTTCGCTCTTTGGCCTTTATGTTGGTGAACACCTAACCCTCCCACATGTACCACATGGTCGGCATTTAGTAGTAGAATTCCCACTTCCATTAATTTGTGGTACATAACGACGACTATCCATCGTCATTGGTGATAACTGTCCCACTCCAGACAAATCTTAACTCCACTAGTCACGACTTCTTACTAATGCTTCAGGAATATTCTGAAGTTAGTCACTAGTGAACTGATTATTGTGATTTAATTGAGATGATTTGTGGAGATTGGTATTTTAGTTGACTGCATTCATTACAGGCTGACGTTGACAGGGTACCATTGAATATCAGCGAGTACGAAACAACTGTCCAGTACTTCCTGGTTTTTAATCGTACCCTACCAACATCAGTCTGTGACGAATTCAATCAACTAAACTTAATGCTAATCTCTATAAACTATCTCAATTCAATTTACTATCTAATGTTTATGTAAATATATGTAAACCAAAAGAACTGTATAAATATTTAAAAACTAATAATATTAAATTGAATTGTTGTCGTTAGATAGAATATTTTCTAAAGATTTTTTGTTTTATTAAATGTTCTTTAAATAAAAAAGAAAGAAAAGAAAATTATCTCTTTATGACAATAGATTGACGTAATCTACAGATTGTTTAAATCACGAAATCACTATTATTCATTTGAAAATTATTATAAAAGACCAAAAAAATAATCATTTTGAGAACAGATTGAAACAAAACTACGCTCATTAAATCATATTTGTTAGTAATAATAATAATAATAATAATAATAATAATAATAATAATAATAATAATAACAGAAAATATTCGTCAAATGTAATTAATTTTGAAGTTCATTTATATCATAGATTAACGTCGACTGGGAAACTATTCATAGACAAGAAGTAATGAACAGCTGTTTAATATAATTGTTAAACTCTTAACAAGAGTGCATCCACAACAGAATATCAAGGTCTTAACCTTTAAACTTTCACATAAAAGAATACTGACTTAGTGGTTTAAGTTTTAAGCTTTTGTCACAAAACTTGAATATTCTGGAGTTGATCCCTAGTGGTAATTTCGATGAAAGCTGTTACAAAGTCGTCTACAAGGACGAAAAAGCTTTCGAATGCTTTTGGTTTAGTAAAAATCAACCCATGATATAAACTACTAATTATAACTAAATAACTATTAGTTAGCAATAAGTACAATTCTTCTAACATTTATCTACTTTAATACTTTATTACAAATTATTGTAGTTTTATTACCTAAAACGGAAGGAATGAATTGCCAAGACCTATCGCATGTTTTGTTTAATGATGAGTAATCAATATTTGTTCCAACAATACAGTATTACAAAAATATCGACCTAATGTAAAGTAAACATGTAATACGTAGTAATTCTTCGTACTGAATAAAACTTCAGTGTAAGCACAGACTGTTTTTTTTCTTTAAACAACTATTAAATTTATGTTTATCTGAGTAAACAAAATAATAACAATTAAGGGGGTTGTCGTGGAGATAGTTAATTTGTAAATACTGATATCACCTAATTGATTTGAACCAGAAAACCAACGATCGCCTGGAAGCACTGGACAGCTGTTTCGTCCTAGTATTGGACTTTTCAGCAGTGGGCATCCAATGACCTCGTTTGGCACTTACCCACCGATGACAATGGATGAGGTCGCACAAATGTATCGCGATCTAACTGAATCACAAATATCAACCAGTTAGGCTCCAGCTCAGTGGTTCAATGGTAAAGCACTCGTCGCAGAGCCAAAGGGTCCTGGGTTTGATCCCCAACAGGGTCGTGGATGTGCACTGCTGAGGTGTTCCATACTAGGACGAAACAGCTGTCCAGTGCTTCCGGGCGATCAATGGTTGTCTGGTTTAGATCAATTCGTGATATCAGCATTGACAAAATAATAACAATAAATTATATGCTTCACTTTTAATGGAAGAAAAGAGTGAATGCACCTATGCCTTTGTGATAGGTTCTCCGCCATGTAACGCAAAATATCAAACCAATGATTACAATCAGACAGTCTTCATATAACTCAAACTGACAGCGAACGACTTCAAGAACTGATCCCAAGATTTTGTTTTAACGCGCCCAGCTATCTTTTATCCTACTCCTTAGGCATTTATCATCGTACATACAGGTAGACACTGGTTCAGCATACGTAATACACATGTCTTAACCACCACAATCGATAAAGGCCCACAGCCTTATCAACTAATTATATATACATGAAATGAAATTAAGACCTAAATACCAACCCATTATTAGTATTCATCAACAGTTCCTGAATTACTGATGCTTGTCGCACCTTAGTGAAAACTGTGCTCTTACTGGAAGATAATTGCAAGGCTTATTACGTTTTAACCATACAACTATAATATCCAATAATATTCAATACAAAGATTTTAATTATCTCTACACAGTATAAATATTATTGTCTTAATGTCTGCAAATACACTGGTGACAGATGACCTTGACGAGAATAAAGAATAACATACTGGAAGGTAAACATAAATAAAGCAGGAAAAGTAACAGTAATTTCATGTGACATAATTTCAAATATGGTACAAAAGTATAAGGATTTAAATCAGAAAACTGGAATAAACATTTCAGGAGAGAGATAGTTATAACACAGGTAGATATTTAGGGGAAATAGACAAAATAAATCATTGTCACATGTAGTCGCTGTTGTTATTATTGACATGAAAGAAATAGTCTCAAGTATCTTGTTAGCTAGTTTATTTCTCAACGATGATCGGTTAAATATGAACTACATGTATAGTAAGCATTACGTTATGGACAGTATTCTTTAAGTTTTTCTTAACTATTAATTGTTTACATTACTAATATTATGACAATAAAACAATCGCAGATAAAATAAAACATATTACAATTACATTTACTAATGAATAAAAGAAGAAATAGCTTATATCTCTTATTGATACATTACACTTCGAAGATGTCGATTAGTGTTGATTCATTTATCAATAAGATCATCGAATAAACAACAACAAATAACCTATATACTATTGACATTGTTGAGAGCAAAAAGAGCAGAAACAGTAGTTTGCTTTATCAAATATTTAAAAAAGTAATAAAGTTTACATCAAATAGACGATTCATGATTGTCATAGATCAGAAAATGAAGGTATTTAGTGGAGCAGTGGCTTGACGATGAAATCTTTCAGCTTTCATCTACGAAGATCCGAGTTCTGCTTCACGTATTTCTGTACTACTACTAGCAACTACACATAATGAAACTTGTTATTTACTATTCAAGTACTCCAGATTAAACACAGAGGAAAGTGAAGAAGTGAGCCACTTTCTCATATAGAACTAACGTTGATGTAGTAGATTTTATATGATGGTAATAATATTTGTAATCAAGTAATAAGATTATACATGAATATACAATTCAAGTAAATAAATATATGCTAAATTAGTAAAACAATAGGAGCGGAATTAAACACCGAATTACATGATTTCATCTGGTATACTTTTAAAGTATTGTTTTAAGATACTTAATATAGTATAAAATAATCGCCTATATCTACTGAGATATGCATATTCAAATCTAAAATATGGAACATGGTAATTAAAAAACTACCTTAAAATACACATTTCCTTAAGTTGCATCATCAAAAAGTGTTAACTGAAACTGGATCTAATTATGAGAAATGGAAACAGTGATCAAGTTATGATGTATATAATATGGAATGACAGACAGTTGTATTGACATATTCTAATCGCATAAAAGGAATCCCACATGTTATCTAAGCTATAAGTAACGATCTCCAGAGTGCCTGATGATGATCAACATGTGCCCAATATCGAATAACTTCAAGAGGTAATTCATAAGTTCTAGTGAAAGGACATGACTAGTAGTGCCCGATTAATTTCGAGCGTGAGGTGATAACCCATTAATAACATTAGATAAGATCGAGTAATATATATATATATCACCAATCGAGTGAAGTTAGAAAATGTAAGCCATTGTATGCCGACACAGTAGTCCAAAGTTTACCGCCCACTATGAATAAAAAAAGCTAGATCCCTAGTAGGGTAATCAATGAGCACTGTCAAGGTGTCTCAGAAGGAACACCTGTCCAAGCGGTCCCGTAGACTTCAACGGTAGCCTAACCAAAGCGACTTATTATGAAAAACCTAAAAATCAATAATATATATAATACCTAAAAATAACAAATGCAACTTGTTACTGAGACAATAATAGTTCTAAAACGGAATCCTTCATCCATCTACTGTCAAATACAATTCTATCAGAACTCTTCTAAACTTATTGCATTTTTTTCATAAATATCACCCCACCCCTATATATCATTTTCCAATGTAACAACTGAAGCCCAAAAATGTACAATGTTTCGATTTTAGACAATAATTCGTTATTATTATAATTGTTTCTGCTGTTATAATATACTTACCATTTTATTATGAAATGTAACAGCTTGAATTGAAACACTACTGTGTACCTAATTCAACATTATCGAGATAAATCAGTCAAACACAATTTGATGTTTATAACATCCCAAGTCACATACCTAGTATAAATTTTCATCTGAAAAGAACTATTATTTAGATGTGTAAAAGTGTTTATTCCCACTGGGATTGAAATATGCCACTTATCTAATCCCAGCATAAAAAGCTTTATTCATTAAACTATTGAATTATGACAGCTACTTGTTATTGAACAGCAGCTATAGATCAACACTACATATATGTTTATAAGACTGTTATAAAACATGTAGACTGAATAGTTTCAAGGTATAACAGTTAAATACTGAACGGCTAGTGCACATGTAAATATATATAACAGTAGGATAGAAATAATTTCGTTAGCCTTATCAATGTGCATTTGTACAATATTACTAGACAAATATACCTAAGTATATAGTTACCAAACCTTTATTCTGTGTATCAACATACATTTGATAGTAATACATCGCTTTGTGGTTAATGCATTTAAACTTTAAACCACAAGATTTCAGTTTTAAATATTGGGCTTTTACTTAGTTACATAGGGAAAACTAAATGATAGTACTATAATTACAAGAAATGATGAGTTGAAATTAATATCTAACTGATAACTGGATCTTCATGTCATAGTGATACGTAATTGGTATATTCTAGTGTAAGCATTACTAGTAAAGAAAGAGTTGTCATGTCTTCTGATAGTTGTTGATTAGAATTGTTACCAATAGAACATACCGCATCATTGCTTATCATGTGATGATAAGCTGTTCTATTTATTATAGCTAAATATGTATCACATTAATAATTCTGATTAAACTATACTCCACACTAAACATAACATACGAAATACAATCTCAACTGCGCGAATCAGTACCAATTGAATTAAGTCACAAAAAGTAACAAAAATTGACACTAAGTAAACTTAAAAATGAACTAAATATACTAGTTGTTAAACAAGAGAATAGTTTGATTTAATATATATATTCAACACATTCCGTTAATGAACTGTCTAATGCCATATACAATTCATCTATTCTGTTCCACAGAAAAGGATAAATAGGGTAAAAGAATAAACTTTACATTTCTTTCAGTAAAGTTACAAAGTGGATTTATTTAAAATTTGAAAACAAATCCTGCAACTTGAAGCAGGTAATTATCAGTGGACGATCCTACTAGAAGAAGGTGGAACTAATATGGAGGACAACTGGAAAGAGATGAAGGGAAACAATAACTTCAACATGTCAAGAGGTTTAGGGTCGCAGTGAACAATACTATAAAGAATAGGATTTGTGTCGGTACTCTGGACAAGATTCAAGAAAGAAGGGGCAAAAATATACTAATTAATAACAGCTGGAAAAGAACAGAGAAAGCCAAGGCACAGGCCTAATACACAGAAGACAACAAGTAAGTGAAGCGAAGCATCAGGTTGGATAAACGGAAATATGTAGAGGACCTAGCAATGACGGCCGAAAAAGCAGCAAGAGAAGGAAACATGAGGCACCTATACGATACAACGAAGAAGCTAGCTGAGAAATTCAGTAAGACAGAACAGACAATCAAGAACAAGGATGGCAAACCAATAACTGAAGTGCATCAACAACAAAACAGGTGGGTAGAACACTTCGAAGAACTCTTGAAAATACCAACCCCACTGAATCCACCAGTCATCGAAGCAGCAGCCACAGATCTCCCCTCAAATAAAAAAACCGACCCACCAACAGTCGAATAAATCAAAATACCCATCCCATAAATCAAGAGTGACAAGTCAGCAGGGCCAGACAACATACCAGCCTAGTGAGATACTGAAGACAGATCGCGAAGCAACTTCAAACATACTCCACATTCTCTTCAGGAAGATTTCGGAGGAAGAACAACGTGCCTACAGACTGGTACGAAGAATACCTCATCAAGATACCAAAGAGAGGAGATCTTAGCGATTGCGAGAACTACAAGAGGCATCACTCTACTTTCGATACCAGGGAAAGTCTTCAACAGAGTGTTATTGAACCTTAAGAAAGACCTAGTCGACACCCGACTTTGAGATTAACAGACCAGGTTCCGTAAGGACCGGATCGTGTATCCACCATATCGCGGCACTACGGTTCATTGTTGGACAATCAACTGAATGGAATTCACCACTTTACATCAACTCCCTCGACTACGAAAAAGCATTCGGCAGCGTGGATAAGAGAATATTATGGGACCTTCTACGACATTATGGAGTACCCGAGAAGATAGTCAACATCAAACGGAATTCTTACGGCGGACTACTTTGTAAAATTGTGCATGGATTGCAGCTCACAGATTCATTCGAAGTAAAGACTGGGATCAAACAAGGCTGCTTACTCTAGCCCTTCCTTTTTCTACTGTTGGTGGTTGACTGAATCAAGAAGACTTCAACATCTCAAGACAATCTCGGAATACAGTGAACATCATCGATGCAACTAGATGACTTGGACTTTGAAGATAACCAAACTACCTCTTCTATCCCACACACAGCAACAAATCCAGGCGAAGACGGACAGTGTAACAGCAGCCTTTGCAGCCAGCAGTAGGTCTCATACACACAAACGGAAAAGCAAGATCCTCCGATACAAAACAACGAACACTAACCCAATTTAACTTGACGGAGAAATTCTGGAAGATGTAGAAACATTTACATACCTGGGCAGGATCATCGATTAACAAAGAGGGTGTGATCTGTGGCAGATGTGAAGTTGCGGATCGGAGAGGCGAGGGCAGCATTTTTACAACTGAAAAACATCTAAAACTCAAACCAACTGTCAGCCAACATTAAACTCAAAATTTTCAATACGAAATGTGAAGATAGTTCTGCTGTATGGAGCTGAAACTTGTTCGGAGAACTACGAAAAGCATCATTCAAAAGATTACAAGTATTTATAAACAACTGTCTTCGTAGGATACTTCGGGTCCTGTTGGCCAGATACCATCAACAACAAACTTCTGTGGCAGAAAAATAATCAACCGAAATCCATCTGAGAAGGAAATAAGGAAAAGATGCTGGAGGTGGTTAGGACATACATTGAAGAAATCATCAAACTGTGTCACAAGTAGTAACTTGGAATCCTGAAGGCCAAAGGAAAAGAGGTAGATCCAAGAATCACATTGCGACGGGAATTGGATACAGACATGAAGAGAATGGAGAGCTGTTGGAAAGAGCTGGAAAGGAAAGCCCAGGACAGAGTTGGTTGGAGAAGGCTGGTCGGCGGCCCTATGCTTCACATAGGGGTAACAGGCATTGATTGATTCATCAGAGAAACAATATGGTTCAATTGTTACATCACGAAGTTAAAAATGGCAACCACTGAATTTCATACGAATAGATTAATAATACAGCTTCTACTACATGACCTGAAGGTTCTATATTTGGTCTCCCGTAGGACAGCCTATATACAAAAAGGACTGGGTTAGTACCTTATGGTTTGGTGTACTCCTCCTAGACTACTGTCAGTTCATTATACATTTAACTCCACATGATTAAATGATATCAGAAATAACCCATGAATAACGGAATTCAATTACGTTAGGAGTGATGTAGTTACCGATCAATGAGTTTGAACAGTGGTCATGTAATTTAACAAACTGATTGGAACTAGGAATGTAAACTACTAGATGCTGAATGATAAACCATCACCATGTAATTTGAAGGTGATCAGTTTAATGTCCAGTGAAGTTAGTAGTTGAGTACTTCATATAATCTATCCATACTTAAATACAAGTAATTAAAAATGAGTAGTGCAATTTTTTTTAGAAAATAAATTTAAAACTCATTTTGTGGTTAACAAGTATAATTCGAAAGTTATACTTTCAATCTGAATTATATGACAGAATCAAGTATATCAATTAGTCTAAATAAACAAGGAAAGAAAAATATTTTCTGTCAATATATATGTTTTCTTTTTTTCAGAAAAATTAAATGAGGAACTTATTTTATTCTGTCAATTCTGATATCACGAATTGATCTGAACTATCTCTACAACAACCCTTTAATTGTAACTAAATATTAACTCACTAGTGACTAGCTCCTTGAGGTAATTCCTGGAGTTCTAGTGTGAAGACGTGGCCGGTAGAGTCTAGTCGTGTTCGGGTGTGAGGCAGTTACTCACCGATGACAATCAATGAGGTCGCGCAAACGTATCACGAATTGACTGAGTTAGAAATATCAACCATTCAGAGCCGACTCAGTGGTTCAATGGTAAAGCGCTCGTCGCGGAGCCAGAGGGTCTTGGGTTCGATCCCCGATGGAGTCGTGGATGCGCACTGCTGAAGAGTCCAATACTAGGGTGAGGAAAGCTGTCCAGTGCTTCCAGGTGACCAATGGTTGTCTGAATAAGATCGATTCGTGATACCAGGATCGACAAATTAACTATCTCCACAACAACCTCTTAATTATTTTATTCAATTAAAGAATGCTATATTACACATACATACTCAGTGATGACTAAAATGAAACGATTGTAAATATTCAATTGTATTTCATAAGTACCTTATCAGTAAATCTTAATTATAAATAACACATAATGTGGAAACTAAAACATTGTCATACTTCTCACTTCTAGGAAAATACATTGCAATATTCATAAACACAGGATGACTTTTATGTACATTGTTTCATAAAATATAATAGAATAGTTTTCTTACAACGAAAGAAAGTACAATGTTTATTAAGTAGATGGTAGTAAGAATAGTTCAATAGTCAATACTGGCTAGGCATGTATTGTGAAATAATACTTAGGTTGTCAATTAAAGCCAAAAACTGTCTACTTCCATTATACAAAGTATATCCACACTTACTGGAAAAGTCATACTAAATCTAAAAATAGTCAAACAGTAAACAAATGGAGTCGATTGATACTTCAAATATATTTAATTAGACAATTCATGTGACGAGAGAAAATTGAACACACTATGAGACCAGAATTAAAATCAAGGGAGGAAATCAGTTAGACAAATGAATAAGTATGTGTAGTATTCGCTAGATTGACCAAACTTCTGAGTTACCATTTTTATAAAACATGTATTTATTTACAGAAATTCTTCTGATTTACATTTATTTTGATTGACTAATCACATTTGTTAAACGTTTGTATCTACATGGTTTTATAATATATTTATGACCGATTGTGAATCTACCCTTTTCTACTATCCCAGAAGTGATTATTATAGAAATCCGTATATCAAATACATTCGACATTTGAAGTAATTTCATGGGAACAAAATTGTTTGCAACCATATCCCACTGAATATAAATGGCTTGTAATCACTATATTTACAAACAGGTCATGTATATTCCTAAATATTCATAAGTCGAACGCTAATAAAGTAGAAATTGTCTTTGCAATATTGCATATGTTGTGCTAAGAATCCGTTGTCATAAATAAATGCATGGCATTGAATAAAGAGAGTATATTTACTGTAGTTATTATTAGGTATAAACAGTAGATTCAAATTATTATCAGTAGTATAATCATCTATTTATTTAAATGGAACTGTGTAGTCATGAACAGATTAATACATTCTATTTTAAGTTCATATATTTTTATTCAAAAGTTGATCATTTTTACTAGTTGACTACACAAAGTGAATCAAATAAAATAGCGTCTAAATTTGAAAATTAACGCTTGAAAGTTGAAGGTCATTAGCATCATCTCATCAGTTCACGAGTATAATTTTAATCAATAAGAGAAACCTGTTCTCATAAAAGAAAATCAGATATAATCAATTTGGAACTTGAAACAATTGTCCATAAGCATGAGTTTTCATACTGGATCAATGCAACGAAAATTACATTGAAAAAAATGAAACCGAAAATTTCACATAATGTATTGACAGCAACAATGAGAATGAATAAACATAAGCAATATATTTGGAAAAAATAGAATGAAGAGTTATGCATGAATGAACACTAAAACTTAAGATTCAGGAGATGAAGAAAAGTGAATCCTTCCGCACCACTGTTAGCTACTCTGGGTTGAACCACAACGCTTATAACCACTGATCTTCGTCATGAAAAAAACCCGAACCAGGTAGTACCAAACCTACCAACACTACTCAGGCTAAGTCAATAACTTAGCAGACAGGTACCATATCTTGATTCGGAAGCCCCTAGTATTCTTCCGACATGCTCTTATCCTACCAAACACTATACATAAGACAGCTGGTGGTTTGGTATACGTAATGCATGTCTCAATCACCTGGGTCGATAAGTGTTTACAGCCTCATCAGCCAATTTTTCATCTTTTCTTAATACCACATGGCTAACCTTGACATTGCTCACTCACTTGTTACAAGAAAAGCTAACAATTATATAAAGACACTTTTGAAAGCTAACTACTATCTAGTGTTGGCATATGATAATAGTTTTACGTGATAATACAAATTTTATTATGAAAAATAATTCTCAACCACGATTGAGTAATGTTGCAATAAATCCATGTTTCTCATGCACTGAAATCGCAGTTATTTAAAAACCTTTATGTTTTTAGAGGGTAGTATCTCTACCAACTTTCCTTCATGAGAATGCAGCATTGCCACAATGGTAGTTGTCTGAGGGAAACACCTTACCGCTATCGCACACTTCCATACAGTCGGCTGCTGCATCTTCGCCCTTGAACCTTTGATTTACTGGTTTTAGTCTTCCTGCTATTCAACAGACCTATTTGGCATGGTAGAACCTAAAAAAACAATTATTGCATTTAGTATGCATCGACTGGTTTGTTGCGATAAGCAGGCCTTACCTCCACGATAATGTGCTAGCTACAGTCCAATCGAATTGATGATATAATATGTGAAACTAATATTGCTAATTACCTTTTGGTAGAGATTTTACTTGTTTATTCATTAAAAACTAACAATTAAGTATTTTCATAATGTGACATAATATGTCATACTGAGGATACTACTCAAAGAAAAGTGGATAGACTAATCATTAGAATTACAGTGCATACATTAAAATAATCTATAAATCTGCCTTATAGCACATATTAAATATTAAGGAATAGTTTCTGGCTTAGCAACTAAAAACCCACATGCAGAACTACAAATCACAAAAATAGATTCATTTTATGTTTATGATAAATTTTTAAACATTGATAATGAATACAACTACTAATAGTGTAAAAATGTTCCGGAAGTGTTACGTTATTTGAGCTGGGCGGTTTAGTCGGAAAACTTTGATTGCCCTTCATTCTCGAAGGCCTCATCACAAACCCGAAATATTTCAATAGCTAATACAATACAAATTAAAGATGAACTATTGCAGCTGTTAAAAAAACTACGCTGTCTCAGTGTGGAGGAATACACCTAAATAGAATGTCATGATATGTCTTCGCCTACACAGATAATTATGAACACAAATTCCGCAGAGAAAATGAGAGATTTTATTAAAAGTCTGGTAGTTAGATCAACAGACATAATGAAATAGAACCAATCGGTTAACAAATAACACAATTGATAGGTAGCTAAACGATCACAGATTAAACAGGTAAGGAAGAATAAAAATAATATTGTAACAATGAGAGCACAATTGAGAGAAACAATTAGTCAAACGTTAAGTCAACAACATAATCTTATCATTAATAACAGAGAAATTCAGATAGATCATTTCCATTTGATGATGATATTGTCTAGAAAAACAATAAAAGCTTGAGGATTAAATCAGTCAATTTATGAAACGTAACACCCTCAAATTCATCTATTCGAACAACAAATTGTCTTCCCTGCACTAGTATTAAAATAAAGGATTACAGTGAAATAATCTTTTAAGAATGAATGAGATAACAAATAGGTTACTGCTGCACATTATAAACTGACATTAGTTATATAACTATTGAAAACCATGATATATAAGACATATATTTCATTCTATTATGAAACTCAGTAGTGCTCATAAAAACAAATTTATTAGAATGAAACAGTTAGTCCAGTATTATTTAATTTGGACTGTGACTGGCAAGTAGAATTCAAAAAGCGCGTTTCGTCCTATTTAGGACTCATCGGCTGGATGCACCTGCATCCCAATGTTGGTGTTCATAGTGGCAGGTACATCCAGCCGATGAGTCCCGAATAGAACAAAATGCGCGTCCTGGATTCCACTTGCCAAGTCACAATCCAAATTAAATGATACTTGTGAATATTCGCTATATCGAGGCATTCCGCTCAGGATGCATATATAACAACAGTGACTGACCAGATTCAGTACTATAACAAATCAATGGGAACATATAAATTCATTCTACTACTTGTCCAATACTTTTTGATTCTCTATAATAATTGAAATAAAGTTAGTCAGTGATATAAAACTTCAAATTTAAGAATCATCAAAACATTACTTTTGCTGTATTGTTGAAAAGTTTGCATTTTACTTATTTATCAGTAGAATAACACTATTGATATGCATCCCTGAAACAGTAATATGTTATGACTACTCTACCTCAAACTATGTATTAAAAAATAATATAGTAACCGACAAAATCGTTGTATAGAGAAATAGATTACTTTTATCACATGACTTGAATTGAAAATGCTAATGTACAAAATGTTTCACAGGAAAAAGAGAACAGTAAATTTGTAATAATAATTAGATATTTATAGCATGTTTAAATGGTGACTTTTATTACACAACTGATGCTAGCTTTATAACAAAGGTATGAAAACGTAAGAGAGTTCTACATAGCTGTTATGGACCTTGTTTCAGTATACACTCTTAAACCTAACATCAAGTTGGAATAAGAACCATCAAATCTTAATGTGTAAATGATACTGTTCAGTTACTGAGTTTTGAACAGATTCAGTTTAACTTATTCACTATGTTCACATTGTTCAATAAGTATACTGTGTTCAACCCTTTAAATCATCTTTTCCGTTTATTTAACAAGTGATTGCTGATAATTAAAATATGAATCTTATAAAATTTTTGATTTTAAAAATCTTCATAATCTAAGTTATAAAAATGTAAGTGTAGCTTAGTCCGATAAACTGAATAAAAGAGAGCAAATGTAAGTAAAATGAGGTAATTTGTGGAGATTGACATTAAGTTTAGTTGATTGAATTCGTCATACTATTGCTATTCGTAGGGCCCTATTGAAAATCACAAATCGATGGAAGTGGAGATTCTACAATTGGACGCCGCCGCAAGAGTGCATTGAGTTAGGCGTACGTTAAACTGAAGGCCCCTGGTTCGATTCCCCTAACAGAATCGAGGGTACGAACTGTTGACGAGTTCCATACTAGGACAAAACAGCTTTCTAGGGTCTCCTGCTTCTCAGTGATGCCCTATTGATATCACCTGCGTCACTTGTGGCGTAGGCGAGACATTCGTTTAGTGACGAAAGGACGCGTTTACTGTGCAGCAGTCAGATCCGTTTTACTTTATGGATGTGAAAAATGGCCTTTAAGGATAGAGGATATTCGTAGGCTCTTAGTATTAGATCATAGATGTCTCCGAAACATTGCTCGTGTTTGCTGGGACCACCGAGTAAGCAATGCATGGGTTAGGAATAGAGTACTAGGTAAATACGGTAAGGCTATTGATGAAGTAGTGAATCTTCACCGGCTGAGGTGGTTAGGACATGTGTTGCGTATGCCTGACCACCGTCTACCTCGACGAGCAATGTTGTCTGGTGTGGGAGTAGACTGGAAGAAAGCTAGGAGTGGTCAAACGAAAACATGGCACCAATCCATGAAGTCATTGACAATTGGGCTGAGCCATGTTAATAGATGTAGACTACCTGGTTGGGGCCCACACGATGATCGTAACAAATGGTTAGAAACTTTAGGTGATATGGCTCGATTGCAATGGCGCAGGTGCATCCACTCCTTATCTTCCTCCAAATTCTAATTTCTGAGCTTATTATAATTTTCTCTTTACTGAATCACTTTTTATCTCAAATCCCATCTCTGATCTCTATGCCTTTCCATTAGTACTTACTCTGTTACTACCTTCCCCTACTCTGGGATTTGGTCCGACAATTTAATCTTTATCTGCTAAATGGGGCATGGCAACTTGAACTGATGTACGCATGTACTAAGTTCTGCGTTGTAACTGACTGACATCACTGTGTAACGAATCGAATAAACTGAATGTAGTAGATATTTAATAAGCATTACACTCTGTTGTACAACAATCACTCACTAAATGAATAGACAAATGTTTGTAAATAACAGATTCGAACAATATACAGCGAAAATTAAGAACGTTGCAAATAAACCAAACTGAATTTTATTTAACAAACTGACGATAGCTAAAGCATAGATATTTTTACTATCCTAAGATGTAAAGAGGTAATTAAATTAAATCGCGGAAAATATATAGTGGAAATTCTACCGTTGGATGCCGACTCACTGGTACAGAGAAGTTAGATGTTCATTAACCTGAAGCCTCTGGGACGGAATTTAGAGTCCACACTACCGAGGAGTCCCATATTAGGAAAAAACAACTATCTAGTGCTCTATGGTTTTCAGTGATACCCTACCGACATCAATCTATGACGTATTCAATCAACTAAAAATATGTAGTTACTAAAAAATAAAAAGTTAGATATAGATAAATATAAAAAAAATGTATAAAAATCAGGAAATAAACAAACTAGAAAACGATAAAGGTACATTTCACATTTTCCATATAATTTGTCCAAAATATATGATAAGTAAACAATTTTACTATAACCAATCCAAATTAAGTGAACTCACAGAAAGACAACGGATAATCCATTCATGCATATCTATGTATATTACAAGAGCTCGATACTTGGTCAAAATCATCTAAACTTTACAAACCTTGTAAACATACAAAATAACCGGGGAATTACAGTAAATAGATAAAATATTTAAATATAAAAAAAAATAGAAGAAAGTATGGAACTAATTTCGTTGCTTGTGTAATAATACAGTGAAATTATGCATCTATGTATATACCCTTCCATACAAACAAACACGTATACAAATGTATCATTAAAACACTATTATCATACGACCTTAAGCTTAAATACTTGAATAATGAATGACCCAGAAAAAAGAGAAAAGTATTTTACGCCTGATATACAAGTAATTTTAACACAAGGTTATTATTTTCAATGAATTAATCCAGTAATAAAAAAGGGTATGTGTACGTATGTACGAGAGTGCATTCATTCGTGAATTCTAAGCTTACAGTTTACTAGTTAAAGCTGTACAATCTTTACCAAAGAATTATATATATATATATATATATATATATATATATATATATATATATATATATGGGTTTAAACATAGATAAAAATATGTTATGCCAATAAAATTTTCAATAGGTAATGACTACACTGATTTATGAATCCAGTGAATAACGCCCTGGAATTTTTAACAATGAGGATTGAGTTCGGGTAGCCTTAAAAATGTTACTTGGTTCTTAACAATTTGTACTATATGTGATACAGGAAAGAAATTCACCTAATATAATCACAATCTATGATTAGAGACTATAATTGACAGATTAAAATCGAATGCAGTTGTGCATTCGCATTCATTCTTTATTGAGACTAGTGACTCTCTATGAAGTTTTTCATTACTCGATTTTATCTCAAACTCTTTTTAATTATACCAATTTGAACCTAAAACTATACAGGCCAAGTTCCAAGTTGCCTATGATATTTTTTATTTTAAGTTTACCAAGAATTTTAATATAAATATTTACCCTTCTTTACTTTTCATTTTGTTGATTTCTTTTTATTGTGCTGACTCGAAATATACCGACTGTGTGTTTGTAGTATACCGATGGTCACTGAAAATTCAGTTAGTTACAATGTGTTTAAAAAACAACGATTCATCATTCTTTTCTTAAATATGTAATCACTAGTGATTACTTTTCACAGTGTCCATATTTCACAATTTACATTCGACTGATTGTATTAAAATGGCTATTCAAAACTAGGAAGCACAGGATAGGTGTATCATTTTAGCATAAGACTCCTCAAAAATGAATACCCACTACTCCTCTTAATGATAGAGTCTAAGGCTTCCGGACCCAGTGGTGAGCACTTGACCTACAGACGACTAAAATGGAATTCAGAAGTTTACATTTCTAACGTGTTTTAGGCCTCATGTTACAAAGTTTCACTAAAATATTTGCCGTGAATAAATAATATCCAACAAATATCATTTTTAGAATAATTATCAGTACTTTTATTATTTAACGTATAGGTTATTATATGATAAATGTAACACACTTTGAAGTTCTATTCTTCACGTAAAATTCTACAAGTTATAAATCGGTTCTATTTGCGTTTTAGTTAATTAGGTTTGGATTTAATGCATCAAGTTACATCATTGTCTGTATAATCAAATATAAAACAATTTTAGCTTATTGTTAACAAAATAAAAGTTATATACTGACATTCTACATCAAGCATTGTGTAATACACATAGGAGCGTATTAGTGGGATAAATGTCACTTATAAAATGTTAAACAGAATTTCATGTTTTAACCTATAACATATCAACCATCCATTAAAGCATTGTACATTCCTAGTCTACTCTAGTAACTGTTCTTACTATACTTAACCAACAGTCAAAATTAAGTTTATCCTCGTCTTGTTTTCATCTTGTCTACTGTTTTTTCAATCCTTTTTGTTAACATAAAGTGGTAAAATTTAATGAAAATAGTACATTTCATCTGCACTTTATTTAATCACTGAGTAACTGTACTGAATTAGTGCTGAAGAAAAATGGTAATGAACGGAACAACTAACAATAAGTATGAAGGGAGAAAGGACAAAAATTTGAATAGAATAATATGAATTCGTTTTAGTTCACCTGGCATAATAAATTGATAAATCAATTAAAATATAATTTTGATCATCAGTTTAATAATTTGATTTTCAGTGTAAAGCAACATTTTCAACTCCATATGTAAGCTCGCAAAGAAAATAATTTAGTAATACAGGAGTTTTGAAGAGATTGTTGAGAGCTAGGCACTTGCTTTGACATCTGAGATTCCTAGGTTCAGTTCCTAGAATGACAGTTAAAATGAAGTCTTGAGGAGTCCCATGCTATTGCAAAACAGTTCTCTAGTTGTCTAGGTACAATCAATTGATGATGTACAACCCTAAACAACAAAACCTATATGAAATAAAGATTTTTTTCTTCTACAATATATATAATACTTAACGAAATATGCATTATAATTAATTCATGCATAATATACTCTTAGAGACTTGATAAATAGGGAATAATGTACACCTTAGTCAATTACATAAATTGTGACGACAGCAACAAAAATTACTATATATTCGAATAGCTACATAATCAGTGGGATAATTAGAACAACAATGAAGAAAGCTTTTACAAATCTTTTCAATATGTTTTCACTAAGATTAGATTTATTCACTGAATTGTATAAGAAAGGCACTATAATAAAGAAATATTTATGAATCAACTTGATTGCTGACATAAGGTTGTTTGTTTCCTTCTTAGTCAATCCAATTTATAAATATGAGGAGATTGGAAGGGGAAGGATATTAGTTGTTGAAGAAGTAAACGTAAAGAGATACCACATTCTAGTTTAAGATTGACGATATAGTATATTTAGTGAATGATAAAACAGCCTAGATAGATAAATACTACGTGTAATAAATTCATCGCCATCTTCAAGTTGGGAAAGAACAGTTTATGATGACATGACTCAGTGCTAACTCATTTACTGAGAACAGATCCATGTAATTGTTTACAAGTCATGTTTTGAGTGAAGGTCTAAAATACGATCCAGTTGGTTAAATCAAGATAGGTGAAGCGTACTTCGAATATAACACTTGGTTTTTAGTAGTCGAATAACTTAACCAATGAGTTACCGTCCTACCTATTAGTGGAATGAAAGTTTATGCCCTCTATTATAAATTATATTGTAGCGTGTAATTTAATGACACTGATCGGTTATATTTAGATCAGAAATTGATACGATGTTAAAACCTCAAAGTATCTTAAATATTATTTCAGTGATGTATTAGAATGAAAATGCTGAATTACACATGGTAAATAGTTTGCACTATGCTGTAAGATTTTGAGGTGATAATAAGTGGCAAACTTTTCAAAATAAATAACGTTTCATCAACCAGCCGATTATAGGAAAATCAGATTAACAAAAACATGGTAACCAATTCAATTAACTTTCGTGGTGTTTATTTCATCGTTAATCAGTCAGTCATGGATAACGTAGAATCTGGCACATGTGCAGGTAGGTATAAGTTTCTATACAACATTAGCATCCCGAGACCAACGTTGCTGGAATAACAAGACTACAAAATATTACAGGGGGGAAATAAGACAATGTGCAAGGGAATACCTGAACTTAACGTCTAAAATAATGTAAAGAGTGAATGCTCTTGAGGCACTTTGATTGACCGTAGTACGTGTTGAAGAATGGAGAGGAAGATAAGGGTTGGAAGTAAAAGTAGAAGAAACATCAGTAGAAGGAAATTGGTTGTGAATAGGGTTATCACGAGTGCTGTTGGAAGTATGAAGCCAGCTATCAATTTCATGTTGCTCACACTGAGGAAGCGTTTTTCTTCCTGAGGCATCGAAAAACGAAACTAGATTAGAGGTGGTCTTGACGATCAAAGAGTATGACCGAAGTGCCTACTGCTGGAGGCCGGTCACACACAACCTTCTTACAAGTGGTTTTTGACCTGTTACCCACGTGTATAGAAAGAATTTACTATATGAGACAGAAATCTGTGGAGCAAGGTGGAGTGTACGTTTTAAGGTCAACCTTTTCTAACCCTACTCCTTCTGTGTAAGAAAGTAACATCGCTGTTATACCAGTTGCCTAAGGAAAACATCTTACTGTCACCACACCCCATACAGTTGGCAGTAAGACTTCGCAATTAAAACTTAGGTTTGCTACTTTTAATCTTAAGGCTGCTTAACGAACTTGGCTGATAAGATAGGACCATAATAAACTATTGTTCCTGCCAGTATAATCCAACTGAATCATTACTATGAATAATTCAAACCATCACGTCAAGGTAGCAGCGAGGGTCGGGATTTTTAATAACATATTCTTTGAGAAGAAAGTATTATTCAATTTATTAACGAATACATTTTCACCTTATAACAAGCAATTTTTATGATTTAGTTTTTAAAAGTGCGATTCACTGAAGACTTCATAAAGTTCATAGTAATTTTGAGTCATAGAATGACATAAGACAGTTAATTCGATTTAGTTCGGAACTATACAGCAATACCTACGCACAATCTTTATGCTATTTGATAAACACAATATCAACTAGTCATTAAATTGTCAACTGATCGTTCACATTTTAAAATTTCAGAATGTAGTGTCTCTATTCAGTGTTGTCAGTTGAAATACTACTGCTTCACTCCCAACTGTGGTGAATTTACTGATTGCAACTCGGAGAACCCATTTTGGAACTATTATTTTTCAGCTGATTTCGTAGAACTTAGTAAAATTTTATTAAGCAAGATTAGGATATATAATCATAAAGCTATACCATTTTTGTAACCAAGGGTTTTTAACTAAATAATCCGCAAATGTTATACCTTTTAGTGCGATGGACATATTCGTTCACATTTGATTCAATGAATATACAGTTGTATTCTGTGATTATGAGTCATAGGCATCAGTAATATGAACAGAAATGGATGAAGTATAAATAAAATGTATATAACCTATATTGGTTCGTAAAATTTATAGGAAGGTAAGCAAAAAGTAGATGCACCCCTCCCCCTTAAAAACAAAATTGACAATGCAGGAATACATTCATAAAATAAGTAGGCCGTTATTATGTACTACAATGCAAGCAACACCTGTTAAGAACGACTTAACAGCATGAACTACCTCCTTAAGTACAAAAAGGTGTTTCATCAGGTTAATGTAAAAACACTAGAACAAGAACAATTTCATTGAAAGATTACTTGTTGAATCTACATCTTTTTTCGTTTGCTTTTTTACTCATACATACACTTCATGCTAGAATAAATTAACTAAAACCGAGTTCGGATCACAATGAAACGAAAGAACTATGTTAATTGTTTGCAGGTAGTAAATATGTAACGCTGAACGCAGCCATACTACGTAGTAGTTTGCATTCGTTAACAAGACAGTCACAGTCCTTAGACAACTACTTCTCCGGGTAGAAATTTCAACCGGAGTCACTCAAATTTACAGTCTAAGGTACTATTAGGTTATTGACATGTTGTATGACGGAAATACGAATGTTCGTTGATCATGGGGTACTGACCAGTCCCATTTTTGTCCGTGTTAACAAAATTGTGTATATTTCTTTTTAAAATAAAAGTGGTGCGTTACTTACTGATATTTGTTAAATCAATCTCCATATGACTCCATGATCCTGACTTTTGTTCTGTTCTCGATCGTCTCATTGTATGCCCGCTACAATTACTGCACAAATGGCACAGTAAGCGTATCACTTTTATGCAATTCTTCTGTATAAACCAGCTATTGTTTATTATTTAATGTCATTGAATGTTGAAATTAATATTAAACAGTTGCGAAATAATTTAATTAGTGATTTAATTAATGATTCGTAACATTTGAACAAATTTGTAATGTGATATAACCAGCATAATTTTATCTACAACGAAGAGACACGACAATGAAATTGATAGTTACAAAAGACAAAACTGAGCGCTATAGAAAGTGATTGCTAGATTAAAGACTTTTACGAAGATTTTATTTGATATTAAAAGAATCGCTCTCAAAAGATTACACAAAATGACGAACTATTTAAAGGGTATTTAACATTTGGTTACACTGATATTTTAAGTCCACTCACTCAAAACTAGTAGACAACTCAAATTCAGTTTTTCGTATGCATTATTCCTACGAAAGAATCCTTTGTGCGATGGGACTAAAACCTTTAACGACCACATCCCAATTCTATCAATGGAAAAATGGATACAATCTATGCAAGTAATGAATGCTACCTAAATGAAACAAAAATTAGGATATACGACAAACTAACATTTAGCATATAAAATATCCTAAATAAAAAACACTGAAGATGCTCACTAACACAAACTCTCACAAAGCCACGAACTAAAAATTCATAATCTTTCCGCATAAATGTATCCGAAAAATGAACGTCTATAAAAACGTTTTTGCAATCCAAACATATAGTACTCATCTTCTACAAAATTATAAATATTTGTGCTCTTCATAAAACTCAACAGTATATTAAGTGTTGATTGAGTGAAAACCAGCCATAGTAATTTCAGTGGAATGGAAAACAAAACAGCCGATTCAACAAGTTTTGTCAGTAATGAATTGACGGACCGAAAATTGAAAACAAGTCGTAAAATATTTTTCTCGGTCAGAAAGGCGATTCCGAACTAAATAAGCATAGTAAAACTTAAACAAGCTTATTACTGAATAATAGTAAATCGAATTTTAATGTAGTCATGAGTACATATGGCATCTCAGATAAATAGAATGTATTAACTAAACTATATGTTACAACGCCTTCATTAACTATACTCAACATTAGGAATTCGCGAACGGTCGTCATAAATGATTGCTTAAATAAATCTGTAATGGCATATTACACCGCCATTTAACTCGACTACTGTTTGATACAAAGCACAGTAATAAACTAATAATTATTAACTCATTTATCATTGACTCGAATCGTATTTTCAAGTAAAGTTCTGAATGGCCATAACGTTAAATAATAAAACTACTCCATTGGTTCAACAGTTTTACATCAACGAAAAATAAATATGTAAAAATATACGTTCTGTTAGAGTAGAACATCTAAAGGCATGTAAGATCTCTTTATCAACAAATTACGTGGAAAACCCAGTAAAAGAGTCGATGTTGCTTTTGTTCAAAACCAATGTTGTTCAAAGTATTGACTAAAAGTAGTAAGTGTAGTTTATTGACCTACACATTAAAGATACAAAATACTCACGAGAAACGAAGTATAGCATCTTAAGCAATTTTCTATTAGCTTACAGCAAACGTCCATTAAAAATAGAATCGGGTGACAACTAACGTTGTAACATGTTGCGATATGTGCTCTCGAAATGACCTACCAGTGACCTACAAATCTGGTTTATGCGCGTATGCAAGTACCAGGGTTTCAACACATAACAACAAAATCCCTATTGGGGTAAATAAAAATGTATTGTTAATCCAATAAACTCCTTCCAAGTTTTAATTGCTCCGACTACAAATAATCTATTATAATTTTCTGAAAAATCTATAAGATCACAGATGCTTTGTTGAGAAAGTTCGGTAATATTAAATAACGAAGTACTTTCAGCTTTTAATATCAGGGACAAATCAGTTGAACGGATGGAGCTGGTAGCCAAAGACCATTATTTGGTCAGCTTGGTAAGTTTGCTAATCCATATTTGATATGTAATGCTGTGCAGATAAATTGTGAATGTGCTTACGGAAGCTAAAGCAGTGTAGGAGCTTCATATCTAACTAAAAAGCAGTTTCTATCAGATTATTAGAAGCCGCCGCCGATCACTTAAAATGTTCCATTTTATTAACGCTAATGAGCCCGTTATTTTGATATTTACTTATAAAGTGGGAAACAAATATGAAATATTCGAGACTAGTACATTACAATTTCGAAGCTCCTCATCAAACTGCCCTTTTAGAATTCCCTTCATATTTTTTTCTATCACCCTAGTGTCGATACATTTTACAAAAAGACAATAATTTTATACTGTATTTAAAAATAGCTCCTTATATACGCAGTTTGTGAGCATTATACTGCTAACGTTCAGAACTACTGGACTATCAAGTTTCTTATTGAGCTTCCTGGCTATAAGCCTTGAAAAGAGGACTAAAAGTCAGTTAAATGAATCTATTATGCTGTTAGTTCGTGAATCAGATGCTATATGAAAGCACTGTATTTCCAGTAGATTAAATCCGGCGAGTATATAATTTGCACATGAAATAAGTGATCACCCCAGTCAAATCGTTCTTCTTTTCATTTTCAAAGGCAGGTATTTTGTGAGTGGCAAGTGATAATGAGTAGTTTTCTTAACTATTATTTACCATTTCTTCAATACATTAGGGCCGCTAAACCTATAGGACTATAATGAACACACTTGTACTTGACTGTTATTACAATAGACACAAATTTATATTTGTAGTCTTGCTTTAACCATAAGCTTTTTACCCCTACGTTTCTCTAAGCATGTCCATCTCTTAAGACTTTCTTTTTACCTTGGACGAACATAGATGCTAGGACTTTGTAAAACTCATTTCATTACTTCTAACATGGATATAATGAGAAAAAGTAGTCTAAAATTCCATAAGAACAAACATCGGTTATCCGTTAGGACCCGTTCAAAACATCCACAAGGTTCTCTTGGTCTTTAACTATTATTGAAAGGTTTGAATTAGACCAATTAATATGGTTTGTGAGCCAGTGATTTTACATTCACCTATTAGTGAATTCGAAGATAAACATATAAAACTCCGTATTATTGTGTACAACACCGACTATCGACACAGTTCCTTATCAATTTTAAGCTGTCAAGTGATTACACTAGCGAACGGTTACTAAATATAATCGTATACTTACACGTGAATACAAATATTTTCACGGCATAATTGCAGCGTGTTATCAGCTTGACAAACAATAAACACTAATCAAGTCTACACTCACCTTTTCAGACATATGTGTTCCACTCAACATTTTTTTCAGATTTTTGAACAAATTCAAACTGCCTGAATGTATAGACACTGAAAAACTGCAATCCTGTTTACATTCAATAGGCTTTGAACGCTCCACATACAGTGTCATTTCGAAAACATAGATCAACTGTTTTCAAGGGTAAACTATATAGGTTTTAAATCCACTCTATAGTTCTATTGTGATTGGATATCAAATTAGCTACGCTGACTTATTATAACTGATGAGCTACTGAGGTTCTAGAATACTATTGAGGTTCCTCATGATAGTATGCCTTGTTTAAATATAACCATTCATTTACATGATATTATTGGTTGATATCATAAGTAAGTGGTCTCGTGTAAGCAACTTCATTCTAACGCTGACAAATGCAGACAAACCCCTATCACTGTGATCATGCCTGTAAACTGGCATGTTGTTATGCACAAAGTGATACTTGAGAACAAAAGCTCTTATTGTTATCATTTAAAATGTTGTAAGTTCAAATGCATCATGACAGAGACTCATGATCCTCACCACACATCCTTTGAAATACATTCGCCAGACAAATATTATCATTAACTTTGCCGGTTAAAACACCAGCATAGTAACTTGGACTATATGTATAATATCAGCTCCTAAAGAAAAATTAAGTTATTGAATACTTCAAGTACCACCTCTGTGATTATTATTAATCATATCCTAACTTTATAATTGTTTGTATCAAGTAGTAGCCAAATTTAAACAGTACAATGTGCTCCATGTTCTATTTATCCCTTATCGTGTCACATTTTTAATTGTGTTTATTCACATTTTATCCAGAATTTTTTATCTCCGAACATTTTTTATATGATCATCCGTGACTGCACTTAAATGTTCATTATCTAATTTTGTTGTTGTCGATTTATCTGTTCTACATTTGTATTTTTAGTATTTTAGTATCAAAATTACGAGTCATGTTATAACTTAGAAACAATGCAAGATGAATAGAAACGAAATCTTATGATATTCGCTGATGGTAGAAATAAAAGTAAAGCTAGCACATAAGCCAGTAAGAGATACTTATGTATTTGAAATGTGGGTCACTATATGAACTGTAAAAGCTGAATTTTAATCCCATGTAGTGAATATGATGGTCAATGTAACAAGGATTAAAGTGAATAGACATGCGCACACTTGTCGAAACTTATATGAGTAATGATAAATAATAATAGTACAAACGGATAATATATGTTACTTCAGATAACACACATGAAGTCTAGTAAGATAAGCTTCTAACAAGGTACGTGGTGTAATCAGCAATAAAAATTTCAGCAGACAAGCTATCTACGGTTCTACAATGAAAACGCAAGACAGGGGAGGCTTTTCTGGCTGTGGTACGCCAACGAGATGTCCCTGGTATCGTAGAGGGTTAGTCTCACGTAATTTTTTAAGGTAGAAAAAGTAATAATGAACCCTTTAAGTATGTACTTAGCAAGCTCATTCCTACTGTTCATTATTCACATTCTACATGCATTGCCATAAAGTAAAAGTGAGCTACTGGTGACCTAAATGTGTATCCCGTTCAAGGTCTCTGGAGAGCAGGAAAATTAGAAGGGCCTTTAATCTTTCTCTAGATCTTGAGATCATTTGTACATAGAAGAGATTTTTAATCTAAGTAAGTAGATTATGCTTAAAACTAATCTGAGCTTGTAAACAATGAACGACTTGGAATGATGCCTTTTTTGAAACCTAGACCTATACCAAAATCACCGTCAACAAACTGTACCCTGATAACTTTCAGAAACTTTGCAATCATAGACCATACTTGTTAAGCAGTGGAACAGTGCTTCATGAATCCTCTTCCCTCGAAGTTCAATGAAATTATTTAAACAGCAACTGCAAACTGATTACTCACTAATCAAAAGACTCAAGTTTCAAAGTCAGATATCTCAGGCTTATTGGACAGTGAAAAGCATTCCTATCCTACTACTTAAATCATTTCTTCCCTATATCACATTGTGGAACATTATTTAGGTAAAGATTACCACTACATTCAGTCTCTCCTAAAGAACATCATCTAGTCAATCGAATACTACCCTCCTGACGTTTACAAAGTACGGTATGTAATCAAGGACACTCTTCTTTCAGTTCACTCACCAAAATGCCTCTTCTTTTCCTGTCTTTTGATAAACCTTCTAGGTTCAACTGCTAGTTATAGTCTAACGCCCATAAATAATTGAGTGAGTCAACTAACGATTCCCTGACTACCTAGGTGACTTGTTAGCTTACATAGTACTAAGCAATAAATGTACCTTAAAATCCTAGGTGGGGCAAGGCAAATTATGAGATCACATTGATAAGGTCTATAGAACTTAGTAACAAGCTGTTATATATCCCTCTTGTGGAATGAAGAAAACTTTCCTATAACCTTTTAAAGGGGATTGAACTATAAGCACCAAATTTCGCTATATTAAAAGTCATGGACAATATCACTAATGAGTATCTTCCCTAACTGCTTTATCAAAAGTTCCAATTCGACAGTATCTCAGACAAATTCGTGTCGACAGATCATTTTCAGTAACCTTCTGGCTTGTTTATAACTAGATAAAATCTACCAGTGAAATACAATATCACTGAGCACATAGCCCCCCTCCTTTAGATTTTTCAAAGCATTTTACATAGTTGATCACCAAATTTGTTTTCCGAAACTAAAATTAATTATTATTACTGGGTATCCTAATGAATTGGATTGTTGGCTTCTTTACTGAAAAGTCTCTGGTGGTTAGGGCTTGCTTTGTCTGTCCGACTGGTTTATAATGAATGATGGCGTGCCTCATAATTCTAATCGCTGGACCATTCCCCTCATTGTCTATAAACAATCTACCTTTTCACCCTAAGGGTCCTAGACTCTTCTCTTAAGCTGACGTTTCCAAGAATTTCGGAGAAACACAAGACCTTTTCAATATCTTGACTGTCTACGATGACGTAAGTAATATACACTGGTGAATCAACGATAACTTTCTATTATTTCCACCAGCTAATCGTAAGCGATTTGTGTGCGAACTCCTTCTCACAGTATTTAAAAAGTTCCGGCACGACTCTTCTAGCCATGAAAAAGACCTGAGAGTAATCTTTCGCAATACTTTAGGTGACTTTTCTATTGGCACTATACAGCAAGTAAAGCACAGTGGATTTTAGTGATTTTCATGCAAAACTTTAGAAGGCCGTATTATCAGAGCATATATTGGAGATCTACTATACATTTCACAAATCACACCTTGGAATAAACTGATACACCATGTCTTACGTGATAAAACTATGATACTCCTAATCACTGACGGTTACCGAGAAATAATACTGTAGGAATAACTACCTGAATGACTTAGTTAGCAACTACTTTTTTCTTTTCTAGTTTATGATAGTAACACAACAGGTATCCTACTCTCTATAAGCCGAAAAAACCTATTCTATTACTTAGACAACTATCTAAAGAAACAATTGGCAAAGTTTAAATTCTGCTCTAACTATGATGATAATAACTACTACTAAACACGGGAGATCAGAAAGTTAACGCTTTCTATCTCCTGCAAATAATTATTAAACTGGTTAGACTCAACTCGCATGTGGGATAATCTCAAGGATAACTCCCCATACGATGATAACGTGAAGGTCATTTTAAGGATTTTGTTTTAACAGCGCGTAGTGATCGATTCGTCAGGTAATTGCGCAGTGTTTGACCATCTGGGCAACGTTCTTGATGGTTTGTAAACATTTTAATTATACATATGGATGTATCTGGTCGAGATGCCAGCGATCACCACGTCGGAACTCTTGAAGGACCTATTACAGTGACTCAAGCAAAATATGATCCATTTTTTACGCGAAATCTAAGAGTTATTGAGGACTTATTAATTGATGAGAAACGATATCACAGCACTCCAGGGTTCTGTGTCTCACAGTCGCTTGCAAGAACTACATGGATGAGGCGATCTCTTCTTAATTGGCTAAGAGATGTAAGTTAACATATTCAATATGTGCAACTTTCGTAGATTTGCATTCATCGTGGGACTGACGGTGAAGTCTTAGCACATACAGCACAGTTGATTGATCGTTACATGCACATAGTACCGACTGAGCAAAACTGAATACCAACTTGTGGGCGCAACATGTTTCTTCATCTCTAGTAAACTAAAAGAAACTGTGCCTATTGCTTTGCGAAAAGTCACGGAATACACAGCCAATTCGCTTACAGAACAAGATGTTTTAGTAAGGTCCATTTTCATTATTCATTTGTTACTTCAGGCCAAAGAACTTACTGTGTGTATCTCACTTATGTGGGATCTAACTTGTATAACCCCAGTAGATTTTGTCGCTCCTGTGGTTGAGTTCCTGGAGTTTGTACCTAGTTTGCGCCAAATTATTCGCCAGGCTGCACTTTGTATATACATCAAGGCTTTTCATGGTAAGAATAAATTTATTAGCTTTTCTATTTTTATTTACTCGGACTAACAATTTCGAGATCAAATCTATATTTTTTATTTAAAATAGCTTCCATTTCACTGAGAGTCTTAAGTACATATTTTATAAGTCTCAGAACTCGTCTTGACTAGTCAATGATTACCATAGTCTACTGGCCTTGTACTTTAGAGGTATGGCAACTTGGACCGATGCACACATGTGCCAAGTTCTATTTCCGCTATACATACATCATTTAAGTGATCTGGTTGCAAGTTCAACAACCTCGGTCACTAGAATTAGCCATTCACCTGACCCTAACGACCCATATCTGCTTCTAGACAGTTGCTTAGATCTTTCGTAATAATAACCTGAATAGAACCACTGGTTAGCGTTATTATCCATGATCTCACCAAGTGCCAAACACGTCAGATTAAATGATGCTAAAAGTATTGGATTTTACCTCTGAAGTCTTACCACCAGGTCCTTGAGTATAGACTCACCATGATATTTCCTGTAAGTCAGCAGTGGAATGTGAAATCCATAATGTTGCCAACCAATGCACTAGAAACGGATTTAGAGAAATACCTTTGAAAGTATCACCACTTTTCATCGAATATTATTGTATGTTACTGCTTAAGTATACAACTAACAATGTGGTCAGAAAACAGGTTTTTAGTCTAAGACTATCTTACTTCAAGGTTTTGTTTTCATGTAGTATCCATTCTCAGGGTAACAATATTCCAGTGTATTATCCACACATCTTCAGTTATTTAGACTGTTTTGTAATTATTATTGTATTCCTCCTGCTCAATTCAACAAAAAGCCATATCGTTATTGATCGCTTCTACTTATAATCCATTTAGGAGTCCCTTCATCAGGAACACGTTTTAAGTGCTGCTAGCATTATTTAGATGTGTAAATACGTGTATTCATTTCACTTTGGAAATGCATTTTTATCTTTACTGAAATGTAAAAGCTTCGGTTTACTTAGTGAGTTGTTAAGCATGATTATGGAACTAAAGTTCACCACGGGTTTGGCCACTGACTTACATTTTAATTTGTTAGAGGTTATCACTAAACCTCGTCAAATAATCAAGTAAATCCAGCTGACCTCGATGATGTTAGCGTTTATCAAAAGGCCGGCCCATTGAGGTCTAAATACAGTACCAAATCCATTTTGAATATCATTGGAATTGTATGGAACGTCAAAATCTAGTAAAACAGTCCCTAGCGTTTAAGTCAAACGACTAAAACTTAGGCACTACAGTTTACTTGCTCTTTAGTTGTCTACTATTCCCTACCATCTTGAATGAACGGTTAGCAACCGGCAGCAAGTTAGTTTTATGAATCCTTATCAATGGTAACCAAATTTTATTTGTTTGCTTTCACAGCAAATCGCTTAAGACGTTTAAAAGTCTCAATCGGTATGTTGTATTTACAGAAAAAATTGGCTTAACTATCATGGTTCTCCACATCTTAGGTAAACTAATGTCACTTTTTCCTCGCGAATTTACGGTAATTAATTTGTCCGTATTTACTCTCAATGTTGCCAGCTCGTGTAGCATCTTTTAATAATATTATCGACTATGGTTCGTTGGTAGCTGGAAGATTTTCTGCACACCTTTTGGCTTTTGCTAATTTGCACAACCTGTGATAGAAGTATTTGTCTGTCAATCAATGACAGCTTTCTAAACAGATATTTTTTTCTCATTTATTTACAGAAGTATAAGCTGATTAGCGAAAGTCAAGTACGCAGTTTCTAAGTACTTAATCACTATTTATGTACAGTCGAAACGCATAATACTGTGACTATACGGAAGATTTGTAAAAACGATAAATGCAATCAGTGAGATCATGTTACTGTTACGTAATAAGTTGGTTGATTTTATATAGCGTCTAAGTGATCCCCGGCATTAATGCATAAAGAGTAGTAAATCGCTCTTCGAAGTAATCGAAATTGGTGAAGGTAGCTCGTAACAATTTAAAGCCAATCACATTTGTCTTCTTTTTCATTGTCAAATATTGACTTCCCAATAGTACTTCTCATTCCGACCCCAATCGTTTCGTAACTGTGTATCTCTTATTTGAAATCGAAGAATTCTATTAGTTGACTTGATATCAATTTATCATTGAAAAGCTCATGTCAACGTGGACTCTATATCGAGAAAGTTTCTGTAATGGACCAGTGTATTATTTTAGTTTCATTACCTCACAGAAGCAGCTTTAAAGAATAAACAAACATTTTCATAAAATAACATAATTGGCTGCGGTTTTTATATGTAGACATTATTTGGGAAATGCTCATTTCAGCAAGTCAAAATTAAGTAAACTCAGTTATCCTTTATTTGGTAACTTTAGTTACAACTATCAAATTGTAGTCAGTCAGTCAGTTACAACATAGAACTTTGTACATGCGTACATCAGTTCAAGTTGCCATGCCTCAATTAGCAGATAAAGATTAAATTGTCGGACCAAATCCCAAAGTAGGGGAGGTAGTAACAGAGTAAGTACTAACGGGAAGGCATAGAGATCAGAGATAAGATTTGAGATAAAAAGTGATTCAGTAAAGAGAAAATTATAATAAGCTCAAAAATTAGAATTTGGAGGAAGACAAGGAGTGGATCAAATTGTAACCTGCATACTTTGTGTGTTTCATAAGATATTCGTTAGAATTGTCCGATTATCTTTTGCTATTGTTTTGCTTTCAACAAATTTTCTTCGATTCATTTTTAGTTGAAGAGCTTGGTGCTTATATGCCCAGCTATATAGCAGCAGCATGTATACTGTATGCACTGAATCTAACTGTGCATCGTGACTTAAGTGATACTGCTATCAGTTCAGTGACACGTATTCAGCGGATTTTGAGGCTTGAAGCTGTGAGTTCTTTCAAAATATGTGAATAAGAACTTCATATATCATCCCATTTTAATGCTTTAAAAATATCAATAAGTCAATAGTCTTTTAATTTAATAGTCGTTGATACGCTTTTTCTCAATATGAGGTTCGATTCTGTACCTACTTGTATGACTTTAGTTAACCATAATCTAATTTCAAGCTTCCATCGATATTCTCACGAAACAGTAGTAAGGCACATACTTTCTACCGAGCAACTGGCGTGGATCAACGTTATGACGCTCTGCAGATTGACGGAGAAATAAATAACTCTGATTGTCACTAATTATTAGCACTTCCTCATCGGTTTCCGAAAATCAGTTGTAACTATTGAGATAAAAATAATGTACTTATTTTGATGTTATTTAAAGGATTACTTTGTATTATACTCCAGTTTGGTCTTAGTTTGGCTTCTATCAATTCATTTATAGCCCAAAACCTTGTTCCCTATATCGTATCCAGTTTCATAAGCAAATTAGGTAATATGCACATAAATTTCACTCATTCATCTTATGGATATAATTAACCTTTGATAACAAATGCTTAAATAACCTAAAGATTTGTCAAGGCAATCTGTGGCTAATTCAAAAAACTGTTGTACATATTTTCGTGATAAATTCGACTGCATTTTCTCATCAGCTACCATCAAAGTTGATCTCAATTTACAGGAGATTTCCAATACTTTTCGATCACCTAAATCCAATAAAACGTCTACCGATATACTATTTGCATTAAACTAGCTTCCACTAAGCTATTTTCTCGAGTATAATGAGTTACAATCCAAAGTGATAAACATTTGTCGTGTATGTGTATTTCTATATCCTTTAGCTACCTATATGCTCCTATATTATCGTGTGACATCTCCCAAAATTAGACACTTTAATAAAATGAACTTTTTAAAATCAACTCAAGAAACTTATTCTACCAGTCGTGCTAATATTCTTTTTGATTGCCTTCTTCCAGCAACATGAATATAAGGATTAAATTCCTTAATTAAAATGCAATTCGTTAGTATTTCACTTTTATGCTAGACTCAAACACAGTTCACCCTACATTTGTCGCTTAATTTTTCACTCCTACCAAACTGATTTGTATGCCGGTTAATAGGAATCGTTATAACATCTTGATTACATGTCCGGGTCTGTAACGTCCTCAATTGTACTCATTAAAAGATTGTCAACTATGACTTCACGGTTTGAAATAATTAATCAGTTAACTAATTGGTCCTTGAACACTAACCGATATATCCGCATTTTATGACTGTTCTATAATTAACTCATCAGGTACTAAAAAAATCAAGGAAACTAAGCACAATTAGATGTACACCAATTAACAAACTACTCGGAAAACAATCATTTTTCACATAAACTAACAAGATTGGATGCTTTTCAGTTTCTTTAATTGTTAATTTCACTAATTTCAAAAAGTATGGCTCATACTATCTAGACTATCATCATAATCACTGATCGTCAGTTTGCGTTTGGCCCAGTATTATGAACTTTTGTTTTTTCGTGGTTCATAATTAAGAAAACTTCTTAATTACGAACCACGATAAAACAACTCTAAACATTAAGTAAATCATCAAAACCTAGTTTATTTATATGCTATACTAACCTCCTACGTCTTCATTTACAGCGTAAAATGCGTGAGGCATATCAGATTCTGCAAGCATGTTTTGAACCTGGAACTGTGCAGTTATCAAATGCTGTATTAGAAGGCGATTTAGAACCTCCTGACAGTCCTGTTCGTGAATTACCAGTTCACTTGGTCCACCAGTTACATTCCTCTTCCAGCACACCAGTCAATACAACTGTGTTACTTCCGATTGCAACTAGTGTGTATATGCACCCAAATCTAAACGTGTCTAATCAATCTTTGCTAACATCCGTTGATATTCCTCTATCTACCTCCATGGTTTTTGTAAATAATAATGTAAGCTTCGACCGCAACTTGTAAACCCACGACGTCCGCTTCACTTTCGGCATGCTCTACCTCATCTCCTCCATCAGAGGCCGAAAATATGGGATTAACTGAGCTTGAAAATGAAAATCCTCGATGTACTTATAATAGCAATAATAGATCCCGGTTATCCATGCCATTAATTCATTATTCTCATTCTACTCAGTTTTGTCATCATTATCAGTAGCTGATAAAACCAAAGACAAATTACAAAAAATACAAAGGTATGTATTTTTTGTAATTTGTCTTTGGTTTTATGAACCTGTCTATTGATTCATTGTAAAATATGTGCCTAATTTTCTCTATAATTAATTTTAATTTCAATAATTCCTTGGACATTTTTTGGCTAACGTGAATGAAGCTACACTTTGTAAGCTCCATTTTTATGTACAAATTTCATTTATTTAAAAACGATATTGTTAATTTTATTGCGGTTATTGTATTAACTGTCATTTTATGGTTTTTTCTTGTTAGTAAAATATATGTAATTGAAATTCTGGAACATTGTCCACGTGCTTACCACGTTATGTAGAATATAGGTGTTTTGATTACTAATTAACGTCACTTTTCTTATCCTTCAGTTCTAAGGGTAATCAACATTGTCAACTATGTGTGTAAAATTAATATTATGCGAATGTTCAGTGACTACGTAAGGCACTGAAAAAGTTGAATATGGCGTTTCAGAGGGACAGTCCTGATGAAGATATTGCCTATCTAAAAATTTGAGTTCGAGACCTGTTTTGAACTTATCTCTTACTAAACATACATCAGTACCAAGTTGCTTAGCTAATTAGTCTTATGTCAGCTAATGATATGGGTGTTAAAGTGGATTCACTTATAAATGCAACCTTTGACGAAAATCCACAGGGTACATCTATCGAATCTTCACTTACGCTTAATGTTTTTTTTTCCTCAATCGGTCATTATTTATGATTAAGTGTGTGCATTAAACACTTTTCAATGTTAAGAAAAATATTCATGAGCTTTGCCAAATTTGTGTAAGTCCATAGCGGCCTCATAGAATGTCCTATTAAAACTAAAATCATCTTTCTCACAGAAATTGTTATCACTCAATTATAGTGCACGTGTAGAAAATCAGATTCACTACAGACACACACAAAAATGTCATGAACATGCACTTTTGGCTTTCTTATGTTTATTTCCATAATAATAAATATTTTATTCTAACAGTTTAGATTTTGTTTTGTAATTTATTGCATTCTCGTTAACCCGGAATAATGTTAATTAGTTAAGCATGATTTATATGCTATATTCTGAATAAAAGAGAATACCAGTCTGGTCTTTAAACGAAAATATAACCTTTATATTGCACTAAGATGGAAAATAATCATTTGTATCCTTAGCTTTGATCTACGACTTGGTTTGTATGCTAGAGGTGCTACTCTGGTGGTCAAAGCCAAGTAGATAAGATAGCGTTTAGACCTGTGGCCTACATTCATAAGCCAATAGTGGTAACTATTAGGCCTTATTCCCAGTTAAACTTCTATCCGCTTAAAGATCCGATTCTAAACATCCTACAGATAGAAGGTTAAATGACCCCATATGTCAAGAAATAAAACGTTTGACGTCAGTGTATGCTGGAAAAACTACTATCTTGTTAAACCCTTTTAATGTTTAAAAACTATTCAACGAGCTTACATACACTAAACAGATTATAGAAGATACACATTCCAATGCCTGCTTGTTAAATGAGTCTTTTCTATGGTATGGGTCTGATCAGATACTCTGATCACTGTAAATCGAATAAATATTGTAGTCCCATATTCACCGAAATAGAAGTTTTAGAATGTCTGAAGGCACTCAAACCATCACGATGTCCAGGGATCTAGTGAGATTCCGAACCTTCTCTTTTGGAAATGTACTAATGTGTTTGTATCAGCCACTGACTAGTATCTTTAACGAGTTTTTCTCTACAAACGTGATACCAAAAGCTTGGAAGAAGATATAAATAACACTTATACTGAAAAAAGCGTCTTCTCCTTTTCTCAAAACTATGAAAAACTTCTACTACGTATGCTTACAGCCAACAATAAAAGGGCATATCAACCCATATCAGTTTACATACAGATGCAATAGAAGTACACGACGCGGCAGTTGTTTTACATCATAATATAGTGTTTAGTTTAGAAAAGGGTGAAAAGTATGTCCGAAGTAAGTTTCTCGATTACACTTCCGCATTTGACTTTGTTCCTAGACCTATATTACTGAATAAACTTGAGAATATGAACTAGAAAGCTGGGTTATCAACTGGTTGTATCCCTATTTCTACGGAAGAGAACAATATACTGTGTACAAATGAAAGTGCCCCACTCACCTATTAACAGAAATTGGTATGCCTCATGGTGCTTTTCCCACTTTCTTAAATGACCTACTTTTTTCTATGAAAAATACCTTTGTTAAGTACGCAAATAATCTTACTAATTGTACATCTGTTTCTTTTTCCTCAAATTGTTGTGTAATGAATTGTTTCTTTGCGAATGTTGAACAATGGTATAGTTCGAATGGTCTTCAACTTAATTCATCCAAATGTTAAACAGACATTTTCAGTTTATGACATGGAAAAGGCCTAAATGATCTTGTGAATCCACGCGATGTTTGTAAAATTGGTGACTACAATTAACTTCTACGTCGAATGTTACTTATATTGGTGTAACTTTTACTTCTAATCTATCTTAGTCTTCGCATGTTTTGCTACTGTCGAAGTGGGTTTTCGTTTAATATGCTATGTGTAGCGATTACGTAGTTTTGGTGTTGCCAAGTACTTATTATTATAATTTGTCAATTCCTGTATATTAGCGATTTATTTTATATTGTTCCCATTATTTTCTCCCGGATTTTTCAAAGAAGAATATATTGTGTTGTATAGAGTACTGAAAGCTGTTGGTAAAGTGTGTGGTGAGAACATGACTGTAGACAGACATTTAAAATCCTGCAGACAGCTATCTAATGCTTTTCTATCTGATATAAACCACCCTCTTCATTAACATCTTTCACCCTATATATATTCTGGCAGAACGCGACAGTGCTGCATTAGAATTCAAGTACGTAGGAAAAGTATAAATGCTCCACTATTCCATACTTAGTACATGTTCTATGTAATGAAAAATTTGTATGAGCCAATCTAATTAGAAATCTGTGCTCTTGAAATACGGATTATTATGTTCTTAATGTTACCATAACCTAAGTTTTTGCACAATGGACATTCCCCTTATTGTATTTAGTTGTTGACATTATATATATATATATATATATATATATATATATATATATATATATATATATATATATATATATATATATCATCATCATTTTTCAGGTGTGCACGTGGTAAAGTAATAACTTGTTGAGACACTGTATGCTGAAAATTCATATTGTACTAAACATACTATAGAGAAAAGCTATTATTATTACCGGTTGTTTTTTTTTAACAAGCTTGTGTTTCACGGGATGGGAATGCTAGCCCCATGCTCAACCCTCCTTTACCCGAGCGTGTGACCTGCAGTAACCCTAGAAGAGCTACAGGCTGGAAAAGATTGTTCAGGACAGAGTTCAATAGAGAATACTGGTGAGCGGCCTATGCTCCTCTGTGAGGGGTAACGGGCGTAAGTAAGTATTATTATTACAGACATCTAGTGTGATATAATCTGATATCACGGGTAAAAGCTTTAATAACAAAGATTTAGTTTTGGAATAAACAATCTACTTTTCAGTACGCTTCGTGTATTCACTGACTACAACGAACTGTGACCACAACCTACTTTACTTGATAGCATCCTGAGTTACTTCAACATGATAAAGAATAATTTTTCTCTACTAATTATTATACATTTTGATAACTGAAGTAATCAGTGGTTACAATTAAGGTTAAAAGAAAATTAAAACTAGTAGACTGTTATTCTTTTGATCCACTAGACTTCAAGTAGTATGGTTTACAATCGGTTGTAAGTATCACTGGTGTATTCATTCTTTAAGTCTTCCGCTTTAATTTTTTTTTCATATTTGACCGCCTCCCTAACTCTAGTGTATTTGATCCACCAGTTACTATACGTTTTGTTCCGTTACAAATTGTAGTCATCCAATCAGATTTCCTTTGTTCACGTTTATTTAAAGCTGATATCCGTTTTAAGGTTTTCGTTAATATCATCTACTGCGATCATAAGATTACTCATTAAGTCATTCAACTTTTCAACTATTGTAAATGCTTTAAATTGAGTATCACATTTTATTGTTGCAAAAAATATTAAACTTAACAGAATCATATAACATGTACCCATTGGTTCCAAAGGATTCACATGACTTGAATACTTTTTGCAAGATGTTATCTTCAAAAACAGTGACAGTTAAAATTATCTTAACTCGTTTGTAGTTTACTTTTTACTCACTTTTGTCTCCAAATACCAAAACATCCTAGTTCATGAATGCTGTAAAAACTGCAATTAGTAATTCAGTCATTTTGACGACTCGTGGTTTGTGTCAGCTATTTCTGAACCTAAGTTTCGTGCTAGTTAGCATCTGACTGGTGAACGTTTCAGTGATTTTGAAAGGATTGGTACTCTTCGTGCAACTCAATCGAATATCAGGTCAGATGCGTTATTGGATTACTCGCAAGGCCTACAGCAAAATTGAGATTTCCACAATTTCATGCTTTCCTGTCAAACTTTATGACCTACGCATACTCATTTAACTGACAAAACAATTTAATCTTTCTATGTACCTCACCTCCCCATCTGTATGATTAAGACTTGTCAATGCTGATATATAATAACAATGGATTCAAAATTACTTAAATGTATAGAAAGATGTGTTAATCATCTTGATGTCTGGTTTTTCTGTAGTTGTTTAGTATTTGTTTATTTGAATGTTGAAACTCTTAGTCTTTCACATTCTATCCCTTTTTCACATTTATTTAATTTAATGATTGTAAGATCAAGAATTAGTTTCATGATGAGGGTGTGTTTAAAAAATAGACGATAATTCAGTTTTCTAATTCCAGTTAAACCTTTTTAATTCCTTTCAAATACCAACTAGAATAATTCAACATGATGTTTAAAGATTCTTATCGTAGTGTATATTTTATTTATTCTATTGTAAGGAACCATTTGTTACTTTGCAGTTAGTTAGCTATATACAACGCAGAACTTGGTACATATGTTCATACCCTCAAGTTACCATACAACAATAGCACCACGATCAAATTCACGAGATTAGTATTACACTATAGTTCAATTGGAAGGAATAAATAAAAATGGTGTGTATTAAAGAATAATCGGGCTTACGATCGGACAGAAGATAGGGCAAATACACTGTCACTATGACCGTGTCTGAGCCATGTTACTCAGTGACTCCAGCCTTTAGGTTGCGATCAGTTACACAGACCCCAACAAAGTAGTCCTGTATCTACCAGCATGCCTCAGACCAACAGCAAAGACTTCGTGTACCGATGCCATGTTTTGGTTTGTTATCACCTAGCTTGCTTCCAACCTATTTTCATCCTAGCAAGCCAGGTGGTAATTGGACATATAGCATATCTCAGCCACTTTATTTAATAAGTGTTCACAGATTTAATTGGTTTTTCTTAGTATTCTGTGTCTAACCTCAGCACTATTTACTCCGTCAAAAACAGCGAGTGGCTAAACAGTATACATGTTCACTGATTGTCAAACGAATTGTCGTTCATGACCCAGGTGACGCAAATATACATATATAATTTCTGTAATGGATTTACTACTTTTGTGTCCAATTTCATCACGACAGTTTCATTTCTACTGAATTTATTAGCGAGCACGTTCTCTTCTGCGCTTTATTCAGTTATAATATAACAATAATAATAAATCACAGAACGTAATGTAAAGTATCCATCCACCGTTAGTAATGGATGAGGTCACACAACATATCTCGAGTTGACTGAAATTATAAATGTCAGGCGTTGGATACCTACTGTGGTCTAGCACTTAGGCGTTCGTCGTGAAACATGAGTGTTCTGGGATAAGTTCAATGATATATTTGTGTATGCTCACTACTGAGGAGCTCTATACTAAAATGAGACATCTATTTCGAGTTCCGACTGGTTATTTAATCCGAATCAATTCGTGATTTCAAATTCAAATTATCCTTTATTCTCAAACTGTAATTATTTCGTATGTTTGGATTATCAGCTTTTCGAAATAAAAATCTACTTTATAAGCTTCGAATGAGAAAGTTATTCAGTCTAATAATCAAGTAACTAACTAGTAGTTTTGAACTTTCTAAGTTATCTAACTAATGTCAACGTTTTAATTAAGAAAAAAACTTATTATTTTTAATCCATTGACTAGTTTATTCCACGTTTGTATTTGTGGATCCTAGACTAATTATCCAAATTCACTCGGTTCGATCGAGCCAATAGAACTGTGAAAGTTACTTAATTTTACATTGAATTTACACCATCTGACGACCCCTTAATGTAACATCTTATCAGATAGTGTATTCAATGTAATAGGATTGATGCATAGATTCTGTTCGACCAAGGCTTCCGTTAGTGTTATCTCCATATTGTATATTCACTCATCGACATCGACAGTTATTGCTCTTAATGAATCAGGACAAGTCACTCAACGTTCAGCGACCAGCCTTCTAAATTTAGGATATGTTCAGCTTAACTGAATAACTTTACTAGGATTTAGCGTTGTCACACTAACCTATTATATATTGACTTCAATTAATTCATTTAACGATTCAACACATCAATTATTTACGTTACAGATAAATGAGAACGCATTTATGGATTGATTAATTATATATTGAAAAGAAGATTACATGTTTTTTTCATGAATAGAAATATGAATAAACCCCCTTTATGATTTAAACTTAGTAATTGTAAAGTAATATAGTACTATATTGTAGATTATTACTTAGAAAATATCTTATAAATCAAGCAAATGTAACCCTATAACATATCAGTTGAGTGAATGTCAATTGAAAACAAAAAGCACAATTTGATTGTTTCTTATAAACCTATTATTGCCTAACGGTTGTGTACAAGGACAAAAGGATTTTATTCAGATGAATGATTTCTATAGTGTAATGACCTATTTCATATCCAACAGGAAGATAAAAATTAAGTAAAATTTAAAATATCTGTAGACGAAAAAATGAACAACTTAGAACCTACCACATATTTGTATTGTCCAAAGTTCCTACGCCATTTCAACATGAATTACAAAGCCGTATGTGTTGCAATGAGGCGAGTATTTGTGGGGAATATGATTCAAGAGTAATCAATTATTTCAACAAAATCAGTGGAAAAATTGAATTGAGATGGTTTTTATCGTTTGCATTAGTCACAGATTGATGTTGGTTGAGCAGGACTGTAAACCAGGGAGCACTGAATAGCTGTTTCGTCCTAGTATGGAACTTCTCTTCGATTCCGTTGAGTGTTCACCAACTTGAAAGCACTGGGTTTTACACCTCAGTAAATTCGAGGATGCCCGTTGCCGAAGATTTCCATACTAGGACAAAACAGCCGTCCAGTACTTCCTGGATTTCACTGGTACCCAATCAACAGCAATCCACGTCGAATAAAAACAACTAAAATTTCAAAAATTATTTGAGAGCTTATGATTGAAGGAAAGATAAAGAAAAAATGAATCCATGACTAGTGTCACTGTTTCTGAGGCATATCTATCAACTTATTCGATCACTGGTTACAATAATCTCCTTGACCATAACTAAGTAACCTGAATCAACCAATGTGGCTCATGTCAATAGTCGATAGCTTTGTGGACTGGTATCACGTTCTTGGTTTGCCCGCTCCTAACTTCTTTCCAACCTACTCGTATAGCAGTCGACATTTCGTGTAGAGGTATGCAGTAGTTAGGTATACGTAATACATTTATTAATCAAATCAGTCTATTAGGATTTAGAATTATATCAACTTACTTACCACTTTTACTCCTTAGTTCCCAACAAATTAGCGATTTTTCGAAAATACCTGTGATCAGAAATCGATTATCCAATAGTTTATTCGCAGTCACTGAATTATCTTCAATCATTTTCCACACTGAAAAATAAGTTTAGTATTCTTTCACAAAGATGTATTCATAAAATATGATTGGTATACTTAAAATGAGTAGCAGAACTTAAAAGAACCTACACGTATATAAACTTCAAATTTCACAATGACATCGTAAAAATCCACGTACATTTGCATTTTTACAGTCAATGAAATGAATTAGATAATCATCAAAAATCACTGAGTAATTGTTTCACCCGTTATATGTGACCCTATCAGAAGTCAAACCAAGGTACTTTAGACCTAACAACAAGCACTTATGCAATTATCTGTAGAACAAAAGACCATTACAAACGCATTTAATTATTGTATAGTAATTCACAACTCTGTACACTAATCTCACATAGAATCGAATCCTCTATCGTAATATTTCTCAATGAACACGGATACTATGTAAGTATATAGTGGTGCATAAGTCACACTGTCAGTTTATTTAAGTCTAAATTGTTGACTTCAATCTCTCTCCTTTTTTAACATTATAAAAATCATCAACTTTTATCGACTTCAACATGATTTTAATCTGTTGAAAGTTGATGGATTCATGTCGAGAGATGATCTCGTCAATCATTTTATACCCCAAGAAACAATTAACATATCTAGAAATAAATAAATTGTAGCTTCGGGTTAAATTTCTTTTCATTTAAAAACAACTGTATATGAAAGTTCTATACATGAAATATTAATAAGATTGATATGTTCCCTTATCCTAGACAGAAAATCTTATTGGTATGGTATTAGGGCATAATAAATTAGTATCCACTTTAAAACTCATTTTTGTCTGAAGGTGTCTAAACATTTTATTTGTGATTGAAATTACTGAAGTAAAAGTGGGGAGTGGAACGGGTGTTTTAATTGTTAAATAGTGAAATTTGTCTCCACCTAGTTGTTTGGTTCCTACAAGATTAATCTGATCGTTTAACACTTAAATTGAATATTTAATTCAAATAATGATCAGATAAATATTGAGCATAAAGTTATTCATGAATCTGGATTAATAAGAAGACAGTATTAGTGTCGACAAGTGTTGATTTTAATGTCGACGTCGAAAGTAGAAAAGAATCGACGACTGTCAAATAGTATTTATTTATTGAAACTTATAAAGTTTGGAAAGGATAAATGCCAAAACTGTATTCACCATACTACTAGAAACATAATTTTGTTTAAAAAATGGAATGAATGAAGGTAATTGTTATCAAGATAAAAAATTTAATAAGACTAGAGGAAAATTATAAGCCAGGTGATACAACTCGAACAGAAATACAATCAAGAAAGAATCATCCCAATTTTATGAATAAGCTAGTAAAAAAACGACAGCTGCATTGCCACTGAGTTGCACGAACTCTAAAACTGTAATCAGAAAGTTAGGATGGACCGATAGAGGGCAGCATTATGAAGCCTTCATTCAATCTACAGTCTCATCCGATAAACTGGCTGCCGTTCCACTTCTCTAGCATTCCAGCGTCAGCAAATGATGTACAGTATAAAAGCTACTGTAATGACATTCATAAAACATAACCAAGCCATTGAAGCCTGGGTTTCAGGATTATGACATCTATCAGATTGCTATGTGCACCATTGATTTTGAATCAGTGTTTCCCAAGTACCGTGGGCAAACTCTGTTTTCATCTAGCTGTCTGAAGCACCCTATATTAGCATTCGTCATATTATTTTTGTAAATAACACCTCCCATCCCATAGAGTAGGACTTCCGTAGGGAGGGGCTATATGAGAACATTTAGGGGTCAGCATAATTTATCTGTCCATTTTCCGACAGCTTACGTAACAGTACATCTATCCATATGTATATCTGAGTCTGTACTACAGTCAGTCATAATATCTGAAACTATTTTGTATTGACGCGAGTTGTAATGCCTCAAATCATCACAATGAAAGTAGAGATTGTCAAGATGGGAAACCAGTCAATCAGTCACGACTTAGGATTTGATGCGATCGTACATTAGTTTAAGTTGCCATTCCCCAATTAGCATATATAGATAAAATAATCAGACCAAATCCCAGAATAGTAGAGATAGTAACAGAGTTAGTATTAAGGGAGAAGATTAGTGACTGAAGATAAGATTTTAGAAAATACAGTTCAGTAAAAAGAAAACTATGATGATTTCAGAAGCTTATAATTTGGAGGTAGACAAGGATGGATGTACCTGTGCCAATGCGAACGATTTTGAGCCATGTCACCCAAAGTCGCCAACCAGGTAATCTGCACCCATTAACATGGCCCAGCTCAATTGTCATTAACTTCACGAACTGATGTTTTTGCTTATCCACACCTAACTTTTTCTAGCGTACTCCTATCAGGCAGTGGTCGAGTATACATAACACGTGTTCTAACCGCCTCAGCTGATGAAGATTCACCACCTCATCAATTGATTTATCATATTTACCCAGCGCTCTACTCCTAACTCATGTATTGCTTAATCGGTGGTTCCAGAAAACATGAACAATGCTTTGAAGATATCTATGATGGAATACTAAAAGCCTACGAGTACCCTCTATCTTTAATGGCCATATTTCATATCCATAAAGTAGGACGGATCAAACTGCTGAGCAGTAGGCGCTTCGTTTAGTCAGTAGATGGATGCCTTACCTACGCCACTAGTGGCACAAATTGACAAATGCTAATCGAGTCTTCTGTATACGAACCGAGATTTCACTAGACACCAGACCATCAGGGTTGATGAGACTCTCCAGATAAGTGAAGCGGTCAACACATTCAACTACTTCACTCCCTATCACTAATTTCGGCGCCGAGATGAGAAGTAAAAAAATAAGAATATCTATGGAATTATATACACAAAACGCATGCATGAATCTATTGTTGAATATGTTAGATGACATGCTTTGAATTTGATCACACTTATATAGTTACATTCATTTGTGGATTTCATTTGTTTCCTTAAGACAATTTTTTTATACTCGTGGTTATTTGTATCTTCTTATTTCGTATTTTGATCATTTGTACTTTTATTGTGTTGATCTGAGTGAGATGTCACAGATGGCAGTGAAATACATTCATTTCAATTTCTATGAATGACTGTATTTTTTAGAATATTGGCTGTGGAAAGTTTCAGGTTTGCTATTTTAAAATTAGTTTTTATGGCTAAGATTTCTATGGTTTTCAATATTATAGAAATCTTATATGCGAATTTATTAATTTCTATTTGATATCATGAATTGGTGTGAATTAGACAATGATTGATCGCCAGAAATTAATGGACAAATGTCTCATCCTAGTATAGGACTCTTCAACAGAGCACATCCATGACTCCATCAGGACTCCAATCTAGTACTCTCTGGTTCCGTGATATACGCTTTACCACTGAACCATTGAGTTGGTTCCCAACTGTTGATATCTCTAATTCAGTCAATTCATGATATTATTTTCTACTAAAAACTTTCATCCTAATTTTTGTTTGATTAATATGTATTTTAAAAAATGATGCTTTTCTTAATTGAATCATTAACATACCTTGTAGTGTTTTACTGATCCTTTTTATCAAGTTCTAATATGACCGCTAGTCTAAATGACTCAATATCATGTGAATTATGCAGGTTGATATTAGGTGGTCGACAGACAAATCTACATCTGACTGCCATTACGAATAGTTCAATAGTAACTATGAAACTAATTAACTAATGTCACTGGAAGTATTATCTCCGTCGAGATTGTGGTTACACAGTGACAGCTAGCATGAGACTTAGATCTAGGGCCTCCTATTGATTATCTTCAACCAGTAAACATCAAAATCATGAATATATTATAATCTAAGTGTCAGTTGAACAATAGATAATTCATTTAGAGATTCTTGATATATTGCAAATTCCTCGAAATTCCTATGAATTTTAATAAAAGCATGTTAATTTAATCAGGGTTAAACTAGGTTGAATATTGAATGAAACGTAACTTCTACTCTGACATCATCTAATTTGTAGTAATTATCGTCCTTTTACTTCTTCAGCAGTGTGATGTCGAATCAGAAAGTCTAAATAATATAACTAGATGATGTTCGTTCCCAAATTATTGTGTGATTCTAACTATTTCTTTTGATCAAGGGAATGGCGATTAAAGTTAAGTAAGGGGCAAAAATATGTTTGAAAGGAGGTGGTTTTGATGAAATAAACACTAAGTTTTGTTGATTAATTTCGTCATAGATTGATGTTGTTCGGTTAGAACTAAAAACAAAAGATCATTGAACAGTCATTTTATCCTAGTATGGGACCTCGCAGCTGTACACACTCTCGATCCTAGCAATGAATCGAACCCAAGGCTATCAGGTCTCACAATAAACGCTTAACCATTCGAACCACTAATACAGCGCCCAATGATCTTCATATTTTGTATTGAAAATTTTGAGTTTAGTGTTGGCTGACAGTTGGTTTGAGTTCTAGATGTTTTTCAGATGTAAAAATGCTGCTCTTGCCTTTCCAATCTACTCCATCACATCTGCACCAGACATTCCTTGTTTATCTATGATGCTGCTGCATAGGTAAGTAAAGGTTTCTACGTCTTCCAGAATTTCTCCGTCTAGTGTAATTGGGTTAATGTTAGTTGTTTGGTATCGAAGGGTTTTACTTTCCCCTTTGTGTGTATGAGACCTACTGGTGAATGCAGAGGTTGCTGCTACACAGTTCTTCTTCACCTGCATTTGTTGCTGTATGTGGGATAGAAGAGCTAGTTTGGCCATCTGCAAAGTTGAAGTCATCTAGTTGCATCGATGTTGTCCACTGTATTCTGAGAGTATCTTGTGATGTTGTAGTTTTCATGATCCAGTCAACCACCACCAGCAGGAAGAGGAAGGGCGACAGTAAACAGCCTTGTCTGACACCAGTCTTTACTTCGAATGAATCTGTGAGCTGCACTCCATGCACGATTTTACAATGTAGTCCGTCGTAAGAATTCTGTATGATGTTGACTATCTTCTCGGGTACGTCATAATGTCGAAGAAGGTCCCATAATATTCTCCTATCCACGCTGTCAAATGCTTTTCCGTAGTCGAGGAAGTTAATGTAAAGTGGAGAATTCCATTTAACTGGCTGTTTAACAATGAACTGTAGAGTAGCAGCTTGGTTGGTACACGATCGATCCTTACGGAATCCGGCTTGTTAATTACGACGTTGGAGAAGTTGTTTTACCTTTGAAAATATCATTGAAATTTTCTTTAAACTCATAAGTTATTCAATGTTGAATAACTTGAATGAGTGCGATAAAAAAATAATTCTTGAAAGATTATATACAATTGTCATCCATTTATAAATTTGATGTAAGAGAATATATTTTTCATCTAGGAATTTTAAATCATAATCAACTTGAAATGATACCACTATTATCTAAGCTTAAATTCTTTGTACCATTAACAGAAAAATTGATTAAAATTATACCTCATTACTATAACCAACCAATACGTTTTATCCAGAGTTCAATAGTCGAAGGTTTTATCAAATGATCATTAAGCTGCTCTATGAAACTTAGTGCACAATGAAAATACCATTAATCTCCGTCTTAATAAGGATTCTTCTTTTGTTATAAGTGATAAAAACATGTATTAAAATGAGGTTAAAACGATTCTGGATGATTTATCAAAGTTCTCTGATGATTGTTTGAAAAAGCACATGATCAAAGCAACAGAAATGGTGTATCACAAAAATGTTATGTGACCTTTCAAAAACATACAGTCAGCTCGAACTAGGTAACTCTAATTTTGTAGCTTTTCAAACGTGCATGAACTTGATCTTTGTATAAGGCAAATGATATTAGTGGTTAACTCTCTGTTTCACATACTCGCCAGATGATTAGGAAGATATTTAGAACTGATTCATTTGAAGTCAGTCGCCTGTAGTTCGATGGATGCCTTCGAATCTGCTCAAATGCTGGAAAGTGTCAACATCGCTGATAAAGTCATGGTTTCTGTGGATATAATTAGTTAACACGATCACGTTAGGTGAAGCTATGAAAATTATATGTGAAGATAGTAACCCTCTTTCATTACCATCTGAACAAAGCTCCTAATAATTTGTGAAAAAATGTGGAATTTCAATTTAGTAACACTATACTTTCGAGTTGACGGATCCACTATAAAGAGGCCATTCGGTTCAATCTTAAGGGAAATTATTGAAGCGGATCTAAAACAGACAATATAGAGTCGTCATCAATGACATCGCTTTTTATGTGAAGTACATTGATAACATATTTATTGCTTGTAGTAATAATAATTATAATACATTCATCTTACATACTGAGTAACTTTAGTAAAGCTCACCCTAATAATTGATTTTCATTGGAACATGAACATGAATGTATGTTTTATTTTCTAGACCATGATGTATGCTTCATTGAGAATAGTTGAATTCAGAGACTTATTCACTGAAAAAAATAGTTGGTTTTCAGTCTTGCTGAATTTCGATAGCTTATGTCCAATAAACTTCAACCGACATTTGATCCAAACGCTATTTAATCAACTACAGAGACTATGTTCGAAAAACCTGAGTAGTTAAAAATCAATTAATGTTGCAAATCGTCACCGAAAAATCGGTTATCCTTAGGAATTCTTTGGTAAGTAAGGATAGGCATAAATAAAAATAATGAAATGTTCTACGATTGAGAAGAAGCTTATTTTCGTATAATTTGATTTCATAAGTGATACAATAACTAGCAAAATAGATTTCAGAGTACAGACTGGATTAAAAATGTATTTATCCAGCTACAAAACTTATCTCACTTTACTAAGCAAATTTCTCATTGAAACAGTCATCGTGGATAAATGCTTGCTTCATGTTTCCTTCGATTGTGCTTACCACTTTAAATATACATGCAAAAGCATACACACTGGAAGGACTGAAAACAAAGTTACTGTTCTCATCTTTGATTACATTCCCTAGAAATTGAGACTTAGAGGTCAATTTGCTTTCCAATAGTGAGACTGCTAGACATCTACTCGACAGAGAATATAATGTGGATATTTTGAAATTATCATCAAATGAACACCTTTGAAGTATTGCCGAAGTTATTATTATTAAAAGACTTAAATCTGTTGTATGCATTGAGAAAAATACCGTTGCTAATCTTGTATTGCTTTGGTGACGTTATTTTTTTCAGCACATTTAAATAACATTCATTGTTTTTAGTTCGTTGAATTCGTCACAGATTGATGTTAGTAGGGTGATATGGAAAACTATGGAACACTGGACAGCCGTCTCGTCATAGTATGGGACTCTTCATCAGTGCATACCCTAGATTCCACCCCCCTCACCCACGGGCTTCAGGTTGGCGAACGCCTAACTCTCTGCACTACTGGACAGGGATCCAATCATAGGATTCTCACTACCGTTAATCTATAATATAGCGCACCGCTGAGGAGGCCCATAATATGACTAGATATCTATCCAGTGCTTCTTGGTTTTCTAGTGGCATTCTACCAACATCAGTCTGTAACGAATTCAATGAACTAAACTTAATTCAACCCTAATTCAGTTTTATTTTGTGTAAGCATTCGAAAATTCTACTGCGTCTTTTATTAACCCTATTCACTTTAATCATTTGATGAATCCAATTCAGTAATCATATTGTTTAATCTTGAAACCTTGAATGTTTGTTTGACCTGTCTTCAATGTGTTGCATAAGCATATTTTTTAATCTATTATCACTAATTGACCTATATTAGACAATCAATAAAAACTGTGAAGTACAGGACAGTTGTTTCATTTAAGTATAGAACGATAAAGTCTAGGTCAATTCATGATATCAAATTCATCAGTCTTCCAAAAAAACCAACTACAAACATGTTTTCTTGAATATTCACATTACTCAACATTAATTATCTACTAAACAAGCATTCCCTATTATGTCTTTTTGTATTTAATGTTCGATTTACTCATCTTCATTGGTGTGAACTAGTCTACTTTGATAATGTAAAGCATGTACATGATTTTTTTCTTGAGCAAGTAATACAAGCTGAATCTACGTTAAAAAGCAGCTGATGAAAAACAGTGGAACATGATAATTTCTACTGCTCAGCTGTAATCATCGTTCTTCCATTTTTTTTTGCCATTCATAATTTATGAGAAATGTATGTAGCTTCTAGCTTTATGTGGATCTTTGGTATATCACACTGATACTAAATATACTGTTATTAAGAAAAGCTTATCTTTTGAAAAACTCGACTTTAAGGAAGTAGAACTACTGATTTCAGAATTAAATTCATCTTTAAAAAGAACTCCTCTATGAGTTAATCTATTCTCTCTTTATTAAACAAATTGTTTATTGTGAATAAATGCACACCTCTTGTTGTTAAGCTTAGTCTTAGAGATCACACTATCTAATACAAACATGAATGTTACAGTTAGTAATAATAACAAGAATAAATCAAGACATTCATTACATCATTCTAGTCAATTGTTTCTAATTATAATCATTTGTGTTCATTCACCAGATAAGACAACAAGAAAGGTAATTATCTGTGATATATTTAGTAGATTTGAAGAAAAGATAAATAAAAGAACCTTGTATTTAAGTTGGATTGTGACTGGCAAGTGGAATCCAGGAAGCGCGTTTCGTCCTATTTGGGACTCGTCGGCTGGATGTACCTGCATCCCAATGATGATGTTCATACTGGGATTCGAACTCAGTCCGCTTCGTGTCGAACGCCTTGTTGTGTTAAATAAACAAAGAAAGTTGAGAATTCAGGAGCAGATTATAAAAATTTAAAAAAATTTTCTGTTGTGATTCTTTTAATAAAAGTAGTTCTGATTATTTTTCTTTATTGATTTAAGTTACAGTATCTTGTTAACGAATATTTGTAAAGCATTGGAAACAATAGATAATGTAAAATAAAGTGAATTCATTCTATTTTGTATGCCCTTCTAAATCTCTCATTTAGGAATTTATAAAATTGAATAAAATATTTTGAATATGTAATAATCAAATGTTGAATACTGACTAAATAGTTTAAGGGCTAAGTGTTTGCTGCAAAACTTGAAGGTCATGGGTTTGACACCTCAACAAAGTAGTCAGTATGCACTACTGTAGAGTCACGTACACAAATTAAATAACTGTCTTGTGCTTGCTGGTTCTGATTGGTTGTCAACCGATGATATCAAATTCAAATGTAAATGAACTTAGGTGGACTTTTGGAGTTGGTTATTAAGTTTAGTTGATCAGCTTTGCCAAAGACTGATGTTGGTTGCATACTATGAAATACCAGGAAGCAGAAGACAGCCGCTTTATCCTAGTATCGGATTCCTCAGAATTATTCGTCGAACCAAGGGTCTCTAGGTCTTACTGATAGCACCTAACTATCTGCACTACTGTATGTGTTAATTGCCTGATCAGGAATGAATAAATTTAATTACCTACCAAATTCATAGAAAAGTAAATGCTAGTCTCCACGAAACCACCTCAATTCAACTAAAATAATCAACCCACTAGTGAATAACATGACAATTTTCCTAAAGTTCTAGTGAGAAGCTCTAAATGGTAGGTTTCAGACACGTCAGAAGTGAAGTGTTTATTACCGAAGACATTGACTGATCATTGTGCTATATCACAAATTGATAAAGTGGTTATCCTACCACCAAACGCCTACCCAGTGGTGCCAGTGGCTAGACGTTTGACATGAGATCTAAAAGTAGTGGTTGATTCCCTGGCGAAATCGAGGGTGCGCATTGCTTAGGAGTCATATTTCTAAGATGAAACAGCTGTGCAATGTCCGGTCACCCAACCGAGATCAATTTTTAACGAATACAAGCACCAAAACTTAATACCAAACACACCAAAATTATTTTGACGCATACAATTTAAATTTATAGATGAATTGAATAACTAAGACAGAATAAGTGATCTTAATGTAGTAAAACGAATACAGTATGTGCAAACTCTTACAACTGTATTCCATAAAAGGATAAAAGCGTTAGCAATTACCAAAAAATAGTGATTGATGTTATCACAAAACTCAATTACATAAATAGATAAATTGAAAAAAATATCGAAAGTTCTACTGAATAATATTAAAAGAATAAGATTTATAGATTTCTTGAGTTCATTAATCATCAATTTTATTGATGTAACTCTACCATTGAGTACTGGTCGATCGAGTGGTGCATAGGAAGCTGAAACCCTCAAGGCAGAATTTTGGGTGCACACTGTTGGGGAGTGGCACACTAGGGCAAAACAGTTGTCCAGTGCCCCTTGGTTTTCAATGGCACTCTATCAACATCAATCTATGGCGAATTCAATCAACTAAAAATACCAATCTCAGCGAACCATTTCAATTCATAAGTTTTGCGTAAAAGATTTAGAGTAAACAAATGAAATGAATTGTATTAAAAAAATTAAAGATTATATTGGGTGCTGAGGAAGTTGTAAGCTTTCCATAACAGTCTTTGAGTACATGATGGAGTTAACATATATAATTTGTTAGTTGTGAAGTGTAACTTGTATATGACCAAGTTACGCTTGTCGTACAACTATAGTAGCTTCTAGCGATTAAGCCCATATATACTAATAAGAACGAGTTAGAAGGCAGTGATAGATGGAGAAGAAGGTATATTTGATCGTGAGTAGAGTGTAAGTGGGATAGTAACGTCTCTGCTGACTAACTAGAGGACGAATCGCTGCAAACGTGGCATCATATCGTGACCTAAAGGTTACATTTGATCGAATACCTTTAGCCAGTCGTTTCTACTTAAAAAAAACATAATCAACATCATCGACGACAGCCTACACAACTATTTATTTAGGGAGTTACTTACTACTACAGTTGAAACGGACCAAAAATAGAAAATTTTCTTATGCTATTTACAAAGCCCGTAGATCTGAATTTTGAGCAAACTGTCAAGTTTCATGTTGGTTATCACACTAATAGATCGTTTGATTGACTTTTTGTTTATTCCTAAGTGTTCACGCAAGAAGAGATCAAAACTAGAACAAAACTGATATTTAATGCTTCCAGTACTTTTACTGATGTCGGTCTGTAGGAAAAATTACTCTTAACATTTAAATGAATCCTCCACTAAATTCCAATTAAAATAGAAAGTATAAACTGAGTTGAAGTCTTTGTCTAAACACTAACGCTATGATTTAGGCACATTCAGTTGACAAACTCACATCCTAAATCCCACTGTTATGAACAATTCAATTATACTTTTCATATAAATAATATGATGTCAGTTATGTAAGTCATTAGTTTACATCGTTTTACTACTTATCATTGAGGGTCTACTTTTCTAATCATCGCATATATACTTAGAACTGATTTCCTGACACCACTCTCTGTTCTATCCATTAACCTGCAACTTCAATTGAAATGAATGCAAAATTTCGGGTGACTATGAAGGGGGAAACCAAAGGGGCAGAAATTGTTCAACTTTAACAAAAGATTCTCAATATACATTGATATCAAATGAATTTAACATACTAAAATGAGTGTAGAATGTAGTTGTAAAAATTACTAGATGATATATATATAGACAGTTATATAACTAACTTCTTGTATTTGAATCACTTTCAGAATATTATTATTACTATCTCTTGAAGTAAGCGCTGAAAATGTTGTTATTCTCTGAATAATAATAAAACCGTGACATTTAAATCATCCAACTTAAAGTCCTGAATATATATATACATATATATATTCAGTTCATCATTAATTTCTAATGGAGTTCAATTATATTGGGTTTTCGAAGCAGTTGTTCATCAATTGCATTAGATAAATGCTGTAATATTTCGGAAAGTGGCTTGTTCTGAGTTCTGAAAGTTTTAAATTCAACTCATAATCGGTGTCATAGATTTACAGTTCTATTGAGTCTCACAGTAAAATGAAATAGTTGTCAACAGTATTCTTATTTCAAATGATTCCTCTGATGTTGTCATTACATTAATTATCCAGAAAACATAAACTATATATAAGAGAAATACTAGTTTTTAATGTAGACAATATTTAATTGGCAGTTAAATGTTTGTACATTTTCTTAAAATCATTACTAAATCACTTCACTGATTCTAAGATCTAGGCCACTGAAAAATCCCTAAGCATATGCATACGATGATATTTTAACACACAAGAAACGAAGACAATCAACTTTGGGTTATAGATTCAGTCAGACTTTAGGTCATAACTAAAGTTAGTTGTGTTTTAGTAGTATGCCTATTATCATATAGCCAAAATAATATACTGTCTTAATCTCTAACTCTCTCACTCCACTTTATTCTATTGTATGTCATTCTTTATTTCCTCGACAACATTTTAGCCTTTTTTTCTTATCTCTCACTCAAACACCATAGGCTCACATACACAACTATATAAATATATATACGCTGATTTTACCATGACCATGATACAATGCAGAGTCATCGTCAAGGTGGGAAAATGGAAGTGAAAGAGAATATCCGATATGATAGCTACATTGATTTGTTATTATTGGTAGGGTCAACAGAAAGACAGTTTATAATTAAATGACTTTTAGTCCAATCTGTATGAGTCAGACATGACTGATCAATAATGAATTTATGAATCCCATTTTCCAAGACCTAGTTTTTATGTCTTTTTCATATGTCTGAAGGTAATTTGTTTTTAAATAAAATAGATTATATTTCAATAGTATTACAAGTCAATGTCAACCACCACTTTCTCTCTCTATCTAATGTTGTCTACAAATGATACAACTGTAACATATATGTTGGTATTCATTAAAACACTTAATATATTCTAGATTTTAGTTCTTGATTCATTATGTAATTAAGTTAAGCTTCCTATATTGACCAAAAGAAGTAAGGATTGTTAGCTGTGTATCCTAAGTATGAAAGACTTTATACAGTATGATATTGGATAGAATAGTGATTGAGTGGCAAAGATGTTTGAATGTTATCAGTTATTTCGTAAGCTCAAACCCCATTTCGTCTACTTCAGTTTTGGGAACTGGATAGTAACACTAGCTTCACACTTTATGTGGTTCAAGGTTGTGCACATGAATATATAACTAACTTGTAAATGAATTAACTATAATAGTAATGAATGTTGAACTCCAGTGACCAGTGGAATTCAACCATATACGGTGTGAGTCACCCACCTATGGGAATGGATGTGGTAGCGCAAATATATATCATGAATCGACTGGTGGGATCGTGGAGGCAATCTGCTGAAAGTCCCGTACTAGGAAGAAACAGCTGACGTATTGATAATTACACTGAGAATCCAACCTACTTTCTGTTGCTTAGTACATCACTGAACGAATGGATTCAGATAACTACTAGTTTTTTTACATGGAAATCGAAGTATTGATACAAATTCTCAGTTTTCTGTTTCTAATTATCAGGACTTGAGCTGATCAATCATTATTAGAATCCGGACACTATCTTCTGGAATATTTGTGTACTTTGAGTGATTGTGTTTTCTACTGTCATAGTAAATAAAGGTAGTTTAGCGGGTGATCAATAGTTTATTAAGTACGTAGTAGCAATGGTGAGTTTCAATGAAACTAATTAACTGAAGTCGAAAAGTTAAGCATAAATAACGTATTTTGGTATTGTTCATATGAGATTGTCATTCCATTAGCTTGACAATCAGCCTATCAATCACACAGCTGTCCTCTTTCAAAAATTATCAAAGATTTATTTTTCCTCCTCACTATGAGCGACATTTGTGTTTCTTATGAGCATCTCCTGATGCAATACGATAGTACAAACAAAACATAATACTAAGATGTATATGCACTTTCAAGTATTTTGTCTTTTGAATAATCAAATGTTCATGAAATGCTTTTTTCTGATTCTACAAGTTTTTCACTTTTGAAACGAACAAAATAGTATCACTCTACTACAGTAATTGACATTAATTTATACTTTTGAAGTTTCTAGAACTGAATAAGCTAAATTTTGTTTCTATTCATATATATATACCTAATAAATTAAGCATGCAATGAATACTGTTATCTGCTATAATAAAGTTATTTTGGTTATGGCAGAGCATATTGAAAGTAATGATGTTTCCTATACGTGTAGTAGCAGTAGTTGGTGTTGTTTTAGTTATTAATGTTGTACCTGTTTCAGAAATCATTATCCCTAAGAAAATTAACTATCATAAATATATTTCCCTTCGGATGAGTAAAATGGAATCTAACTGTGTAGGGGATTTTGTGAAGATCATTAAAATTTCCCATTAACTATTTGACTTTTATTAGACAACCATTGAAAAAATAACTGTTTGTCATACTATGGAACTACTTTACATTGTACATCTATATTAACTTTAAGAATAGATCCTAGGATACTCAAACTTCACATCGAGTGGTTAACTTTCAAACTAATGAGGTGACATCTAACAGCTTATGTTTCTAACATCTAAATAATATACAAAATCAAATAACTTGTATATGAAAACGAAGCCAACTTAGAGATGATTTTGATTATCTTAGAGAAGTAACCCCAGACTCAGAAGGACAATTTTTGAGCACAATTACTATTCAACTTTTTCAGTAATATTTGATATGCATGTTCGGTGTTTGTGAAGCCTTATCGCCAACAACGGCAACCAGTAAGACAAAGTAAGGTGTCTATTTTTAGGCCCAATCTTTTTATAACCCTTCCCTTCTGTTTTGGTAATATAGCATCACCAGAGAGTTCATGTTTTTTTTGAGGAAACACCCTACTGTCATCATATCTCACCATAGTGGGCAGTACGACTTCGCCCACGGATTTTTATTCTATCTTATTACAGACCGATCTCGGTTCGGTGCAGTTATAACCAAAGAGCGTTGGAGAGCTGCCTCGTCTTAATAATACTCTTAATAATACTCTTAAGTAGTGCATGTTATGGCTATATTAACGAACCCAAACCTACCGAACCTAGGTTATTCAGTTTTAGAGTCAAACATCTAGAGGAAAAGATTAATGGGTCGATGTGTATTGGCAAGATCATAGTGAAGTCGTGGCTGATGGAGTTTAGACAAATTTAGAATAAGGCGTTTATTACCAAAAGCATTGAATAGTCGTCACGCTATATCATAAACTAATCAAAATTCACCCACTGGGTTCCACCTGTGATGAATGTTAATCGTTAGGTGAAAGCCTTGTTTGTTTTGGATTCAGCTTCCTAGTGGACTTGATGGTGCGCACGATTAATCATTTTGAGGGCCAGTGTTCTCTGCTTTACAACAGTATCCATTCGAGATTAATGTCTGACAAAGACGAATTGTAGTTTGAAGCCGAATTACTTCAATATCACTTTAATTTAATTCCATTGCTTTTAGTTTTACCGCTCACTAACTTACTTGTCCTCCATTATAGGGCCCGAGGAAATGAGAGTTTTAATCCATATTTCTCTAACAAACTCTATCAGTTACTGTCGAGAAAAATTCACCTACATTGTTTTACAACATACATTTCTTACATTATAGTTATTTAATAATCAGAAACTTCCAACTATTAGTTCCTACCGAACAACCTATAATCCTCTAAATTGAGTACAATTAATAACTGAGTAGATTATAAATTACATGACAATATATACTGTAAATTGGTTCGGTCATTTTCAACACTCATCAACTCAAGTAGGCGCATTAAAATGTACCATAACCAAAGTAAATTTATGCCTATATCGAATACATTTAAATGCATCTTGAGATAGCAAGTCTTAACTTTCGAATATAATATTATGACTTTGGTCAAATAACCCAACTTAACAGTGTCTACATGAAACTACATTTCAGACGGATTACTCATATGTAGCAGCCTTTGATAACCCTGTACATAATATTTTACTTATTATACAATCTCATCCTGGTATACGTGTTACAGTATGATTGAACAGCAAAGGTTATTCTACGCAGATTTTTAGATTTTATTTGTTTTTGGATCAATGAAATAAATTTTTTCGTATCAACTGATCTTCCACCCTTTATATTACTCATAGTGTGTTGTTGAGTACTTAAGCGTCGGTTAAGAAAGTTGTTAAGCTATACAAGTATATTTCATTTGAGTCCAATCGACGCTAAGCATTATATTAACATCAAGTCCAATATAAACAACTAAAACACCAACAACAAATGAAATCAACGAGATAAAATGTACTTAGGTTTATGTTATATGAATGTAGTACACTTAAAGCTTCTTTTAAAAACAAAGAAACCATTAAGAACTACATTAATCATAATGTCAGTTAGATGTACTACTTTAACTAATATTAAACAGTGAATGAAATGAATCTAGTCAAGTGATACTCGACAAGTGTTTGTAATAGTATGTTAATCTTCAATAGTCATTTAACTGTAACTAAATTGTCTAAATGTTCAACATTCTTTATGTGTTCTTCTATTTGTCACGATCTGTTTAACCACTTAGTACATGCATCCGAATACACTGTTTTTTTTTCTGTTTTGATAAATTTCAACAATTACTCAATGAAAATATTAATTGTTCAATGTCACAAATCCACTTATGATTATATAAAGCAAATTGTCTAGACAATTTTGTTATATGAATCAGGGTGCACCCTGCTGATGACTCCCATACTACGATGAAACAGCTGTCCAGTTCACCATGGTTTTCAATGGCACCCTGTCAACATCAGCCTGTAAGGAATTCAGTCAGCGTGACAGGCCTGAAGCAGTTGTCCCTTGGGCTCTGCGGTTACACTCTCAGGTCTCTAAGACCGACACTAATCTACCTTCTTTTTCAGGTTCCTCAAGAAACACCCTTCCACGGTGTGGGCAGCCGGGAAGTGACAACCGCCCTCATACCCGCAAAAGCACGATAGTCCAAATTGTTCTATGTCACTTTATCATGATGTTATAACTTCACTCATAAATATCTAAAACAAATTGTCTGGACAATTTTGTTATATAAATTAGAATGATGATGAAATATGTAATTTTGTGCATTATTTAATAAAGTATTATTACTTATTGATTTGAGGTGATTTTATGAAGATATGGATTGAATGTAGTTGTTTGTACACGTTGCAGATATTGGTTGGGTACCAGTGAAAATCAGGAAACATTAGACGGCAGCTTCATCTTGCTATAGAACTTCTCAACACTCTCGATCCTATCATGTAATCGAACTCACTATCTACAGGTCTCATGTCAAACGCTTAACTACTGGCACCATTATGCAATCATTCTTTGGTAAGATTTCGACGTCTATCAACAAGTGATATAGTACGATGATCAGGCAATGCTATTGGTGATAACTGTTTCACTTGTAACATGTATGAACTCTACCATTTGTAACTACTCACTAGAACTTTAGAGAAATCTTCAAGTTATTCACGAGTGAGCTGTTTATTGTAGTTAAATTGAAGAGGGTTGTTTTGGGGATAAGTATCAAGTTTTGGTTGTTTGTATTCGTTACAAATAGATTCTTGTTGGATACTACTGAAAACCAAGGAGTAATGATCAGCTGTTACGTCCTAGTATAGGACGCTTCAGTAGTGTTCATCCTCGATTATCATGTATGCTTTATTTAGCACATAATCTATAGTCATTTGTTTATTAATACCACTTGTTAGTGACATCTGCCTAAGTAAATTTCAACGTGAATTAACATCGACTAATGAGGAGAGGGAAACAATGTATATATGAGAAGCATTATTTAATTACTTCGCTTTAAATTTAATATTGTTCTACAGTACGTTGAAATATGTAAGTCATGCAATGAGTACAACGCATTAATGTGAATAATTTAGGATTTAATTGCTTATTTTGTAACGTTGGTCAATTTATAACATAGTTTTGACGTCGTACTATATAATTAGTGAAATATGGTCTAACTTATGATTTGATTGGAACATTATTAAGTGAGTGTTCGAATAACCGTGTTAATTTTCGGTCCGTTTAAATGCTCATTCGTTGTTTAAGTGCATTGTTTTTCTTTTAGTTAGTTGAGATTCTCTTCATTAGGATTACTTATCCTTGTGTAGTAATTAAATTAATGTTTGCTGAGCACGTAGTATTGATTGAGTACTGTCAACTAAGTTGTAATTCAACAATCAGTCTAAGTGGTTCTGCTTTTTGTGAAGAGATAGATTCAGCTCCATCTAGATTGTAGGTACATTACGGTTATAAGTGCTAATTAGTTTGAAACCTTGACCCAAGATATCCTTTCGACTACTTGTAACCACTTGACATTAAACCTCATTATTCATCATTTCAAGTACACAAACGGTTAAAGTTATGAAATAAGTGTTATCCGTGTTTCAACTTTTAACTGTGATGACATATACTTCCTAAATTTCATTAATGGCCATTATAAAACATATCGTTAAAACATTAGTAGAGGTTATGTTAAAAATTCATATGACGGCATTACTTATCTACGTGTTCAGTCTAGTACATACATAAATTAAGCTAATAAAGTTTAAGTGAAGTTTTTAGAGGATTCGCAGGGAATCCATGTCATATTACAAAGTAAATATACCATAAACATACCGAAATTAATGAAGCTTCATAGTGAACATCATAATGACTACATAAATGTTCCAATGTCACGATGACCGTTAGCCTCATGTGCCGGTGAATGCACAGAATATGTGAACTGTCTTGTGTTTTTGGGTAGTGATCTCACAAACAACTAATTAATCAAGTATGGTGGAATTGGTCGTGTATACTGATGATAAAAGTTAAACGATTAGACGACTTCAGAGATTTTCGAGCAACAAAAAAGAAAATAAGTTTATTGTCACAAATGAAGAGTATCTAAAAAGTTACCAGACTGACAGACTATAAATTTGTAAAATAAAGAATTTACGACCTTAACATCTGTATTTATTGAATAAACTACTCGAATGGTAAATGATAATGATGATTGCTATATGCTTAAAACTCTTATGTAATTCATGTCACGATTATTAATTTAGTTTACATCAACAGGATGAACCTGGAGTTACATTCACATTTCATTATCCAAATTTGCCTATATAGTGAATCGGATTCAGGGTTCCAGAAGTTAATGTTTGCATCACCAAGTTAAAATATTGCATATATTTTAAATCGAATCATATATAATTATGTATATACTGTGAGGTTAACTGCAATGTTTACCATGTTAATTGCATTATATCAAGCACTTTCAATCTACTTGGTGCATACATACTGCCTGTTTACGTTTAGTTTTTATTCAACAAACTTTCAGTATATACTTTGTTTTATTTATTTTGTATGTCAAGGTAAGAGACCAGGATATGTTCATCTGTAGATAACTCCAGCTGTTTGAAAGAATATCTTTCAAAAAAAAATTACATTTTAATCTAAAAAAAAAGTCACCCACTAAGTGAAATGAAAAAGGGTAGTTGGTACTTGACATTAGAATATTTGTTGAACATTGAAAATATTATGGAAATCTCAGATCATATATACAGTTTTATAAAAAGTGTTATTTGAAATAAGGAGAACTGCATGCTGAATAGAGATGGTTGGTGGAGATTATTATTAAGTTTAGTTGATTGAATTCGTCACAGATTGATGTTGGTAGAGTGACATTGAAAACTATGGAACACTGGACAGCCGTCTCGTCATAGTATAGGGACTCTTCATCAGTGCACACCCTAGATTCCACCCCCCACCCACGGGCTTCAGGTTGGCGAACATCTAACTTTCTGCACCACTGGATAGGCATCCAATCATAGAATTCCCACTTCCATTAATTTATGATATAGCGCACTGCACACTTCTAAGAAGTCCCATAATATGATGAAACAGCTGTCCAGTGCTTCATGGTTTTCAGTGACACTCTGCCAATATCAGTTTGTGATGAATTAGACCAACTAAACTTAATACCAATCTCTACAAACTACCTGAATTTAATTACGACAATTAGCTTACATGAAGATTTTACTGAAGCTCTTGCGAGAAGTTCTGACTGGTAGAGTTTATACTTAGTTGGGAGTTAGATACTTATTTCTGATGACAATAGATGATCGCCGCGTCATATCACAAATTGACTGGAAGTGGGGATTCCATCATCGGGTACCTACCCAGTAAGTACAGAAGGTTAGATGCTCGCCAATATGAAGCCCCTGAAGCGGAATCTAGGCTGGTTTCTTCTGAGAAATGCATATTTATTATTTTTAAATTTTAAAAATTTACCTTTCAATCATTTAAATCATATTTGAACTATTAATGAGTGTTGAATTTAAACAATTTTCTCTAGACATTGTACATAATTAATTATACTAACCATATGTTTTCCGAAACAATTTCATGTATACCAATTGTAGAATAACAGAAAATAATTTATTCAACACTTCGTTTGTTGATATATAAATCAGACGAGTTAAAACATGATTTACCTAAAGAAACTAAATTATGTGTCTGTACTTTATATATATATATATATATATATATATATATATATATATATATGCGGAGGGTGCAGTCGGTTTAGTTCAAGTCTGTCAGAGATATACATGATTATATTCAAGGATAATGAATATTCAATCAATAAGTTGCTGACTATCTATTATATAATTAATCGAATCCCATCATCCATCGTTTATGACAAAATATGGTTAACAATCTATAACTGATTATTGTACACAGATCAGTTTTTCGGTAGATGTTACCAGTGATTGTTGATATTCTCATCATTGAATGATACAACTTCAAGCCGCACAAAAGAGTATTCAATTCTAAGCTACTTAACTCAATGTCGCCACGATGTATAGTGTAAATATCTCATCCATTGCTCATATAGCTTAGATTCATATTAGTGTTGAAATATTAGTCTTATAAATATTTTAAAGTGTTCATTAGAATAAACCACTCAAAACTGGAGAGCAAGATAATTGTCTACTGATGTTAATGGTTTTGTGGCTAAAAGTTTGTCTCATTAAATGTTAGTTTAATGGCTTTAATGAATCTTGTTCACAACAGTCATACATTTTGATACTGTATGGAATCATAAATAGGCATTGTCCAGCCGTTTTAAACTAGGACGAATCGACTTGTAATGGTTAACTAGCTGCTTTCAGTCTATAATTAGTGTTTTTAAGTAAATAATCAAGAGTTTAATTGTTTTAAATTTAGAATGTAGTTTACAGTAGAATCCAGGATATATCTGTCGTTGTATCTCTAACCCGTGTGATGCATATATCGAATTTTGACATTTACATAGAACCCCAGTTTGCCTCAAGCAACAAAGCTTTATCCACTAATCTACTGAGTTCAAATAGCTAATCACTTGTGCAATATGTGTGAATTTTATCTGCAAGGACTTGTAACTTTTGAATACTGCTAACGTCCAAGACTTCAGTTCATCACTTTCTAAATTTAATCACAAATTATCCTAAGTTAGATAACCAGTGGAATCTAGGGGATATTGGTCAATCTACTACTTGTCCTAATATGAGACTCCTTATCAGTTCACATCCACAACCCAACTAGGAAATCGAATCAAATACATTCAGGTTCAAAGGTCAATACTTAACCGTTAGACCACTGAGTAGTCTAGTTGATATTTCTTAGTTTAGTCAGTTGACAATATATCTCTACAACTTTATTCATTCCAGTCAATTAGTAAGTCAATGACACCCGAAATTATCATCAAATCTTGTCACTAGAACTCTAAACTATCATCCTTCTAAAATTAGTCACTCGTAAGCTGATATCAACTTCAACAGTCTCTACAATACATAACTATAATGATCAGTCTCAATCAGTAGACATTCATTTTGAGCATATGTTTTAATGAAACTGGTTTCCACTAATAATTAACTGAACCTTACTGGAACTCATAAGGAAATACAATATTGAGACAATCCGGTCAATATGAATACAGGTTAATAGAGATTAATCAATCATAGTCATTAGTATCAATAAACAGAATGTAAACCTTCATAAATAAATGTTTCTAATCATCTGCCTGAATCGCCAATCACATAACAGCTTAATTATAGTGAAAGCTATTTTCTATTACTTTGATTTAAGAATAATAGACATGTAACTTTAGTGATTTCACTGTAAATATATGCCTAGATTGACCTTGATTTTAAGGTTAAAGGTCAAGCATTATTAATCAGGTCTTTCAATTATAAGTGTGAGCGAGCGGGGCTAAAGAAAGACAGAGTTGTCAACTTTATTTTCAATGACATAACTTCCTACTTGACATGGAGTACCATTAATTGTAAATGAAGAAAATCTTTAGTTTGAAATTAATTAATTGCAAAACAAAGTATGATCAATTCATCAATCTATAATAAATAACAAATTTCATATCAAATAATCTAGTTGTACTAACCCTATTTTTGTTTTAATTAGAAATATCATTATGTATGTTGCGGTAACTCATGGTGAATGTAGGCATAGGGCATAGATATTAACACCTGTCCATCATATATATGACCTTTTAATTAGGCGGGAAATAATTATTCAATGATAAAAAACAAACAGAATGAATCAATCAATTGTAGAATTCCAAATGACGATTGTTAGAAATATGACTAATTAAGCACATTTTTTTACGTGCATACACAGAGAATGTGTATGTGCGTGTGTATATGTGGAGAAGAATAATGTGATGATACCATGTTAATCAATAGTATGACCTTTGATTGATAAATAAGTAATAAATGTACTAATAATTTATTATCCTATAATAGATTAGCAAGTGTAATGTTTGTATTCGTGCACGGATCAAATTCGGCTGTGTACCAATGTAAACTAGTGAAAACTGAATGACATTTTTGTTCTAGCTTGGGATTATTAAGAAATGTACACCCCTATTCCCAATAGGGAATCAAATCCAAGACCCTCTAATGTGAACACCTAAGCATCAACAGCCGCTTGACCGACTAAAGTGAAATGTTAAGAATCCAACTTCAGTTAATTTGTAATATAGCGCTATAGTAAGTTGACGACATTGATGATAACTGTCTCGCTCCCTATATGTCTAAACTTAACTAGTACTGATAGTTAAGTGTCCTCAGAGAGATCCTAAACGTAGTGGATACAAATCTGCAAAAACTTCTGACGAATCGCATACTAGGACAAAATTGTTATATAGTATTCCCTGATTTGTAGTGATACCTAACCGATATCATTATGTGACGAATAGAAACAACTAATCAAATACCAATCTCTATCAATCCACTTCAAATCAACTAGTAAATTATCAAATATCACTTAAAAGTAAATAATAAGTTCTTTTTATTCATTCAATTGTATCATTATTTATATAGGCTTGTCAACAAAAATGTCCAGAACGAAATAGAAAGTTGTTGTCATATCAAACTACATTATTAAACATTGATTAAAACAGTATTATTATTATTAAAGAGAAGTGAAGTAATAACTATTCTAGATCTATGAGAAGTTAAATATGAAATGGGTGTATAATTATAGCATTGATAATCTATCTATTTGTTCATCCATCTATCTGTTCAGAAGAGAAAATTATTCATTGTCTAACTACAACATAGTTTTGAATTATCTTTAATTTCGTAATTATTTTCTTTGTACCTGATCTTCTACATGTTATTTTCATTGCATCAGTTTACTGTCCTTCAGTAGTTACTTATCTCAGATGCATATATTTTTATTTATGTTTCAAAAGACCTGATTGGAAATGCTTCTTAACTGAATCCTCAAGTCCGATGATAGTAACATTTTAAATTGATCCAAGTAAATACTTTTCCTTTAATCCCAAAGTTCTATCCTGTATATAGTTTTTTTCTAAGATCATAATCTCCTCAATACCTAGTTGTAGCCTAGTCTTCAATTATCATCACAGTAGTGACAGTATTCACAGATTTTTCCATATTCTTTTATAAACTAAATGATAAATCAATAAAAACTTGAAATAAACACAACGTTTACAAGCGAACCATAAAATATGATGCAATGAAATATTGAAATTAGCTTACCAGTTTCAAGCATGAAACTGAATTGAGAATATAATGTTATTTTATTGTTTTTCATCACTGACTGGCCTTAGACAAACTATTAAAAGTCAACAGAGGGACGGGCAACAGTTTCACCATATTTTATGTGACTTTTAATTATTATTATAATTATTTCGATTAGGTTGAGCCTGTATTTTTCTGTTGATTAGTCATGGACTGAAAATGATCAACTTCTGTTGCTATATATGCATCCTAAGCGGATTGTTTCGATATAGGAGCATTTCGCAAGTAATGTTTCGTTTGTCAGTTACAATCTAAATTAAACATTACTTGTGAACTATCGCTATATCGAGGCGATCCTTTCAGGAGGCCCGTATTGCAACAGAAGCTGACCAGTTTCAATCCGTGACTAATCAGCTAGAAGATACAAGCTTAACCTAATTACATATATACCTGATTACATAAGTGTGACTGTCTGGACACAGTAGCCTAGTGGTGAACGTGGTGGCTTTTGGCACGAAGTTGACTGAGTTCGAATCCCAGTGTGAACATCAATATTGGGATGCAGGTACATACGGCCGATGAGTCCCAGATAGAACAAAACGCGTATCATGTATTCCGCTTGTATGTCACAATCTAACTTCATCATTTTCATGTTTCTCTGCTGTTATCGTTTAGCTTGTAAATCAGACTTCTAAGTCTTCATAGATAATTGTCCAGAATCTCAGCTACATTTTACATAGTGGTTAATTATTGACTCAATGTCATTGTAAGATACTTCACATGAATTGTATGTACAAACCCAATCGCTGTCAATGAGGCTTATTTTCAGTCTACTATGTGAAAACTATAATACTATGAATCGAGACAGTTTGTTTCATAGGCTGAGTAATTCAGTAAATACTGAAATGCAGAAAACCATAATACACTGTATATTGGCTGTGACCTAATTTAGGATTTTCTATCACTATATACCCGCAATTCCTTGAAGAATGCAACTTAAGAGTCGCATGTTTCATAAAAAACGCATTAACTTGGAATGATACATGATTTTAGTGAACCCGTTAATGTACTAACGTACCATTCAAACTAGCTTTATTATGTAGATGTTCAGTTAATATATTTCAAGCAACTGCCGTTTCTTTCTATTTGATCAATTTAACAACAGCTTTCATCATAAACCGGTAAAATGTACTTTATAAAGTCACGTAATATATATTGTAAATTGATTGAAGTTAGTAATGTCAACCATTCGAAGTGGACCCAGTGGTCTTAAAGTTAAGCGATCCCAACGAAGTTTGGACGTATTGTGCTCGACTATTGTTAGAGACGCGGATGCATACTACTGAGGAATCTTATTGTAGGAGAGAAATCCATCTGGCGATTCATGTTATTAAATGTTGGTTTAAAGGAGACAGATTCGTTTAGAGTTCACATTCAAATACAACTACGTTCACAACAACCTATCACAATTGACAGAAACAATGAAAATATATGCCTTTAACTATCGAATATGCTTACCGGTCAACATATCTATCTAAAATGATAGGAAGTTTAATTTGAAGAGGAGATTTAAATGAACTTACTTAAGGATTATGAAGTTCGTGATAAAAAGACTATCAAACGATCCTTTAGTTACAACAGTTATTCAGTTATTATCACTACAGATAGTTTATTACTCACCATTATGTTTATCTACGTTTGATGATTCAAAAAAAAACACCAACAATATTAACTACCGAATTGTAATATAATATGCATGAAGTATACTTATCCACAAGATGCTTCATTGATATTTTCATAGCACATATTTAATCTTATACTGCTGTAAACTAAGCATCCACTTTTATATTCAATCCTTTTCAATATGATAGACATCTATAGAGTATAATTGAATATTGTAAATACTGAACCACAGTTAACGGATGAGGAGTAACATAAATCTGTAGTAAGTGCATTCTGTATGGGGAATTAATTTGACAGATTTTCAGTTTTTTTTTTAAAATGCAGATGACTACTTTAATAAGTTTTTCATGATAATTTTCAACATAATAATAATAGATTTATTCTCAAGTAGCTTCTTGTACATGAAAGTATATTAGTTTACAGGCATGAGCAGGCATGATATAGGTGTTTTTACATACAAGTATTTTGATTAAGTTATTGATAAGGGATTACGACTATATGAAGATATTAATTAAAAGCAAGGCTAACGACATAAAAGTTCACAGTACTAGAGTGCCAGAGTTACGTGTTGTAGTATATGCCCTTCTGTCAAACAATCGTGCGCTTTTTGTTGCTGACCCTACGATTCCATGAAACAATTAGGGAGTAAACAGAATGGACCTTACGGTATATTCAAAAATGAGATAAGGTTAACAATGTTTGGAACTTGGATAAAGGCTCCAACTGAGCACATATATGGGGATATTCTTCAGTAGGTTGATTTTGAACGGTCTGTTATTGATACATTAAATAAGTCGTTAACTAGCGTTAGGAGTAAGTTGCTGTAAGGAGACCCATTCCTTATGAGAGCTGTTCATAAGCTTGGGGAGAAGATGATAGGAAAATATACAAAATGGAAAAAGCAAAGTTAGCCAGTAGTTGTAAAACAAATTGTTCCAAACCAGAATCTTTTTTTTTCTGTTATTTTTTCATACAACAACGTCCATACTTGCAGTGTTAACGGTTTAGAACCCTAATGAGCCATTACTGATTAAGTCGAAGGTTATGTGGCAAGTCGTGAAGTATTTGCTACAGATCCTTAGATATATTGTTCCAACTTTCGTTCCGTAGTATATAGTTTGCGTACTCGTGCTACACATTGAGCGGGTCGAGTACACTGCATGTTATACTAGAGTAGGAATAAGTCGATAGTTTATTCAGCACATTGGAGTCACTAAATGGTTGTTTTACTAGCTCGTATAAAGTGGTCAGTGCTATCTAACGTACGGATTTCTGCCTGTAAACTATTCCAATGGCTGTGAATTTGTGCACGAAAAAATTAGATTGTATTCCAGTAATACTATCTTCCACCCACACTGTACCTGTATGGTTTCTGAGGCTGCAATTATATACAATCGATAAACAAATAATAATATCACTTGGAGAATTATTGAGAATTCAAACAATATTAGTGAATTATCGCTGTATCGAGGCAATCTGCTCATTTAGCACTGTATAGCAACAGAGACTGATCAATTTCAGTCAATAACAAGTCACCGGGAAGATCCAAACATATTCTAATTATATATCATAATATCATTTACAGAATTATTAGAAAAAACTAGGTGCATAACTGTGTTGAGTTAATGCAAATATACTAAAATCTAACGAAGTTATACTTGATGTTGAATGAATTATTCTAACCCTTCATGAGCAGTATTATTCAATCGTTTAACTGATATATGAACTGGACATGGTTTATGGTGACACGTGATAGTTTCCGTCTGTTTAAATATGTACTTACCTGGTAGGACTGTTTCTTAAGTAGCAAGTAATGAAGAAATAGGAAAGCCCGACCAGTACGGTTACAGTGGACTAGACTATACAGTTACTGGTTGATGTGGCTTAGCTTAAGTTCACGTAACTTAAGCAATTACACTATCCTAATTGAATTAAGCTGAATTGGACTACTAGTCGAAGTTAGTCCAGAATCTATAACTATCTTGTTATTATTTTATAACACATCACATCGTATTTTGCTGTTAGTATGTATTTCGCATCTTTATAGGGAATCATTATGTAAAATAACGTGTTGTCAGTTCATCGGTTATGATTTACTGTTCTATTGGTGACTTGGATTCTTTTACATTAAAATAACAAGAGTCACTTATCACTGACAGTTACTAATGAGCCTTTATTAATTCATATGATATATGTCGCATTTATTGGTGAAGCAGCTGGGGTCTGTTCATGATGGCGATAGATATCTTAACTTAGTAATGCAAGTCTGTTACGCATTTAAGAATTTTACGGATATTTTGATGATACTCAATATTTTTCAAAGGAAACACTGAACATAAGTTTCGTGTTAAGCGTAAGTAAAAGTATTACAGAATTGATTTTCATTGTCAGATTCGAACTCATATCAAGCAGCTGCACAATCTGAGACAAAGTCACCATGTTATTCATTTTGCTAATCTGTAAGATTAAGATATTTATTTTGACTGATGTCATATCTTAAGTCACTATAGTAATCATTAATTTCTACTGAGCAAATTTCAATATGATCAATAATCAACGTGATTTAGACTGTATAAAGAGATAAATTTGAACCCTACGACTAGTATCATTTTCATCAAGTTTGTATATAACATCATTCTTATAAATACCATATAACATACAATTTAGATCAGTGTTCTGCTGACTTAGATTAGTTGTCATGTTAGTAGTTATCACATCACTAAAACACTTAACAATAAATCTAACAATGACCTCTTACTCAATAATTAACTCATATAGACATTGTATTGACAATTAATAAGCAGCATACTCCTCCTTTCCTCCACCCCCACCTACCTTATATGTTGTTAGGGGTAACAGCACACCCCACACCCACCTCTTCAATAACAATTATTCATTATCTTTCTATAGTACCGTTTATTTTAACTAATTAGACAATGATAACTCAAATCTATACCATTTTTTACATATTGATGTTAGATTATCAATAATCAATATAAAAGTACATATTCTCTGTGTCATATTTCATATTAATATTGTTTTTTTCATTAATGATATTTGATATATTTTCAACAGATTGTTTATCACCTTATTTATTTATTTATTTGTTTTATTTATACCTTTTTTTGTGTTCAGTAATTTTCTATGACTTGAAATTTCTTTGATTTTTTTTAAAATTTTATGATTCAAGATTTTTTTTTATTTTGTAGAAAAGAAGTTTTTGATTGAAATCATGTTGAATGTTTCTTTTATTGTGCCTTCTTTATTTCCCCCTCCCTCCCCCTCCCACACACTCATACACAATACACACATCCACCTCTTTGTCTCTTTCTCATTAGTTGTCCTTATTTAAGCAGATGGTTATAAGCGCATTGATTGATAGACAAACATAAACATGCATATAAACATTATGGGTTAAACACAATGAAGTCATAACTACTGGAGATTATTTTGTAACATAAGTGAATTTATGTAATAATAGTAGTTTTGTTACCCAACCTTAACCCCACCCCACTACCTCCCTGACTGCATTCCCCTCCACTTCATTATTATCCACAATGTGTATATTTTCAATAAACACAACATTAGAAACATAATAATAAAATTTAAATTATTCAGACAAAATATTTATTTTTCAGTTTAGTGTATTTTCTTGTTGTGGAACCAAATAACAATCAGTCTAGGTTATGAATATGATATGCGTGTATAGTTATTTTTTATATTTAACAATGAGACAATGTGTGTGTGTGCATGTGAGTGTAACCAACAGCTTACTTAATAATTGAGTGCACAGTTGTGATGATAAGTTGTCACAGATATTATCTGTACTAATTATCTATAGACATAATAATAGGATAACAGCATTATTTCTATACAATACATGGATTAGTTGAAATCACCAAGCTAATATTATGTGATCTTTAGAGATTGGATAATTTATACACAATAATAATAATAATAATAATAATAATAATAATAATAATAATAATAATAATAATAATAATAAAGACGATAATGAGCATTATTCATCATCAGTTGATCTAAAAGGTCATCTCACAAAACTGACTGACCCCAAATTTGGTATTATGAAAAAAAGGACATCAAAATTCACGATATGCATCGTATATGAGTTGAGATGGTTTCGTGAAGATTGTTATTTAATTTCGTTGTTAGTGCTGATGGTTAAGTGTTCATCATGATAAATGAAGATCCTAGTTTCAGTTGCCAGGAGCGATTGGAGGTACCCTCTTCTGAGGGATCTCATACTAGGACAAAACTATTGTTCAGCATTCCCTAGTTTGATTGCTGCCTAAACGTGATCACTCTATGATTAGCAACAATATTTCTCTTATCTATGAAACAATTTTATTATTTATATGATTGTAAACAGTGTTGATTGATCACTGAGTTGTGATTAATGTCATGATTCTCTAGTCTTTTTCCTGACGACAAAATTCTATACATCAAGTAGCAGTCGTTATATCTTAGACTGGTTAGCCGTTTCGTTCTAATATGAAACTAGTCAAGTGCCATTATGCATCTAGTTTACTCTAACTGAGGTAGTTAAACAGTCTCCACAATAAAGTATACAAAAAATGTCAACACAGAAATAATGCAGTCAGTAAATTGAAATATTTTCTAGCTTTATTTTGATTTATTAACCAATCAATCAATGCCTGTAACGTATCTTGGAGCATAGGCTGCCGACCTATGTTCTCCAACTAATTCTGTCCTAAAATCTCCTTTCCAGTTCTTACCTACTGTTGTTCATTATTTTCAAGTCTACTTCAAATTCCCGACGCATTGCAATCTTTAATCTTCAGCTTTTTCTTTGGCTTTGAGGATTCCAAGTTACTGCTTGCCCTGTGATGCAATCTGATGATTTCCTCGATATGTATTCCATCCACCTGCAGCGTCTTTTCCTAATTTCCTTCTCAGATGGATTTCAGTTGATTTTTTCTGCTACAGAAGGTTGTTGTTGATAGCATCTGGTTAACGGATCCGAAGTATCTAACGCAGACAGTTGTTTATAAATATTTGTATCTTTTGGATGATGCTTTACGTAGTTCTCCAAGTTTCCACTTCTTACAATAGAACTTTATTCAGGTTTGTATTGAAAATTTTGACTTTAATACTGGCTGACAGATGGTTTGAATTCCAGCTGTTTTTGAGTTGCAGAAATGCTCCCCTTAACTTACCAATCCGTGCCTTCACTTTTGCATCAGATCTGATCCTCCTTTTTTACCGATGATGCTACCCACATATGTACAGGTTTGCGCAACTTTCAAAGCTTCTCCATCAAGTAAAATTGAGTTGATGCTTGCTGTGTTATGTCTAAGGATCTTACTTTTACCCCTGAGTATGTTGAGGCCTACTGCAGGATGTAGAGGCTGCTGCTACACTGTCCGTCTTCACGTGCATTTTTGCTTTGTGTGGGATAGAAGAGCTAGCTTGGTCATCTGCGAAATCCAAGTCGTCTAGTTGCATCAAGTTTTCCATTATATATTCCGTGTTTCCCTTAAGATGTCTAGGTTTTTATATCTAATTAACTACCAGAAAAAAGACAATGTGCGAGACTAAACAACCTTGACTGATACTAGTCTTCGTTCGAAATGAGTCTGTGAACTGCCCTTTACTGCAAAAATTTGCAGTGTAGTCAGTTGCATGAATTCCGTATGATTTGGGTATAACTTAGTATCGAAGAAGACTTTATCATGTTCACATGTCTGCATTGTTAAATATTTTCTCATAGTCAAAAAATTGATGTAAAGTAACAAGTTCTATGTTCAATTAATTGTTCGACAATAAACCGTAGTGCCGTGAATTCGTCGGTACACAAGTGATTCTTACGGAATCCAGGCTGTTGATCTCGAAGTTGGGCGTCTTCTGGATCTTTCTTTCTGCTCACTAACACTCGGCTGAAGAACTTTTTTGATATAGAAAGTAAAGTGATGTCACAGTAGTTCTCCTTCCTCTGGTATCCTGATGAGGTGCCCTTGTTTCCAATATGTTGGAACTTCAGTGCCTCAGCTGGTATGTTATCTGGCCCTAATGATTTGCCACACTTGATTTCTAAGATGGCCATTGTGATTTCTTCGATTGATTGTGGTTCAATATTTATAGGAAGATTTGTAGATGCTGGCTCGATGTCTGGTGGGTTCAGTGAGGCTGGTCTATTCAAGAGTTCTTCAAAGTGATCTATCCACCTGTTTCAATGTTCTTGGGTTTCAGTGATTGGTTTGCCATCCTTGCTCTTGATCGGTCGTCCCCGTTTAGTTTTTCATTGTGTTATATAAGTGTCTCATGTCTCCTTCCCTTGCAGCCTTTTATGCTGTCATTGCTACGTCTTCCACACGTATTTGTTTATCTACTCTAACGATCCCCTTGACTTGCTTATTAGCGTTAGTGTATTTGGCCTGTGCCTTTGATTTTCTCTATTCCTGTTCGGTAGTTATTGAATGTTGTCTCCCTGTTCCTCCTTTCTTGAATCTAAGTCAGAGGATTCATTTATTATAGAGGTGCTGCTTGCAGTTCAAAACCTCTTGACATGTTGAAGTTATAAAATCTTTAATCTCATTTCAGTTATACTTCATGGTAGTTTCCTCTTCTTCTAGTAAGTTGTGAAAGCCTTGGTACTTATTATTGGGAGTTGTCTTGAATTCAATGAATTTGTTAGTATTCCGAGGAATGATTATATGAACCTTTTGCAATCCTGTCACTTCATTTGTCCAGTGCTTCTTCAGCTTCCGTTTTTATTTTAGCCACTAGCAGATAGCGATCTGAAGCTATGTCGGCTTCTCTCTTCGTTCTTACGTCTTCCATGGTCCTTCTGAACTTCGTATTGTTGCAGATGTGGTCGATTTGTTTCTCCGTAGTGTGTTCTAGTAAAACCCATATAGCTTTGTGTGTGCCTCTGTGGGAGAATAAGGTGCCACATATAATTATTTCGTTGAAGATATAAACATATGCAAACCTCTTACCGTTTTTATTCCTTATTCCCTGTTCATGTCTTCCCATAAAATCTTCATATCCGGTGTTATTCATTCCAACATTTACGTTTAGGTCTTCTATCAGGATGGTCAGGTCCTTTGGTGGGTATTTCTCGATGACTATCTGCAGCCTCGCATGGAACTGGTCTTTATTGTCTTCGTGGCTCCTACTGGCGGGCACACAATATTAGATGATATAATTTGTGATCCTGTTCTTCTTTGTCTTGATGGATGTTTTGATGATCCAAAGTCCACGAGGTTCCCATCCTATAAGTGCTTTCTGTGCTTCTTTAGACAACACTAGTGAACGGGGTATTTTCTTATTCGTGACCTGGGTACAATAGTAACTTTAGCGAGGCTAATCTTTTCTGACCAGCTTGTATCCAATGTGTTTCACTTATTCCAAGTATCCGTAGGTTGTATCTTCTCATTTCACCAGTTATTTGGATACTTCTCCCTTTCTCCCATATTCCTTAGACATTCCATGTACCTATATTAATTGTTGTTATGCTTGACAGAAGCAGCATCGACCGCATGACTTCAGAAGAAATTCAGCTTTCACCAAGAAACGTCGTAATACTTGAAAGTGAAAACCTTCCAACTCCCAAGGCAGAATCTAAATGGCTTAAATGGTTTTTCCGGTTAGCATTCTTTTAGAACGGTTAATTTCTATGGAATGGGGGTCGATAACCCTAAACCTAACCCTCTTTTATCTGAGCTTCAGATAGGAGGATTTTGGGCGGAGTTATTTTTAATGATAGTACCTGTCATCAATATTCTAACCATATATCCACTTATAGTGGCTGAAAATTAGTTTATACAAGATAATCCTCTTTGAGCAGAAATACACATTATACGAAATATAATGTTCTTCTTTGTTCTGATGTAATTGCATTTCATTAAGTACCATTCCCCGTTATTTTTGAAAATCAAACAATAATAATAACAAATTATTCAATATAATGTTTGATGAAGTATGAATTTTCAGCAAACAGTGTCTCAAGAAATTACTCTTTCTATGCACAAATCTAATGAATATATATAATGGAATGTAAAAGTGCCAGTATGTGTGTTTACATGCAAAATTCAGATGACGGTTACACAAGAAGCATAAGTTTTTGTGTTACGTGGTAACCCATATTTTAAGAGTATATATTTCTAATTCGATCAGCTTTCACAACTCTTTAGTCGGGTAGAACTTATGCTAGATATGAAATAACAAGCTATCATACTTTTTCTTACGAACATGAATTCTAAAGTAGTGACACCTCGTTCTTCCAGAAGTTATACAAGGTAAAATCTGTGACGGCAACTTGTGTCTAATAGAATTGTACTACATAGTTGTTTGCAAGAATTTAGATGTTTGTTGAAAAGACCGTGTTCATAATAACATTGAAGGTTTCACCACACACTCTGTTAACAGCTTTCAGTACTCTACTTAGTGAATGTCTCTTTAAAAACGAGTAAAGATTCAATGTAGGGGAAGCTGTAAGATATGACTTTAAGAGTGATCAAGTTGATCTCTGGAATAATTTTATGTATACAAAAATAGCTAGTACAGTTTAGCGGGATTTGAGAATCACGTTACGATTGGTTCGTGAATTAAACTTTATTTATTATCATTAGGTTACTTATAAGTAGTTAGTCAAACGCATTTACAATTATTCATATTTTAATGTCTAAGTATCTGAACCAAGATTTTTATGATAATGACAGGTAGCTAATAGCCATATCAAACGGCTAACTGATTATACTATTTTTTACCTAAGTCATTTTAAAATAAGCAACAATTGAAGTGTATGCAAGTAGAAACATTATGTTAGTATCCTGTGGATCAGTAAGCATAGATTCAACATTGTGTGACCATTATATTCTTCAGTTAAAAATGATGTATTTTGTAAGAATTTCATTAAAATTGATTTAAACTATAAAGTAATTTTCATATTTTTGTGACTGATCAAACACATGTTCAAGTGAACAATTGTGAAGGATAACTATCTCATTTGATGAATTCACTATTAGATGAACTAGTAATTTCTAGATTTTCAGGTTTCATTATTAAGTCAAAGTTATGTAATTTTCCGATATTACTGATTATAGCCATTTTCCAGTTATTATTTCAACGAATGAAATTTAGTGCATATCATTTGTTATGCTTTGACAATGATTTTAGTCACAGTTTATCAAGAAATATAAGCCAGAATGATCATCTACTCAATTGTTATGAATTTTATTCCTTCTATCAAACGCCATTTCCACTATTTATTAAACAAATGTATCCTCTAGAGATTGTATATTAGTTATCTAGGGTACATAATGACCATCCTCTAAATAATCCAGTGAATTCGAAGTAGGCCAAAAATATGTATCAGACTAATTATTTGAATGCTTCATTAGTTTATCGAATCCTACATCAAAAGGAACACAGACATTTTTTATGTACTGAATAAAGTAGAATAATATTTAGAATTGTAGAATAATAAAAGGTAAAATACAATACAACATCAATTTTGTCATTAACTGAACAAATACGTAGTCACTTATCATTCAAACTAGTCTTCTGAATGATTTGAATGATTAGTAAAACACTGGGGTTAATACAAATAGTACTTTTCAACATGCATTCTCCTTTATTGTGTCCTTTTAGTGCATTGCATTATACTGTTTAGTGCTATTTAATAGCCTAATTTTATCGTCAGTCATTTTAAAACTCAGGTTGTACCGTTATATACTTGTATTATGTTTATAATCGTATTATGGTGCCCTCATATACGACTATACATATCTTTGTCTTCGTTTATTGGTACCTTATGTCGTTTTATTGTTTACTGGTTTATCCGTATACTTATTCTGAAAAGACGACAGATAAAACTTGATTATATCTTGGGTACTATTCATATATATGAAAGTTAATCTCGAGATAATCGATAGGTAGTTACCTATATTAATGAAATCATATCTTCATTCTCATACTATTATGATGCCACTAACCATAAAGAGATAGGCCATAGTCTCCAAAGTGTAGCACATTACTACTTTTATTTGGGTCTTAAGTTTCTGGATATTTTTAAAACATTTACATAAAGATTAGTCGTTAAATTAACCTGTTGGTCTTATCACTGTTAACTAAGAAGGGGCAACGGTTAAGGATTTAAGTTTTTATATCGAAACACCTTTGGAGATGTTCATAAACGCTCGGGTGGAGAGCTCATCAATCTGCTTCGTACGATCATATGGATTTTACGAAGAGCTAAAACTGGTTGTCAGTTAAGTGAGTTACTATTACATGGTAAAACAGATGCTACTGTTTCTTATTGCTACTCAAATACAGACGCTGCCATATTGTCAAAAATGAATAGTGTTACTTAGCTATTAGACAAATTGTCACTTGTGTTAGTTTGACCTTCACACCTCGTTTAAAGTTGCTAGAATGTTCGCAACAACGGCGTAGAGCGAGCTCTCGTTAACCATACAGACAGATACAACGCAGAACTTCGTACGTACGTACATCAGTTCAGGTCGCCATACCACATCAGCACAGAGACGCAACTGTCAGTTCAAATCCAAGAGTGATAACGATAATAGGAGTATTAGCAGTAATGCAGGAAATTAGGGAGCGAAGATATGATTCGAAAAGTATAATTCAGTGAGATAAATTTGAAAGGAGAAAGATAGAGAATTCGGAAGGTTAGATTTTGAGAGAACACAAAGAGTGGATGCACCTGCGCCATTGCGAACGATTCTGAGCCATGTCGTTCAAGGTCTCTAACCATTGGTGACTTTCGTCTCGCGGACCCCAACCACGCAGCCTACATCTACCAACATGACTTAGACTGCTTGTCAGTGACTTCATCGATTTCTGCCATGTTTTCGTTTGGCCGCCCCTAGCTTTCTTCCAACCTATTCCTACGCCGCAAAACATAGCTCGTCGAGGCAGTCGGTAGTTAGACATGCGTAACACATGTCCCAACCACCTCAACTGATGAAGTTTCAATACCTCATCCATTGATTTGCCCTCCTTTCCTAGAACCCGTTTCCTAACGACAGCATTGCTCACTCGGTTGTCCCATGATACACGAGCAATGCTTCGGAGACACCTATGATCGAAGACCAGTAACCTACGAATGTCCTCTACTCTTAACGGCCATGTTTCGCTCCCGTATAGTAGGACAGAGCGAACTGCTGCACGGTACACTCGTCCTTTGGTTAGCAAGCGGATATCTCGCCTGCGCCATAAGTGACGCAACTTGGCAAAAGCCAATCGAGCTTTCTGTATCCGTGCTGAGATTTCGTCAGTCACCAGGCCATCATCACTGATGAGACTCCCCAGATACGTGAAGCGGTCTACATGCCCGACTACTTCACTCCCTATCACTAGTTCAGGTGCCGATGCAACCCAATCCTGGAGCAACATTTTACATTTCGAGGGGGAAAACCGCATCCCGAACATGCTTGCATTGCTGCTCAGGGTAGTCAGAAGACTCTGCATTTTGTCAGCGTCTTCACCAAATAGGACTATGTCATCAGCATACTCTAAGTCAGTAAGAGAGGCTCCTGGTAGTAAGTCAACTCCTGAAAAGTCAGACGAAGACATGGTTATATCTAGGAGCATGTCTATGACAAAATTAAACAAGAATGGGGAAAGTGGACATCCCTGACGGACACCACTTGAAGTGAGGAATTCCGATGACAGTTCGCCATAGGCTCTCACTCGACCTGTAGTCTTAGAATAGAGAGCTTGTATAAGGTTAATGTACTTCTTTGGTACACCTTTCAATGACAGACAATGCCACAGAACCTCACGATCAACAGAGTCGAACGCCGCCTTCAGGTCCAGGAAGACAACTATTGTAGGACGCCTAAATGTGTGTCTGTGTTCCAGGACCTGTCGCAGTGTGAAGATGTGGTCTATACAGCCACGTCCAGGTCTGAATCCAGCCTGGTTTTCTCTAGTCTGCTCTTCACGAGCTCTAGTTAAGCGTCTAAGTATAATCGATGCTAATAATTTAGAAACTATATTAGTCAGACTGATTCCCCTGTGATTGTCACAAGAAGACTTTTGTCCTTTCTTATAAATTGGGACAATCACGGATTGAGATCAGTCAGATGGTATTACACCCAGTTCCCAGATTTCAGTCAATCTAGCTGCTAGAACTGGACCACCATCCTTAAAAATTTCAGGGGTAAGCCTATCAGGACCTGCTGCTCTACCTCGCTTCAGATTTCCTATAGCCTTCTCAACTTCATAAAGACTAGGAGGAGTTAAGTCGATTTGCCATTCAGGATGACTGGGGATCGTGGGCAACCGAAGTGTGGCTGAAGGCCAGTTGAACTGATCCCTAAAATGTTCCGCCCATCGGTCCAATCTCCTGGACTGAGAATGAATTATGATCCCATCCCTTTCCGAGATAGTCTCACTGACATTCGGACCCCTAGTACCAGTTTCCTTGATAAGTCGAAAAAGTTGCCTACTGTTGCCTATCGCCGCTGCTTTTTCCATCGTTTTTGCTTTCGCCACCCACCACTGTTCACGGTCGTCGCGTAGGCTTTTTATCAGCCTGCGCCTAAGCTCACTTCGCTCTTCATCATGTTCAGAGCCAGGTGGGATGAGTTTACGAGCATCCATCAGTTCGGTGGATGCTACCGAAATCCACGGCTTCATCCTAGCCTTATGATTTACCTTACTAGCAGATATCATTGCTGTTTCCACAGCATTTTTGATATCATTCCAACCTGCTTCCGGATGGCAATCGCTTACACGGTCGCCTAACTGTTTTTCTAGTTGTTCCTGAAATATATTCTTAGCTTTATTATCATTAAGTAAATCCCTAAGAGGCTTCGTTGCAATGTCTTTCCTACGTCCAGTAAGCCTCAAACAAATACGCGCTCGCACTAAAGCATGGTCTGAATCTAAACATGTGCCCCAGAACGAGCGACAGTCCTCTATCGAACCCCTCCATCGGTGGCTGATGGCGATGTGATCTAGTTGGGTCCAACGTTGAGACGGTTTTAGGGGTCGCCAGGTCAAAAGATGCTTTTCCTTATGCCTAAAGTTAGTATTCGCTAGAAACAGGCGGTTATCTGAGCATAGTTGCAACAGACGATCGCCATTATCTGTTCTTTGAGCCGTGACACCATAACATCCACCCAAGTGTCTCTCATTTTCACTTAGTTTACCTACTTGAGCATTAAGGTCACCAGCCATTATAACTATATCAGAGCGCCTAGCTTTTCGGAGGAGGTCCGTAAGCTTGCTGTAAAACTCATCTTTCACCTCGTCTGAACTGCAGTCAGTGGGGGCATAGGCAGATACGACAAAGAGGCAACGACGAGTGTCCCTATCTTTCCGAGTCCTAACTGTCCCGTTCAGTCGGACAGCGCACAACCGACTATCTACAGGGATCCAGTCTAGGAGAGCTAGTTCTGCCCTACGACTCAATGCTATACCTACACCAGCGAGACCCCGGGAAGCAGCATCCGGGCTACCGGATACACGAAGAGTAAATTGGGCTGCTTCTTTGTTTTGATACGGTGAAATCAGGTTAATGATTTTACTAGGATCCTGTATGCGCGTTTCCGAGACGCAGCATACATCGATTGAGTGAGATTCTAAAGTCTTAGCTAAAGAAGCCTGTTGCCCTATTTGACTTAATGTCCGTACATTAAAAGCTCCAACATATAGTCTAGAACGGGGTTTCAAGAGACCAGGAATGATTTTTCGTGAGCTCGCATCGTTTGCATTAGCGGTGCAGTGAGATGAAGGAATGTGAGTAGAGTTAGTCGTAGAGATAAGAGAGATATTATGGGGTGTAGAAAGGATTTGATTTTGACCAATTTGGACTCTCGTGCTTTTGCGGGTATGAGGGCGGTTGTCACTTCCCGGCTGCCCACACCGTGGAAGGTTGTTTCTTGAGGAACCTGAAAAAGAAGGCAGATTAGTGTCGGTCTCAGAGACCTGAGAGCGTGACCGCAGAGCCCAAGGGACAACTGCTTGAGGCCTGTCACGCACGGCCTTTTTATGAAAAGTTTTTTGAGTATTAGCTCCGCACTTGAAAGCCCTTAGTGGGCACCCTTACCGCCGGAGACGGAAATCCGTGAGGTAGGGTGAGGTGTGACATTTTTAGGGTCGACCTTTTCTAACCCCTCCTTCCTTGTGAGAAGGCAGCATCGCTGCATATGCTGGTTGTCCGAGGGAAACACCTTACTGCTGTCACACCCCTCTGCAGTCAGCAGTACGACTTCGCTCTCAGACCTTGAGTAGCTGCTTTTAGTCTCATCGTTCTCCAATCGACCTACCTAGCATGGTAGAACCTACAGGAACATATGTTCCAGCCAGTATAGCTCGGTTGGGTCATCACGATAGGCAAGCCCGACCACCACGACAAGGTAGCAGCTACGGTCGGGTGTTAACCATACAGAAAAGAAGATAGCCTTAATCCAAATGTTCTGACTTAAAAAAAGTAAACTCTGTGGCTGAATGTATGGGACTTTATAATGAATATAGCCTTGTGCGCACGTGGTTGCAACAACAAACGCCAGCGGTTACCTAGCTAAACCCTGTTTGTCTGCCAGATGCCCACTAGACCCAAGGCCAGAATAAGAAGAGCTCAAGCCGATAAATCAACCAGACTAAATCGTATTGTATTTGTATATATATATATATATATATATATATATATATATAAAATCAAGCCAAACAGTCAGTCAATTAGAAAACTAACATTAATACAAAATAGGGGTAATAGTGACTGTTAACTGGAGCAACCTATACACAGTCAACTTACCGTAGTTTATAAATGAGAAATGATATAGCAACAATTAATGTGCTAAACTGGAGGATAAGTTAAGAGGAACTGAATAATACTAAGAATAAAGTGTTTACTTCGTATACAATCAAAGATAATGAAACGACCTGCAAAAAATAGTCCTCAGAGAGAATAAGTCTTCTGTAGGTGCCCGACATATTACTAAATCAGTGGTATAAAGAATGAGAAGTAGCGGTAGACAGTCTTACAAGTTAAATCGATTTGTTAAAGTTTGGCGTTAATACTGACCTTAGTAGTTCAAATGAACAATAGTTTCTGGAGCCTTTCGATTAAGTATACTAATAAGTCACGGCAAAAAGCATTGTAACGTCTCTATTTTTATAGTTAGTAAGTTTATTTTTTGAATATACTACCTGTAATCACATCTCTAGGTGCGCTTTTTCAATCCGTCACTACCTACGTGTTCCTCTACCAAGTAATCAAGACAAAATACTTAAAAAATTGGTGTCAATAAATTTCATCGTTTCCTGTATGTTCTTAAAAGTTCTCTTCTTAATCAAGATTTAATAAAATGCTTGGCTAAACTGAACACAAACAGTGATAACATCTAACTACCTTGGGATTAAGGTCTATAGTGGAACAAGACTTGATGAGATTCCGCTGAACGTATTTGTGATTCCTATTTGTCCTAATGGTAAATTAGTCTAGGCTAATGAGATTCTGTGTTTAACCGTGATGAATAACCAAACCATCAGAATGAAATTATTAGCTTCCCTTAGTGAATATAATATAATTTAGTGAATTCTAATGAAAGCCCTACGTCTTTATTAGGACTCGGAATCTTCCTTTACTACTGTCAGGTAATTGCAAGTCATTTATGACATGCTTCTGTCATAAGGTTGTTGAAAACTAACTAGGTAATTCTGATCCATTTTCTCCAAAACTAACATTTTTACACCAATCTAAGCTGTTCAACACTAGCCTGAAAATCCTTAAGTCTGTATCTCTCAAGATCAAAGAAATCGCCATGTACTTGAACTCACATAGATATACTCGTTTTGATGAAGACCGCTACAAAATCCTAATGAAACGTGCGAATATACTGTTTTTCCTTCCTATCTAGGTGTGGACTACTCATTGAATGAAAAAAAGTGTAGTCATACTTGTACAAGAAAGAGGAGTAACAACGTGAATGCTACTGATTGCTAACTACTCATTCACCGCCGAAGCATAAACTATATACAGAATCACTAACAATTATCTCATCAACCACGCTATCAACAAGTCCTGCAAATTGTACATTGTGACAATATCACATTAGACAGATCGTGCGACACAAACCCTCCTACTTCATGGAAGCTATTAGTGGACAATCTTATGTAAAGTGCTCTCCTAAATTTCTCCAAAGTATTTTAATCTGTCCGTTTTAGCAGTCCTCGTAGACTGATTGAATGACTACCTAACCAAAAGGTCAGTAGGGGCTAAATAATCCCCTAAATAAATAGTTGCATAGGCTCTCGACATTGATGCTGGTCATGTTTATTTTAGCGGACACAACACGACGCACTCTGGGAAGCATTTCTCTCTAGTTTTCCAGCCTAGACGTTGCTATCCTGTTGAGGGTCTATCCACGATCAAATATAACTTATCTTCCATCCATCATTGCCTTCTGATTTCTTTTCATTCGTAAGAGTGGGTTCAATTGCTAGAAGATGCTCTGATTATACAACAAACGTAACCTGGTCATATACCGGGACGCACTTCAACTCTCTAGCAGTAAGAGTTTGTTCTGTATTGTCTAACCAGTCTACAATCCCTAGAGTTGTGACAGAAGTTTCAGTCCTTGGTTTACTGGTCTTACTGTGTCACAAATGACCTGCCAAGTATCTCAGACTCACAGGCCATTCATTACGCAAACTGTATTGAGATTTAGAGGGATATGCAGTACCTTTTTCATATCCTGATTCACAAAGATGACTTGGAAGGAATAAACGTTTGGGACCAAATGTAATTTACCTTTACTGAACGACAATAAATGCAGAGTGTTAATGGCATATGATAAGGACAAATCATTCACGTACGGTACTGTTGGGCCCAATGTCAATTTTTCTATGACAAAAAAGGCTATAGGTGCAACCCTCCGCCACACTTTAGAGGCATCTTCCAAAAAGCACTCTGCATCCAGAAGAGTATACTCTATCTTGTGGTTTTCCTGTTGAACTATAGATAGCTTGTCCCCTAAAAATTCCATTATAGTTTTCAGTACTTACCTAAGACCCTACCTTGAAAAATCAAATATATTATGTATCCCTACTTCAAGAAGGATATCGCTATCCTAGAGCATGTTTAGAGAAGAGTAACCAAAAAGGTAGTCAGAGTAAAAAATAAACCCTATGTGACTAGACTTAACGTATCAAAGTATAGGATAGTCATGGGAGGATGTATCAAATATCCTCTGACCTTCTTCGCGCTAACTTATTCGCGGTCAGGATTAGCAAACGATGGAACTCTTTGCTAGAGAAGTAGTGTTAACACTAAAGCCTAATCTAGGACGATCAAAACACTAGAGCCAAGAAACCAACTAGGTTACACTAGCTTATCACGCAGATATTGGAAATGCTAAAGGTAGACACCCCACAGCGCGCAAAATATAAAGTCTGTGGCACTTTTCCCGACTGAGACCTAGATACGTTTGTGCGACGGGTTCTTACTTGCTAGTTGCCTACCCTACACTAGTCTATTGATGCTACAGATCGGTTCTAGAGCATAAAACGTCTCTTCCACTCATCTCGTGATTTCTTTGATGGCTGATCCGAATGAACTCCAGCTTCAAGATGGGATTGAGGAACAACAGCAGTCAGACACTTTCGAAATCGATGAACTTGATATCAAAAATCCGGATGATGAAGAAATAAACCTGGAACACTGTCGAATCAAATGTATTAGCAAACTAGATCGATTTCCAAATGTTCGGTCACTATGTCTCAGAAATAACTTATTAAAAAAGTTGGAAAGCTTCGAACCTGTTTCTGAAACACTGGAAGACCTAGATGTCTATGATAACCAAATCTCAAGGGTAACATTTTTGATTGGTTTCGTGTACTTTTTTTTATGTAAATTATCACGAAATATAATGGATCTATGCTAAGCAGCAGCTTTGAAACTTGACTTGTTATTTGACATATTCGAGGTCTATCCACACTTCTTTTTCCCCATTATTAGTCGTAAATACATTGTGTGTAGTAACGTACTGCTTAAAGTAAATAACGTGGAGTTATTTTATTTTCATACACCAATATGGCTCCCAACCTGATTCATTTTGCTTCATCGTCACCGTAGTAAATTTCGTGACTGGTATTCACTCAGTCAAGGCACATTAGAATCTTGTTTGTTTGTCCCGAAGAGCTCTCTGCAAGCGTGTGTGTGGTTTCTAAGTTTGCGGAAACAAGCACTCGCCTTCACAATTTACACAGTCATATTAATAACTCCGACGGCAAACATCTCCAACAGTAATTATTTTATTAATTAAATGTTTGACTAAGAAAACAGTCATATTTCCTAGACAAAAATTATTAACACATTAAAGATTAATCCAGGTAGGTATCGTTTCAAGTCACCACATTGAATATCAATGTAGTTAAATTTACTAGATAAAAATGAAGTATTAGGGATAACACCAAATGTTCTGAAAAGCTGGATACACAGAGGATTCCATATTTTAGTCATTATTTTAATAACCACTTTACGCAGTATTGTGTTTGGTGAAATATTAAACTTTTTGTAACTACAGTGTGACCACTCTGAGACAGCTGTCTATCCCCCTAAGTAGTTAGCTGGTATATTTTATACTTTCTAGGCACCTATGTTTATTTATTCATTCCCACCCGTTATTGCGAAGATTGCAATAAACAAATTGCATTTTCAGACTTCATGAGTGTAAAAGCTTTGACCGATGCACATATGTTTTTAATTCTACTTTGTACATAACCAAGTTCAGTGATTGATTCATATAAATTTTTAGATACGGCAAAGAAGTCTGATATAAAGTGAATTAATCAAATGATTTGAATAACATTTGGCATTCCTGAGGATAGAAATTGTTAGATAAATAATAAGCCTGTTAATAAATACATAAATCTGCACCGACTATGCTGGCTACATGTTACTCAATCTAAGCTACTGATTCTATCGACACGTCATGAGTTGAATTGAAAACTTAACGGCAAGTTTACGGTCATGACTCGCTGCTTATGACAAATACGTTCTATGGGTTCACTTTTTTGTTTTTCAACCAATTGACAGCATTTTAACATCATGCTTCTGCCGTGATGTTCGTAAATTGTTGAACTAGCAACAAACAGAATAAACAGATTCTTAAAATCGTTTAAGCTACTAGAGGCTAAAATATATTTGTAGCAAGTTAAATAAAAGGTTGTTTTCTGATTACATGAATTTAATTACGATTAGGTTCATGACATTTGTATACGTATCTTATTTTTAGATTGAAAATCTAGAATGCCTTACAAAGCTGACCAACCTCGACCTGAGTTTTAATCGGATCAAGCGTATCGAAAACTTAGAGAATCTAAATAATCTCAAAAAAGTGTATTTCGTAAATAACAGCATTTCAAAAATAGAGAATCTAAGCAATCTGCGGGACCTAGAAATGTTGGAACTCGGTTCAAACAAAATAAGGAAGTTAGAAAATTTGGAACAGTTTAAAAAACTAACTCAACTTTATTGTGGTAAAAATAAAATATCAACAATTGAAAACTTGGATAATTTGACTAATTTAACTATTCTTAGCATTCAGGTAAGTATATTCTCTCATATGGTATAAACTGAAACGTTTTTCGAACTAGAAGTATGTGTTGTATTAATTTTAGCCGGTGCTGTAGCTAATATTTTTCCAAAAGTTGGGTGGATAGTAACGTATGACTGACCTTAAGCACTCATTTATAGTTCTGTCCTAGCGCCATAAGGTCGACAGAATCACCACCATTAGTGTAATTTTTTCCAGGTCACACGATACTAAAAACCGAGAAATGTTAACTGCCCACATGCATCTACCAGCCCTTTAGTTAATATTGTCCTTAGTCAAACTCTTCCACTTTAGTACATCTTATTTAGCTGTGTGTGCTGCCATTGTGTTATGGTGTAAAAATACTTTATGGTTGAATGTATGGGACTTTGTAATGAATATAGCCTTGTGCACACGTGGTTGCAACAAAAAACGCCAGTGGTTACCTAGCTAATCCCTGTATGTCTGCCAGATGCCCACTCGACCCCAGGCTAGAATAAGAAGAGCACAAGCCGATAAATCAATCAGACTAAATCGTATCTTATTTCAGGCTCTGCTGTATTTATACACAAAATCAGACCACCGTCAGCCAATTAGGAATCTAACGTTAATACGAAACAAAGGAGATAGTGGCAGTGAATAGGGGCAACTTGTACACGACTTATTAACTATAGTTCATAAGAAGAGACAATATACTCACAGTAAATATACTGCACTGGAGGATAGGGTAAGAGAAACGTGACAATGATATAAATGAAGTGCTTACATTACCCACAACTAAAACAAATGAAACAGTATTCTAAAACGCGGTTCTAAAAGTTCCTCACTCTTCTTTAGTCGTCCACCATAACATATTGATGGCGATCCAAATTTACGAAATGCTTTGTTTCTGATTTTGCACTGAAAATACTCGATAGTTTTTAGTTTCTAAGCCTTCTCACAAGGGATAACAGGATTTACTACCTAAAACTTGAGGATATCACGCCTTTGACAAGTTTCTATAGGATCACGACCAAATGATGATCCCTCATTTGACTTCATCTATCCAATGCGGCCAACAAAGGTAGTTAATTGCTCACAAATCTAGAGATCTAACAGGAATTTCAATACGTGCATTGTTCACTTAGATGAAACAGTGAAAAGTCGAGACTATAGGATTTCATACTGTTAACTCTTAAGAGTCTGTTAATGACTAAAACTCGAATGACGTGGAAACTGCTCCACTTAAAGCTTACAAACTTTTAGGGGGCTAGGTCAATAAATGTAACCTAGTAAACAAACAATGACGGTGATTTTTACTAATGCCCAGACAACATCTTGATGCATAGACATGTCGTCTTATGTGATGACGCCATGCATCATAACGATGATACAGATGAACTATATGACTGACAGTTATCAGTGATAAGTCGATACTAGACTATCTTTTCGGAGCACACACTTAAAGTCAGATAACATTCCAGTGCGAGCACGAATATGATTGTATTTTAGTAAATAATGTCCGGAGCATTACAAGAACCCCCGTGTATTTCTTTAACTGTTAATTTAGTGTCTAACTTTACCTATATTGTTTAAAGCACACTAAAACATTGCATTTACCTTAATTTCCCATTTAACTGTTTGTATAGGGTAACAGGATCACCAAAATGAACGGGTTACAGAGACTTGTTAATCTGGAGCAATTGTATCTTAGCGAGAATGGGATAACAGAGATTGAGGGCCTTGAAACACTATCAAAGTTACAGATTTTAGACCTAGCATACAACTTTATACCACAGATTCAAAATATGTCTCATTTGGATAATCTGGAAGAATTTTGGTTCAATGACAACAAGATATCTGACTGGGATCAGGTGGAGAAGTTAAATGTATTAAAAAAGCTACGAACGTTGTATATGGAGCGAAATCCGATTTATTTTTTAAAATCAGACCAAACAAAACATGATCCGAATTACCGACGAAAAATACTACTAGCTCTTCCAAATCTTCAACAGCTGGATGCTACCCTTACAGGAGTTGGCATGTGATGCTGTGAATTGTACTAATCAAGCTTTTAAGACCTACCTACATCTTCAGATCATACTGTTTCTAAGATTTGTAGAAAACTATGATCCATCCCAGTGCACTTTTTTACAAATGTCCCCGTATGACATTAAGATCTTTAAATGCACAGTTTATGAAATTAATGTATCATAAGGCTTTTTACTTACTGAAAATTGAACACGAGGATCTGGTAGTGTTTGCATTTATTCATCCGTAGAACAATGTCTACAGCCAGAAAGATATATGAACTCCAACCTAGATTCAAGTTGAATTTATTCACAGTGGAAATACTATACTATAAGTAGTTTACGCACAAAGGTAAAGATGAGTGTACCATGTACATCCCAGTACACTAGTGATCGCACAAAAATTCTTAACTAAAGTACATGTTCATGTATCTTGAAAACAATAAAAAAAATGTACCTAGTCTATTATACTTATTTGTAGACCACAAGGGATGGGTGGGGCGATGCGCTTAGACATGCCGTAGACAAAAGAAATAATAAAGTGAAGTACTGAAATTTCTACGAATATCATGAGTAATGCGAAACAGCTTTGTCTAATAATGAATATAGAACATGAGTAATTTCTTCTATAAGCAGTTTGTATTTATCCTAAGAATAAAGGCAGTTGATAAAAAATATGTTATTTTAAGCTGTGAGAATCTTGTCATTTGAAGTCATTTTATCAAGAAGACTATTATATTAACCTGTTGCTTAGAAAATAAGTAAGTTACAGGTTTTTGTAAACAATTGTTGACAAAATATACAACTTGCAATAATTTAGTGAACATGGGGGAATGTGTTATAGTTATGTATCGTCAAACATTATATCCAAGAAGTCAGGGAGACCTAGCCCGCGCATGGCGAATAGCTCAGCTCGCTTCTTGGCCAATTCCTTTCGGGCAGCTGTTTGTTCTTGCTGAAGTTTGTAGATCTCTTTTTCTGAAACTCTTTCTAGCTTTTCATCGATGTTCACTTCTGGATTCTACATAAAAAAAAAATAAGCCAGAGGTAGGAAATATTGTGTAGATATGCGTGGAAAGGTTCATTTATTTACCATCAGTGGTTTGACTTTACTTTGGACAACTGGTTTTGCCTCCAGCTGTTACTTTAAAACGTGCAACCTGGAGCCTTTTTGACAAGTTTATACTTTGTAATGCTCGTCGTGTTAACAGTGTGGCAGGAGCAGTAACCAGCTTCGTGTAACCACTTTATTCTACAAGGGCGATGAAATCAAACTAAACGTGGTGTTTGGTAATGACACAGGAAATAAACTATTCATCTACATTTACGTCTGTAATAGGACAGATTGTTGTGCATTGTACCTGTTCCCCACGTAGTACTCTCGGTCTTGCCAAAAAATTTGAAAATATCCCGAGATCTAAGGAGGATTCTTGGACTATCAATGATTAGTCTAGACAATAGTACTATTTTCCTAATCAAAACACCACCACAGACCATTTTGGGATATAAAATATTCGCAAAAGGATATAGCTGTCTCTACTTATCTCCGTATTCGATGACTGAAGAGAAATTCTGAACCTAGAATCATGGACTGATACATACTTCGGTCTACTAAGATACGTATGTGAAATATTCTCGAAAGCTACAATATGTCATGACAGCAGACTATTTTTCCAGGACCAAAGGTAGTGGTTAGTAGCTAAATCGACAAGTGTATTATGTTGGTTTTACTACTCAAAGCCTTCGGTAAAATGAATAGCTCAATTTCGCCTTGGAACATTACATAAATGCATATTTTGGATGGTCAACTTTACTCACTTTTGATCACGCGACAATAGTCTATTGTAATGTGGCCGTATAGTGATCAACGTAGTCTGACTGAACAAAAGAACTTGCCAAACCTAAACATCTATGTATAGCTCTTGTTATGAGTTATCTGAACTATACGACTGTAGGATTGATGATATATGCTGAAGCAAACCACTCCTAGATGTTTAGGTCTATCTTACACTTTCATTCATCAGTTAGAGAACCGTTATAAGCCCAAAAAATAAGACTAGTGTAGCTCAAAAAGTTCAAGGAGTAGTTTATCTTACCAGATCTCCAATAATAATAATGTTTTCACCTCTGATCAAAAGTATTCCTTGAGGAACATCACAGAATTTATTCTCGACATGAATACGTTCCACAGCATTGTGAAGAACAACATTGCCTGTCGACTTATGAATATAACATGATACCTTACCAAACTGGTCAATAATTCGAAGGAATCCGATAAACATACGACCTCCACGAAGACTAACTACCATCTTTTCTACAAAAGATCGTCGAACTACTAACAATTACAACGAACTTCCAATATCCTGAATCAAACTGGCAGCTCCTGGATAGTTGTTTTCAAACGCCGGCATCTCGAAACAAAACCAAATAAAGTAATCACGAGTAAGTTAGTGATGTGTCAAGGCGCAACAGTTGACAAGAAAATAGAGTGAAGCCACATGATCATGTACTATAGTATAACTGCGAGTAGGGTCAGCGGATCACGTTCATCTATTAAGACACTCGATGTCAATATATATTTGGTCCTTCGTTGGTTAGGAGAAAATAGAACAGAAATACTCTTCTGGAATGTATAATTATTAACCAAGTTCCACATTAGTTCATACGTTTGACAATCAATATATGGCTACACGAAATTGCTGTCTGGACTGTATAACCAAAAATAAAAGGTGCTGTGTACCTAAAGTCAAATATCCCCCACCCACTCATGTTTAAAAATCCTTTCCCAGTCCCAGCTTGTGAAACGTTTATCAACGAATACAAAATAGTGTACCATTATAATACTTCTGATAAAAGTGCTACAACACAAAGACCATATAAAGACGCATAGTCTTTGTATGCGGACATCTCAAGCTATTAGTATTTACTCCAAAGAAGAGATAGTATGAACCAAAAATTTGTTAGGAATACTTAGAGTAACTTACATTCGAGATTTAGAAGGTTGCCCAATCTAGATGGGGAAGATCACACTAACAAATATTACAACAAGCCCATGTAGCGTACCGTTTAAAATAATGTCAGCTCTAGCATCATTCAGACAAGCTGTTATTTTACAGCTCGATATTTTGTGTTCTTATTCTGGTGCTAGTTCCTATTTTTGTTAGTGGCAAACAGTGAGATCTGTCTGTTTTAAGGCTACATTAGTCCCATTTATCATGCCTTATTTTTGTTGTTGTTTTTTAAGAATTAGTGGTGTATTTTCCTTCACCCTACCATTTCCAGCTCTTATTGAACTGTTAAAATTAATGAGGCTATTGGCAGTCTGATATCAGGCAGTAGATTACTTGATCACTAAGAGATTATGGTAAGGATTTATGTATGGGTTGTAATGACAAGAAGCTATTCTCGTTGGGTTTTAGGGAATCCCGTCAGTGCTTAAGGTGAATTTGGCTAGCAGAAAATAATTGGTGGGCTAAACAGGTATATTTAATTCAAGGAGTCAAGTGGATATCACCATATATGCATCAGGCTCAATAGACCGACAACCTAACGTTTCACTTATCAAACGCAGTTGACCGCTAAGAAGGCTTCCATATGAAGAGTTCCAGTATCTGGTATCAATGAACAATCGATGTATCCAGTCACAGACTAGAACTACTAAATATGTGATGATAAAATAGTTTTGGTAAGTTAGTAAGCAATTTCGCTACAAGTTCTAAAGAATGTATAAACCCTCTTAAAGAAATGCGGAATTTGGCCGGACGATTTCAGGCGGTATTGAATTCCATAACTAGAATGTTTCATAGGATGGGGAAAATTTTCATGCAGCCAAACATATATCCTTTCAATTTCCGATTGTGCTCTTTAAGGTTGTTTCTAGAAACCAGATTTCAGTAGATGTTCCAAAAAGTGTCCGGAGGATGTTCGTTGTTTTGTAAGTCGTTACGAAATCGACACTAAGTCACCATTATTGTAGTGAATATAAGTCTGGGGATGGCAGTCATTCCTCATAGGTTATATGTCTACATACTAAATACATGGCTTTTCTTTGAATTGGCTTCAAGGTATTCCTGTCATTCTGGAGAGGAGGAAGTAAACACTATATCTCCACGCTCTAGATGGATTTGAGTGAAAATCTTGAAAGTTATATCAAAAGTCGTACTATCAATCTTACCAAAAATACTCGTTGAGGCTTAATAGTAAACGGCTGTCATGATTAGCATTCAAGTTGTCTACTCATAGGTAAGCTTGTGATGCTGAGGCAGATAGTTTATTTATAGAAGAAAAGTTGTTCGGTGACTTGTGGTATTTCACTAGTCGCTGCAATCCGATCACACAAAGTGGAGCCAACCATGACAATGCGAGACTTCTTCTGGAAGTCGCCTAGAAAATTTTGTTCGAGGTAGCTATCAGATAAATGAAGGGAAAGGTGAAACCTGATTAAAATTCCCATGTATTTTGGCAACTTCAAAATTTGAACTGCGTATCTCTATCAGCCAAATTTCGGAAAATGTTCATTATTTCTTCATGAGGCTATATATAATGATTTGTTCCACTGGGCCTCGTCAAGGTAGCTTAACAACTTACTATATTTTGCTTATAAGGTGCATTTGTTGTGAAAACTAATAACCAAATTTAGGCTGTGTGCTTATTCCTGATGAGTCGTAGACTAGTCAAGGTGGGGTGGGGGAGGGGAGAAGATTAAAATGTTTATTTTGAGAGGGAATATTGTTTGATCTTTAGTCAAATTCTACCATTCAGTTACGGAAATATTGTTACTCAAAAAGATTGTTTTCAAGGTCGGCTCTGATATAGTCATGGTCGGTTTGATGATAACATGTACTCGAGTATTCAATATCTTTATGATAGGCTAGCATTCAACAGTCACTTACTTTTGCACTCATGTTTTAGGTGCATAGGGCCTACTTTTAGACTTTAAGTAGCTTAAAAATTAAATGGTATCTGAGCCCTATTCGGTTTTATTACCGAAATATTTAAACATATACAGAACTCAGGGACTTTTGACTCAATACAATCAGATGGCTAGCCAGTGAAAGTAATATTCAGAGTTGTTATGTGGACGAAATTATACCAACATAGCTTGTTAAGGTTCAATTTGTATTTGACGGACCTTTCTCGTCAAACAAAGACTTAGGCATATTGAGCATGAAGTAACCGTTAATTACCCAGTGTTAAATTCACTCCAAGATTTTCATTAACTCTCATGTGACCGTTCTGTATTAATAAACTTTCAGCTTAACATGACCTAAAAGTTTACGAGACTCGTTTCGGACTTTAATTATATGATCTGAATGGTTTGCACGTTATTGCACAGTAGAATATCTCTTTAAATGATACTTTTTAGGTGGTATTGTCTATAAGAAATCACACCATAGCCCATACTCAGTTTATGAATGAACCAGTTACTTGCGTTTTCGATTTAAAACAAATTAATATATTTTCTGTGCTGTTGATAGTGTTTTTAATGTGTTAGTTCATAACCTTAACATAAGCGACTTATTGTTCAAGACACTCTAGTGACTTTGGATTTTGACTTTACGACAAACTTATGATTCTAAAAGTCACTTTCTGAATTTCATTACGTTTCGCCTAAGGTAAGCCTTTCGCTTTACTTTGAATTATATTGAGCAGCACTTTAACGCATGCATTTTTATTGTTCTAATTATAATTATTTCGCATATTACTTTTTCGACCTTATGTGATTTGATACTAGCTTTTGGTCCATTGAGTTAGTTATAGTTCCAGTGCACTTATAACAGATCCACCTGAATATAAGGGCAACCGATATAGAAGGCTACACAGCTTACGAAATTATCCATAATGCAACACTTAATTGTGTTAACTCAACAATCTGTCCAATATTATTGAAAATATAGTTAGGTGGGAAAACAAAGTATCATTTTTGTAGTGGATCAGTATAAATTCAACGAGACTTACGAAATTAGCCTTTAGAAATAATGCTGATTGTCCAGATCATAGGCCTAGTGAATTTACTCGTGTTAAGAACTTAACAACACGGTTCCTCTTGTTTATCAGACTAATTAGCCTTCTAACACTGTGCCAAAATCTCGAGACCAAGTATATATATACATATTATTATTATATGACTCAAGAATTAAAAGCCAGATGAGGAAATTCCATGCGTGTCTCAATAAACCCACAGACGAAATTTGCAGAATTGTATTTATGAGCTTCTAAAATAAACGCATTTAAAATTATTGGATTTACTTATTAACCTACTATGAATACTGTAAATAAAGCTAATTGTGATATCTTTATAACTTGGTATTTCGATGCGCAGGAAGTAACACAGCAAAAACTCAGTAGTAGAAGTGGTGTGGTTAGACGACCATAACACCACATTGGACGTCTGATTTAAAAATTATAGTTGTTGGATCGTAGATATATTAGGTTTAGCTAGATATTGATATTGTGTAAATATAATTCACGTATATCGACTAAATTCACACAAATATGCGACTGAACGGATGTATGTAAATAAAGAGGTTAATACAAAGAGTTAGGTAGCTATATATTTTAGAACCTAAATAATTCGACAAGCGCCAAAGATTCAAACAGACTGAAAAAGAGAGAGTATAATCACGATTTGAACATGCACTCACAAAGCAGTGTGCGATTTAAAAGTCGATATGTTTATGGGATAATCTAGACCACTACAATAGTACTGTATTCCTTAATGGTAGAAGTGAAAACAAGTCAATAAGTAATTAGACCAGGAATATGTCTTTGCGCATCGAAATACTGGTATCTTAGACGTGGATAAGCTTAGATAGTGAGAATAAGGAAGATCAGTGACATGCACGTGACATGCCCAGATTAACACAATACACCAAAACAATACAATAAAGGAAGTGAGTAGGTAGAAATAAATCACTCACACATAAGAAGGAATAGGCGATTGACAACCTATAATAGTATGTTAATAGGAACATCAAAAATGATTAGTGATAGTCTGAGTTTACATGGATTGATTACTAGCAATGACCATAAGAAAATACCAAAATGGATTGTGGTGATCTTCAACATCTAGTTAAGGTGAATCCATACAGTCATATGGCTGTATGTTCATTTGTTCCTGATGTTTTTTTTATTAACACGTTACGTCTTGTAATTAATGCATTTCCACTACTTGTCTCTATCTGCTTACTCATTCCTATGTCATATTGCTTTGATGACGTTTGTCAGTGTAACCTCATTCCTTACTCGTCATTGGTTTTCCACTTCTCACCCCTTTGTGATTATCTATATTTGGGACGTTGTCATTCCTACATGCATATATATATATATTCCTGGTTAGATTCCTAAAGAAGTATTATTGTATTAATGCATTGTTGAATTGCATGATTGCTTGTCCCTGAATTACTGAGTGCTTACTGCCAACTGATTGCGATTCCTATTACTGGTGATTCCAATGAAATTCTACTACTACTACTACTACTACTACTACTACTACTACTACTACTACTACTACTACTACTACTACTACTACTACTACTACTACTACTACTACTACTACTACTACTACTACTACTACATTTGGGTTCTCATTGTGCCACTAAGTGACTGCAATTTTTAATTCTAAGTGCTAATTAGAACATCATACAGATAGCTGAATACCTTTAGTTATATTACATCGAGCTTAATAATAATGCTGAACGGTCAAATTTGAAAAAAATGAAGTAGGAAAAATAATTACAAAGGCTAAATATGGGGTGGGAATGATGGTAAAATAGGAGTGATCATGTATTATTATGTCCAAATCATTTGATAATATATAGATAATAAACCAGAAAATCATGCTATGCATAGATAAGTTAAAAGAGTCAGCCGGGGGGGGGGAGATGTAAAAGATAATGAAATATAGAGTGTAGGGAAAAAAAATCTGGCTACCTCATGTGTCTATCTCTTGGATTCTATTAATTATCTAGAGCTAGCTATATTAGACTTTGATGGTGCTCATTCAAATAACTTAATGCTAACTAAATGTCGTATATCCAAATATCCTATCGAAGATTGTGCAATGCATTAAAGAGTGATCTTTTCAACTAATCAGATCTCAATAAGAAAACCTCTACCCATTAGAGAAATTCATTTACACTTCAACCAATCATTGCATTTATAAAAATTCATAAAAGCACTATGTTGTGTACTAAATGTCAACTCTGTTTCTTCGTAGGTTTCGTTTATCTAACCATGTTGATAAGCGAATAAAATCTATTGAGTTACAAATGTTTAAATGTTATTTTAAGTAAATTCTTATTATGTTTGAATTACTTGACAATAATGTTAAGTAAATAAGGCCTCTCAATGAAATCTTAACATTAGAAACATCTTAACATGATCGTAGGATTTATCTTATCTATGTTTATTATTTCTGATATAGAGAAATAGTATAGTACAGGGGAGAACTTCATGTGATTGTTATACAATCCATGAAGAATAGTAATGTATTCTTACTAACACTCCGTATTCTAATTATTCCCGAATTAATGAAGTGAGAAACCGAGCAGTAATAACAATAGCATTGTATTATACGAACTAGGAAACTGAATCACTAACATGCCAGTAGCCCGACAAATAAACCCAAGTGAAAGAATAAATTAGATTGTTTCTAGAAGGTGAGTCATTCAATGAAAGATGTAGATCACGTGCTAAACATGAAGATCAATGTAACATAAGAATTTAAGGCAAACATACAGACAGTCATCTACAGGGAGTGATACATGCATTATAAAACATACCAACATGATTAAAGAAACACTAAGAATTAAAGTACACTTAAGTCCTATGATAGAGTTTATATGATCTTGCTATTGGAGATCACCATAAATAGGTCATCGTAGCCAATCTATGTTGGTCTAGCATATTCGAAACCATTTACTTTATGATTTCAAAAGATGTCAAAAAATTAGTAAGACAAAATGATTTTTTTTACATTAGTGGATAAAAGTCATATTGTTAAACGTATCGAATAGGAAGTTCTTACTAAACAAAATATGCATAGCACTAATATCAACACACTTCCTGAACCAAATCACTTAGACTAAACCAACACTAAATATAAATGTAATCTAACCCTGTCTGTAAACCCGGGAATAACCGTTCTCATCCCCTCCCTCCACTAACCCTAAATATAATCAATTTAAACATGCTAGGAAGACTATGTGATCCTAGATAAGGTTTCGGAATATTATGTTATACGAAGAGTTGAGATATCGTCATATTTAATTTACACGCTTATAAAATGCTAGAATAATCATGTGAATCACGTAAAATTTGCATACCATTCCTTATATAATCTTTGCCGATAAACTATTTATTTACAATGAATGTCTTCTGATTTGATAAGACAGGTTACAAATTCCCGAAGCCGACTGTCTCATTCGTATATTCAGATTTTCAACGTCGATTATGATTAGCTTAAATGACTATTTATCACGAACATTTAAAGGACACCCCCCACACCCCTATACTTGTAGAATTAATGATGCTTGATTGGTGAAATGTTTGGTTGCAGTCCCTAATGAACACGATACTTAGATAACGCTTCGCATCTATCTGACTTTTAGTTAAGCTGACTGATTACAGTTAGCAACATGATTACAAATAAGATATGTATGATTTATTTAGGCTACGTGTTCGATTGACTGTTTGGAATATGAATCGTTACTGCTTGTTTTTACTGGATTACGATCTAACTCTGTTCCGTAATGATATAATTCCAAATAATCTATAAATCACCGTATATTATATTGACTCATACACATCCACGTTTCATAGAGTAAGTGTATATATTAAAAGTTAGTAACGTTGAATATAAGGGAATGAACGTAAACCTGACAAGCACGAAATTAAGACAAGAGGTGAAAAAGTGAAGTTATATCACTTTCTGCATTCAATCATACTATAACATACAAACCGTAAAATAATAGATGCACAATCAATAAAACTTGTTCGTATACTCGAAGGTATTAGCGGTCACTAGTGGCTAGGTTAAATGAACTAGAGCCGTGCAACTCAGCAACTATTTTCGATCAACGCATGGGTTCTCAACTAGGTTCTATGCATTATATAAAAGGTGAAAGATTAGTTGATACGAGACAATTTATTCCAATAAGATTAAATCAAGCAAACCGAAACCAGAAAGGGCGGATCAATGGAGTTTCGCTGTTCGGTAATACTGTAACTTGTATACCAAGATAAGAATGTGTAGAAATAGCTATCGTTGGACGACTAGAAAACCACACACGATGTCTGTTATTAGAACTACAGTTGTTGGATAGTAGTTGTATTAGGTCCAGATAGATACATATATGTACATATCAACTGAATTCACACACAAATGCGATTGAGTGAAAATACGTAAATAAAGAAGTAGGAATGTCTTTTGAAACCTAAATAATTCAATAAGCACCCAGAATTCAAACATGCCGAAAGCGGAGAGAGTTCGATAACGACATGAACATACACATACAAAGGAATATACATTTCAAAAGTTGATATGTTCATGAGATAATCTGGGCCTCTAAAAATACGTAATAATGATATATTATGTTCAAAATTATGAGGGTTGCCTATATACTATACTCTAATTATGATACACTACATACAATATTAACAACGTAACTCCAGTTCTAATACTACCGTTTGATTGTTATTACAATCTATCTTATTCAAACAGAAGGTCATATACAGTAAAATAAGGCTTTAGTTTTCTGGTTTATTGTTTATAATTTAAATATAATGAGAATCCATAAGTTAAGAATGTTGGAGTGAATAAATACTTTCAAAACAATCCTTCCTCAGGCTCTAAATTTCTAAATCTATAAGTATAATGTTACCATTAGGTAATAATCATAGGGTAGGCAAGTTTGTAAACATTATAGTTGACGTATATTAAAGTTGTAGAATGAACTACATGTGTAACTTGTAACATGCCATTTATGGATATATAAATGAAATTTTTTTCAAACAACTGATCACTTCAATATTCTGGACTTAAATAATAATAATAATAATAATAATAATATAATAATAATCATAATAATAATAATAATAATAATAATAATAATATAATAATAATAATAATAATAATGATGATGATGATGATGATGATGATGATGATGATGATGATGATGATGATGATGATGATTGATGATGATGGATGATGATGATGATGATGATTGATGATGATGATGATGATGATGATGATGATGATGATGATGTGATGATGATGATGATGATGATGATGATGATGAGCTGATGATGATGATGATTTGATGATGATGGATGATGATGAGATGATGATGATGATGATGATGAAAATCTTTATATGATACACATTCGCTTTAGATCGAATTCAAATATTCTTAATTTACTGTACTAAAATAATCATAGTAACACATTGAATAATCAAAGCTGTAAAAATAATTGAAAATTAATTATACACATTTTTCTCCAGAGAAAAAAAATTAAAGATAATGAAGCAAAACATTGAATAGCATAGTATGACTCATCAAATTTCTTTGTTATCACAGTTTAATATAAGTAGGGCTATAGAAACGGCTACTTATCGATTACCGAAACTAGTCACTAAGGCAACAGAATAAAAACGTAATTTCATTCAAATTGTTAATCAATTAAAACTGGAATATGATTGATTGTATTTCATAGTTATGGAACTTCAGTGAAGTGACATTATATTTGTACAAGATTACACAGAAATGAGATGATTTGTGATGCATAGTATTAAGTTCAAGTGAACGAATTCGTCACAGATTAATGTTAGGAGGGTACCATCGAAAACCAGGGAAAACTGGACAGCTATTTCATTCAAGCGTGGGACCTCTCAGCAATATGCACCCTACATTTCCACCCCACGGACTTCAGGTTAGTTAGCATCTAACCCTCTGCACCACTAGACCAGCTGGCATCCAATGGTAGAATTCCAACTTCCATCAACTTGTGATATAGAAACGACGATCATCTAGTGGTTAGGTGTTCGCTAATCTGAAGACCATGGGGCGAAATCTAGGGTACGCACTGCTGAGGAGTCTCATACCAGGACGAAACAGTTGTCCAGTTCACTTGTGTTTTCAATGGTACCCTGCCAACATTGTATAAAAATGTTAATTTCGATTAAAAAAACACTAAAATTATTCTTGTACTAGACTTTCAGCAATACGTTTTTAATACTTGTATATTGTCAGTATCGTTTTAATACGTTATTGATACCTTTTGTATCCTTACACTTTTCTATTTCTGTATCTGTTATTCACTTCACTATTCAATACAATGATCTTGAGATTTGATATTTAATTTCTTTTATAATCTCAATCAACGGTTGAATCCAATGTATCATTTGTTGTTTCCTGTTTAATTTTCAACTTACTGCTTCAGTGTTCCTGGCTTCATCAACTCTGGTTTTGATTGCAAAATTAACGGATGAAATAATGTAATGTAAGCCTTGAAATATTATCTTTTGACTCAAGTTTACTGCTCCTCTTATTAAACTGAGTTCACATAAACTACAAGCGTGCAAAATGTACTCATACTAACTGTCAATATACGTTTTTACATTTAATTTTTGAACAGTTTACTTTGATGCATTAGTATACAGTATTCTACGACTGTTACATATTCCTGGATAATAAACGGAAATATTTTCATTTTATTTTGTGAATCTCATCTACAATCAGCCTTTTGATTAAACAGTGGGTTGTTAAGTAATTTAAGCATAATTAGAATTTATTCAAACTAGAATTTATACACACTCGACTATTCACGTTAGAAGAATCTGAAGTAATATGGACATTCTGTTTTAACTTTATCCATTCGAGTTTATCAATCAGTCAGTCAATGCCTTTTACCCCTATGTGAAGCATAGGCCTCCGACCAGTGTTCTTCAACCAACTCTGTCCTGGGCTTTCCTTTCCAGCCCTTTCCAACAGCTCTCCATTCTCTTCATCTCTGTATCCAATTCCCGACGAATTAAGTTCTTGGGTCTTCTCTTTTCCTTTGGCCTTCAGGATATCCAAGTTACTACTTATCTTGTGACACAAGTTTGGTGATTTCTTCAATGTGTGTCCTATCCACCTCCAGCGTCTTTTCCTTATTTCCTTCTCAGATGGATTTCGATTGATTATTTGTCTGACACAGAAGTTTTTTATTGATGGTATCTGGCCAACGAACCCGAAGTATCCTACGAAGACAGTTGTTTATAAATACTTATATCTTTTGAATGATGCTTTTCGTAGTTCTCCATACAAGTTTCAGTTCCATGCAACAGAACTGTCTTCACATTTGTATTGAAAATTTTGAGTTTAGTGTTGGCTGACAGTTGGTTTTAGTTCCAGATATTTTTCAGTTATAGAAATACTGCCCTTGCCTTTCCAATCTACTCCATCACATTTGCATCAGACCCTCCTTGTTTATCTATGATGCTGCTGCATAGGTAAGTAAAGGTTTCTACATCTTCCAGAATTTCTCCGTCTAGTGTAATTGGGTTAATGTTAGTTGTTTGGTATCGGAGAGTCCTACTTTCCCCTTTGTGTGTATGAGACCTACTGGTGAATGCAGAGGTTGCTGCTACACAGTCCTCCTTCACCTGCATTTGTTGCTGTATGTGGGATAGAAGAGGTAGTTTGGTCATCTGCAAAGTTGAAGTCATCTAGTTGCATCGATGTTGTCCACTGTGTTCTGAGAGTATCTTGTGATGTTGTAGTTTTCATGATCCAGTCAACCACCAGCAGCAGGAAGAGGAAGGGCGACAGTAAACAGCCTTGTCTGACACCAGTCTTTACTTCGAATGAATCTGTGAGCTGCACTCCATGCACGATTTTACAATGTAGTCCGTCGTAAGAATTCTGTATGATGTTAACTATCTTCTTGGGTACTCCATAATGTCGAAGAAGGTCCCATATTGTCCTCCTATCCATGCCATCAGATGCCTTCTGATAGTCAGGGAAATACTAAGTGGAAAAATGACTTACAAAAAATATTTGATCATGAACGAATACGTTATGCGAACCAACAGCTGAGTGAATGTAAATCGAATGACTGCCATATGACTAGCAGTAATCTTATAACCTGTCAGTAATCATGTTATAGTACGGTTGACTAGTTTTGTTTCATTAATTCGATAATGGGCATCAATGTAACCAGTAATGAACACGTTTTCATTGCATGTCACTTCACTATTCACCAATTTTTTTCTCATGGAGACTACCTAACCTTTGTGATTATGTCGCGAATATTAATCTCGCTATCAATATTTCGAAGTGCCATCTAAAAGAATTACTTCTAAGACGTACTTTCAACTAACAATTCAAATTTTATAATGAGTTTTACAGATAAGATGATTGAGTAGTGATGACATCACTACTGATTCCTGCCCTAGTCGTTTACTTCATGGGAAGTTTTGTGAACACTTTACTTCGGCCTACAGTTAATAGTTTTTCTTTCTACAAGATATAAATGGGATGATATACTAATCACTTGTGACGAAAATATGGGTGTGAATACTTGCAAGCAATTTAGTAATTGTCACCAATCAATTAATTTTACCCTGGAATCAACAGCAAACTCGGAATTTCACTCCCTTGATGTGCTGTTAACAGGAAAGCCAGATAGGTCCTCATAATTATCTACATACAGATTCGGCATTATACAAGTTTTCACAGCTGGGTCTCATTAAGTGAAAACAGAAACATATTCAGTGACGACATAGTCTATAATAAACTATCTAAACTCTGCCAAATATTAATCAAAATTAACTATCCTATTAGGTCTGTTAATAGTAATCTTAAGCGTAAGCCATAACCTGAAAGTCCTCGTCTGTATCAGAAGAGGTTCTCTTCACAATCATCAGATTTAAGGGATACACAAAAAAAAATTGAAAAATCGTATTAAAAAATCCTTATGATAATCTTTTTAAGCTCTAGAGCTTCGCATTGTTTTCTTTTGCCAAATATGTGCTAAAGATCGATTTACACTTTTGGCCACGTCTTTTTACAAGTTTTCTTTGTTGTGTGAAGCTCAGCACATAAGCTGTACAAGCGAATACTTTTATAGCGCATTTCTGAATACTACTTGATGTGGCTTCTAAAAGATGGATGTAAATCTACCTTTAACTTAATATAAGAACACCTGAACGATTCTAGTCACGTGGCCTATTTAGAAAAATGGAGTTAGGTGATATCAGGAGTAAGGCAGTTACCCTTTAATGACACTAGACGTTTATCATGTTATTATCGTCAATTAACTGAAATTCAAAAATAAATAAATAAGTAGGTGCTATTTCAGTGGTTTGAGTGTAATTCATTCATTGTATGACCTGACGTGAATTGCTGATGTAAACTTCTACAAAGACCCAAATTAGTGGATAGCCTCAGTCGTCGTATTCATATTTCTCTATTTCTATTAATGTCCTTTATTAATAGTCCCTAATTTGTTTTGTAACACTAATAAAGAAAATTTTAGAATATTATCATCTGATATTACAAAATATGAAATGTCACTTTTATAGACTTATGTGAAAGTCAACAGGCTTTATTAATGTATACTTTAAATAGTAATGATGTTTCATGGGCAATTAAAAGTACGTTTAATACTGTACTAATTAGAACCTATTCTACTACTAAACTAATTATTCTATATAAAACAACATGTTCAATAATATAATCGAAGGTTGACAAATACCATCATTGTGTTACCAACTAGTGTATCTGTAATCTTACTCATATCTGCGACAGAAAAAAGGGTTTATTTCAAATTCTTAAAAATCTCTGATTAAGAGGAATAAGGGCTTTTAGTTTGAGAAATTTCATGACACCCCCGTGTATTTGAGACACTAATAGAAACATTTAAGTCTCTCACGATGATTAATAGATCTCCAAGCTCTAGCCTCCTACAATTAGCTGAAGCTGTAACTTTCAAACACGTAACATCAGCTTTGTGTGTTCAAAATGACACAATTATCATTCTTTTCTGCCCTGGTAAAGCGATTCTTTTTCTCTTATATCAAAGGATTCTTCGTCACTGTCTCATATGATATTTTCATTACAACAATTTTTTTGACTCATTCAACTATTTTTCGACTACTACGTTTTCGTTGTATCTTAATTGGTTGCCATGTTGTACCATTACTTTGATAGTCGTCAGGTTTAATAACCTTAAAATGTCAACTAACTAAGCTTGTGCCAAATTATCATTAGCCTGTTTTCTACTTACACAACCACTGGTCTTCACTTATCTGTTCTTCTTGTGATTTCAGGAATTCTCTTCTGTACAATATTTATTTCAGTCTCACAATTGATGTGCCTTAGAAACAATCACCGATCAAACACATTTGTTTAAATATTTTCACTCTCATTTGTAGCTATGTCACATAATAAATTGTAAGTAGATGATAAGGTGAAACCATTGAAATGAAATGAATTCATTTTAGTCTGCTCAACAGATTTGTTCTTGATCTTCTCAAAATCAATTCCAACAAACAGAAGACCATTGCACTATAAACGTAAGTGAATCAAATCTAGCTGTATGACATTTCAGTTATGTGAATTTACACTTAATTTTGTTGTTTATGTTCATCACAGACTACTCTCGATAGAATATCACTAAAGACCAGAGGGAGATGATATATATATATATATATATATATATATATATATATATATATTAGTATCATACTCTCATTTCACTTATGTTTATTCTAATCACAAAGTAGTTACATGGAGTAGGATTTTATTTTGTTCTTAAGAGTATGTTACACGTTTTTTTTACTGACAATAGTCTTATGACATAAGTACTTTCAACTCATGCCAAAGTGAAATACGAAAATCGAATGAAAAGAAAAACGTGAAGTAACTTATTAACAATCAGAAATTTATCACCGTTGACAACAGATGATCGTTGCTGTATATAGCAAATTTAACAAACTGTAAACCCTACCATCAGACACTAACTAGTACAGTAGTAAAGGTACTTTTAATTGCTCATGAGACATCTTCACTATTTAGAGTATAAATTAATAAAGCCTGTTGACTTTCACATAAGTTTATAAAAATGACATTCAATATTTTGTAATATCAGATGATAATATTCTAAAATAGATATTTTGAAACTAATTACGTAATGCACTTCAATTTACAGGCACGTCGGTAAAAAAGGTAATCATACATTATTCAAAAAAACGATTATCGATAATTTTTCCAATGGAACGTTAAATTCAAAGTTGTTAAAAACTCAAAAGGGTAAGGGTGTTGGTTTAATACATAAACATTAGATGTGATAGTATAATAGTTACATCGAGAATAGCTTGTAAGTACCTGTTTGTTAATAATAAATAATGTAGGGAAGTTACAGTTTATACAGACGGTGAATAGGAGAGATACATCATCACGAACATTTTCGAGTGTACTACGTCATATTAGTAAAGGTGCTAAGTTGCTATGATGGAAAGAAAAATAAGCACTATAGCAAAGTAAATTTCGTTTATGTGTTGTATGTGATCATCTACAACTAGAGAAGAAAACGATAGTAGAGAGCACATATCAATAACAAAAATTTCCTAGAGTCAATGAAATGAATGTGAAAAATTAGTGCCTACATGAATATTGCAGAAGAAGATTTATCGTAAAGCACATAATAAGATCAGGAACGTAGAATATTCATGTAAAACTAAGTTAGGTGATTGTATTTAGTGATAAAAGTGTTCATGCACTTAAAGTATTTAGTATATCCTTTAATGGAGTAAGAGAAAAATGTAAGCGTGAACATTTTCAGTAGTGTCAGAAGGTTGGAAATTAACAATTTAAAGCACAAATAAAAATAAGCGAAGACGCAATACAAATATTTTGTACTAAACTGTTCCGGACTTCTGAATATCTGAAGAGTAATCTGCTTTGGGAAAGGCAAATTGTAAGAATATTTATGTTTAATGTCAACTATTGAATGAAACTTTAATAAGTTATCACTACTTATAAACATATCAAAACTAATATGCAAGTTTTCGAAATATATCCTGCCACATTTGGAAGTACCAACTTCTAACCACCGTTTTGAACACCATACGGCGACCTCGTTAAGTTCAGTATATGATCCGATACTTCAGCAAATTCCATTTCTTCGATTTTTCCAGAGATAACTAAAGTGATATTTATTTGTCTATAGCAGTGCACGTTGATCCTTTCATCTAATTTGAATCCAGAAATTATATATGAAGTTCCCCATTTTTTAGGATAAGTACCTGTTTCTAAAAGGAGGTTAAACAGTTTTGGTAGGAGTAACGGAATATGCAGTCCACCAAGCTCAAAATAAATGGATGTCATCCCATTCATCCCATAACTACTTGAAGCTCTGAGAAGTCTCTTGGCCTTATAAATATGGCAGCAAGTGAAGGAAACAGATTCAATTTAGTATCTACTCCAATTTTGTTCAGGGGTTTACTTCTGCTTACAAAATATCACTGGATAGGAGTAAGATAATATTAAGGTGGTCTATAATTAAGCAATCAAACGAGACAAGAAATGTCAATATGTCGGAATGAAATAAGGAGCTCATTGAATAGGGATACTAAGCTTTGTACCTTAAGTTATTATGCAGTGATAATAACTCTTCATTGAAAGACTCTAACCTATGGATTTCTTTTATCTAACCAAAAATCATGATGATTTACGGAAAAGCTGGGAAGTCATTCAACTGAAAGTAATATTTCTGTAAGCATCTCAGTTTCTTATGATGATTAAGTGGTTTATACAAAGCATTAGGCTTTGCTTTACTGCTTAATTTTATTAATACAACGGAGTTCAAACACAAATTATTAGTTTGGTGAAACATGTCCCGAGGGTCTGTAAGACGATTAGGGAAAGAAGTTGGTACAGTATGAGCACTTCAAGAGGTTCCATAGAAGATCACAATCCACACTTTTTGCAATCACTGTGTTTACTAGTTCTTTATGGTATAAGGCTACTAGAGTATTTGGTGTTTTGCGAAACAGTATATAGAATAATTTTGTGGTTAGTGCTTTCAAGCTTTTGTTAACTTGAATTGACAGATCAATGATATCATGACGAAACATTAGATCAGCAATGTTACTATATCTGGTAAGAGTATGAACCAAACACTTCATGTTTCATATTGCAAAAATGTGACCACCCAACCCCCACCCCAAATGTATGTTTGACTTCAACCAGCATTTAAGTTTACTTTAGGGTGGTTGAAGTCTCCTGTGAATGACTTTAGAATTGTAACTTAGAGCAGGAGTATGTGCATAATAAAATAAAGTTTGAAGTTATTTTGTTCATTTTAAAAAGTTATCTTGAATATTGTGAAAATTGGCTTTAACAGTGTGTATTTTGTCCACGCAATATCATAGTGATTAGAACTACATTACCGTAAAGCCTGATGATGATATAAGTGATGCATGATCCTAATTCAGATAACAGGAAATCCGTATATTCTCGTGCTTTTTTTATGGTGTAACAGTATTTATGCCTTGAAACATATTGGTTATTAGTAATATTTGACATGAAAAGTCAACTTAATAATTTGACCAGTACGATAAAGAAATTAGTTAAAAACATCATGCTACTACACTTGATTATAAGTAGCATAAAATCATAGATCCATTTCTAACACCAGATGGTATAATGCTAGTTAGAGCAAAAAGTAAATTGAATCTGTCAGCTTTATAGAGCATTGTTGAGTAAATATCAGATCATATTCAACAAAGTAAAAATTTATCCTTGGAACATCTCTAATTTCCTTGTCCTCCATTAGTGTTATTTTGATGGCACTTACTTGCTAGGTGTTCATAAAATATATTAAACGTTTTTAAGGGGTGGGGAGGGAAATAAGCAAAACAAATATTTAGGGTTGAATCAAACTGATTCTCTACTCCAGATCTGAAAATATACTCTTTATTACCATAGATGTTACCACTGAGTTACTAAGGTTGTAATTGATATCTTGTTCAAAGGAAGTGTTTACATTAAATAACTAATTATTAGTCAAAGTTAAGGCTGCACAACTTATTAAAATAAAGTGGTACTAAGCTGCTGCTTTGGTAAACGTGACTTCTAAGTCCAAGAAACGAACATAAAATACATGAGCATGAAGTAGTTAGCACAGTAACAACAAGCACAAATATAAATGTTAATTAATGCAAAGTAAGATAAATTATGAAATCCGAGTAGTTGTAGTGTCATCAATGAAAGTCTATAAATCGGCAACGGAATTAGAGTACCAGGTATTACAGTACAGTGGGCATTATATTGCATCTATACGACCAACTAATATGGTTACTATATTCTAAATCTCTGATTTGAAACGCCTAACACTGAATATTAATTGCATTTATAAACCCTAAACTTAAATCTTAAATCTTAAACCTACCTCTGAACTATAATAATATCATGACCCTAATCCTATCGTAACTTAACTTTAAAAATAACCAAACCAAGTTCCTAAACACTAAATTCAACCATAAATTAACCCAAAACTAACACTAACCACTAATCCTTAATCTGAACTGGCCTAATCCCAAATCCTAAACATAGACTTAGCTTAAACCTAACCTAAGAAAGATCTCGAACCCTAACCCTAACCTAACCAGAACCGAAAACTCCAACCACATTCTTTTTTTTAAGATTAAAACTACTTATCAAACAAATTAAGGTGACATCATCACTTTAAACGACTTCTATCCTTGATTAAATTATGACTCTGAATTCAATGACCCTCTTACGATTGGCCGAAAATTCGATTGTTCGTAGCTGAAATTTAGAAGTCGTGTTGACCACTGTTTTGTATTAGTTTTCTTTTTTTATTAGTAATGTACACAAAAGACACTATAAGAAGTGCAACTCAATATATGTTGAGGAGGACTATACTAATACGTAAAATTGTTTTATGATCTTCACCTGTCTAGTAATTAAGTAATCACTGTAACTAGATAGATGTAATGGGCTGCCATGCTATTGTTTATAATGAATGTCACCTTAAGTTTTGTGATTTATCATAATATATGTATGTATTCTTGATTGAACAATCAAATTATAGCATACTTGCCAAGTAAGAAAATCTAAAAAGGTTGTGATCTAAATCTCATGATCATATCGTACTATAACTACAATCAGTATTTTACTAAATCATTCAAGAATTCTTTATGATTAAAACTATTTTCAGACTTAATGTATGCATGACAAATTAGCAATTCACATCCTTAAGTTTGAAAATTAATCAATCTTTTAGTTGATTGAATTCGTCACAGATTGATGTTGACAGGGTACCACTGAAAGCAGGGAGCACTGATAAATTACCAACATAATTTTATGACGAATTCAATCAATTACTACTTAATACCAATCTTCAAAAAATCGCCTCAATTCATTCATAATAATCACGTCACTAGTGACTAACTTCAAATTGTTCCTGAAACTTTAATGAAAAGTCGTAACTGGTAGAGTTCAGATTTGTCGGATGTGACACATTTATCACCAATGACAATGGATAATCGTCGTACTTTATCACAAATTGACTGGAGTGGGAATTCTGTGATTGGATGCTAGCTCAGTGGTGTAGTGGGATAAGTGTTCGCCGTCAACCTGAAGCTCATGAGGCAGAGTTTATGGTATTCAATGTTTAGGAATCCCACACTAGGACGAAACAGCTGTCTAGTGTTTCATAGTTTTCAGTAGTACCCTACCTACATTAATCTGTAACAAATTCAATCAACTAAATCAATCTTTTATTTTCATGATTAGAGTAGGAATGATCAGTCAAGTACGTCTCATAATATAAAATAATTTTAAACTTTAGCTGATTCTATTTAACATGAATGAACTTTTTTCCGACTTACATTTTGCTTTTTTTTAATTTCCACCCACATATATTAGAATAATTTAACTTGTTTGCATAAATCATCTACTACTAATAACAATACTACTAACTACTACTAACATTTTAAGCTTGCATACTTCTGTTGATTTATACCTCAATGAGTCATATGTTTACCACTGATGAATAATGTACTATAAATCATCATATCATCACGTGATTGATAGTTGTGTCTCTCATGTTGTTGATTATCCGGTATATAGGCTAAGTTATTAAAATGTATCTAGTTGATGATTTCTTAATTCAATAAATTTGAATGTACACCAAGAATGAATCTTTGTGTGACATTATTGTTCAACAAACACTTTGTAAGTTAACCTGAAACGAAAGATACAACTTATAATGTAGATTGAGTGGGATTGCTGAATTCAGAATGTGTATTTTGTTCCTATTTTAGGACTAGTCATCTGCATGTACCTGCATCCCAATGTTGATATTTATGCGAGGATTAGCACTCAGTTTATTTCAGTGTCAAACGCCTACTTGCGTTCACCACTAGGCTACTTGAGTTCCAGACAAACATACTTGTGCAACGAGTATGCACATATAATTTAAATGTATGATTTATTATGACCCCACTATATCAAGTCGATCTGCTCAAGATGCACATATGGCAACAGAGACTGACCAGTTTCAGTCCATAACAAACCAACGGGAAAATGGAAATACATTGGAATTAATTATTGTGCAGTTTTTCCGTATTTATTAGGAATGAACTTTGTGAGCTAAGTGTAATGATGCTTTACATATTAAGAGTGCATGATTGTGTTAACTATCATCTTCAGTCTAAAGTTTCATGTAAATAGTAGAGATCAAGAAGTAATATTTTAATAAAGTTAAATATTAATTTATCTATACACTAAGAGATTTACTAAGTCTTTGTTTTGTTAAAAAAAGGTTTCTGTTCATTGCCTTACGGCCTACTCTAAATGTAACTATACAATTAGAATGATTAGCACAACGTTTTAAATAGTTTACAATGTATGGTAATAAACTACAATTCCTAGTCATTTTGAATTTTCTAACAAGTTGAACACATGATCACATGTGGATAGCAATCTACAAATATACCTCAACTCCTAATAGGCTATTTGTGATATATATATATATATATATATATATATATATATATATATATGCAAGTTAGTTGAGGATAATCAGCAAGAAAACCTATTCAACCTAGGTTTCTTAACAGTTGAAATTCATCTGAAAGGTATTTTTTGATATTGAAGAAGCTGGTGCTCAGTGTGTGTGTGTGTGGTGTGTGTGGGGGGGGGGTAAATACGAACCATTTATTTTCACAGTTTAGGACTTTACTCGTGACCTGTTCGAACCATCACCAGCCTCCTGTTAAATCAATCAGACTGAAATCCCGCATTACGACTTGACCGATAGAAGTCTGTCAGTACTAATGATGTTGGTCACTGATTAATGTAACATATATTTATGCATCGTCAATGTGCTATGCCATTAATTCAATAATTAAAGCAATAACCTACTTTTACATTTAAACTAGGATTCAAAAATATAATAATTTATATGTAATAGCAAAATCGTTGGAAGTTACAATCAATCTATTCATGCATAGCTAACGATAAAGGGAGCTGATAATCACTCCCTCTTCCCCCGTATTCAATTTATAATGGTTAGTATAAGTCAATTAAACGTATCGTTTAGTCATATGCGCAGCAAATAATGAAGGTTCGGATTAAGTATTAGTTCTAAAGATATAATCTAAGAGTCAGTGACACATGAAACTTCTATAGAGTATCATATATTATTTAATATCAAACAATTTTCAGCATTGAAGATCATAAAGAATGTGGTCAAAATAGTCTATTAAAAGATTCAGATTGAATTTGATCCTAAAGTTTCCTTACTCATTTAATTCGATTGATATATCTTGATTATCCTGTGATTCCTATAATTTTCAGTGGTCTGGTTAAAGGGTTAATGCAGAGTCTCTCAACAAAATTACCATAGAATATAGTTACTAGAATGGGGATAGGATGTATTGAATGAAGTGTTGTAAATTAAGGAAACCACATGCTGTATGATTCATTTTACTGTTTCTTTTTTAAAGGAAAATATTTACTCATGACAGATCGTGTAGAATGCCGGCATATTAAACCTGAAGTACGCCTAATATCCGTCAAATTCACTCTTCCAACTTGTTGATTCTTGACCTAAACGAAACAGTTGATAGTGTGATTTCTAGCAATTGCTTTCGCTTTAAATTATTATATGTGACCACTATTAAAAGTGACAGTATTAGATATACAACTTAACTAGTTAGGTGTTTTCCTCAGTTTCATAAGCTCCTAATTGAATTCCCAAAGAATTTATTTATCTTAATCACTTAGACAGTTTCTATAATAAAATAGCTGAAAATTATAATCTAATTTAAAAGTAAGATAGAATAAACATTTAACTTGATTGCATGTAATAATCATTGTGGGCCATTTGATTAACTACTTTATAGTTACATATACAACTACAATTACATTCATACAACTTACCTGTACTTACTTAGTCAACTGTATCTTTATCGATTTTGCCTATCTTTATTGACCTTGTTCATAGTAAGTCTAAATTGATTAAAGTGTATGTCTGACCTACGTTACACAATCGATTTGAGAAATCTTGTGGCTTTATCAATCATAGATGGTTACAACATGAATGAGTTTGACTAGATAAGAAATAAATTGATCTTGATTAAATAAATTTTAATCATAATACTTAAGAAACATATTTGACTTTGTAGGCCAGTTTGATTCATATTAAAGTAGTAGTTGATCCTTGTCTACCTTTAATACTAGCGACAAATCAGGATAGTGAATGCTATTAACCACCTAGTAATAAAGTAGAAATTCACTTCTGTTAAATTTTTGAACTTTATGTGGAAGTATTCACTTTATGCTTGCGGCTTTTTGAATATTGAAAGTCAGGAACTGAAGTAATTATGCGAACAAGCTAAACAGTAATTAAAAGTAGTCAGTCATAATCATGAATAAAAATCTCGTACGAATATGCATCGGATCAAGTTTCCATGCTAGCACCGAGCCCCAGGGCCTGTTGCGTATGTACATGTGCAACACATGTCTCGATCACCTTTCCCTAAGATGATGAATGTTCATAGTCTCATGAGTCTGCTTATCAATTCTAGACAGAATTCCACGTCTAATCTTAGGATTACTTACTTGGTGACATAATCATACTTTGATGAAGTCTCTGATCAAATGCTTATCATGTTTGTCTACCGATACTGAGTAAACCGTCATCAAGTTAAAAACAATTGTGCGTTTTGTCTGAGAAACACCATAGAACTTTGTTATTTGCGTACTCTGAATAGCTAAATAAATCTCCAAAGAAACGAATCACTTCTACAAAGTTAAATGATAAAGGTTATTTCCAAAAAAACACGATCATGACATAGCCAGGTAGAAATAAGGAAGCTTAGCATCCTTGACTGAGCATCATATGTAATAGTGAATCCCAGTATTACATAAGTCAATAGTAGGCAAATCGGAAAATTCATGAGTTGCTCTATCAATACAATTAGGCCTTACCACCTAGGAGGTATATTGAGCTTTTGTTATTTGGGATGATATAAGAATTGTTCATTTAGTGAATATGCTAAAGTGAAAAGATAATTCTAACATGGTAATTTTCACAAACTTCCGGTAACTACAGTAGATAAAATGCAAATGTATCTTAATTGGGTGTTGTGGAGATTGTTCAATGCCAATTCGATATCCGGAATGAGTTTAATATAAGACAACTAGTGATCATCAGAAAGCATTGGACAAATATTTTGTCTTAGTATGGAACTCTTCGGCAACTAATGAGGTCGCGCAAACGTATTTCAAATTAACTGAATTAAAAATATCAACTGTTGTGAGTCGGCTTAGTAATTTAAAGGTAAATAGTTCGCTTCAGAGCCAGTGAGTTCTTGGTATGATCTCTGATGGAATCGTGGATACACTCTTCTGAAGAATTCCACACTAGGACAAAACAGTTGTCTAGTACTTCCTGGTAGTCAGTAGTTATCTAATTTAGAATAATTGACATATGTACCTGTAAAATATTTGTAGAGAGAAAGTATCATGATTACAAACAAAGAAAATACAAATGAAAACAGTTTGTTAGAAATGACACAATAAATGACTAATTAATTAATTAATTATTTTGTCAGAGCTTCTAGGACTTTATTCAATATTTTCTTACAAATATACAATTAATAAAGAAAACTACAAACTATCCTCCTTCACTTTCTACCTAATGCAAATACCAGATCAGCCATAATATAATCAGGTTGATTTCTAAATAAACCAGAAGTAGAATGATTGTGATCAACATTAGTAATAAATAAGAAGTTCCATTTATTATGTATATTAAGTTTAATATTCTGGTAATTCAATTATAAATGAATAGTGAATTTGTCAAAGAAGATGGCATATTGATACTATTGAATCTTATTTTGTCAGTGTTGAATTCAAATACTGGCAGAGATTATTTACAGAATTAACTGAGGGATAGGTAATTTAACAAATTTCAATAATTTATTATGAGTTACTATTATTTGTGGGGATAATTTTTTTGTTGTTATTATAATGATTTTTACTGATTAGCTAATTAAGTAGACTATTTCAAAGTTATGAATAGGAATTGAACTGTAGGAAAATTTTCAGTTACTTGTTGGGTATATAGAAGTATGGTTAATTGTTGACTAAATGTGTTGTAACCAGTACTTTCAGTTATTTCTTCCATTCATTCAGTGACTGTTGTATATTAGAGTGTAATATTAATTAAAAATTCCATTCAACAGGTTAGAATTACTGATGACTATCTGTTAAGAACGAATCAGTGTAATAAAGGCTAACGTATCAAATGAAAGCATATTGAAATCGGCATTACGCATACCTTAAAGATTTAGTGTAATCAATTACTAAAAGAAATGGATTCATAAGCATATATATCATAGTGAATTGTTAATAATTAGCTGCGGAGTAATTATCACGACGCAGGGTTACTTTTCCTATAATATTATCCTTATCATTTTACATTATAAAGCTCTTTTCAAGCAGAACTTTGCATAGAGTGTGCTCTTAAACCTTACCAAAACCAGTGAAACTAAAATCTTGAAATATAGTCTTTGATAGAAATGGCAGCTTAGTGTGCAGCATCGATTCATCAAATGAACAGTGAAATAACTGAACGTATTTGTTACGATACATTTGCATAACATTAAAAACATTGCAGAGCCGATAGGCTTAACCGAATAAGTGACAGAGCACATCACTTAAATAATGATGTTGTGCAAGATGATACAACAATAGTCAATTTTAACAAAGTGACTTATTAACATTATTTCTGTCCTAGACTTTCAGTAATATTGTTTTTCATATTTATATACTGTTAATGTAATCTTTTAATGCATAAATAATACCTTTGTAATCATGTACTTTTCTACTGCTTTATCCTCTGTTCACTTCACTTTCTTAACCAGTTCTCAAATAAATGTTAATCAAGCACAATTTGCTATGAGTCTCATTTTCTTCTTTAATCTTGAAAATTAATAGCTGATGTCAATTCCACTTATCGTTTGCTGCTATCTACTAAACCTTCTGCTTACTGTTTCAGTTCTTTGTGTCGTCGATTCTGGTTTGCATTGCTTCGTTAACGGATGACATAATTTGGTAGTACTTCCTGGAATATAACCTGATTCAACTTTGCTGAACCTCAAATTAAATTAAATGCATGCAAACTTTGAAAGTACCTAATGTACTTATACTAACTGCTGGTGTATCTCTTGACATCTAATTTTTAACTGGACACTTTGGTGTATTAGCATGTAATGGCTACTAAAGTGTGACTGATTATAAGTCAACTAACCAAAAGAAGAAATTATCAAAGATTATTAATGCTTGTTTTTAGAGAACATGTATTTCAAAAGCATAATTGTACTGTGGATTACCTAATATGTAGCCTTTCACTTCTAGTCCATTACTTACCTTAATGATAGTGGAGAAATTTTTCAACTGAAGTTTTTGATATTTTACTTGAAGAAATAATTTTATTTTAGATTTTTCCCTACAATTTGATTCTTCTCTGTTTTCAGTTGCTTTTTAATTACCTCAAAAATGTGAATAGAGTTATGACTTTATTAATGAATCATTATAAACACTTATAAGTTGCTTTAAGTCGGACTGTGACTGGTAAGTGAAATTCAGGACGCGCCTTTTGTCATGTTTGGGACTCCTCGTCTCGATGTACCTGCATCCGAATGTTCATCAGTGGGACGCACACATAGCAACAGAGACTGACCTAGCTTCAGTCTATACCAAATCAATGAGGAATATACAAATTCATCCTAATACTTATGAGTTGCATTCTGAATACGCATTTTAGTTTATATCATTCAATGATTTAGAACAAATTTTCTGGCGTATTTAGATCTTCTGTAGAACATTTGTTCAATTTCAAAAACTTGTCAATAAATTATTGAGTTATTATCCATTTATTGATATTAGTTAATTCATATATTCTTGGTATTTAGATTGAAATGTTTATCATTCATGAATGCTCATTATAAAGATATTTTGAAATTGTTTTAGGATAGCATAGAATATTTACATAATGACTTAATCAAATACAGAAGCAAAGGTATTCGAAATTCAACTTCATTGTTTATCTAGACAACTTGAGAAACTTTACTCAACTCACCAACATTAGGCACACAATTAATCTTATTAAAGTCAACTCAGAAAAATTTTAACCAGAATTAATTTTCATAACTTTACTGGAAATTCCAAAGTATTCGGGAAGATTCAAATACATTCGAATTATGTATACTTACCCGTTGTACAAGTGTAGTTGACTGGATTCAGTAGCCTAGGAGTGAACGCGATGGTGTTTGGCTCGAAATGAAGTAAGTATTCAGTTGTGAACATTAACACTAGGATGCAGGTACATCTAGCTGATTAGTTCCAAAACAGGATGAAACTCGTGTCGTGGATTCCACTTGCTAACCACATTCCATCTCAAATAATATTTGAACTACTGTTTAGTTCATTGACTGATCTATTTTCCTAATGAGAGCTAATATGGGTTTGTCAGATGAAAGTGATGGATTTATAAGTGGACAGCAGCTTACATGCACATTCCAAAAATGAAAAAAAGGTTAACTAGATTTTATTTCTCCCTGATAGAAAGCATGATATGTTTAGGAAGTAAAATGTTTACTTAATGAGTCAATTTAGATTTATAAACAAATGTAATTTTACTAAAACTAAATTAATATCTCATTAAGTCCATGATATTAAGTATGGTTCTGATAGAACCATACTTTGATTGAAGTTCTTCTTACTATGATACTGAATATTTGGTGCAACCAACTGATACAAAACAAATGTTAGACTAGTTATATTTATTTATTTTTGTCCAACTCAAATTTTAAGTGACAACATTATAAAAACAATCTATAGAATACTAGAAACTTTATTAACTAAACCATATCATGAAACCGAATTCGACATCTTACATAGAATAGCATGTTTTGTCACGGAATCGAAAATCTATAGTTTTTCGTTTCATTTTACCATCAACTGAGTAAACAAGTTTACATGTATAAATCAAAGCAATTCTTGCTTTCATTTACAAGAATGAACTTCAGTTAAACAAATTAAAGATTTCCAAGGCATTTTCTTGTGACAGTACAATTATCGGTTATCTTGAAATCTACTACGTTGATCATTAGAGAATCGAACTCCAGTTTTCCTAAATTTTGATTAAGCATTTGCAATCAAACGCCTTAAAGTGCATTTATGCAATCAGAAAGAAAAGTGATAAACTCCATCCAACCATAGTAATATTTTGCTTATTTTATTGCATCATTTCCTTCCAATCATTCTCCTACATCGATTACATCATTTCGATTCTTTGATATGTCAGGCACCTAAAGAAGATTGATTATCTTCGAGAGCTATTTATCTGTAGACTATTTTATTAGTTCTGGCTGTATTGAAGGTAACATTTTATTTCTGTTATTATTCAATTCCACCTACCCTATCCTCTCATTTGACACATTAACAATTAGTATATCATTTCTCATTGATGAACTATGGTTAGTCAATTGTGTATACGTGCTCCACTTCAGATTCACTATTATTTCTATTTTGTATAAATGTCAGTTTCCTAATTGCTTAACGGTGTAGTATGGTTTTGTGTATATATAAAAAAATGTTTAGAAATGCGATACGATTCTGTTGGTTGGCTCATCAATCTGCGTTCTCTATTTCCGGCTTAAGACTAAGTAGGCATCAGGCAGACGTACAGTAATCAGCTAGAAACTCTCATAGGCGCTCGTTGTTGTGACTGTGCATGCAAGGTCACATCACCCACTGGGTCATACGAATCAATCATATCCTCTTCCCTTTCAAACGTCATAACGTTCTTTTAATTTCGTGACTCTGCTTCTAACTAACTGATTTCTGCTGATGCTATCTATAATTGTTAGGAGCTTTTTTTTACTAAACTTTTCGTTCCTGTTATTCTTTGTAAGGGTCTTGATATTCTATAGTCATCATTTACGCATTGTATTTTTATGCAACATATTTTCAACCTGATTAACTTTACTTGAATCTTTATCCTACCATAATTTCTAGCCATAAGTTGTAAGAAGCTGACGAGAATCGGACGAAATAAGATCGATTCATCTTATTCTGCTCAAATCATTATTCTTATTTGCTTTTTAAATTAAGAAAGAAACTGTAAGTATAAAATTTCACTTTCAGTCACTTCTTTACTTACTTGATTTGTGAGTACTGTATACAAGAGTATAATTTTTATCAAAGATTTTATTTCATTACTCAATTTTACTATGTTAGTGTTATTCATCCAATATGTTGAACTACTTTACACTGAACATATTCATTATAGATAGTCAAAAATGACAGTAGACACTTAAAATTGATTAAAATCTTTAGGTATAACAGACTTATAATACACCAAAAGACCTCGTGAATAATCTTAATCAATATTCCTGAATACATAAAACGGAAGTGAATTATATAACCTATATCAAAAGAAAAACATTAAGATATATCTAACCAGTCTACTGGAAACTTTTCTGATTGTTTATCATAAAACAAATAATTAATAGCCAATTCATGTGTTCATTCCAATATCTAGATTAATTAAAAGTTTAACGTAAGAAAAATATAACTGATGAAAACAATGTATCTTACAAGAAAAAAACAACGATGAAAAGAAGTAATCATTAACATGTATTCACACATACATATATTCTGAACATTATTGATTCTGCTTTCGCTCGTTTTATCTGGTATAGCTGTTATTGAACTTTCTTTTTGACATCATCAGTTAGACAAACACATTATCTTTTACAATTGAGCATTACAATATCTTTAGGTTTCTCAGTGAACGATTACATCTAGACTACTAAGACGTCATTTAAAAGATGATATTTTTAATTGTCTTGATCAATAGAGTTCAAACATGTCGAGTGTGAGGCAGTTAGTCACTGATAGTTATAGATGAGGTCATGTGATATATCACGAATTGGTTGCAGTTATAAATGTTAACCAACAGATGCTGACACAGAAGTCTAACGGTTAAGTGTTCTATACGAGATCTGAAGTTGTTGAGGTCGATACTAAGACGAAGCTGTAGGTTCACATTGCTGGCAAGTCTAATATTCCGACAAAACATCTGACTGAAGCTTCCGTATTTTCGGTGGTTGTTTAACTCAGGTTAATTCGCAATATCAGAAAATGTATTTATTTTTCATTAGATTTTAAAACCTCATTATACTTCTAGTTGTTAGCTTCGTAATGTATTTCCTGGATTTATAGTGGGAAGCAGTAATCAGTGTGGTTCGACTATATCAAGATTGAGTCGGTTATCCATCAACTGCAGTAGATGAAGGTTAGGAGCTTGAAATGAAGTCTACAGTTACTAAGTTTAGTTCATTGTATGGTAGTGGATCCATTATGCTGCACACTAGGACGAAATGGCTGCCCAGTACCTCTTGGTTTGATACGGTTGTTTAACTAACGTCCGTATGTAATGAAACTTATTAAGTTTAAATACATATATGACTAAATTCATTTAAATCCAAGTGTTAAAAAAACACTACGTGTTAATAAGTATACCGTTCTAGACATTGGCAATTGTGATAGCACTGTACTATAAGTGTCTTGGAGTATTTCCTTTTAAACTCACAACAAGTAAGTACACCATATTTATTAATGTGATAAGGAGTTTGTTCAAAATTAATTGAATTTATGAAATTGATGAAGTTAGATTAGTGGGACGTTTCGTTGCAGTTTCTATTGAGCAGGATATTTTGATAATCCTTGGCATCTATGTGACTCCGTAAATGAAATAGACTTGCGTAACTAAGCAACTACCTTCGACCAAAGCGTGGGTAGTAAACTAGGTTCCACCCGCTATATATAAGGTGAAAGATTAGTTGATACGAGGTAATTTATTTCAGTAAGCCGAAACCAAGCAAGAGAAGTCTGAAAAGCATGAGTCTTGGGAGTCCCATTGTTCAATCATATTTTAAGATGAAATGATCGCAAGAAAAACTAACAACTCGCATAATAATCATTGAAAAAGTTGTGGATAGCCTCAAATACTATGAATTTTTAATAAACTCTCAAGTTGCATCGAGAAATCTCCTTCGTCAATATGGACGTCATGCGCCTAATATGTTCTATAATGAGGATAATACAAGCTGAAGTACGCTATCTTAAGAAAATTATTAGTTACTAGAACAAATAATGATAATTATAGTAATAGGAAGACAGTAGAATTATAAACCTAGGAGGGAAACTTTTGATAATTCGACGGAATACGATCAGCTTGATAACAAAACTGATCACATACTGTTTTAGATGATTGTGTCATGTAGATCACAATGAAGAACTTATTTTTAATAAATAAGTGCATAAAATAGGAAGTGTACCTAATTTTTTCAGTCACAGCTTAATCTGTGGATTCAGGGTCATACTTTCGATAATATTACTAGCAATGGAATCTCCTTCGATTGGATAGTATTTTGAAAATAAATTCAGGACAAGCTTCTCACCTTATTTGGGACATATATATATATGAAGAGAATTTATTTGTAAGGGTATGAATATTGGTAAAAGCACGTGACTAGATAGCAATATCAAGCTGATCCCCTTTTGGATTGTATATATCAACAAATACTGACCAACTACAACTCCTGACACCAACAAGAAGAAATTAAATCCTGAATAAACTGTCACATAATTGTATTACTTTAAGTGAATATTCTTTTCTGTTTATGTAAAATTTAAAGATTGGTCCAGTGAGTAGAATATGAGTTTCATCGCCTTAGTCATCTCATAAAATTATACTTACCTTTATATCCATTAAATAACCAGAAATATGTTAAGAATTTTAACTGTTGATCATGTGTTATGTGGAAAATATTATGTAGTTAGCTGAAATCTCATGTTCACTCAGCATGAGCTAAAATGCAACAAAATGAAATTCAGTATATATGTAGTATTCTTTCAAAACCTTATTTGTAGATTAATTTACAAATTTTGTGGTAAACAGTTTCCAGAATATGCTCTTCCTGCCGGTCTATTTCTATATTTTTTTACTACTTATATTTTACATTCACAAGTTCTGTTTTATTAGTTCCCTTTCCAGGCTTATTCACTTCTGCTTGATTGTGAAGTTTATTGACTATTTATTTTTTACTATATTTAGTCAATTTCATGATCAGTTATCTTCGGCTTCATTATGCATAACCTGGATATTGTGAAACTGTTAGGTCGGAACACAAAGAAGCGTAACAAACTTTCAGAACTGTGTTTGCGAACACTATTTCATTTATTCTAACTATGTGTAATGTAAACATTTTGTTTCTATTATTGTTACGCTCCGCTTGCCCTATCCTTCCATTTAGCATAATTACTGTTATTATATTGTCTCTTATTATGGATTATAGTTAATTAGTTGTGTACAAGTTGCTCCTATTCACTACCACTATTTCCCTCGTTCTGTAATCATGTTAATTTTCTAATTGGTTTGTTGTGTGGTCTGAACTTGTGTATATATAAAGGAATGCTTGAAATATAATATGATTCCGTCTGGCTGACCTATTGCTCGCAGTGTCTTGCCTATTTCGATTTGGTACTAAGTGGGCATTAGTCAATAATCAACTAGGCACTAGCAATTGGCACTCGGCCATCCATCCAATCACCCAATTTCTTGCGCCATAACAGAAACCCAGTCAGATTCTTTTAATTTGGTGTTGTTTTGGAGCGATGGATTTTAATGTGTTGTTGTTTATTCACCACAGATTGCTGTCGGTTAATTACTACTGGAAAACTCGGGGCATTGAAGGATTGTTTAGTCCTAGTATGGAACTCCTGTACAATGCATACTTCATAACCCCACCAAGTGACCTAATTCGGAATTTTTTAAAGTCTTGCTGTGAACGACTAACCATCAACCCTACTGGACCTATGTCAAACGACAGAAATTCCTTTTAAATCAACTTGTGGATGATTATTACGACATATTACAAATGGGTGCTATTGATGACGTTTTTCGGTGTGTTCGATGATCTGATTACCAAGCTTTCATTGTTGTTCTGTGAAACCACATTAACGCCTACTTGCTGCAGAGGTGAACTTCTTGGTTTAAATTCAGTTCATTGTGATGCATTGGAATGATAAAACTGACTTGATTTTATTTTCAAGTAAAATCCCATATGACACAGTACTGAAGAAAACTTGATATACAATTTCATTTTGAGACTGTTTAGGTATCATTCACTTCTGTTTATAACTGGTCAAATCAAAGTTCTCAAATGTTTAAAGACTTACGAAAATTATAAAAAATGTAGTGTAATGAACTTCAAATAGTTTACAAATATTTGGATCAATGAAAAACTGTTCCACCCACATAAGAGTGCTGGGGTTATACTAGTGGGTCGCCAAGATTAAATAGACAAAATATCTTTCATTATATCAGGCGTAAAAAGATCCTTCTAAGTTGGCTCTCAAAAAGATATCACTGAAAAAGTCGAGCAACAACTTACAAGAGTTCTTGAGAAGATTAAGAATGAATCCGTCATTAATTGTGACTTGTTTGAACATCTTAGATTATCTGGATTTGTTATTCCACAATTATACGGCATTTCTAAGGTATACAAGAAGGATGTTCTAACTAAGTCCAATGTTGAATATGAATAATTCACCGTACTATGTTACTGTCAAATGATTAGCTGAGATTTTAGAACCAGTCAGAAGTAAGCTTAATAACCGTGCAGTTCCTGACTCACTCAATGTTTTTGATTCATTTTGTGATTTCAAGTTAACAGACAAGAGAATGGTGTCGTTGGATGTTGTCTCTCTCTTTACATATGCAACATTCTTTGAGACGATTTGCTTCCTATGCTGCTGTATTGATAGCAGCAACCTTAACATCCGTGTTTCAAAACGTTACTTAAAGGAGCTACTTCTTCGATGTACCTTTAATGTACAGTTTGGATTCAAGAATGAATTATCTAGACAAACAATTGGTGTAGCGATGGGGTCACCACTTGACAGTCTTTTAGCCATTTGTTTCCTTGCAAACCTGGAAAATACTATTCTTAGATCAATAATTAAGAGCTTTCATATTTATAAGAGATATTTAGACAACACCTTCATAATTTGCTATGAAAATGCTTATCTCAACGATAACCTAAATGTTTTTAATAGTTGTAATAACTCAGTCAACTTTTCACTAGAATTAGAGTATAATTCTGAATTACATTTCTTAGATGTTTTACTGAAAAGAAGACAAGTTGGCTTATTACAATGATCATTTAACTAGGAACCACACTGTATTAGACAGTATTTGAACTTCTACAGTCAGGTTACTCTAAAAAGAAAATGAAACATGATTCATTCACCAGCATCAAAAGACAGACGAATCTGCACCGACGATACGATTGAGTCTGAATTGAAGAACCTGCGATAGATACTTGTCGATGATAGCTATTCAACCCGAAGGTTCTTCGGAAGAAACCTGGAGCCGAAAGTGCCTAGTGATGGAATACCAACAGTTTCAAAGAAATACCTTTCCATGAACATTGTATTTTCAGTAGACACTGCTGCTGAGATTCTAAAGAATAGACTTTCGAAAGCCATCTAAAAAATGTTCTATGCTATTCAACTACGTATTGCTTTCTCTAGTAGGACCTCTGTTCGTGATCATGTTAATGAAAAGCTGCCATTTTGGGCCACATCAGTGTGCATATACAAATATACATGCTGCTGTTGAGCAAGTTGCATTGGTTGGATAAAGTATTGTCAAAACAGACCTCTGAACGCTATCTTGATTGGTTGTTTAAAGTAATACAGAGATCGATCAATAGCCCTGTCCTCGGATACTTGATGACCTATGGTCATGTAGCCCCACCAGAATCATCCTTCCACATTATTCACAAAGTTAAACAAACTGGTTCAAAAGGAGTGCAAATCAAAAAGCGGAGTCCTTAATTATTCACCAATTCAAACCAGTACTTTGTTTTCAGAAGAAGAACGTTCAGACGCTTATTTTAACTGGGACATAATTTTTTCTTGTTCTCTACAATTAATTTTCAGTTCTCTCCTGAATATTAATTATTTGTTTCTTCATCATTCAATTATTCTTGTCTTTATATTCTTTAAGTGATCAATTACTATAATTCCATCTTTCGAAGAGATTTTCAATAGTTACTTAAACTATTACGTAACCTATTTCAGCCTCTTAATTTATATGATTATTACGTAACTCTTAATTGATACTTAAATCAGTTGTGATTTCTTTTCAAGTGACTTTTACAACTTGCTTTCTCGACGCAGTACTTCTGTTTTAGTATAGATTATAGTGTGTAACTTTTATATATGTATAAATCTAATATAAATGACATCGCTGGAAAGCAACTTTCCTTTATTCATTATTTTGCATTGTTGGTCAGAATGCTTATATACCTAGCTAAATTAATTTACTAGCATTAATGGTTACAAAATAACTAATAAACACATTAATCAGGTGAAAAGAAACCCGAAGTTAGTGACTGCTCTGAAAAAAAAGCATCACTAGTAAGATCCTAACTCAGAAGCTGGGGTTATTTTACAATTGACCTTTGATTTCTGCAATGACGAAACGGGGACTATCCTGATTCCTCAACTCTATGTATATATTTATCAATTTAACTTCTTCTATGGAGGCAGTTATATAGGGTGGACATTCTAACAGCTCCATCATCGTGTTGTACAACATAATCCGTCCTGGTTAAGTAAATGACAAGTAAAATATAAACTGTTTTAATCTAATCTACTTGAACGACACAGGATATCGAGTCGATCTTAATAAATCTTTCGAAATTAATCATCAAATTCCATCAACGATTTCACACAGCTTACAAGTCCGTCTTGTACATACAGCGGAACCTATTGCCATCCATATCCTCAAACCTGATCTGTGTATCCCAAAAATGTTTGCGTAATTGCTCGCTCTACCTTGGTCATAGACATAGGTTATAGTAAATCAAGGTGAAAATAGAAATTTGTTTAACGACTACTTTCTTTATCTCCACTTTTCTAAATATATCATCCTTATGGACTTAACTCTTCTTAATAGTAGTCCCTTTGTTCATATGTAACTGCTACTAGAACATATTTTCTAACTGGATTATCGGTTTACATCCAAACCTTCCCTCCTCTGCTGACAGTTATTATTATTATAGTCACTAAAATTATCATTTAAGTATTTTCGGTCACCTGAACCCGGCTTGCATCTTTTGCATATTTTAATTGGGTGCTATAGTAATTATTGATTGTCAGTTTGATATAACAAATTGATCTGAATCAGACAACCACTGATCACCAGGAAGAAATATATAAATGTTTTGTCCTAGTTTGGGGCTCATTAACAGTGCGCATATACGACAGCATCTAGGATCAAACCTGAGACTCTCTGAATTCGCCACGGACGCTTTATCATCAAACCACTAAATTGCCACCCAACGATTTATATTTCTAGTTCAGTCAATTTGTGAAATGTTTGCGTGATCCCTTACATCGTCGATAGTGAGTAACTGCCTTACATCCGAAATGGATGAAATCCACTGGTCACGTATTCTCACTAGAACTCCGGGAATTGACTTCATAAGTTAGTCATTAGTGAGTTGATATTGACTGTAAAAAGGTGTTGGGGAGATTGTTGGAGGACCTTGATGAAAAGCTAATTCAAGAAAATTTTTTCCGTTCAATTGTTGTTTCCACTAATTATTTAGTTTTTTAGTAATATCAATGATAAATGACAATTTCATAAGTAAACTTAGAAATTAATCATTTTAAGTTGGATTGTGATTGGCAAGTGGGATTCAGGACGCGCGTTTCATCCTATTTGGGACTCGTTGGTTGGATGTACCTGCATCCCAATGTTGATGTTCACATTGTGATTCGAACTCACTTCGTTTCGTGTTAAACACCATTACGTTCACCACTAGACTACTGAGTCCGGACAGCCACACTTTTGCAACGGGCGCATTGGTATTAAGATGAATTTATATATTCCCATCGATTTGTTATAAAGTGGAGCTGGTCGGCTGGTCCCAAATAGAATGAAACGTGCGTCCTGGATTCCACTTGCCAGTCACAATGCAACTTACAATGATACTTGTGAATAATAGCTATATCGAGACAATCCTCTCAGGATGCACATATATCAACAGAGACCGACCAGCCTCAGTTTATAACAAATTAGTGGGAATATACATATTTATCCTAATTAGAAATTAATACTTGGAATGAAAACTACTGATATGAGATACTGTATTTCCAAGAAAAGATGGCTCAAAAATCTACTGCGAATCCACTAAGCTCTCAGATATTTGATTTCTATGCTCCCTTAATTGAAAGCTTTTTATTGACCTATTAACCTTCAGTATATTTTGTAGTGGTCCCATGTTGATTTTCCCCTATACTAGAAATTCAGCTTCTTGACTTTAATGTCATAGTTTTATATAACATTTAAATCTGACTGGGTTTAATATATTAAATACTGGGTGCCAGCTAAGTGGTCTGATGGTAAAATGTTCTTCATGGAGCTAGAGGGTCCTGGGTTCAATCCACAGGGGGGTCAGATGTGCAGATATATTGCGAAATGACTGAGTCCTATACCAGGACGAAACGAATGTTTAGTGCTTGCTGGTGAATAACAGTTACCAAGTTCGGATAGATTAGCGATATCGAATCAACTTATAAGTCACTAATTTGCTATATCGAAGTCAAAAAAGTCTATATAATTGTGTGCTTCTGAATAATAACGAATAGTACGGAACTATCCTCTTTCGATCGTCTAACTAAGGATGTGGGACTAGAAAGATACATGGTTTCAGGTACACTAAGCAGTCATGTAGTAATCAAAGGTTAATGAATTACTGATCAGTAAGGATGGTATGTTGAACGCGTAACGTTACCTTATGTTATATCCAGCTCACGACATAAGACTAGTTATATAATAAATTTGTATTAACATTTCAAAAAGTTCCAGTGTTTTATACTGACAGCTGTATTGTTGAACAACTATCAAAATATGACGTTTACAATACATGAAGAGCTAAGGGGAAGTTCTACTTTGGTCAGCTTAGGCTATTATTCATACCGTAATTAGTTTTATTATTCTACTTGTTGTTAATTACTATCATCGAAATTTCGGCAGATAATGTGATAACTGGGATCGTTATACATACTTTGTTTCAGTCTCTATAGTAAAGTATTTGACAAGCCAAACCAATCGGGAAATTCAGTAGTACACTATGGTAAGTGGTGTACACTTTTAGTTGTGTTGGGTGATTTGATTTCGAAAATTTTATTGTGACTCTTCACAGCACTATTATCGTCTACTTCATCAAACGTAAGCTGTTCAGTTATTCGAGATAAGTTAAATCAGTCAGTTTTATTGAGCTTATCCGTGAACGGTTGTCTCTGAAAATTCTATCAGATATATCTGACTATGCATATCTGTTGAGTTTTGGTCACGTGATTGGTTTATGTTTTCCTTACAGATTCATAAATAGCGTCTATGTCGACATGCTTATTGATTGAAGAGTATATTTTACTTGTTCGGAATTCTTAACGTTGTTAAGAAAAGTAAATTCAAAAAATTTTAGACGGTTTCGGAAAGCATGGAATTCCAGTCAGTGTTTAATCTAGAGCCATAACGGGATAAACCTTGATTACTAATCTAACAGAAATGATCAAGACTATAGAAAGGACTAAAGCAAGAGTGCGTAGGATAGCTGGTGGGATGTTGTTGAAAGGTGCGCTGATAACAAGTGAAAGTGAAAAATTGGACGCAGAAGGTGTACATTCTACAAAGATTGAAGAGAGAGTAAAACTACTATAACCACAAGCTCAGTTAGATCGTACTAAGTCATCCACAATTTGTCAATCAACTGAGTATAGCATGGATTACACAAGCTACTTAAATAAGAAAATATTACTATCTTAAACATCATCGTCCATTATTTTTGTTAAACTTCTAGTATATATCAGTTGATTGGATTAATTCTAATTTGAATCTTAAATATCGATATCTAAATTCATTAGATATTGTAATTGAATGTGTTGTGGATTGTTTAATTTGGATTTGATTCAGTAATATCAACCATTAAAAGCCGATACAATGGTTTGAAGTTAAGTTGATTGTTTCGAAGCCTGAAATTCCTGGGATCGGTTTCGTGGTGAGGTTGCAGGTAGGCTATTCTGAAGAGTCTCTTAATAAGACGAAATAGTTGTCCAGTGCTTCTTAGTTTTTAGTGATTGTCTAACTTTGACTAATTTGTGATATTTAATTCAAAATAGACAGTCCCCATAAAACCCAATTTAAAACTAAATTATAAATATTTATAAACGTGTGTAAGTACACAAGTAGATGTTTATTAAAATCTAATTATTATTGAAATACTATTGAAAAATTGTGATTACTAAATATTGACATCATGAATGTAACAGTAGGCTCAAAAGTGTGATTGATTAAAAGTTACCAACTTGTAAACTACTAAGTTTTTATTAAGTACAAGTAAATGAAGTATTCAATGACGTTAACTAATTGACGAGATACTATTTAGTTAAAATTATTTTACAAGTACGATTCACTGCATCATTTTCGTAGTGTACATACACACAGATAAATAAAGAGAGAAAGTAACAGAGGATGAGTGAGTTGATGAGCTTCATAGTACTCAACGTACTTGTAAACAATAATTTGAATATTATCTGTTATACAACTAATTTAGATTATACAACATTATCGGCTGATATACGAATTCTTATTTAAATTAACTAGGTCATTCACTCATTCAATTATTCATTCATTCTATACAGTAGAGAATTCTGATGTTATCACTAGTGGTGTAGTGTTTCAGTGTGTTTTATTTTGTTTTGTTCTGTTGTTTTGTGTTAACAAGTGGCTTTAATTAGTTGTGCAATGTGAAAAGAAAGAAACAGAGAATACTCGGAATATATATATGGTTAGTAGTCAATGTGATATGCTATATATGTATGTTACATACATGATAGTACTATTACTGTTACTGTTACTGACATACACACACACACACATGTAAACCTATGTACTTTATTTCAACCACTTATCTGTGTATGCTATTGATTGCAATAAGAAACCTTCAACTGTTGATGTAACTAGTTAATTGTATGAATCAGTAAGAAAGGTCTGGAAAATCAACACTGATGTATTTAAATTAAAAAATAATCGATTGATAGTAGTTAGACAAAAGAGACATCATTAATCCATTACAAAAAGACCATTTCATTGAAAGTACAGTAAAAACTATTCCCAATTAATTTATCTGTATGGTGTAATAATGCATATTTATAGTGCGTTTTTATACTATATTTTCCTAAGATAATTTTGCTTTAGTTCTGTTGTTTGTATCTCGGTTAGGTACAATCAAAATTAAAGAAATACTGGACAGCCACTTGTTTCTAATATGAGACTCCTAAAATGTGTACACTTGCGATTCTTCAAGGACTGGAACACAGGACCTTCTAGTCTCACTAGGAACGTTAAACAACCTGTACCAATAATTAAGCGTGCAGCGTTAGAATTCCCGCTCCCATCAATTTTATGATAAAGCGCGACGGTCATTCATTGTCACTGATGACAGCTAACTTAATAATGATAAGTCCAAACTTCATCAGTCACGACTTCTTAACGAATTTTAGGGATATCCTGAAGTTAGCCACTAGTAAGCTGATTATTATAATTTAATCAAGGTGGCGTTGTGGAATAGGCATTAAGTCTAGTTGATTGCGATTTTTACAGGTTTCTCTTAGTAGAGTGTCGTTCAAAACAATAAAATATTAGACAGCCGTTTTGTCGTAGTATGGGACTCCTTGTTAATGCCCACTACTGATTTCACTGGGGAATTGAAATACCATTCCATACAAATCCACTAGAAGTCATCTATCATATTCAGCTCCATGGTGGAATTGGTGGTACATACTGCTGAGTAGTCCCATACTTGGACAAAACGGCTTTCCAGTGCATGGTGATTTTTACAAGTATTCAACCGAAAGAAATCTGTGATCAATACAAAGAACAAAACTGAACCAAAATGTCACTTTCAACAAAATCCCTTCAAATCAACATATACATAATTTCATTTAATGAAATATACTTGCAAACATATATCAATAGATTATAATGATATGTGAAAAAAGAAATCTGGGTGAACTATCTTTAAACTATGATAAAGACATTTATGAAATTTATAAAGAATATGGTACTTAGAAATAATAAGTGAAAAGTTTATTTGCCTAATTAGAGTAAGCACTTATTAGCTAATTAACTGTCAACATATATTTAACCTTCATATATCTGGATGGATGGAGAAATAGATAGATAGATAGATAGATAGATAGATAGACAGACAGACAGATAGATAGATAGATAGATAGATAGATAGATAGATAGATAGATAGATAGATAGATAGATAGATAGATAGATAGATAGATAGATAGATAGATAGATAGATAGATAGATAGATAGATAGATAGATAGATAGATAGATAGATAGATAGATAGACAGACAGATAGATAGATAGATAGATAGATAGATAGACAGACAGATAGATAGATAGATAGATAGATAGATAGATAGATAGATAGATAGATAGATAGATAGATAGATAGATAGATAGATAGATAGATAGATAGATAGATAGATAGATAGATAGATAGATAGATAGATAGATATACTCTAATTCCATTTGTATAACTATTTTGTAATGTAATCTTATATTCATATTCAGTTCTTAATAGTGGTAACAGTCAGAATCTATATCTAAAGTCAATATTCATTATAAATTTCTAACTAATATTCATCAATCCATACTTTCAATATTCTAATGATAGAATTTTGTATGTAAGTAAATATTATTTAAAAGAAGTTATTCTTAAATATCAGTGAAAAGGTTTCTTTCTGTCTTCATATATTACAACTTATGACTGTATTATCAAAGTTCATTTGTTTAAATCAATGTTATTGTAAATATATGAAATAAATATTTAAAACGCTATATACAGTACACACTTAATTAAGTATTGACTATGTTTAAGTTGGATTGTGACTGGCAAGTGGAATCCAGGACACACGTTTTGTCCTATTTTGGACTCATCGACTGAATGTACCTGCTTTCACAATTTTGATCTTCACACTATGATTCGAACTCAGTCCGCTTTGTGTCAAACGCTACCGGGTTCACCATTAGGTTACTGTGTCCAGACAGTCCCAAATAGGACGAAACGCGCTTCCTAGACTCTGTTTGCCAGTCACAATCCAACTTAAACATTACTTGTGTACTATCACTATATCCAGACAATCCACTAAAGATGTCCATATGACAACAGAGGCTGACCAGTTTCAGTCCATTACAAATCAGCGGGAAGATACAAGCTTATTCTAATAAAGTAATGACAATGTTGAAAATAATCATAACAATAGTACATTACTTATTGACTAATGTTAAGTTAGTTTATTATGGAGATTAGTTTATTTGTTGCTAGTTAATTTCTTTTGAAAAAAACTACTAAAAATCAATCAAACACTTGATAGGTAATATGCTCATCATGAAAACCAAATGTTCGATACCTAACAAGATTGTAATTGTGGATTGATTGGATGTTTAAACAGTTGTTGAATGCTTTCCTACTCTGGCAGTGAAGTCGGTCTATGCATAAAACTATATGTTATTCTCCACACTTCCAACTGTTTCTGCATGTAACATTTGTGTATGATTACAAATGTAGTAGGTTTGAAATTAGAAAGAATCAGTATTTTTTGATGAAAATTTTCCACCTTCTACTCTATACGCATAATCAAGACCTTACCTACTAGTAAAATCTAAAAAAAAGTTGGTAAGTGATGTTTGATGTGAAAATTTATCAATTCCATGATATTATTCATATATTTTTCCCATAGTTTCTGAGTAGATATTTTTAATATTTTAGAATCGGAAATATTTCATCTGTATATACCTCTTGTGTTTTGATGATAGTCTGAATTCCTTGAATACAACAAATGTTTTTACTTCTCATGAAGTGAAAATTTAAAGCAAATTAACGATTAGATGTACATTGTTGACATGACAAATAAAGAATTACAGCTATAGAATCTTGAAAACAAAGCATATAATCAGAAACAGTTTATTTGTCTATCAAGTTTTTTTTTTCTTCTAAATAAACTGTATTAAATGTACATTTAACGATTAAAAATGTTCTGTTATCATGTTAGCCAGTAATCAACTATTAACTGATGTTTAAGCATTTTATTGTATTTAGCATTGAATTATACTTGAATATGATGAGTATAATAAATTCAATTATCAACAAACATCGTTGAATTACATTTGAGTAATAAAAATGATTCTGTATATATTTTAACATAAATGATAAAGGAGTTTGAAATTTCTAAAGATTGTTTTACATAACTTGAATATGTTCACATCTTCTTTATGATGTAATAAAGGTTTGAATTTGATCAATCGTTGTCACTTCAATAAAGTATTAATTACTAAGGATGATGTAAATTGAATTTGGGAGGATAGTGGGGTGAGGGAATTGATAGCGTTTGTTTTGTCCTATATGGAATACTTTGAATGCAGTCCAACTTGAACTTATGAATTAACAGTCTATTGAAGCAATCTCCTCAGGAAGCACATAAAAGAACGTTAAGTGATCAAATTTAGACATTAAAATCAGTTGGAAGAATCAAATCAGTTTAAATTTTATATACTTCCCCGTTGAACAAGTATAACTAACTGAACTCTGTAGTTTAGTGGATAGTTCATTGGCTTTAACTTCAATGAACTGAGCCCAACGTCCTATGTGGTCATCGTTATTTGGATTCAGGTGCATCCAGCTAAACAGTTTCAAATACGATGAAACATGTCCTAGGTGTTGACTACTACTTGGTTGTTAAGATTTTTAAAATATTGGATTAAATCTACTTATAACACCAGACTTTAAAAACCGACAGAATGATCTACATAGAAGATTCATTTTAGTCACTGTTAAACCAGAGATATGAATAAATGATCTACGATAAAAAAATGGATATACTACAAAGTATATAACATTTTTATACTAATAATAAGTATCTTTGAATTGCTTATTTGCTTCATTATTCTTGATTACTAAAACGAAATTCATCTAAACAACTTCGAAGCGTGTACGCTTCGATCAAAAGTGATTTCTTAAACGACTCAAAATGGCTTTCAGATTATTAGTATGCAGTCCCATAGTAAGTAAAAACATTTCATTGTATATTATGCATCAGTACTCAATCATTTGTAATCTAGACTTTTCTTACACTTTTTTTCAGAGTAATTACTATACATGAAGCATTGTTTATTAGAGTCTAAGCTATGGACAAGAAAAGAATAAATCTCTTTCAACTACTAACTTTTATTAATTCGAATTACAGTGAAATGTCACTTCATCTTCTGCTTTCCTATATTCACTTTCATTAATTAGGCTAATGATGAGTGAATTGTTTAGCGTTCCAATGATTTCTGACTTAGTTTTAACAAGGCAAGAAAAAAAGTGTCGTTGATATATATTCAGAAAGCTTACGGAATTCTGTAATCTAATCAGTCTCCTGGATATTCTTTGTGAAATTATTACAAGATGATTTGTTAACTTAAATGAATGAAATTTTAAATCGTTCTTTTCTTCTATTGTCTTGATAAAATTTATAAATCAGAGGAACTGTATGCAATTTCGAAGCATTATTTTAAACGTAATCTTAGTTTAAAGTACTGATTGTTACTTTAAGGTAGTATTGTCCATCGTAACTATTTTGTCTTTATAATCAAAATTAACTGACTGCTGAATGTATCAAATGTAACAACGGTGAATCATAGACTGAACATCTTGATTTCAATATCATTTTCTGTGATTTAGTAGTATATGAAAGAAATTACAATGTTACACACGTAATAGTACAATAGTTTTATATGCATAAAATACTAATTTGTAGCTTATAATAGAATGAGACAGAAAGATGATTTAATTCAATCTTAGTATTGAACATGAAATACTTAAAAAATAAAACATAACTGAAAAGAAAACATATGATCTGGTTTCGTTCAATTAACCTTGAACACCATAAGTGAACGCATCAATAATGAGGTAAACATCTATTATAAACAACTTTAGTAACTTTATAGGTTGATATGTTATGCAACTATAACTCCATAACTATCTTGATCAATAAAGGTTTTGGAGTATACTATATATAAGTAAACCGTTGGATAAAAATGTATGATCATAAGTTATTGTTTCTAAAATAGATAAATACACTGTTCATCAAATCAATGATTCCATTGTACCAGGTCACTAAACATTACTATAATCAGAAATAGGTCAGATGAATGAGTGTTAGTACTGTTACCTTCATCACTGCTGGTTAATGTGCACTGGACAATTTATCTTTTAGTTGGATGCATTAACAAGTGTATATGCAGTTGTAGATACTGATTCTGTCATGCTATATTTTCAAAAGATAAAAGAATGTTTAATGTATATTTTTTTTACCCAATCAAGATGTAAGTTTACCGATCACAACAATTTATCTAATCAATGAAGCAGTACATAAACTAATTGTACGGCAACCATATATTGTATTTATAGATTCCTTAATAATAATAATAATAGTAATAATAATAGTAATAATATTAATAATAATAATAATAATACTTGAGTATGTCAGTATCATTTATATACAAATTTGGCATTACAAATGTTGTAATTAGACTGATTCTGAAAAGGACTTTCTAAGATTAAAAATGCATGTGATATAAGTTAAATCTTCCGAAATTTACCGAACTAAACTAAGAAAATAAGAGAATTAGACAGTCGGCTTAATATCCATCAATCGATTTGTTTAATTGATTTCTGATGTCTAAGTCATTCACCATTCTAATTTCCTTTTTGGAAAGTTTGAAAGCACTGGATTTCTTCAACATTCTCAATATTCATTCAATGTATTTCATTTAGTATTTGTAGGCACCTTTATAATCCATATAATATGTGAGTAAAATGAGATCTGTAATGAAAATTATACTACAAACTTGTAGTAGTCATACATTAGATGATCTAAAAAATTGATTGAAAATATTGGATAAAATGTATATTGAAAACTTTGTTTAATTGAATTCGTTGCAGACTGATGTTGATAGGGTACTACTGAAAACTAGGGCGTAATAGACAGCTGTTTCGTCCTTGTGTAGAAATCCTAAACAGTAAATACCTTAGACTCAGCCTCATAAGCTTCAGGTTGACGGCGAACATCTAACCCTCTACACAACTCAGCTAGCATCCAATCACAGAATTCCCACTCCAATCAATTTGTGATAAAGTACGACGATTATCCATTGTCATTGGTGATAAATGTGTCACATCCGACAAGTCTGAACTTTACCAGTTACGACTTCTCATTAAAGTTTGAGGAACAATTTGAAGTTAGTCATTAGTGATGTGATTATTATGAATGGATTGAGGCGATTTTTCGGAGATTGGTATTTAGTAGTAATTGATCGAATTCGTCACAGATTGTTGGTACTTTACCAACCTTAATCTGTGATAAATTCGATTAATTTTAACTTCACCGACCTCTTCAAATCACCTCTATTCAAATATATTGAAATATTGTGAATAAGCTCATCTTAAATAAATTATTATGGAAATGATATTAAGCATTTGATATAGATTTTTAAACAGTTTAATTTTTTTCATATTTGTTTTCAAAATAGGCCCATAAAAATGATTACGGTACTGAAAATTCTAACAAAACATAATTACTGAAGTACTAATCTATTCATTAGACATTAAAATGAATTTAAACTATTTCAGTAGTTTTCTATAACCATTTTTTACAATAACAATAATAATAATTATAATAACAATAATAATAATAATAATTACATAGTTGATTGAATTCGTCACATATTGATGTTGGTAGTATACTACTAAAAACTATGGAACACTAGACAGCTGTTTCATCCTAGTGTGGGACTGTGCCTCAAGAGCTTCAGATTGGCTAACGACTAACTCTCTGCACCACTGAGTTGGCGTTGAATGATAGAATTCCCATTTCCATCAATTTTCGATATAGCCCGATGATCATTCATTATCATTGGTTGTAACTATTTTATTCCCAACTAATCTGAACACCACTAGTCATGACTATCAATCTCTACAAACCATCTCAAATTAATAATAATTTTTACAATAATCACTGTTTAAACTATTTAGTTGTCAACTGAATTCACCTAAAATCATTCATAATCAAATAAAACATTTGAATATTATATATATTTATGCAAAATGTTTTAAACAAACAAAATCAATGAAATACATACACCCACATAAATTTATGCATAGTAACATGAAAATAAAATTAGTTGAATAAATTGTAAATGAAAAATTTTTATTGTTGTTAAACTACTTAAAGTATAGTTATGCTTACATAGTAAAGAAATTATGTATATATTTGAATACTTTATTATTATTATTGTTATTGTTATTTACTATAGAAACTAATGATTAATTTAAATTAATGTGTATTCTATACGTGTACAATCTTAAAGCAGAACAATTAATTAGTAGTTGAGTAAATAAAACTTTGATTTAAATCTATGAAAATTGATGAAATTTCTTATTTTTATTTTACGTTTTATAATTAATATGAATGTTATATATTGTAAGTGTAAATAGTTTAAGAATATTTTTAACATCATTGGATATTGTTACTATGATTGTTGAAATTAAAGATAAATACATTAAGTAGTAATTGAAATGTAATTGTTTGAGTTGAATTGTGATTGGCAGATGGAGTGCAGGACGCTTGTATCATCCTATATGAGATTTGACAGTTGAATGAACATGCATCCTAGTGTTGATATTTACACTGGGATTTGAACTCAGTCTGTTTCGTGCCAATTACCATCGTAAACATTAACACTGGGATGTAGATACATCTAGTTGACGAGTTCCGAATGATACGAAATGCACATCATGGATTCCCCTTAACAGTCAAAACCCAACTCAAATAATACTTGTGAACTATAGCTATATCGAGGCAGTCCGCTGCAAATGCACACATAACAACAGATATTGATCAGTGGGAATATATTTTAATCATAAAATGTAATTCGTTAAAACTGTTAATTAGACATATACACTATAGTAAAAGATATCAGTAGAAACAAATTGAAAATGAAATGATTGATTGCATGGAATAGTAATTAACTTGTAATGATTATCAGTGAATTTCTACCTAACTATTAACTTGTATAATATGGTATTACTGAATTTGAATTTATCAGAGTAATCAACGTGAATTTATTAAAAGTTAAAAACTAATCAACACTGGAATAGAAATATCAACCGTTGAAGCCGACTCAATAATAAAGCGTTTGCCACGAAGCCAAACAGTCCTGATTTTGGTCCCTGATGAGGTCGTGAATGCTCACTGCTAAAGAGTCCTATGCTAGGACGAAACATTTGTCCAATGCTTTCTGTAAATCAATCGTTCCCTAATTTAGACCGATTCGTGATATCAGAATAAAAAATAATTTACACAAGTTGTATCATCATTTAACAGTTTAACGAGATAAGTTATTCAATGAAAAAAAACATTTAATGAAAACTATCTTTATATTGGTTAAATCTACGCAAACTGATTAGCCAACATTTGTAGTTACTATCTAAATCAAGATTCCACAATCAATTTCATTCTCTTATAAGCACGTTTAAGGGTATATAAACCAATATCATTAGCCAAATCATCATCATCAAATGGAGTTTAGAATTAGTTTATTGAATATTATATTGAAAAATAAATTGTAACAACTGACCGGTTAAATCATTGACATCAGTTCTAAATTCCTATTCGGTTAATGTTTTCTACGAGGAAAAACAATAAAGACTATAAGCTGTATAAAATGACTTGAAAGCTAGTAAATCATTTTATATATTGAATCTCATCTATACATCAGTTCACATAATATCTTGGTAACTTTTTTTACGCTAAAAGGAAATACTACTGAAATATTTTCTTATTCAGAGAAATAGTTTAGTAATAATATTGTATTATTGCTAAGTGTATTATATTAATGAAAATAGCATCTACAGAAAAAGCTTATCATAAAACTAATGCTTAATTCGTAGTAAGATGCATTTGTATATTCCCATTGATTTGTTATAGACTGAAGCTGGTCAGTCACTATCTATAACAAATCAATGGGAATATACAAATTCATTCTACTACCGATTCGCCCATTGCACATGTGTGACTGTCTGGACTCAGTAGTCTAGTGGTGTACGCGGTGGCGTTTGACACGAGACGGACTGAGTTCGAATCCCACTGCGAACATCAACATTGGGATGCAGGTACATCCAGCCAATGAGTCCCAAATAGGACAAAACGCGCGTGCTGGATTCTACTTGCCAGTCACAATCCAAATTAAATAATGCTTAATTCGTTGAGAATATTTTTAATTAAGTAAATTCTTGCAACTACAGAAATAAATTCATAATAATTCAGTATTAATGTATATTAGATTGACGTAAAAATAACTTATGACAATAACAATGACATAACAACAATGTAAAATATATTTTGAAAGTAGAACTTTTATCATCTATTCTATGTTGAAAGACAGGATATATTGGAAAATTCAGATCAAATTAGATAAACAATGTCTAGAATTGAATTACATAACAAATCATTTCTACTATCGATATGTTAAATTATGTAATCAATTCAAATGAAAATCATGTAAATCAGTTCCATTTCTTTTTTTTTAAAAATTGTTCTTATTCATCTTTCGAATTCTTATTCAATCATTCATCGTATAGTTTTCTAAAACAGACATACTCCGTAATAACTAATAAGTTTTCTTGAAGAAAGTCAGACCATTTTAACGGAGGAAATGTTCGAATCTTTAGATTTCAATTGATAAAATTATTTCAAATATAATTTATATTAATAATGTCTTCTATTCACTTGGTGCTTAAATTCTGTCAAAAAATTTAATTAAATATTGACGAACTTTCATGTAAGTAACTTTTTTATGTGTTACGTAACATGTACTATGAAATCATATACTTAGGACAAACAAAACTAGATACTTAATGTTACGTGGATAGTGTCCATTGTTTTTTGGAGAATGTTTGCACCTAAAATTATTAATAGTAGTAGTAGTAGTAGTAGTAGTAGTAGTAGTAGTAGTAGTAGTAGTAGTAGTAGTAGTAGTAGTAGTAGTAGTAGTAGTAGTAGTAGTAGTAGTAGTAGTAGTAGTAGTAGTAGTAGTAGTAGTAGTAGTAGTAGTAGTAGTAGTAGTAGTAGTAGTAGTAGTAGTAGTAGTAGTAGTAGTAGTAGTAGTAGTAGTAGTAGTAGTAGTAGTAGTAGTAGTAGTAGTAGTAGTAGTAGTATCATTATAACAATTAATGATGGTATAAGTAAAAATGAAGTTGAATAAACAATCTGAACAAATTTAAATATTTAATAAGGTGGAATACATTTGAATTTCAAAAAAACCAGAAAATACAAATAAAATATTTTATAGATGTACACAAACACATGGATCCATGTATTATTGATCTGTATGATTTGTTTTGTTTGATATATTTTTTTTGTACACAAAGATAATGAATATTTATATCATTCAACCTACGATGATATGTGATGATAACTAATTAAATCGTCATGTAGAACTATTAATCTTCCCTGTTATCTGGCAGAAAATAGTGTTCACTATATGATGACATATTGGTTTCATTAAAAATCTACCTTAAAAAAGGATTTAAAGGTTAAGTGCTAACTGTTAGACTTGAAATTTCTTGATTCAGTCTCTGGTATTGTAATGAATGTTCACATCTGAGAAGTTTTGTACTATTACAGAAAAGTTTTCCAGTGTTTATCTCTTTTTATTAGTTATTTAAATAAAGTAAGTTGATGAAATATGACCTGGAAATAAACTTACTTGAATCAGAGAGAACGGGAGAGTTTTGTTCTAGTCTGAAACTTTTCATCAGTTCACTTCCTCAATCACATATCTACACGAAATTCACTCTAAATATACAAGTGTCACTGTGAAAACGATACATTTAAAGGATCGATTTGGACAGAGGTAATGTACTTCAGTAAATATTTCTAAATGAGATTACAGGTTTTAATATTTATTAAACAGAAAGCCAAGAAAGGTCTAACTTTTAAAGCAACTGAACTAATTAGCAGCTAACTATCATATATAAATTAATAAATACATCAAAAATCAAACTTGATAATTCATACTTCGCATTTTAAAAGTAGCCAAGATGAATAATTTTGAAGTACAGTGAATTTTAATATAAAATATATTCATCAACAAATAAATTTCTTGTTGATTGAATACCTCACAGATTGATGTTGTCAGAGTACCACTGAAGACCATGGAGCACTGGACAGCTGTTTCGTCCAAGTATGAGACTCCTCAATAGTATGGTATTTTCAAATTTTCACAGTGTAAGATAGCAGATATGTTTTAAATGTTCTTCATAATTTTTTTTCTGTAACCTGTAAGTAGATTTGTTTCAATCAAAGTTGATACTTGCCATTAATTTTCATTAGGTTTACCATTAAAAAGGCTTTAATATATAACATCAAATAAATTGTAAAATAATTGAAAGTGCAAAGTATAGGGCACTTATTGAAAATGAAAAACGTTGTGAATAACTTCATTCTTTCTAATAACTGTTTCATTAGTCTCTATGATACTGTCTATCTCACTTACAGTTAGCGCTTAAGTCATTATGATTTTTGAGTAAACTTATATGTAATGCTAATTTCACTGAACTGTTCACTGAGGATTGTGTGACCAAGTTAAAAATTGTATAAGTTATAACCATGAGTTGCCGAAGGGTCACTTTGAATGAAATGAAAAAAGCAGTCAGAAAGACCTTATATCAATATAGGTGGCTTTGAAATGTAGCTTTGCCACATTTATTTCTGTAAAAGCATAAATCAATCCCAATTAAATTTATTTAGTTTCATTTAAACAAGGGATTGTCATTCAAAGCCTATTTTTGTTATTGAGTCAGTACAAAATGTACAAAACAGTGAGGTTTATTGCTTAAATACTTATAAGTTTGATGATCATTTACGAATTGCAGCCTCATTGGCTCCAAATCTCACAGGCTTTCCTAGTAGGTTATAGGTGATTGGAGAATACATACCAGTTACTGCCTTCCTCTCCTTCTTCTTACAAGACTATGCTTTGAAAGTATTTAACATGAACATAAAATCATATGACTGAATAACGTGGAAAAAAATTACTGCAACAGATAATATACATACAACATTTTTTCAGATATCTTACAGAATATTTAGCAAGAAAATTTATATATTAGCTTCACAAAGTGATCAAAATTTATGTCCCTGTGGCGACAAAAAATTATATGTTCATAGACAATAGTGAGTTTATAAATGAAGTGGATCTAATTCCAAGTAAATGTGCTTGTAGAACATTCATTAAATATTGTTATCTACGTCGTCATATGCTGCTTGCTTATCTCAGGAGCAATATGTTTTCTGGAAAGTGTTAAATTTGTTGTCAACTATTAAGTCAACAGTTGATCAAATGCTAAGACAGTGTGGAGGCTGGATGCATAGTTCAAATATAATTGTCCCAATGGACTGCGTTGCTCCATTTTTAAGGTTATCAGTTCAGTTGCTGCCAAATGTGATCAATACGTAGAAAAACAGATAATCGCTTTTTTGAAGGTTTGATGAAAGGTTTATCACGTGGGTGTTCACGAGGAATGAGAATTACATAAAAAGGAATGTTGGAAGATTGGTAGGAAATCACTTTTATTATGTATCCTAAATGAAGCATATTTCTCTCTCACCGATAGGTTAGCCAGTCAGCTCATAAAATAAAAGGTCTTCCTCTTGTAACATACAACAGTATAGTCATAATTGGTTGACTTCGGTAAACTGTTATTACTAACTCGTCTTTTATATTTCTATGTTTACAGTACTGCAGAAATAGATATACTGTTTTCATAAGAGATTCTATAATGAATGCATTATATCTGAGGAGCTTTAGTACCAAGTTACCTTGTGCACATGATTGATAGTATACTCTAAAGTGCTTGCAGACAATTGCAGACGTTTCAAATTTTAACGTTGGTTTAAACAGATAATACTTAAACAACGTCATATATAGAACACATGTTTATGCTCGATAGATTTTATTTAACGTATCTATTAACTACCACATTTGAATTTCAGTACACCGATTTTAATCATGTATTCATTTCGAATAAATAAAGCAATTTATTGTATAATACAAACGGGGAATTATTTGAAGTGTAGCTTACTAAACTGACTTTAGTGAAACGACATATCATGGTTGCATTACATTTCATCACACATTATTACTGCTAAACGTAGTGGCAAGATTACAGCAATAACTTTAAAGGATTGACACATTTATGTAGTAAACTTTAAGTACAGTGGGGTATTAGCCGTTTTTTCAAGCAGTGATTCCTATATCTGAATTTATTTTTCATTAGTTTTTGTTACTCACTATTTACACTCAATGATGACAGATGTTCGCCTTCAGCAATACACACTAGTCTCTCAGCCGATATAAACACTTTATATATAAGACCTAAAATTACATAGTTACCTGGATGAAAAATATAGGCGGATTATTCCGCTGGTTGATTGGATTTTCAGTGCAAAGTAGAACATATAAATTATCCAATAAAAATTCACTATCATATTGAACTGACTCTAACCTCCTAAGTGGTCTCAGACAGCTCATTTACACTAAGATTTATTTCTAAAGATAATGAGATATAATCCTCATTCGATATAAAGCCTTAAAATAACATGTTTTGGTAGAAAAACAAGATACTACTTGTAACTTTATACAAAATTAACGCTGTGATATTGCAGCAGTTTTAAAATTTAGTTCGGTTAGTAACCGTATAGAACTTTGAATGAGTATCTGATTAAAAAATTAAAACTGGGCAGTATAAATTTCATCATCAGCTGATTTCTAATAATTGTAAGAAAACTTAATTAACACATTAAAAGCTTTCACTGAAACAACTAATCTAACTAATACGAACCTTCTATGTTGACATATTACTCATCAGTAGACCATATATCTAATTTATGATAGACTGATAGATGGATCTTTTAAAAAAATGAGTATTTGTTGACAATTCACAAACAAAATTTATTGATCAACACTGAAAATTCAATTCAATCACCAGTCAAAAAAAATTAGCTTAGATTTATGTAACCACAAAATGTAAGAAAATACTAACAATATGATTTAGTTGGACTGTGACTGGCAAGCGGAATCGAGGACACTCATTTAGTCTTATTTAAGACTCGTCAGTCAGATGTACCTGCATCCTAATTTTTGATGTTTACATCATGATTCGAATTCAGTTCGTTTTATGCCAAACACAACTATGTTCATCACTAGGCTACTGAGTTCAGACAGTCATTCTTGTACAACAAGTATGTATATGTACAATATACTTGTGTGCATGTATTATCCATGGTACTGTATTCATTATATAACAGAATATAGATAACAGTATGTTAATCAAAAATCAAAAATGTAGAGTAGATAAGAAATATGTACTAAAAACTCTAAAAAGATTTTTTTTTCTTTTATTCAAAAATATATTTTGTACTTTAATTTTGGTTTTCGTGTTTATGCATACAAACATTCACATCTATTTATAATATTTAAAAGTATGTTGAAGATGAAATAATTTTAGTCAAGGTCGTTCATTGATGACAAATTACAGTTAGTCAGTCTTACGGTTTGAAATATTGATCACAGGATAAATGCTTTATATATATATATATATATATATATATATATATATATATATATATGAAGGCATAGTAACTTAAATATATCCATTATATACATTATATGTGTACATATTGTTATATCCTGTGAAAATATCCATTCACAATATATATGAAAACAGTAATCTCGATAGGACCAATGTGGTTGCGTACACGTCTGCATCCATGATTACTAGTTATCAAAGCCGAAATGAAGACAATAAGACAGCTGAACCAACCACCAGACGGATTATACTTTACTCATCTATTTGTATACATACAAAACTTGGCCAATCAGTGTACGAATAGAAAGAATACCATTTTTACAAAACGGTGATAATAAAGACTAGGAGCTGAGGCAATAAATGTATAAATAATTGATCATAATTTCTGAATGACAAATGATATGATATACTTGATGAGTCTAGTGGAAGGTTAGGGCAATGGTAATATGATATTAATAGAAATAAAATAATCAATTTACATCTACTCAAAATGTATGAAATAGTTTTCTGGAAAACAGTTCAGTAAGTCAGTTACTCATCCTGAATAGCCCGATATAGCACATTGAATGCATATATATATATATATATATATATATATATATATATATATATATATATATATATATATATATATATATATATATATATATATATATATATATATATATGGACCGAGATAGGGAGGGAGTAAATAATAGAGCTACTGAGAAACTAAGACGTGTTAGTCATTTAATGTAAATTTTAGAATAGGTAGTGACTAATTAACTATTTGTAATGATAACAAAATGAACATATTCATAGCAAATGAATTAAATTATCAGAATTATGATAGTTAGTGTTAACTATGATAAAATAAGCAGTTGTACTTATTTTATAGATGAAAAGTTTTAGTTCTTAAATTCACTTAGTTATTATATCTGTTGTCTGTTAAAATTTGAAATCGATAATACTTCAATGAATAGTTATTCATGTGGTAAACGATTGAAAACCAGTGATTTATACTCACAGCATAATCCATTTTAACTAAATGAATGAGTAATAAGCTGCTAACCGTTTTAACTAATCATTTTCTCAGCTGTTCTGAAAGATGTTTACGAACACAAAAATAAAAAGTCACTAAAATATCATGTGATATGACTTGCATCACAATAGTAATTGAATTGATCAATGAAAGAGGTAACCTTTCTAGATAATTTACCATTTAATCTTGATTTCATTATTGGACTCGTGTAAAACACTAGTCGTAGGTTTCTTAAATTAAATGTTTGTTGTATTTTTTCTACGTAACCTAGGGATTAATATTTCACTGGAAGTATCACTTTTGAATTGTTGGTTTTTTGTATAGGTGGATTAGTCCATTCTTACTCATTCGTAGTAATATTCTTGTGTATAAACTTTATGAAATACTCATTTTCTTGAGGTTTACCAGCTAAGTGTTTAATTCTTTATTCTACAGTATTAGTGAAGCAAATAATTGTTATTCTATAGTTAAGTGTTCTTATCAGATTTCTTTTGTATTTCAGAAGTGCAGAATTATGAAAATGTGTATATTTACCAGACCAAGTTCATTCGTATTGATACATGAACTTATTATGTTAGTAGAACATTCAAAAAAATCTTCCTGCCTTTATATTCTTCTTAATCTGAGAAAATGACCGTTAGGTACACTTCATTAAATTGCCTAAGAATTTCTAACTGTACAGTATTAATTAAACGTAGATATATATCATGTAAACAATGACAGGTAAAATGTGAAATCCCACTATCAGCAATGTAAGTGATCACGTAAACGTTTCATAAATTGACTGAACTAGAAATATCAACCATTTGAAGCCAATTTAGTGGTCTAATGATAATGCGTTTACGGCAGATCTAGAGGGATCCTACTATCGACCCCTGATGAGGTCATAGATGCACACTGTTGAAGAGTCCCATACTGGGACGAAACATTCGTCCTAAGACTTTCTAGTGATCAATGGTTATCTAATTCACAGAAATTCGTAATATCCACATAATATTTAGTTTTCATTTATTGTCACAGTGTTTATTCATTCCATCCGCACCCTCACCATGCCCCCTCTTACCCTGAATGAAAATTTATTCTAATGGTGATCAATGATCACCCAGAAGAATTTCAATTGATGCATAAACTGATTGATATTAACATGATAAACTACTTATTTTAACTATAATATTGTCATATTCATAGACTGTAATGTAATTTCAAAGATATTTCTGTCTTCAGCTTGTCTATTCACTTATGGCTTAATATTTTTGTTTTAGATTTACAAAATGAATTGAACTTGATGCAAACTTATAGGTAAGAATATTGTTTATTCATAATTGCTTTATTTTAATACAAGTGAAAGTTATTTTTCTTTAACATAAAAACCAAAACGTAATATTTAGACAAATTGATAATTTAAAGTAACAAATTGTGTATATTTAGACTTTCTATCAACCATGTCTAGACATATTAAAGTGGATATGTTATTGACAATTCATTTGAGTTGAGTCAAAATTGTTTACAATTGATTCTCTAGTATGTTCATTTGGTAAAAATTTCCCAATATATTTCATCATATTAGTTGTATTATGAATCATCTATGTAAAGATTAGTTCGAATTTTTATGAGGTCTGCAATCTTCAGAAGATATTTTAGTAGTTTGTTGATGTTTTTACTAGCTGAGATATGTGTAAGAATCTTTTAGATGTATTAAGAATAGCTAGATGTTCTGTAGGAACATATATCTAAATGATACACTGATGAAAATACTTCTGAAGTCCATATATACTTACAGTAATACACGTTACTTTCATGGATCATAAGCTGTATACATCACTAACTTCTATGTAAGATCTTTAAAGCTTGACTTAATTAACTACATAAATTCACGACACAGGTTTTTTTGGACATTTTCTAGCTAATCACCTGGTAAGAACAGACTCTGTTACATTTTTCTACTGAGCATAAACTCATATATTCAATGGAAAGTCAAAACTAGTGGCAGTTGTAGTTTAACTAGATTCATGAATAAGATACTATCCTTGGAATAGTTTGAAACCTTTTCCAAACAATCAATTCTTTCTATCTCAAGATTAATTGAGTATTTTGCATAAAATGCCTGTGTGATGATATTTCGAGAAGTAATATGCTGCAGTAGCTTTTGAACTAAATCCAACTGGTGTAGAGAAATTACGGACAGTTGGTAAAATACTACCCTAAGTATCCTAATAATCAACTTTCTTATTTCATATTGGTACATGTCACACATACTTATGTATAGTTGCTAGGTATGTTCTAATGTTTGTTGAGTAACAAATCTATAGTACTAAGAAATTGGCAATAAATATTAGTTTTGTATATAGTTACTTGATTATACTTATAACCAAGTAAGAGCAACAACCATTACATATTGTCTTTAGTATAACCGAATGAATTCTTCATCAACACATATTAATCCTGGATTTCGTTCTTCACCTTAGATAAATTAACGCCATCCGTGTATCTGCTCAGCTCAGATATCAGGTATATGAATGAGAATTCACTAAAAACAACTTCAATTATAAATGAAAAATTGACGAATGACCATGTAATTTTAACTTCGATGAAATCGATAAGTACAAAAAGAATCGTGAACTTACTAACGACCTGCCTGACAATACAAGTAGCATTAGAGTACCTGGTATATATTTTTACATGCTTAGATCATTAAAATAAAACATAGAACACGTCGTCTGTGAATTACGAGGAGCCTATGCGCATCCCACTATTAACGCAGGATTCCAATTAGTTGATACATTGATTGGCAAATTTCTGGTAATAGTTAAAGATAGCCCATTTATCGCCTTAATTTTGATATATATATATATATATATATATATATATATATATATATATATATATATATATATATATATATATATATAACCATGCTAAGACCAATGTACACGAACTTTAGCACTCGACCTTTATCCTATCCTAATACAGTCGGCCCAAAACCAGTTAGCCTGAACGGAATAGTGAAGAACAGAAGACCTTGATCCATCAGCCAAAATACTTCTTTTAGTATATTTCAAACACTCATTATAATACATGCATAATCAGATCACACAACAGACCAATTAGAATAATAATATCAATACATAACGATGACATTTATAACAGGAAAACGGAGTAAACTGGTCCACAAATAACCGGTTTCAATTTATGCATGAAAACTGCTATAACAACAATTTATGGTCTGAATAAAAGCTAGAAACAAAGGCAATACTATGACAATAATAATAAAATAGTAAATAGTCATGCGAACCATGCACATAAGTAGAACCTTCGTCAAATAGCTTTCAAAGTTTTACCTCTTAGATTTATGTACTTGGTTTTGTAGGTATTCTGATTATACCGTAAACATGACAGCTTTTATATAGTCCATTTCGCTGTTAGTATGCTTGTTTATATTATGATTAATATACTTCTTTGGAGAGAACACCTCTTTCTTAGCTGCTTGAACTTTGATCACTTGCCGGATTATTTTTGGTTCCAAATACACTCCTGTATAATTTGTTGTATTGACTTCTTAATTAAAATGCAACCGTGTGTACGTGAAGTCAACTGGAATACGAGAATTATTTGTACATAAGATTTATATATGATTGAATCTAACACAACTATAATTCGACACCTACAGCTTACGTAACTACATGTCTAAAGTTGGTTTAGTTCAAGTTCATTGCACAAACGACCTACATAACAGTTCCGAACCACACTTTAAGAAAAATAAGATCAAGTGACACTAACTGGTTAGAGTAACGGAGAAAAAGCTAAGTAAGTGTCAAACTCGTTGGCTGAGAGTAGAACGCCCTAATATTAGGTCACCGCTGTACAAATTAAGTACAATTTTCATAATGTTGTGTTATCAGTTGGAAGATTTGTATGAAACTAACTAGGAGCTTTTACTTGAGATTTCAACAATGTACTGCTGTTTATTTCTCTGCATCTATCACAACAAAAACATTAAGAATAAAATCAGTAAAATATAAAGTATTACAAAATAATTAATGAATGTAAATGGATAGTTTATATAATACAATCAACACTCAACAATTTCATTATTGATTATTTTGTTTCGTACTTTCTAGCCATGTTGTCACGGTCTAATTACATCAACAGTTGAAAGTTTCTTATTGCAATCAATAGCATACACAGATAAGTGGTTGAAATAAAGTACATAGGTTTACATGTGTGTGTGTGTGTATGTCAGTAACAGTAACAGTAATAGTACTATCATGTATGTAACATACATATATAACATATCACATTGACTACCAACCATATATATTCCGAGTATTCTCTGTTTCTTTCTTTTCACATTGCACAACTAATTAAAGCAACTTGTTAACACAAAACAACAGAACAAAACAAAATAAAACACACTGAAACACTACACCACTAGTGATAACATCAGAATTCTCTACTGTATAGAATGAATGAATAATTGAATGAGTGAATGACCTAGTTAATTTAAATAAGAATTCGTATATCAGCCGATAATGTTGTATAATCTAAAATTAGTTGTATAACAGATAATATTCAAATTATTGTTTACAAGTACGTTGAGTACTATGAAGCTCATTAACTCACTCATCCTCTGTTACTTTCTCTCTTTATTTATCTGTGTGTATGAACACTACGAAAATGATCCAGTGAATCGTACTTGTAAAATAATTTTAACTAAATAGTATCTCGTTAATTATATGTTATGAGCAGATAAAATGGTATACAACAGAGAATACTAGAATGGTTCACTTATACTACTCTACGTCACTCGATATCACAAATACAATGTTTTGATGCTAGGTGCTTGGAGATAAGTAGGCAGGAAACCTTAGACCTATGTATTAGGCTAGTTAGTTGTCGTTAGCACAATATACCAAAAAATTTATTGAATCGAATACTTCATATGGGATTAAGACGCGCATCACTCGGTTGTTACAACCTGAATCGTTATTACTGAGTTATTTTGACCACTTGTAATGCTGCGATATTTTCATTAATTGATCACTACGTGGTGAGAGTTATGTTTGCTTTGTTCACCGTGTTGATTTAGTTGTATCATACAAGTGATTTCATTGATTAACAGATTGTCGAAATTCATGACAGATTGTGCTGTGATAGATACTACCAATAAAAGGCAACATTATAAATCCGAGTCATATTCAACCTACTTTTTTTCGAGCAGCCTAATAGGCTCATTAACATCTTTATTAAGTGTATGACTTATGATCTATCCTTGTCTATTAATTATAAAAACATAAATTCCTTCACACACAATTACTACATGGTATCAGTAAATCAGTATAAAGTTAGTAGAGTCGTGAATACAACTGTGAAAAATTATCAGCAAAAGTAAAGAAAGTAAGATGAAAAGCAAGAATTATCGCTCGAAGTTTTAAAATCGACAGTCTTTTTGATCAAGGGTACTACAACAGCGAAATTACATGTTTCAGATTAAAATAAATGGATCGGAATTTGTAAGGTGTATTTTGTCAAGACTGCTATTTCGCTTCAATTGTATATCTTAAGTAATAAGGTAGCAGTTATCCCTTTCTTAACACCTAACTGTCTCATGTTGAATATTCAATGATTCCACGATGTACAGCGGCAATACAGAAGTATCATTTGATTGCTTTAATAGTAATATGGACAACATATTGTATTTTCAATGCATATAAATAGCTATCACTAGTATTTTCATTTAATTTAAAAGAAATCAAAAGAAACTCATCATTTCAAAACAAAAAAAAACTAACCTGATTAAACTGTATTCAAACCATAGAGGATTGAATTAATTAATATGCAAGTGGTTACATAGTATAAGCTGATCATGTACAACATAATAATAAATTCAAGCTGACTGCTTGTGAAGTTAAAATATACGCATATGTCTGTTAACAAATGAATTGTGAATATTTACTTTTATATACGTAACCTCTACTTAAACACACATGATACTTAATATACAACATTTCATTTAAGTATAATTAAATTCAAAAATTCTAATATGAAACATAATAGATTGATGTGAAGTGATATTTTATAAAAGAAACATTCATAATTGAATGTAATACTTCAGTAGTAACATAATAAAGTACAACATGACTATTCAGAAGTGAAATATGCTTGTTAAACTTAAATATACAGCCAAGTTAGTATAATTCATGAGATACGCTCAATGAATTCTGGCTTATTATTAAAAAAAAAAACAGAAGACAATTATTCGAAACGAGAAATTTATAGAGGAAAACAACATTGGCAAGGGGATGATCAATGAGACTTTCTAAAACTTGGTATTTAAAGTTCCACATCACTGACTGTCATCAGATAGCTAACTATTATAAAGCAAAAAGCGATTGTCAGCCTCCTTCGTTCTAGTATGAAACTTTAACAGTGAAGCATCCACGGATTCACTAGCGATAGAACGAAGAACCTTTAGGCTTCGTAGATATCGCTTAACATTGTGACTATTGAATCGTCCTCTAGTGGTTTACATTTCGAACTTCAATCAATCCTCTACTTGTCACGACCATATAAAAAACCAATGGTGAGTAAAAAAAAGCTCCGAGATAATCACCTGAAGTCAATAACCTATTATTATTGAGTTCCACGCAGATTGTTGTTAACCATCGTATAATGAATCAATAGTCTAGATCCTAGACTTGACATTTAGTGAGGTAGTGTATGCACACTGCCGAAATGTTCCACACTGGAATTGATAAACATAGTTTTCAATGGTTGTCTAAGGTCGGACCGTGATGTTAAACTTTAGATAAATGAACTTATTGTAGTTTCGTGTTAACTGCGTTGTCTGGAAATCGAAGAACATGATATATTTCATCTATAGCATAACGCAACACCTAACATACGTAGTTTAGGAACAAGATTGATTTGATTCATTATCTACAGCCTACAAAAACGTTCATATCAATTTCTTCCATAAAAGATAGTTTAAATGAATACCTTTATTAGTGACATTCAAATTTTCCTATTGTGATATAATCGACTAAAGTTGTAAAAGATGATGAGAACATAATCCTTAAGATGATCGATTGACTGTTTGTCAATTTAGGTCTAATAAAATTAATAATGTATGGGTTAGAATAGAACTCAATCATATTTTTTAGCCGCTTTTATTTTTAAATTATGCGAACTGAAAGGTAATCAAAAGAAAGTAGTACATATTAAATACAACTAGATCACTTGGAATAGTCTGGGATGCTATCACGTAAGTGTCGAAAAATGGATCAACAGGTAAAAACACGTTACCACTCACTCTATAACATATCTCAATAAACCATGTACTATAAAGAGATAGAAGCTTGCTCTATGGCTAACGGAAGGTACACTGCATACATACATATTCAGGCAATCTAAAATTGTAGTGGAAAGTAGTTTGTGTTGTTTGGTCAAGTAGCAGGAAGGATTGATCAATAAGGCATCTTGAAACAAAACCAGTAGTAAAGAAACTTCTGCCTTACAAATCCCAAAATGCTCTGGCAAATCAGGTGAGGAAAGTTCTACCTACCTCACGAAATGCTCGAATATAGCTACACCATTATAATCCGTCGGAGAAGTTCTACTCACTGACTGTATACGGCTGGGGTGTAGTTTACAAATCAGAGGTTCCATATCCTTACGACGTATTGTTGCCATGTGGACTAAACTTTCAGATCAGTAGTTTAGGGAGTGGCCTCCTGAGAAAACTACTTGATTGATCTGGAAACCCTGGAAATTTCCTAGCCCACACATGATTACGACTGATGGATGATCTATTTGACATAATTCCTTCCTCAATCAGCCGATACCTGCTATCAAATTAATAGCGATACTTATTTTAAGTACATTCATTTTTCTAATACGGTCTTTTTTATTTACCTTTATCCAGCTTATCAGATGGCCTATGGTGAAGGTTTTGTTTTATTTATTCGTTCTCGAATCAATGAATGATAGATTTCTAAAGTGTTACCATAGATGTAGAAACCTGATAGTCCCTCTAAGGTGGCATGTACAATTTAAAATGGTCTCCTTGAACGTTCAATGCTGGGTCGGTATGTTAGACGATGCTTCTCCTTACGTTTGCTAGAAATAAACGATTGTCTGAGCATAGTTGCATCAGATGATCATAGATGTACGTTCGCTGAACCGGAACAACAAAACACCCATATACGTATTATTCAGTTTGGTTTAAACTACCTACTTGGGCATTAGAATCACCTATTATAAATACTACGGATGAATGTTTAGTTTTATAAAGGAACTCAGTAAGGTTTCTGTAAAATCCATCTTCCACTTAATCCAAACTAAAGCCAGTGGGAATGTAAACAGAAACAATGAAAAAGCAACGTATGTCCCAATCCTCCCAAGTTTTTATCGAACTATCAATTGAACAGGACATAAATAATTAACGACAGGAACCCATTCAAGAAGTGATTGTTCGATTTTCATACTTAGTCCCACACATACATAGGCTAGCACATAAATTACCGGCGGGTCACCAGATAAACAGGTAATCACGCTGGCTCCGAATATCAACTAGGTGAAGTCAAAAGGATGGTAACAGTAGGATTCTACATGTATGTTTCAGAGACATAACATATATCGATGACATTAATTTCTAGTCTTAATAGAGAGGTCTGCTGCCCGAATCGATAAAGATTTCGTACACTAGTTTTAATGTGAAATTCGGAGTGTGGTTTCAACAAACGTGGAACATTATTTCGTGAACTAGATTTGGTATCAGTGACAAATATAGAGGGAGTAAAAGACAGGAAATTTAAAGATATTTGTGGAATTAGAAAGCTCTAAAACAACGATAGAATTTGTTTATGTACACAGTGATCTTGAGTGTTGTTAGAGGTATGATGGCGGTTAGTCATTTGCCGATTGCCCATACTGTAGAAGCATTCATCTTCTTGAGGCATATGAAAAGGGAATTGAGTTAAAATTTTAACAATCCACGGATATGACTGCAATACTAAAAGCAACAGATGCTTGTGAGTAGTTAGTGATGTTATAACTCATATTTGTTAAGGCCTTACCACCTGGGGCGGAAATCAGTGGAGTAAGGTGAGCATTTTGAAGGTCGACCTTTCCTAATCACACCCTGCCTCTGTGATTAGGTAGCAACTTATCAGGTATATTTGTGTAAGGGAAACACCTTATGGCAAATACAACCTGACTAATTCATCATGACAGACCAGTCCGATAACTCTGTAAATACATCAGTAACGGTCAGGGTGCTGAATCACTTATGTGAGTGATACATTCAATTATCATCTGTAGAATAGAGAATTGTGAATTAGAGAACAAATAACTATTAGAATCAATAGTTGCCATTAACCATATCAAACAAAAATAATAGAAAAGTTTGGAAGACTGCTGACAGACAATTCTAGTGATATATCTTATGGTAGATACAATTTAGTCCATGCAAATTATAATATTCTGAATCAAAATTTGAATATGTTCGAGTGAAATAAAAAGGACTGGCGAAACAATCAAAGGGGATAAAAGTCTGTAAGAACCATCTTACAAACAAAGGGAATTTTTTGTTTGCATTCGTCAATGATTAAACTCAATTAAGTACTGCTTAAAAAAATCTATCATTGGACAGCAGTCTCATGTTACTTCCGAACAGTGGGCAATCATAATCCCATCAGGGATCAGACGCAGGTCATTCGGGTTTCATAATGAACACCTAGAAACCAACCACACTGGGTCAGAGTCTAATCGTTAGATCACGAAGATCAATTTGTAAAGTGCGACTAAATTACGGCAATAAGAAGCAGTAAAACGGAGTTTTATCAATACATACCATAGTAGGAATCTACGAAAATTTGAAGTGTAACCTAGAATGAGACTACCTCCGACACGGTACTAACCACATATAAGAAGTTACGTAAAGTACTGCCTTACAAAAAAACGTATCTCAAAATGGAAAACATAGCATCAATTATAAATTAGTTTTGTCTGCACAAAAGACAAACGCCATAAGGCTTTGACAAGTTTCACCGTCGACGGTCAGATACATAGTACAAATAGTAGAACAGAAAGAATAAAAAGCAAATTAAGAGCGTTACATTTCGTAGTATATGAATATGTGACTGCTGGGAAAGAGGTGAAATATGTATACCATAGTTAAACAGAAACAAAAATGTCAGTCAGTTTTAAGTATGATTTACAAAGGTAAAAACGCGAGATAAAAATTATTCTCTAAAAATCCGGTTAAAATCCTTTAAAAATTAACAAAGAAAATACTTTTATTTTTCGAGAAAACTGTGAAAAAAACCGGACGTTTGGAAACACCAAGGTTCGCACTTCAAAGCGACGCCCTCTCCCTCAGTGTAAAGGAATGAATGTACTTCTAAATACTTAGAACATACATGATTATTAACGGAACAGAAGCACGCGTGTTGTGAATCAAGGGCCTCAGGACAACTGAGGTAATGTGGAAATTTAGGTTTGTTTCGGGAATAGTAGAAACAGTGACAAGAACAGCAACAGTAGTAGTGGTAATATATAACGAGTTGCCCAGAAATAGTTTAAAAATAGCAGGGTGAAATGAGACTGCCGAAATTGTTATTTTACGATAGTAATAATTATAATAATTTGTATACCATAATAAAAGAAATTTTAATTTTCGGTAGCTGAAGACATAGTAGAAGCATGATTGTTGTTATTAGTAGTAGTGTTTTGACTAACTGACCCGCTGTTGCCAAAATCACTTGCCATAGAATCCAACTCATTTATAGAGTTATTTTCATCCGGTGTCCCGTCAGATGAACGCGTCGAAAGCATCGATGGTAACTGACGATTCGAACGAGTAGTACATCTAATTAGGGAGGGAGGGAGAAAGGAAAACATGGGAAATAGTAATTCATAAATAAAATATACCTATTGGTCGTAAGCCAAATATTATACATCAAACAGCAAAAACAACAATAATAATAAACACAACAGAAAATTCCGTCACACAATTTATTGCGATGATAATAATGAATAATTTATAAAATATACATAAAGAAACGCACGCTCACACAGAGAAAGTGTAATTATGTCATGCAAAGGGCTATTTCCCAATATGAAAAATTGAAAGGAAATATCAATCACCAGAAATAGAAAAATGAAAAAAACAACAGGATGTTATAAATACATTACACAACAACGGTAAAAAAAATACAGACTACAAAAGCATAAACATATATATAAAACAAATCAGCTTAGATGAGCGGAAAATTTTATGTGATGCTATATATATATGATAGACAATGAGTGGAGAAATGAGTTCCTACAGCCGATATAAGCCATATAACATAGTTGCATTAAAAGGAAACAGGTTCTTTTCTGTCTTAAAATATGAAAGTACTTTCTTATATTCCTTCCAATTAGGTTGAAGCTAACCAAAATATTTTTAATGTTCGCTAAATGTATTGGGTCCTGCATTTTCGGTCATATTTTTACAAGCTAGTGGGTAAGTACTATATATTAGAGTAATTCTTATTAAACAAATCATTTGAAGTATCTGAAGTACAGCATAGTCCAATCAATTGGATGGAATTTACGAATAAATTGGAAATTACTATTTGCATTTGTTACACACTAATTTGTAGCATTTATCCGATTAGCCATGAACAACGTAAAACCTGGCACATCTGTACATCGGCTCAAATCGCCATATACCACATTATCATGATGAGATCAAGTCGGAATAGATTACTATCACAATGTAGTTCAATAGGAAGGAGAGAAATACAAGCGCGTATAAAAGAATAATGAAATTCCGTATGTAGAAAACAGAGGATGAATACACTTGTGTCAATGTGGCTGATCCTAAACCATGTCACCCAATGTCTTCAGTTACTGGTCGCGATAATTGCGCGTACCCGATTAGATAATCTGTATTTACCAACATGGCTCAGACGAACAGTCAACAACTTCATTGACTGATGCCATGTTTCGGTTTGGCCGCTCTTAATTTTTCTCTATTCTACGCCAGCCAACTGTGAGTCGAGGTAGCAGCTAAATGAACACAAGAGTGATGGAGAATGATGTAGACAATTTGCATAGTAAACGTTGGAAGCTTCAACCTGTCTACTAAACTTTGTAATACGAGAAAAAGAGCGAAAAATCGAGTATATATATTTTTTAAATAAACAATTTGTTTTGCTCATATTTTAATAAGCATTATAATAGTAAGAAAGTGTGCAATAAAGTAGATGATAAAAGAAATGCGTCAACCGGGAACGGATAAACGGAAAAAAAGACCGAATAAAGTTTTCTCTGATAGACAGTGTTACATAATAATCATAATACAGTACAAAATGGTTCAGAAGGACCTGATGGAATTATTAGAATGAACTAGATTTCTGTTTGTAATATAAAAAATTTCATCTACAGAATCATTTTTTTTAAAAATCGATAACTTGTTATTTGAGAAATTTGATTACTATATATTTATTTTTGATTATATAAATCTCTACACACTCAAAATGTGTACATTGTTCTACGTAGTAAACGAATTTTATGTTACTTAAAAAAATAAATGTGGTAATCTTAGTCATTTGTTGTGAATGCACTTGATAGTCATCATCGACAAGTCAAAAAACGACATATCATTATCAAAGAGAAGAAATGAAGACAATAGTCAACGTTATACATCTGACTGATTTAGATCATTTAGTTGATATATTAATTACATCTAGGTTGTATTTACTAACGTGTTATGCTCGTGTTACTGGTAATAGAAGTCTACAGTTTGTAAGTTGATGGAATGCATAAACATATGTATTTGCTGTAAAGTGAAATGAATTCATCCATTACATTAGATTAGTTGATGTGTTACGAAAGCATAAAATATGTTTAATCAAAGGTTCTCTATGTACAGATCAATTACTGTCAAGTTTTCAAAGTTTACTGTACGATGACATACAAAGCGTACAGTTTAGTGCTATTATGATTTTTAAAGCTCAACAGCAATTGATCCATATTTTACATTTAACTAAGAGATTTTGATTAAATACATTTTATGCTTTCGTAACACATCAACTAATCTAATGTAATGGATGAATTCATTTCACTTTACAGCAAATACATATGTTTATGCATTCCATCAACTTACAAACTGTAGACTTCTATTACCAGTAACACGAGCATAACACGTTAGTAAATACAACCTAGATGTAATTAATATATCAACTAAATGATCTAAATCAGTCAGATGTATAACGTTGACTATTGTCTTCATTTCTTCTCTTTGATAATGATATGTCGTTTTTTGACTTGTCGATGATGACTATCAAGTGCATTCACAACAAATGACTAAGATTACCACATTTATTTTTTTAAGTAACATAAAATTCGTTTACTACGTTTTCATATATAAAGGAAGTAGAACAATGTACACATTTTGAGTGTGCAAAGATTTATATAGTTAAAAATAAGTATATAGTAGTCAAATTCCTCAAATAATTAGTTATTCATTGTCTGAAATATGTGAGCCGTTTGGAGATGATAATTCAACTGCATCAGGTATAGTAAACTCATAAACACGAGATGGTCTGTTAATAAAAAATACAGCATAGAACAACGACGACAATAATAATGACGAATTGCGACAATGACAACAGTAGTGATGCAAGCCAAGAGAGAAGCACATAAAGCAATTTTATTGCAGGCACACACACACGTCGACCAATTTAAAGAAACACGACCACCAACCATCATCAGAGTGAAATAATTAAAATGAAAGAAAGATAAAGTGATGTTAGCTAAATAAAACTAAAATACAGAGATACTAAAAATATAAAATATTCTAAGTATGTAACATTGTCAACTGTACAAAAGTTCGATTTTGGTAGGAAACTAAAATTACCAACTTAGTTACGTAGATAAAAACAGAACATCACCACCTTGTGGACAGAACAATGATGAAAATAACTCTTCGGGTATTTTATTAAGTCACACTAGGAAGATCGATTAGAAATTTCTGTACCGGTATGCAAGGAGATTTTTTTTACATGACTGTATAGCTTACCAATTAATTGTGGAACTTTTGTATATTTGTAAAACTCAAGTAAACTAGTTTCCCAGGTCATATTTACACGATATGTAACGAGATTACATTGATTCTCGATAAGTACGGACGTTTAGAGTTTCTTTGATTAATAATGTGTTTGAGTACTATTCTGGACCTGATACTGTTTCAAGCAACAGCAAAGACTAAGAGAACGTATTGAAAAAAAAAACTTGCCACATATTTGAAAATAGAACAACGAACTTACCGACTAAGTTTACGAAGATTCTGCAAATCCCGTTCAATAATTCGTTTAGCTTCCATTACTTCTTCTAAATCTCTTTGTAAGCGACGACATTTTGCATTTATTCGAGCGTTCTCTTCTTCAAGACCTGCTATTTCTCGTTTATTTTGTTTACATGAAGACTGGGCTTTCTCGAAGGATTCTTTCAGTGATTCCGCACAACGTTTCAAATCTTCGTTCTATTGGGTTTGAAAAATCAGTTAAAATTTACCGGATAATATAACACATATAGAGTTAATAGTATTAATAATAATAACGTTGATTCAGCAATGATACAAAATGAACTTTTATCGGCTGAGCTTGTTAGGATACGTAATAAGCATACTCAAACATGGCCTTTTTCAACAAGCGATGATGGTTGGCGTAGGAATATGTTGGAAAGAAACTAAGGGTAACAAGATCAATCATGGCACCAGTCCACGAAGACATTAACTTAAGCTAAGGTGGTAGGTACCAGATTGTATAATTGATGCTCGCGCGACCATTGTGACCAATGGGTAAGGTGATACGGCTTAGAATCACAATGGCGCAAAAACAGCCATACTTTGTCTACCTCTGCTTTGAGTTATTTTGTACTTCATATTCTATGAGTTTAATCCTTCTTTATTAGCCACATTCTCCATGCCTAGTGCTTTTATACTACCACCATTACTTTTAATACTTCAGTATTCATCTTAAATTATGATAAGTAAACTAAATTGATACACATATGTGCAAGGTTCTCTTAGTATGCAAACCATATTATTTAAAAATTATGCTTTAAATGTGCACAACAAAAGGGGCTCGTTTAAACAATAGAATAGTACACAAATAATTAATGTACAGAACTTGAAAAGTATTCATTTCAACGAGTCCATAGTAGAAGAAACCTGTAGGAATAAAAGCTGCTTCACAAACGCACTTGATACATTCATGAAGTAATAAGGTGTGAATATGAGTAAGTAGTGGTGGGTAACAAGGATAAAACTGATGGACACGACTGCGGCAGTAAGTAATACTAGACAACGGTTCTAACTTATTACGGAAATCCATATTAGAAGACTGATTGCTAATGAGACTGCTTCGAAAAAAGATGGAACCATGATTCGCTCACAGTCCAGAAGATTAGACAGATGAATGTAACATTACTACGAACAGTTCGACTGACCTACAACCACCCTCTAATTAAAGACTATCTTCAAACAACCGGAGTGGAAAATTGGTTCATCCTTCTCCCCCCCCCCCACCACTCCAACAATTAGTTAGGTTGACTCTAGATGTCTGTATGGATAGTGGATAACAATTAAAACAAGTAGGTTGACTGATATGTTAACTAACGTTTGGCGAATCAACGTAATCTTTCCAGTAATTAATATACCACGAGGAAGTTTACTTATTGACTTGGACTATGAGGATGATATAGACCTTACCGATAAAGACCTCGACAATATACTATCACATAAACTCCTCGAGTAAGAATGAAAGAATGTCTGAGATGTTTCTCTTCCCGAACGCAATGTGTTTTTCAGGACTGGTTTACATTACCATCTAGATTGATTATACGGAGTAAAGTAGATGTATCAACTAATTCATTTGCGAAAACAGCTGAGCGAAGAAATTTCTTTGTAATTAGTCTATCATTAAGGCTCTACACTACTACATACATATATACTATACTATATTTTACATAGTTTATAATAAAAATAGTAATAAAATTTGATCCCTCATCATAACTTTGTATATTCTCTTACATGATATTATGTAATCAATCAATTTTAAATCAACATATCCTTATTCATACATCCATAATTTACGGGCTTTGAGTAGTAGTCACTTAGTCTACCTCAACTTTGCTAATTAATTCCATTTATCTTCATGAACACATTAGTACTTGTTTTATAATTATGACATACAACCACTTAGTTGGAACTGACTTTATCTTTATCATACATATATTAGTGTACAGCCTTGATGAAAAACTAATAGAAAAGAAATTTCTCCACTTAATTGGTGTTTCTAATAAATGTCTTAATGGGATTTTTCACAATAATTCATTTGTGTTGGGAGTCTATTAATACGTGGTGGGTTTTAACACTTCATCTGGTTTCTGCTAACTTGCGTCATTTGTGAACTAATCATAATATTCATCTGACGCTTATGCAGAACAGTAGTCCGTTCTGTAATAACTTACAGCTATAGGTAATTAATCATAAATGTCTTCAAAGAACCGCCCGAATATAGTGGAACGATTGTGTGAGCGATGGAGAGATTAAGGATACGGTATCATTAGACAAAGATGGCAAACCAGTTGATGAGGTCGTGAGTTTTCATCGACGCTTATATAAACTCATAATGTTGGTTGATGTAACAGGAAAGAGGAAAACTAGGAGACCAAACCGAAATGTGTCATCCGTCGGTGAAGTCACTGATTGTTCGTCTGGGCTATGTTGGTAAATACAAACTAACTGATTGGGTACGCGCAAGAATTGCGACCAGTAACTGAAGACGTTGGGTGATATGGTTCAGAATCGGTTAGTGGCACAAGAGTATTCCCATTTGTTACTTTCTAGATCTTATATCCTACTATTTTTTTATGCAGACCTTTTGATTCCTCATTGTCAAACATTTCGCGACTACAGTCTTGTCGTGCTTATGCGGTTAGGCAACTAAGCTAACGCACAAATGTACCAAACTAAACATTATGACGAACTGAAGGTGTGAACTTATAGGAACGCATGTGACATTAACAGAAGTAGAATAACGTAAGGATAGTTAACTTGTAAATAAACCGATCATTCACAAAATAAAGTACCTGTAATGAAATAGAAATACACAAAGAGAGCAAAACACTAACTTGGAGCATAAGATCTTTGCATTTCTTTTCGGCGCGGCGGAAATTTTTATTAGCATTTAATTTTTCTAACTTTTCTGCTTCCAACTGTTCATCTAAAGTTGTCAAACGAGCTTCCAATGTTGCTATCTGAGCTTTTCCACGTCGCCCTCCTTCTTTTTCAGCTTCAACTAATCTATCGCGTAATTCTTTTACCTAAAATTTCATAGTCGAATAAGAAATGAAACCATGATTACAAGAAAATTTGTTAAATATGATATAAACCGGAAAACCAGAAACACTTCAATGAATGTACCTGTTTCTCAAGTGAGACTCTTTGGCACTCAGAACGTAAATAGTTGTTTTTTTCAATGCTTAAATCTGTCTGAGCTTGTTCCATTTGATTGAATGCTCGCTTGTGTCGTTCTTCTGTAGCATCCACAGCACTCTGCATTTCTTCCAGTTGATCTTCCAAGGCAGTAATACGAGCTTCTAGACGTTTCTTTTCTTCAAGCGCCAAAGTTCTAAATAATGTATAAAAAATTATTTTCAGTTGTAATAAAATATAGTCAGATAAACGTGATAGTATCGGGACAAAATAAACAACCTACTTGGCATTATTTGCAGCGGATAACTCTTCCAATGCTTCATTTAGATCACTTTTTAGACTACGACAAGTTCTTTCGCTTAAACCTAAATCCTCTTGAAGTCTAACTTTATCTGCGTCTAGTATGCGATACTTTTTGTCCAACTCTCGTGAGGAATCAATAGCCTGATCACGGGCACGGACAGCATCTTCAAGTTCACGTTGAATTCCACCAGTAACACTTTGATATTTCTTCAACTGTTTTACAGCTTCTTCTTTTTGTCGGTTCGCCAATTCAAAGCGTTGACTAAGGTCAGCTAAATCAGTTTCTAATTTTTTGCGGACACTAAGATGGCTAGCACGTTCTCTTTGTTCTTCTTCTAGCTCGGTTTCCAATTCTCTGATACGTTTAAGAGATTGGCGTCTTTGTTCTTCAAGTAAATCATCACGAGAAGCCAGTTCCCGTTCTAGTTGAGTTCGAACAGCATTCATTTGAACCTATTGAATAACAAAAACATAAATCTAATCATCATGAAACGATACATATATATTCGTTCAACGAATATTGATGTATTTGTGAAACTAACCTCAGCACGTTGCTTTTCCATAGTAAATGTGGAGATTTCATCTTCTAATTCTTCAATTTGTTGTTGAGTTTCTTTTAATCGTTCATTTAGACGATAGTTGGCTTGTTCTAGCCCCACTAAACTCTTCCCAGCATCGTCGCCGTGAGAGCCAAGTTCTTCTAATTCTCTAGCTAGTAATGAACGCTGACGTTCTGATTCTTCCAGCTGTTCTTTAAGCTTCTCCATTTCGTTCTTTTGTGTAAATAACTTTGTGTCTTTTTCCAGCATTTCTTGATAGAACGCATCTTTTTGAGTTTGAAAACTGTTAAGCTGATTGACAGTGTCTGCATGAATCGACTCTAATTTCTTAATTCGTCGTTCATTATTAGCCTGATCAGATCGTTGACTAGCCATGACATGATTCATATCTTCAAGCTAAAAAAGATGTATACAGTAATCATAGGCAAGGAGAAAATAATTCATTTCTGATTGGTGGGCATGTGATAAAAACGGTGTTCGAAAATATAGCTGTATGCAGTCAGTTAGTTAGACCAATGACTAAGTTAATGTACTGTTTAATTTTGATGATTTGGTCGGCAAAAGAAATGGAACTTATCATCAACTAAGAAATATGAAAAAGGTGGCTGGATAGTGACTGAATAAGAAATTCACTATCCATCTATGAGACCGGTGGATGTAATAATCGATAACCTAAGTGAAACTAAAGAAGTTAATTCATGTAGATTGGGTGGTCGATTTATGAGAACTGTAAGACAAATAATTCTAGACTTATATGGTCAAATATGAAAGAAAACTTCGAACTGCGTTGAAAAAAATAGTATTCTAAGGAATAAACTGCTCATTTCTAAATTTTGCGATTACGTAAATACAATTTAGTTCGCATTAAGACTTACAACCTTTGATGTATAATTAAAGTTATCGTAAAAGTTGAAAAGTAAAATACCAGCTTACTTCGCTCTGTAATTTCTTTCGTGATTTCTCCAACTTTTCAACCTGTGAAACAAGCTCTTCATTCCGATTTCGTGTATCATCTAATTCACGCTGAAGTTTTTTACGTGAATCTTCAAGTGTTTCCAAATGCTGTGTATCTTCATCTACTTTTTTCTTAGCGTCTTGCATCTATAAATTTAGTTTTAAAAGATACATTACAAACGAGAAATTCTAATATAATATTTGTTACTAAATGACCTACAATCTCTAGTAAGCAAAAATCTGAGACAGGAACCAGAGACAAGTATTGTTACATAATATATAACAATAGCAGATTCTTGTACTTGGCATCGAGCCATACTCGGTGAAAAGGTTACAAATACTACCTGGATGGACAAAATTAAGTGAGTGGAAGGAGGTTAGAACTGGTAACTTAGTGGTTGAAAGTTGGACGTCTTAATCACCGAGTCGCTATGACAATGACTGTAAAGCAAGAAGGTCGTATAACCTTTGTTTGAACTAACTTAAACTATTGATTTAGAGACTAACATTAAACTTGTACAAACTAACATTAATTAGTAGACAAAACGACCAAACAGAATGGATAGGCATAATCCACTTAGAAAATTCATTGCTGGAGCCAAAAAGTTCAAGTAAATTTTTTGACACCGGGTAAAAATTGAACCACGTATCAATTTCACTAGTAACTGAATAGCATACAAAACATATGACATTTTATCCTGTTATTTTCATTAGGTAAAGTTTTTCTCCTTCTGGTTAACGATCTGGTACATTCGGTGTATGAATCGTAATTGGTTGGCGAGAGGGTAGACAAGTTAGTAGTATATCAAAATTAAGTGAGTGAATAAAGAACTGTAGCTTGCATATTTCTTTGTTCCTTTTTAGTGATTGATTATACCGTATCTGTTGCGTAGTCGATGTTAGTATACTTTGTATAATCTTTATATGTCTTACAATCAGTAGTTGGGATACTGCGCCTAACAGCACGCGTATCAACGTATGTATTGATTTATCTTGTTCACATAAACCCCGCTAGTTTTGTGTGTACAAGATATACATCTCACAAAACAAACACATCCGATACATTTGTTTCATGGATTACAACATCACCTAGCTTTAAATCTCAATTCATTCAGGGGCCACGTCCTATCATTGAGTCCATCTATCCATCATTTTGAACAACAAAATTCCCATATCAACTATAGGTAGCGACGTTTTGAGGTACAAAACCCTCTAATGAAAAAAGGTAATAACCTGTGTAGTAAGTGTTAGAACATGCTTTTCTAGTGCAACTTTTGCTTGCTCTTCAGCATCCAACGAATCTTTTACTGCTTCTCGTTCATCCTCTACTTGACGTAACTGTAATTGTAAGCTTAGTTTTGTCTGAGTTTCTTCTTCCAATCGTGTACGCAAATGATTGAGTTCAGATTGCGCAGAAGTCTCAGAACGTGTAACCTTGCCTAGTTTAGTTTCAATCTCTTCCATTGCACTGTTAAGACCTTCAATTTCATTCAGCGCTTTATTGAGTCTGGATTCTAAGTCATTACGTTGCATTTCTGTTTCTTGGACTTTAACTAAACTTTCATTTAATTGTTGTTCAACTTGACGACGTCGTTTATCCATTTCCACTCTATAAACACAAAACAATGAACATTACATGTTTAATTACAAAAGATGAAAAAGAGCATAGATATTTGTAAAATACACAGGAACAGAATCAAGTTAAAAATACAAAATAACTCAGTTTTTACTACCAATAATAAACACTGCCAACGAAGTAGGAATTTTCGTTAGTTCCTGAGTGGATCAACAAAACAAGGCATATATATATATATATATATATATATATATATATATATATATATATACATATATATATATATATATATATATATATATATATATATAATGGCCAGAAGAAATACAAATAGTGGATGCATCTAAGCCATACGGACTTATTCTGAGACATGTTAAAACGTCCTCAACCATTGGTGATGATAATCAGATAGACTTTAAAAAGCAAGTCTGTATGTCGTAACATAGAAACCCAACAATTAATAACTATGGATTTATGCCACACTTAATTTTCTCCCATCTTACGCTTCAATCAATAATGAGTGTATTGGTAAGCAATGGTCAAACATATGCAATACATGCTCCAACCCCCAGAACCGATGAATATTTACAACCTCATCAACCGATTTTCTTCCTCTTTATCCAATATCCTATGGCTAAACTCAGTACAATCTACTCGGTTGTTCTAGGATGAGCGACCAGTGCATGTGCAAGATTACTGCTTTTATTGGTCGTGCAGATATTGATATATCAATATTGATATATAGATAAATATAGAGTGGTTAGAAAAAACAACACATTACTGTGCCATTAGTAATCCAAGTTAGTCAAAGCCATACGAGTTTTTTCTAAGAATGTCTCAAGATTTTGTTTTCACACAGAGACGAATATTCACTAACAGGAGAAGCATGACATTTGCAAAAATGAGTGGAAAACTGGTGCAAATAAGTAAACAGAATATGAAAATATTTTCATGTAATGCTTACTTGTCTTGTTTCAGACTCTGAAGTTGTTTTTGCAAGTCTTCAGTTGTCGAATCCTGTTGAACTTTTGATCTTTCTAAAGAAACTTTAACTTTTTTAAGTTGTTCAATTTGATCGTTTAGTACTTCTACAGTTGAAGCATGAGATTTACGCATATCTTGGATTGTAGCTTCATGAGCGCTGAATACATTTTACGGGTGAAAAAAAACGAATAAATCAACTAAACATTAGATAATAAAAGATATAAGATGGTAAGTAACAATTGTGATTCAATATAGCAAAGCAATGCGCATTCCATAAGTTATCTTGTTTAACGGTTAAACATGTATTTGTTGAATCTATGTAAATTGAAGATCTATAGATCAGGTAAACGTTAGTTTTACATAATGAGTTCTGTGCATATACTACAATAGATGAAGAACAAGTTATGCAGACGTATCAAGTAGAAAGCACATAAGCGACAAAGAGAGTATGCTAACAAACAAATTAATGGCATTAGTCAAACTATTACCGAGCGGATTTGTGTACACGGCCTCGAACTCGAAGGGTTAGGGTCATCTAAACCGAAGAGGGTCTCGAACCTACAACCTAATGGTGGAGAGTCAAGTCACTGCTCCACCACTTGGCATCAACATGGAAAAACAGAAGCTATCAGAATATCAAAGTAATCCACAGACTATATACACAATGCACGGTGATGAGTAAAATTCGTACCAAAATCAGTCTTAACGGAAAGTAAGTCCTAAAATCTTTTGTATTCGACTAAAAAAATAAGGATTTATTCGCATCACTGCCCTAGCATAAGGCCAACAGTGAACTTCACTATAGACCAACGTGATGTTAATATTTGCATGCAGTGTGAAATAGCACTTAGATTAGCATTTTCAGTAATGTACTGCAGACGATTTATACAAAGATGCGAAGTGATAATCATGGGCGAGTAAATACATACGTTCCTCAATGAAACCACGTACTTTGATTGAGCTTCAAGTTGGTGGCGCAGATTGGATAAATCAGATTCATATTTCCTTAGAGCTTGAGTTTGTGCCTCACTGTTCGTCCCACTATCAATGAGTTCTAATCTCATCGCTTCGACTTCTTCTGTCAAATCCCTTTTAGCTTCATCTGCCTTATCACGAGCTGTCCGTTCAGCAGCTAAATCTTCTTTGAGTTCTTGAATGTGTGATTCAAATTCTCGTATTCTCTTATGTGCCATAGTCTTTGCAACAATCTCTTCATCTAGTCGATTTTGTAGTTGAGCAACTTCTGCCTCCAGTTTAGTACACGTTGCTCGCAGTTCATCTACAATCCTTAAATTTTCTGAAGCCTGATCTAAACGTTCACTAGCTTCAGTTTCAAGTCGTCTTTTTGCAACTTCGATATCCTGACGAGATTTCTGTTCACGGAAAAGCTTATCTTGAAGTTCCGTAAGGCTACTTTCATGTTTGCTTTTAAGTTTAGTTAATTGTTTACTACGTTCTTCTTCTTCGGCTAACTGACTAGTTAAGAGATCTATTCGATCAGTTAACTGTTTTTTATCTTTAACAAGTTTATTATATTTGTCTTCAATACTAACATAACCATCATTTAGTTGAGAGACTTTCTGCTCGATAGATGTCTTTTCAACTTGTAACTTTTGACGTTGTTGTTCTTCTAACTCCAACTGGTCTGATAAATCTGATATCTATAAAAAACAAAAATTAAAAAAATCGTATCAGGTGTACAAGACTGCGGTTATTTGCAACGCTTATGATGTTCATTGAATGTACTATATCTGGCATTTTAAGTTATCCTTCTGTGCATTTAGTGGATGAGCATTATATATTAGTGCGTAATTCTTATTAAACATTTCTAGCTTCTGATGCGCTACACGACTGGAATGTTCCCAGTAGGTAATTGCGGATAACACCAAATGCTTGAAACGAAACAACTAATGAAAAGTACATCAATATTCTGTACAAATCTACTAAATGAACGGCGAATGATCGAAAATACTGGATAGAACACACCTAATGAACATCGGAAACGTTTCAGGCAACTTCAATCGCATAATGTATGAAAAATGGTGATTATATTCAAATTTGATCTATGAATTATGAGTAAATTTAATTTTAATTCTAATGAATTGAGACTCTTATGTCCAATAAACAATTAGGGATGTTGAATCTAAGCAGCCTGCAAACACAGGAATTCAGGGAGTACACATATTGACCTAGGATTTTGATCACTATACAGTAATAATACTCATAGGTGTTCTGAATAGGATTGGAATGGAGAAAAAGTACATAATCAGTAGATCTGTATTCTGATAGACTTCAATGAATTTTAAACCATGTCACTTTGGAATGTTACGGTAACATAGAGATTTTGGAATTATGTAGAATATTGCTTTTAACACAGTAATAAGTTTATTACGATGACAAACAAGTTTAATCCAATTTCATATTAGAAATTGGCAATTATATAAAGAACAGTTAATTTATTTGTTATTCAATAAACAAGGGTAGGAAACTATACTGTACCAGAAACTTATTGACGAATCGGGAATATAATGAACTCTAAGCTGTACGCTCATAAACTCAACCAAATAAATTTGATATAATTCAATTACGTACTACTTGGTCATGTATCCTATAACTAGACTTCATGCATGAATAATTGTGAGACATCCTGATTGCTCAAAACCAAGAAGTTGGATAAGGAGTAGATGTTATTTAAAGTGAGGGTGTTCAGCGACTCTGCGACAGACTATCACCACGCCAACACTTTAGTAATACTAGCGCTCGGTAATGTATATTCAAACAGAATGATGATAGTTTAACTGGTGTCAACATCTTGAGATATCGGCTTTGGTAGCTTGGTCATGTTTAACAAATATCATTCAAGTGGGTTTCGTATCATGTAGTACTTGTTGACTTTGGGACTAGATGTAAAAAACGGAAGTAGTCAGTTGACGACATGGCGACGTGGTATGAAAACTGTCTAGAACTGACCACTGTCAGTCCATCTAAAATTAGGATGTAAACCAGGGGATTTAACAACTAATTTAACAAGGCTAAGAACATACAATAGAGATCCTGTCTCTATTTTCTATGCAATTCCTCAACAGTGAGGTGATCTTCCTAGACTGAAAATATTTTCCGTTATATTTTTATCCGTACTGCACCCATATTGTGTCACTGCTTAGTAAATTTTACCCTTACCACAATGAATGGTTTCCCTCTCTTCTTTCTTCCTATTATGTTTTATTTACATTTCATACGTTGATTGTTAGTCCATTCGATGCACTACTATATACATAGACGACGAAGAGAAGTAAAAAATTTCTAGGAATTTACCTGTTCTAACAAGCGTTTTTGTTCAGCCTCCAGTGTATGTAATTTGGATTTTTCTTCATTATCTTTATTCTCAAGTTCCATGTAATCTTCTTCTAAAGCTTGTAACTTTTCACGTAAACGATCACGTTCCTAATGGAATAAGTAAAATGAATTAAAAAAATATCTTTTTAGTGCACTTTCAAATTTACATATTTAACAAATGAAAAAAGTATTGGTCAAAATTCTCTTTGGTAGACTTCTGTGCCCGCAAACTTACTGTTTGTAAATTTTGATTTGAATCATGCTCTTGTTGTAATTCAGCATTTAACTGAGCCTTTTCATTGCTTAGCTTTTCATAAGATCTTTGTAATTCGTTAAGATCATTGACAACTTTTTCTAGTTGTTCTCGAATCTAAAAGAAATGGGTATAAGAAAAAATAAAAGGGGGAATTTTTATTGTATTAGATAAACGATTGAGATAAATACGATTTAGTAGATTAAAATAAACTTGATCATGTTTTGTCGTGCTTTATTTTTCGGAATTCGATCCACTGAATAACAATTAGTATGGTTTCTTATAATCAATTAACTTTTACAAAACATTAAAAATCGCTACGTCAGCATCTGTTTGGTGATTATAACAGGATAAAATGGGTGTATATTTTATTCTAAGAAGTGAGAATTGTACGTAGTGAACAAGAAAGGCTCCTGGCATTTCTGCACATTTATGAATTACGTTATAAAACAAAACTAATATGAGGAAGCAAAGGTAATGTTTTCTGTTCTGAAAACTGCCTCTTGTTCTCAAGTATTAAACTATGCTAGATTGTGTTTTAGTAGTTCACATTACTGTTTTCATTACATTTATATTTATCGCAGTTATATCATCTATCAGGGCTGATGTGATGCCAAAACTTGGATCGATGAATATATGTGCACGATTATTACGTTACTCATGATTAATTTGAGCTTTATAGTTACCTAGATTTTATAAGGACTTCAAAGTCCCACTAAGATATGACAAACAGCTACAGCATGCTATATTACAAAATGATTTCATGTCGAAAAGAATGATTTTATCTGACCTTTCGGAGTTCTTCTTCTTTTACAGCGACTAAATCTTCTTGGCGAGTAACAGTAAGAAGTGGTCGAACTTTTGTAAATAAACGCCACCACGCCCAATTTCTAAGTTTGAGGTAGGCATCACAATTTCTTTGGATAATTTTACTAGCCTGAATATTTTGTATGCGTTGTTCCTTAGCTCTATAGAAAACAGGGAGAAAAATGAATGGTTGCGGAAAAACAGGCCAGTTAGATGGATAAGTGGAAAATTTTATAACAACCAACACCAAAAGCACTGAATTTTAATTTGGGAATATTGTCTTTACTTTTGAATATAAAAATACAACTTTTATAGCTGCTCTACAACCAAATAATAAAAGATGATATCAATTAATGAAGCCGTTGGTTGGTTTGAGCTAAGTTGGTAGATGTAGGCTCTCTAGTTCGAGTATGCGCGATTGTTGTAACCAGTGGTTGATAACAGTATACGGAATCGACTGAAATTACACAGACGCAGTTTATCTGTCTTCCATTAGATTCTGAGTTTCAAAGTTACTTTATACTTTGATATGAATTAATCATTTTATTCACAATCGTATTCTATATTTGATCTTTTCACTACAGTTGATACTGCTCTGGTGATTCATCTTGTGGTGCTGATGTGATTTGGTGATTTGGAACGATGCATATATGAGCCAGTTTTGCACTGCTTATTGTTTGACTGACTACAATAAATTAATGCAAAGTTGGGTTTGGCCATAATCTTCAACTTTGAAGAATGAAAAATTGCAATTGCTGATACCAGTAAAATGGATTCAGTTATAATCTATTCAGACTATTGAAATCACAGATCCATACTACTGTTGACAAGTAAAAACCCTGTGAGCCTGATTTCTGTTATGATATTCGCGTGTAATCAAATGATGAAGGTTTACTAACAAAACAATAGATTAGTGGACTTACCGTCGAGCTAGATAACCACGAGCATATGCTTGGAACTTAATGATTGAGTTGGTCAAATGTATATCACGATCTTCTTCTAGCTGAGCAAGAACACCAACTTTGAAAAATATTTTACTATGACCGATGCAATAGACATCAGGACTCAAGTCGAGAGCCTTTAACATCTCTACAACAGCTTTCCGACCATCCATAAAACCCTAGAACGAGATGAAGAAAAATCGCTTCATTTCATTATGCAGCAAAGCAAGGATTAATCGAATCAGATTTGAGCCATATTGTTTGTGTGACCGCCAGTGACATTAGGTGATTATCCAAACCGAAGTAGATAAGACGGGGTTCAAAGTAAAGACTTACTGGTTGAAGTTCAAGTGCTTAACTCACTAAATAGTGGTTTTATATCAACTAGCTTACCATGTTAAGAATATGTAACGTTTCACCTCGAAATAACAAGGACCTTAGACTCGTGTATTCGATATGAGAAGGATAATTTACTACAAAGTTGTTCGTGTATAAAGTAAACCACTATACAGTACATTTCAAGGAAGCTAACGGTTACAATATCGAGAGATTTAATGACCATTTTAACCAAAATCTATACTTAACTGGGTATATGCAAGAAAAATTGAAAAGTCCTACAATTGTATCAAAAACTTTGAGATTACTACGCTAGAAAATAAACAGAAAACTTAGTGATAATAAAAAATGATATTTCGTCTACGTAGCACTGACCTTTGGAATAACATTTGGAGTTAGAATTTCATATCTTTGTCTGAATTCTTGAAAAAGGATACGTGATGGGAAACCACGACGACAAATTCTTATACCTTCCAGCACGCCATTACATCTAAGTTGCTCCAAAACCAATGGACCATCGATTCGACCTGGCTTTTTCTCATGATTTGGGATAATGCAACGGACAAAGTTTGGGGATGTATTTTTCAGCACGGTCATCAAACGTATGAGTGAATCTTTGTAAAGTTGACTAACGGTACGGAACATTCCTCTTCTTACGCTACGAGCGGAACCGAAGGCCGTATCAGTTGTAGTAGTGGCTGACATGCTTACGATTTCCGCGTCTTTCCACATAGCCTGACAACAAATAAAACATCAACAGTAACAACGTAAAATTCTATCGTAAAGCAACTCACAAAATGCCTATAAATGCTGTCGAAACGATAAGAGCAAATATATAAATAAAATAAATCTTAGCCCTGAACTGGGTCGATAACATAGGATACAGATTATAAGCTGAAATTTTTCGCTGTAGTTGTTGCTTAGGAAAGCAGAAAAATCCATTAAAGATGTCAACCAATATTCACAAAAAAATTACGGAAACTTATATTTTACCAACCGTGATAGCTCACATATTTGACAACTTGGAGAATTTCAGATTCTACAGATGCAATAAAAGTTCACATCATCGCTGGTTCAGTATAGGTTTATTGTCAAGAAAGATACACCATTAGTTGGGTCCGAACAAAGCAGTTAGGTTAGAAATTACTATATGAATTATCTCAATGTTTGACAATTATTTTAGTTTACATTAAATTGCTTTTTCCACTACTAAGGTTAAAAAACTGGAAACTGAAATTACTAATTCCCCGATAGTAAACGTTTATATGATTTTTGACAGCATGGTGAAATTGAAGTTAAGTGAGTTGAAAAGGGCGATATCTAACTAGGGCTTTAAGTGTCATATTTATAGAATGTGACGCAACATGTCACTCGGATGTGACTTATCACTTTAATGTAATGCTAACTAGAGAATATGATGAAGCGAATCCATGAACTGTATAACTTAGGTTTATTTAAAGACAATGATGCTGAAATTGATTTAAGACTAAATGCAATCCAGTAACTAGTTGCGAGCTTATGAACTCAGCTCTAAGTCAGACTTGCACATTAGTAGCAGTAGTAGTAGTAAAACTACCTAACTATTTGGCACGGATAATTTGTAGATAATTTGACCACTGAAAATGTTACTCAGGATTTGTTTACATATAGTAACTTTTTAATAAAATCAGATCATCAAGAACTAACCTGAACAAATGGATCATTCGATGCCTGAAGAAGCGAAACTACATTATCGTTAAGAGGATCCATATTTTTCATTAGCCATTGATTTGAATTATACTCAACTCGACCAGCATAATGAATAACACCGAAATCAGCATTAGATCGAAACTCAGTTTTACACAGTTTTGGATGCTTATCTTGAGATTTCATGAGTTTCTCAACAAAGGATTTATCAGTCCCCTTAGGGAAAAAACACTCCTCATCCAATAAAGCGAAGATACCCATAGGCTGAATTTACAAACAAGCAGAATTTCTGATTATTGTAGTTAGGGAAGAACAGAAATTATATAAATATTTATAAAATAGGTTATGTGGTCTTCAGAGTTAATCATTACAAGTGGCATTTTGAAGGACCGTATATGAATTTTAGTGAATGACTAAAGTATCACACAATCAAACTTTTCCAGTTGCTAGTCGAATTTTTGGGGAAATGATAGTTTGTGATATTAATCACTTGAAAAACAAAAAGAAGTTAACCTGGCTTGTAGAAGTATTCTCTTACAGAATGATTTTAGCGACTTATAGTTTCAAATGAAGGACTAAAGCATTAAGCTTAGATAGTGAGATCGAGTATTAATCACAATTGTCAAGTTACTTTCCTCATAGTTGTTAAGTAAAGGGTTAGAGAGGAAGAATTATTGGTTGAAAAATATAGAAAACAATTTATAGAATAGGATTAAAATGAATCCTAAAGCGAAATATCATCAGTCTGTAAGTGAAGATTTCAAGAATATATTTATAGCTTCATGAACAACAACAGCTAAAGTTCGATAGTTGACTTCCACAACTTTAATAACAATTGATACTATTCTAGGTCAACTACTTAGTTGATTCAACAGATTAAAAAATTCAAAACAATTTTATTATTAACAAGACATGAACTGTTGCGCACATTTCAGATACTCAAAACCGATCACATTATTATTGTGCATAAAGTAAACAGTAACTGGTTTCCATAGACCGAGTTAACAGTGAGAAGAGAAAAATGAGTGCTAATTAAACCTTATAGTGAAACTATCAACAACCGACTAAATTTCAATAAACTTGATATTTTTTTAGGAAGGAAAACAGAAAAGTGTTGTCTTTTCGTCACATGCATCAACCACAGAGAAGGAACTTACGTACATGCTAAGACAGTTTTATTAGAAAACACGACCTACATCGAAGGCATAGAAACATGGGTGTAAGAAGTTCAAAGTATAAAAACCAGTAAGTGGTACGCAGTTAATTTAAATTTGGTATAATCCGAGCTGAATTTATTCAACTTACGCGTTCGATCAAATCGATTGTGGGTTGTAAATCAAGCCCAAAGTCTATAAATTCCCATGGTATGCCTTCACGAGTGTATTCATCTTGTTCCAAGATAAACATTGTATGATTAAACAATTGTTGGAGCTTTTCATTAGTATAATTAATGCACAGTTGTTCGAAAGAATTCACCTATGAAAAGAAAGCAAACTATATAAACCAACATACGAAACGATTTTAGTTCAGAGAAAAGTAAAAAAATTGATGCGACGAGTGGGATCTGACTCTGGTCATGATACTTTAACGCTTCTGAGCTGCATATGTATGTGATTTTGTGAAGTAGTGGCATAGTGTTTAAAGCACCTGACTTCAAACTGGTAGATAACTAGTTCGAACCCCCCCCCCCGCCTACCTCAGTTTCAGTAACCAGGTGGTATCGGTACGCCTCACAACTAAAGTAGGATTTAAAGCTGGGTACATAAATCTATGCTTGGTACACTAGCAAATTAATCTCATGCGGCTTTAGAACGATGTAATCTAAGAGAGTCACAACAAATACTTTCATAATTCCTAAAATAGTTAACAAATTTAAGAGGGGGAAAACAGGAGACTGATATTAAACACTGCAGAGTACCGGGATCAATAATAGTGGTTGCTTACCTAACCAACAGGAACCTGAATAGGTAGTTTTTATAACTAGGACTAAATGTCAAGATGTATTTATTCACCATTGTATTAAATAAACACTATAGTATTATGTTATGCTTTCTAATACTCATCTTTACTTATCATCCAAGTTTCTTGCTGCCATCAATATCACCATCACTAACAGTAATTCACTTTTTTCAAGATTATCCCTTAAAGTACAACTTCCAAAGTAAATCGACGTGGATTAATACAACGTTACGTAAGTCTATATGCTGTTCAAGTTTGTATCTGTCTAATATTGAATAGTTCAGTTAATAAGGAATCAAAATAACCTAAAAAATGATCGCTATTTTGAACGACAAAAGTCAAAAACGACAAGAATCTACCAAAAAATATCAACGTACTTGAAAAATTTCGAAACCAGCTATATCCAGAATTCCAACGAACGACGCGCCTGGTCGTCTAGTTCTGTCAAGCGTTTTATTTATTCGTGCAACTAGCCAAATAAATAGTCTTTCATAGATAGATTTGGAGATTGCTTCAACAGCAAATTCCACTTGGGTTTTAGTTTGAGCTTTTGATACCAGATCTTTTCCAACCTTGATGCGGGGTTTCAAAAATGCTTTGACCATTTCATTTAAAGGAATGCCCAAAAGATGAGATACCTTTTCGGCAACTAAAAAATATGTTGTTAACGGTAACACGAATAGAAAATTTTCAGATGGACTAGAGTTTGACAATTGTCGGGTGCACTTAATGAATCAAAACAAGTCAACAAAACCCGTAGTTTGATGAGTTAATAACATATCTGATTTAATAGCACAAAGCTATCCTTTTTAATACTAGTGGAGATATTTCGTTTGATAACGATTGCAATTACAAACTGACAAGTTATAAAGCAAATTATAAGCTGCTGCCAAATACATAAAAACGCAATACACCTTGAAAGCTGTGAAATGATTATGTGTGTAGATTGTCGAATAAATAATGCCATTAGTGCTGTGTATGTTCCAAATGTATACAATAATAGTTTTATTACGATTTCGATATAGAAAATATAAGTATGCTAAGTGTAGTGAACACTCATAAATAAAAGAATGCAATTAAAGAATACGTACGAACATATGACTAGCTTTCGTATAAATCCAGTACACATTTTTTATGTAGTTAAAGTGAACTCAAAAGTTCTCTAAATCTTGCATTGACAAGAACTGACTTTAATATTCAACCGCTCAGCTATTCAGATTAGCAGAGAGAACGTACCAATTATTTGCATACCAATGGTTCCAGTTAACATATGACAATAATTTGATCATGTGTATTATCACTTTCATACGCATGAAATTAGGATATATAGAAATTGGCTCATGAAATACAAAACGAGCACGGACATAAAGCAATAGATTAAATAATAAATACTATAGAAAAACAAAGTTTAGCAGAACTTAATGAGTTTAACATTAACCTGAATGGTCGGGTAAAGTTGCTTGATCAGAATTTCGTTCCTGGCGAAATTCAAAGTTTCCTAGGTGAAGTACAGCAGATATTACACGGAATATGGCTAAAATGATAAGACATAAAAAAGGAAAATTATTTATGAATGGCTGGATTGTAGGTTATTGCAAAGTAAATAAACTTATTCGCTAAAATACTGGTACTTTATCAGTAGAAACAACGTGTAGAAGTTACATGGGTTAGGTTCAATAAACTTACCGTTTTGGTCTTCATTATTAATTCCCATTATATCCATGGCATCAGTTGTTTCTCGGAAAAATTGTTGTTCATCAACTCCAGGGAGTTCAATCATACCATTTGATAGAAAACGATAAGAACTAGCGTGATTCAATAACAACTGTTGTTGCATTGCTGGAGTAGCTGAAGCCAAGAGTTGGTAAAATATATGAAAACTGCGTTCATCTGATGCCTGGCGAATAACACGAGCCTTTTCTAAAAGATCTACACTAGGATAAGGAATTCACAATTTCCAACATGTTTAAACCTCAATGCAGATTAATGAAGGGATGAAGATGATCAAACAGAGATGACATCGGTTTATTAGGCTGTAAGCACAGTTCTGATAAAGGATAATATAAGAGGTTCGAGACTAAAAATAGATATTAGTAACATGTACATTCGTTTATCTTCCAAAGATTAGGTAATTATCATTGCTTAATTTCTTTTGACTCAACACTTAATAATGTTGGTATACTTACTGCATCTCTACGTAAGAAAACGTGAATCCACTAACTTTGCACAAGGCTTTAGGATCATTTATCTACTTTGTTTGACTAATAGTGAATATAAATAGTGTGTAGATTAAATGCTCTAATTAAGTCAGATATATACATAGGGAAAAATAGATGTATATAATGTGAGAATCTTTTTGAACGTGAAATTTCAGGCGAACTACATGCGCACAAGGTAACACTTCCACATTCGAACACACGTTAGAATTTTATAAATTATTTCTTTGATCGAGGAGAAAGGAAATCTGGTGGTAAAAGTCACAAGAATATTACAATTGTTCGTTAAAAGGATACATGTTTCGATATTAGCCCCAGCAATGAATCCAGATGTGTCAAAATTAATACGAATGAATTTACCCTGAGAAAGGAAAATATCAGTGTTATTTATTCAATACTCAATACAAATGAAAATTGACAAATAAACATTATGACAGCTAACAGCATAGACATTACCGAGATACTTAGCGTAGCTGTAACAGACGCAGTTTTCTTACATTAAGTACTGCAAACAATAAAGGGGTATGTATAGATGGTTTTGAGTAAACGTAATCTTAATAACTTGCTGTCTACTATTAGATTAATTTTTCTTATAAGAAACCTTAGTTCTTTGTATCAACAACGCTGAAAGTTATCAAAAAGCACACCTGAACAACCCTATAAGATTAGCAGTATTTATGTATGATCAATATAGAGCCTGGCACATGTGTACGTCGGTCCAAGTTGCCGTACCTCTAACGCACAGCAGGATTTACATCACATAGTAAAAGTTACTTCAATGATAATAATAACAAAAACAGAGAAAAGTGAACTATAGAGTATGGTTCAGGAGGAAAAGAGACGGAGCATGACAAGTTTTAAAATAATGTTACCTCATGATTTCAGAGAGGACCATGAGTGGACACATCTTCACCACTGTAACCGATTCTAAGTCATGTCACCCAACGTTTCCAATCACTGCTTACGGCATTTAAGAGAACCCCAACCAGGTAGTCTGCAGCTGCTGACACGACTCATACCAACAGTCAGTGACTCCATGAATTGATGCCACGTTTTAATTTGGCTGTCGCCCTCTTCCATCCTGCTCCTACATTAGCCAACATCTCGCATCGAGGCAGACGGTGGTTGGGCATACATAACACATATCCCAACCACCTCAGTCAATGAAGATTCACAACCTCGTCCACTGATTTACCACTTTTGCCTAATACCCGTCGTCTAACCTCGTTATTACTTACTCGGTGGTCCCAGCTGACGCGAAAGATGTTTAGAAGACATCGATGGCCAAGTACTAATAGCCTACGAGTGTCATCGAGCTTTAATGGCCAGATTTCACATCCATACAGTAAGATAGAGTGAACTGTTGCGCAGTACTCTTCCTTTCATTGAGACGAATATCTCGCCTACGCCATAGGTGACGTAAGTTGGCGAAAGCCAAGCGCGCTTTTTGAATTCGTACTGAGATTTCGCCAGAGACCATCCCATTAGGACTAATCATATACCCAACATAAGTGAAGTGGTCGACGTGTTCAACTAATTCACTCCCTATCTTTAGCTCGTGTTGATGAAGACCAGCCCTGAAGTAATAGTTTGCATTTAGAGGTGGAGTAACGCATTTCAAACATGGTTGGATTGGTGCTTACCGTTGCCAAAAGATTATGCATCTTATCAGCGTCTTAGCCAAACAGGACTATGAAATTAGCATATTCTAAGTCAATAAGTAAATCTACTGGTAAGAAATCAATTCCTGAAAAGTTAGACGATGAGTGTAAATCGACTATGAAATTAAAAAATGGAGAGAGTGGGTAGCCTTGACGGACACTACTTGGGGAATTAGCGGTATAGTGATTATCTAACTTAAATGCATGTTTGCTAAGAAATCACTCGACAAGCAGTCAATTTATAAACAGAGTATATAACGAGTTGATAGATAGCACTGAGTTACATAAAGTAAACGGTCAATGAAACTGCTAACCACTTAAAAGATTACCCAAATGTATCGAGTTGTAGTCACTGACTGACTTGTAATCAGTTAGCAAGAAATATTAAGAAACAGTTCACTTACAAAACGTGAAGAGTTATCATTTTTAATTGTTGTGGCATTCCCAAAAGCTTCTAGAATAGGATTTGCTTTCAACAGTTGTGCTTCAAGTTCCCCCTGCAGGAAGAAAACAATGTATACAAGTGAGGAAGAAAAAACGTAAACTTATCAATTAAATAATGAAGGCTGCACCAGCAAAAGGTGTTTATTAAATAGATATGTGCTCAGCTATGCATCACCAGTAAACAATGTGACATATTCCGAAAAATCAAACGGAAATACAGAACTCCAAGATTACGGATCATTATAAGCGGCATAATTAAAAGCGGAAAAACAATTAGTGTGAAAAGCTGACTGTGCACACAAAGTAACGCCAAACTTACAATATTAACATCTTTTGTCTAGAAAGCAATCAAAAAGCCAAATGAAAGGGAAACTGCCTAATCTTGAAAATGATGCATTTAGATTATTAGTTCTAACTCATTATTTAATTGCATATTCTAAATAACAAAATATAACCTATAAATTAGGCAAGAGACGTTTGTTACGCAAAACTTAAAACCTTGATGATAAGGGTAATCACATGTGACCTCAATAAAATGGGTAATATCTAATAGATTTTTCTATCAAAAGTATATGGGTATGATATTAAGCAATAGCCTCAGATGAGGCTACAACTGATGTTTCTTTAACCATTTATAACCTTAGTTCCTCAGTAAAAATTGACTCCATGTGAAATGACTTTTCATACTAAGGTTAGGTTTTACCTCACTAGTCTTTATTTTAAATCGTCCCAGATACAGAAATAATAAATTGATGATTTTATCCGTTTGAAGCTTAGCCGTATCCAAAAAAAGTAAGACGTATCTTGAGAGATATTGTTTTAAGTTAGTGATGATAATAAAATCTGAGAGGTATCTACGGTTTAATTGAATCAAACTAAAAGATGAGAAGTTACCTTGATGTCTTATTAAATTAATTTCATTGTAATTTGCTTAACACTAGATTGTGTGCTTTCGGCTAAATGATATTAAGAGTGGGATAAGATATATATGAGTCACGAGAGGAGACTTTTTTACTTTTCTCAAACAGGCAACCGATAAAATAAATTAAAAATGTACTTACATTAATCTTGGACATAACATTCTTGACCGATGTTTTCTGATGTTTTGCAGAAGTGGCTACGCATGCAAGGTACTGTATAACCTTCTTGGTGTTTTCCGTTTTACCGGACCCAGATTCGCCGCTAAATCATAGTTAACACGAGCAAAACACTTACGTGCACAAAATAGACTGATCCTCACGATCTGTAACGCATGAACCTTAAGTTATAGGCAATTACCTTGAAGCATACTACGGTAGGCGCCGTCTGCAATGGCAAATATGTGTGGTGGTCTTTCATGACGCTTTTTTCCTTTGTACCATTCTACTATCTCCTCATCATAAATAGGTAATCTCTTATAAGGATTTACGACCACACAAAATAAACCGGAGTATGTCTGTATTGTTTAATAAAACGAAATAACTTACATAGATCATTCCCGAGTAGTATCTCGTTTTCAGATTGTTTAAAACCGACGCCTCGTTCATAAACGACAGATTTGCCATGTCTTTTATTTTGTCATACTTAGCGGGGTTCATTCTTTGAACATAGTCTTTCGGAAAAGTGCATTTTTTCCCTGACTCAACCAGTTGTACTAAACAGTTTTCTCCCTGCTCTTGAATCTTAATAGCTGCGACGAAGGCTTCTCGTTCATGAGGAACCCACACCATATCTTTAGACGATAAATCTGTTTCCCGCAACGGCTCTTTTTCATCACGCAGAAGTTCTGCATTTATTGGATTAGATGATAGCCTCTTAGTATCACCCATCCTATCTGAATATAAATTAGTTTATACAACGCTTCCGTATGTACAAAATCAGACACCCCGCTCGCTCTTTTAACTTAAAAGTACAGTAACACAAATGTTTTATGATGTTAGCGCAGTAAAACAAGGTACTTTCAATAAGTTGTTAGAGGATAAGAATAAATTGTGACAGTAAATAATCTTCTAATTAAATAATCGCATAAGCTCTCGTCATTGATACTAACCGTGTTTTTTTTAACGGACATGAATAATTGTAGGCGCTCGGTCCAGCATCACCACCAGATCACAACACGACACAACGTAGAAAACAACTCGCTCTCTAGTTAGCCAGTCTAGACGTTGGTATCTGATTGATGCTCTTCTCACGACTGTATATAACTTCTCCTCCATCCCTCATTGCCTTTTGATTTATTCTTATTCTTACGTGTGGGTTCAATCATCAGAAGTTACTCTGGTTATACGACAAACGAAACCCGGTCATATATTGGGTGTAATTCACTGGTGAGCCGACATAATCTGAACACGGTCATAACTGTGAGTTTGCCCTTGTTTGTAGTTTTCAACAGGGTATTTTATATCATCATATTCTTTTCGCACATTTTTGAATTTGTATATATTGGTACTTTAATGATAACTGATCAGATGCCTTAGCTAATAAGAATTAAAACCCCACGTCTCCAAACTTTAAGCTTACTCTATCAAGGAAGCTGAACATTGGTACCACTATGTGGTGTTTCTTTGATTCGAGTTTTATTGTTCACAGCCACTGGTTCTAAAACGATTGAGCGATCGGTCGTGTTAAAATTAAAGTCAACATTATCCAGAAACTATAATTATTATTATTACTTCATACGTTATGTATTTGTGTGCTCTTACGACAAGAAGTTGCAGTAAATAATGGTCTTGTGACGACTTGTTGTTACTCCATTGCGCCGTGGAGACAATCGTCAAAGTCAATACTCAATTAAACACAGGAGTTTGAACGGTTGGAGAATCGCAATAGTATTCTGGACTCTAGTAAGTACTCAATCGTAGAAAGTCGAGTGGCAGATTTAACACTTACCGTTTCTGACAGACAATATAGAAACTTGGTTCTGCTACGCAGAAACCGAATTTTGATACCATGGTGTGACAGATTCAAGAGTTTAATTCCGTAACGACGTAGGATCACTTCCACGTAAACTGAATAGGCACGTCCCCTCACCTGATTGCCAATATGAAGTTGTGTACGATTTACTGGTGGTCGACGTGGAATAAATAGCCATGTGTGGCAAAAGATATGTCTACTTAACTGTGGGCTTACGAAAACCCTTACATTTGATTTTCATCATCGCCGATGTGAAAATACCTATCATTGGCATAAATTTACTAAGACACCTTAACTTAATTGTGGACTCTAGCGAAAAGAGGCTAGTAGAAAGTAACATAAAACTATACATTTTCGAAACCACTGCCCCAGGTTGTAGCTTATGTCTTCTTTGTTTTAAACATATAATTGACCCTTATTTCCAGCCCAATACTGAACAAGTATCCAGATTCGAATTTGCCAACATCGAAATTATCGTATGTAACCTGCAATGTTACACATCACATCACGACTACAGGTCAACCTGTGTTCTATAAAGTACGCCGAATAACACCTGAAAAGCCAAGGATTGCAAAAAATAAATTCGGTCATATCATGGACCTGGGAATAATTCGCCATCCAGTAGCCGATGGTCATCTTCACTTCATATCGTCTCGTTAAAAGATAGCAGTGATTGGAGCCCTGACGGTGATTATCAATAACTAAACGCTCAAACTAAGCCTGATCGTTACTCTTTACCACATATCTACGACTAAACAACCGCCTTGAAGAGAATGACTATTTTTCGAAAAATAGACTTAGTAAAGGCATACAATCAAATACCGATGGTCGGAAATGATACATCAAAAACTGCTATCGTAACTTCATTCAGGCTTTCCGAATTCCTTGGGTTGCCCTTTGGTTGAAAAATGCAGCATAACATTTCAGCGTTTCGTGATGACATGTTCTGCGGGCTTGACTATGTCCATGCCTACGTCGACGACCACTCGATGGCGAGTCCAGATAAAGAAACACTTATAAAAAACCAGGACATAGCTTTCGAAAGACTACAACTGTATGGAGTTGCAGCAAATATACAGGAATGCCAAATTAGAACAACCTTGTTGAACTTACTAGGGCATACTATTGATGCTAATGGTATACAACCTCAAAAACACAAGGTGGCGGCTATTCTGGAGTATTAAAAACCAACCATTATTAAGGAGTTGCCAGCTTTCAGTTGATTTGTAAGTTTTCACAAATGACTTATACCCAACTGTGGATCTATCATGAAACCACTGTCAGATCCACTTGGTGGAAATAAATAGATGGTCACAATGGATATAAAGTCAACGAAACTCATCACTGCAACCGAAGATGTAATAGTCAATACGACTATGTTGACAATACCCTAATACTGTAGCTTTCATTAGAATAGCGGTTAGTGCATCTGACTCAGCCATTGCCTCAGTTCTGCAACGATGGATTGGCTAAACTTGGTAACCACTTGCATTCTTCTCAAGACGATTAAACGTCACCATATAGAGATATAGCACTTTGAAAACGTGAGCTGTTAGCCATGAACTGTGCTGTATGACATTTTCAAGATTCCATCAAGTGCTGAGAATTCACAATATTTACCGACAATAAACCACTGACGTTTTCCATGAAGTTGTAGCAAATAAGGTTGACTAACTAAGAGTTAAATTCAAAAAACGTAAGTATACGCTTAAACAATTAAGCTCAAATATTCATATACTTCCTTATTCTTCATAAGGATTATATTTCCTACTATCTTATATTAAATGTTGAGAAGCGTTGTGTGTTTGAATGACTGATATCCCGCTCTACAGTCTCCTGCCCACGACAATAAAATAAAGGTCTATTTCCCAATAATTCGGTTTTTTCTGTCAAATGTAACGGGACATACCAAGGCGTTATTAGACATTCAATCATTAATGTATTTAGATGCTTATTGCTACTCGTGAATACTAGTTTGGACTAAAGAGATCTACGGTGCCTTAAATGTTACGAAGGATTGTATAGGAAATTAAGTACAAAGAACATTTCTATTATTTCAGTACCTACAATGTTAATTAACAAAGATTATAAGGTGATTTTTTCATTTTCCAGACGAAAAATATCCTGCTAGATCAACAACTCATGCCCGGTCAGCACAAAGTTATTCTGTCAAATAAATGTGTCTAACACTAACACATAATCATGTTGATGTTTAACTGCATAATAATGCGTGATTATATTTGAGCATATGGATGGTTGTTGGAAGTAAACACTATTTCGTGTGCGACTGATTAAATTATCCAAAATATGCAGAATACAAAGGCCTGTGTTGTAGGGGGGGGGCATGGAAGATACCTTGAAGATATTGAGATAGGTTGTAACAGATGTAGCTGCTGGCGAAATGTTCTGTTTTTCAAGTGGTACAATAGTGATCTTGTCCAAAGAACTGGTGTAAAGAATTCTACAAGTCTTTGCTAAAAAGAAGAATTAGTTGGATTAAGTCATTAGATGAAACACGAACTGCTGTAATTAGATGTACCATTACTTCAAAAAATTTAATCAAACTACAGAAATTAATACGTGTAAAAACTTAGGAATATATACGAAACTATTGAACGATGTATAGGGTGAATTGGATGACAAATGGACAAGTAGCATAACGAAAAATAAATGTTTCAGTAAACAAAAAGTTTACCTGTTAACTGGTGGGATTTAATTCAAACCTATGGAATTCTGAAAATGAAAGTTTTACCAATTTTGTTTAGTGCGCAAGCGTCATAGAGGATACTAGTTAGAGTGGCTAACATCAGTATCAATGATTTAATACGTCTCTTACAAACAAAATGGAAAGTTACACAAGATATCGAAACATAAATGGAATGAAATTATTGCACACACCATCCTTAGAAAGACAGAGTTGGTAGGTTTAAAAACACTGTATTGTGATTTATACAACTCATAACCGACATACATTACCCTCCCCCACACATCTTTGTAACATGTTACTACGATCGAGATCATAGTTATCAACGAATATATTTAGATTATACTTCTTTCGAGTAAACCATATCCCAGTTACCTATTTTTTATGTTACAGATGAACCAACACCTACTTAGATGTTGGTTGAAAGTATAACCATTTCGATCATAATGGCTAAGAATACGTAGAAAATATAAATCGTGATTATATTAAATGATTCTGGTCAATAAGAAATGTGGTGTTATTGACTACGGGTATTTCATATCTAGGCAACTCAGACTAATAATTATAATCGTTTGAATGAGATTCATTGAAAGGCCTATGAAACTTATTTAAAGGTGTCGTTGGTCACGTAAGTAGGGTCATAATGCTGACTGACTGAAGTCGTGTAGGGTGAAAATACCTGTAATATGCGGGTGGAAATGATACTGATCATACGTTTATGCAGTGATGTTACTAGGTCCTGTATTTCGCAAGATTGGATTTTTGTTGATGACAATCGTTATAATTCATCCATTTTTGAATCCCTGAAGTATAATGCTTTCACCACCTTGATCGGCTGAATTTTTGGTTACTGTTTTGCATTTGTACCATGGCAGCCTGGATGCTATTTATAAGCTCTCACAAATTTCTACTAAATTCTTACTTTCTTACGTAACTTGTCGGTTAAATAACTCACAAATTGTGAAATTTAACATGCTGTCCGTTTTCCATAATTTTCAACACAAAACATAGCTAATAATAGGCGAGCCTTTAGCATTTTTATTGATCTACACACTCAGTAATAGCTGTGCATTCGGTCTTACAAGGAAACATCAAAGTATAGGGTATGAATTATTAATCTTCTTCCCCCATTAGATATTTTGAACATGTGAGCACCATTCACCTGTCCTAGTCATATGCCAGCGTTCCTTCCTTTTAATCCATTTATAGGCATAAGTGGTGTGTCGTATCTTTCAATGTCCGTATAAGCACTAATTTTAGCCCATTTTTTTCAGGGAACCAGTGCTTTCGTTTTGTGTTTTTTCTGTTTGACTTCTCTCTAACTACAGATGACAATGTGTAGGGCAAGTATGAAACTTACTGACATAATACTACTTCCTTCTCTTCTATGTACAAGTTCTAAGATCTTTTGGTCTTATGCCGCATCTATATATGCTCAATGATCCATTCTGCTCACTCTCAGACGTTTTTTGGATCGTAACACCCTGGTTGAGAAGTTCGTGGTTCTTAGTCACACACGTACCATGATACATAACATATATTCGGTATCCTAGTACTGCAAACTTTAATGCTGTTGCTTTGGTTCTAAATTCATGTCTTCAAATGCTATAAATGTCTTGACAGAGCTTCATGTTGCGTTGGATGTTGCTAAGTATATCGTTCACTCAGATAATATGACCCATAATCATGGGTGCTTAAAATTATTTATGGTATGTAATTCATGGAGCAGGCGGCTGTCGAATAAAGGAAAGGGAACTATTAATCTAGTATACAGGCGATTACAATCGTTCGATGATGTTCTGGAATACGTGAGTATTACATAACATAAAGGACTACATAGATCATAGATACGGCATTACTTGCTAACTTATAAAGTGGTTAGTAAAGGGAAAGAGAGTTGATTATAACACTCCGAAGCCAAAGAAGCGGCAGATCAAGCACGTGATACATCAGTTATTCCTACCTTTATTGTTCATCAATACATAGAAGATAAAATACCTCCTGACAGATTTCTATTTATTCTCGTCTCATGTGCAGGCAGCTGTTAATTAAGATTTGCGTGATTTAAAATTTAAATGATTTCATACGGAACACAGTTCTTTTTAGGTGACAGAAAAACTAGGGTTAATCGGCGTGCAAACGTTTCATGATCAGGTATCCGTATGCGTTGATTTGTTACTTAGTTTGGGAAAGCACCGGACAATTCTAATGCAACTGCTGCCATATTTTTCATGCGTTCAACACATAGCTACAATTATCTTCATCTCGACAGCACAACTTTAAGTTTCATTGGAGGTCATACTAAATATAAATAGTCATCAGCACGTAAAATTAGTAAACAGAATTTTGTTGGGCCTTTATTAATAGAATGTAACCTTACTGTTTCCACTGGCACTCTCTGGAGATAGCCAGCCTTTCACTTCTGCAATATTATATAACATTAATCGCTCCAAGGGAAAAACATACCACCAACGTTTGATTTCAGTTCAATTTAGATAAGCTTTAAACGTGTAAGCCTAAGCCCAGTTATCGTAACAAATTGAATTTTAAATCACAAACGGTGACATACAACGGGATTATTTGGGCTTTAATTTTGAAGTGACACATTTTCTTAATACATTTCGGTAGTTTCTAAGATATTCTAGCTGGAACTCTGTAAAATGAGGAAAAACGAATAATCAAACCCTATGATAATTCCATCATCCGTCATCATGTTCCTGACGATCTCGTTCATCTGTTTTTCATAACCTTTGCTTTAGACAAGAATTTTTTAAGTTTAACCACACTAAGATGAAATTACGCTAAAATGTAATTGAAGACTACTAATCAAATACACAGGCTCTGTAGCTATGTCGCCACCAGATACAAAATGTGTGCAGTTCATTTTATTGATTGGCAATATGTTCACTGCAAAGTAAGTGACAAATTATTCAACACAATTGTAAATTGTGTTGGATTGACCTAGACCAACTTAGTGGCCTTATACAGTGCATTTATTCTGCAGTTTCTTCCCAAAAAATTAAAATGTAGTCTTTATCTAGTGTCAAGTTTAGAAATAAAATGCTACAGCACAAAAGAAATACTTCCTCTGATTTAACAGCGGTTCGTGGATTCGACGAGGTTAGTAGTTATACAGAAGATTTTAACATGCATGTATGGCTAAGAGGTTATTGTTGGATAATGTAAATATCTTTATAAGCTGGTTTCTAGAGACATCCACAAAACGTCGTAACCTCACCTAAGATGTTATGTAAGGTGTCCTCTGTTTGTCGAATTAATGGAACAATTTCCAGACGGTCCAGGCTATGTATTTCATTGCTTTGGATAGGACTGTTCTTATTCGATATATGCATTTAGAAACTCCCCGCAGAATTCCCACCAGTTTTTAGGCATACTTCGAACCACATTACAGTGACACACGAATACACCTAGTTTCGAAGTAACGAATACATAAGTGAATACAAAATTCGCAATAGACAATATTCAAAAAAAAGCAATTCACATAGAATCAGAATGTGTTGTTTAGATTTGTAATATGTTTGACACTGAATGGCCTAGTCTCTTTGTTTTTCCTTCGCCTAACCGAAAGTATCGCATATTGTTCTACTTAAACTAATGAAACATCTATTCATCATTCAAAGTGGTTAAACTGGAAGTAAATTGCTCACAAAAATGAGATAAAGAACACCAAATTTCACGATTGAATATCCTTTCTTTAATCAGGTGTTACTTTAATGTTCTCTCTCTCTGTAACAATACATATTGTGTTTGTTTGTGTTTTTACTATAATAAACATTGTATACGTGCATTAAACCAAATTCTTATATGCATACTTCTTGGTATATATTGCTCTCCATTTATCTTCAGTTTTGTTTTATTAAACCTTTGACTCTGCTACGAGCCACATTTGTTCGAAGACCATAGCTACTGCCAATTAAGTTCCTAGAAATATATTTTATATATCTCCAATGCTTGCTACAGCGGAAAAACCGCCTACTATTAACTTCTTGCTTTCTTCTCAAATTAACCATGCCAACTTGTACGACTGAGTAACTACTAAATTTCGGAGCTAATATAACCCGCCGCCTACTTTATGCACGGAAGCACTAACCGCAACTCTCTAACTCGTGAACTGATCTACGTGAACAAAACAGCTACCCGCAGCCAGTGATCAACCACTAACCAACTAGATTACTCGCACAAAACAAACCGAAAAGACAGTAGCACAACACTCAGAGGATTCGATTACATTTCGTTTTAACACTGTACATATAGTTACAATAACAGCCTTGCAACAATGACAATAATTAGCCCACTAGAAATCACAACAACTAACCAGAAACAGCAAGATTCGTGCGGAAAGAATGAACAGTAGTAGTGGATAAGACTAACTCCGCAATTACAGAAAGCTAGCGAATTTAAGAATATTTACAAGAAAAATAACTAGTTTTGTCTCTTCCTAGTAGTCATTTTTTCTTTACTTAAAAGAATTTTTCAAGGCACATTATGTACAATAGCCTAGTGGAGCGATGTAAACCGATTTGTAAATTTAGAAATTATAAAGCTGAAGATTACGTGAATGCCTTAGTACCCAGGTCGTCCTATTAACCTAATACGTAAAATGCAGTCACCAAACCTGATAAGATAAAAAAATTCTCTCAAGGTAGGTTATATTATTTACAGTTCGATATTCATAATTGTCATGATGTTCACGACACTAACCAGAGACACTGGCTGCATAGCTGCCTCAGAATTAAAAACAGAAAGATAGGAGAGGCGAAATCACCTGGCTGACGGGGTAGCTGTTACATATTTATTGTTAATTGCAAGTTCTCTACCAGCATCTTGTTGGGATTTCTAGTGTCATTACAAATAATGCTTTTTAAAAAAAATTGCTCATACTCGTCAACAGGTGCTTTGTTCTCAGTCAGCTGATACGAAGGCGTTGGTCCCTACTATCTTTACACCGTTCGCGAAACAATCTCTAGAGAAGCCAGATTATGTGTCTGATCCCCCCGATAGTCGATACGATTAATGCGGACAATGTTTACATAAATGCATTGAATTTTGTATCAAATAATTTACAGTAATTATTCATCAAGTGAAATCATCAATATTTGACTTATACAATTATTGTTATTAAATTGTACTCAGGAATAGGACTCACATTGAAATTAAATTAATGTGATGATAGTTTACAATCAAGCTTACAAGAAATCAGTACAGCTTCTTTCGCTTGATTAAATCAACCATTGTATTCTTGGGGATTTCGAATCCTCGACATCAAGTGACAAGTCGAAGTGTTTCGTTACTCCAGTCTTACGGATTTAAGTGACAGCTTGCTTTTAGAATGAAAAGAATTTTATTTTTGACCTTTATACAGTTATCTAATTGCCAACATTTTGTCCGGATGTTGTTCGCCTACCAAACTATCGTAGTCAATATAGGGGGTGATATAGACATTTTAAGGGAAAACTTGCGGGCTCATATGTTTGTATAAATATAAATCGACTTTAAAGCTAACAGTAAATTTAACAAACTGATGCTACATTTATGTATCTGAAGACTTCTTCAGGTATTTTCCAAAATAGGCTAAATACACTGGTTATTTTCGGATGCTTACAAAAACTACTGAAGATGGGAGGTACATTGAAATGCTGGTGATGTATTACTCTTTTACTTTTTATCACTCATTAGACATGTTGCAAGTAAGTCATTCCTACTAAAAAAAATTTTACTAGCTATACTTGTTTGCTGGTCAAAAATTAATCCGTAGTCGATAACGTCAGCATGAAGTGTCATTTTTTTGAGGAAGCGTTCTTACTTGATATTTCAATAAACATAGATCTAAAAATCTGCCAGCTTTTATTTTATTGTACAGACTGTAATCGAACTGTTCGTAAATGACTTTCTTCACTAAAATCACAACATATTTATGTACACTGACTGCGTCGGAAAATAATATTTATTGCTTACCTTGGCGTATTTACTAAATATATCGATGATTAGGCTACTAAAGTTACAAGGCATACATGTGTGCATTGAAATTATTCTACTATTCTTTCAGCCAACCTGCTAAGCGGACTCTGGTATGCATTTAATAATAGTAATAATAATTTATTGTCAAGTAGCTTTTTGTACATGAAAGTGTACCAGTTTACAGGCATGATCAGAATGATATGGTTTGTTTTCAATGGAGTTTTGATAAAGAGTTACTGTTATGGAATTTACGCTATATGTAAGTATTAATTAATTACAAAGCCAACGGTAACAAGGTCCACAGTCTACAGTAATAGGGTATTAGAGGTATGTTATGTATTGTGGAGCACTTTCAAGAAACACCGGCAAGCTTTTCGTCTATGGCGCTGTAATCCCAGGAAATGGTTGAGTAAGCAGAATAAACTATAGAGACTATCAAGAAGCAGGATGAGTCTGAGTATTTGAAATGTGATTAAAACAGCCAATCTATGCGGATTGGTCTTGAGCGGTGAGTTATTGATGGATTAATTACGCTCCTAGCCAGTGTTTGGAGTAAGTTGCTTAAAGGTGACCGATTCCATACGAGCAAATGGCAAACCTGGATAGACAGTGACATAGAAGAATATATGACTGCGTACGTACTAACAAATACAATTGATAAACGATCTGAGATAACTGAAATAAGGAACATGATGGCACTGGTATAAAGGGTGAGATATTATCCACTTTCTTATAAAAAGCCTAAAGATACTATTCAAAACATTAAGTTTTAAATTCAAATAATGTAGAGAAATCATGAGTAATATCTGAAATGCTGCAGCGCGTATCTTACATTTATTAACTGGATTTATTGTTTCAGCTTTGTAAATGACATATATGAAAACTGGTTTCAGTTGTTTCAGTGTTAAAGAACTTATAAAACTTAATTACTCGTGAATTAATAGTAGATAATATTTTTGCATGAATGTACCGCATTACACTGTGGTGGCCGCGGAACACTATCGATTCGATAACGCTTTACAAACAGCCATAAATGGAAATATATATTATATCAACAGTTAATATAAGTACATATAGTAGGTACAACGTATATTAGAATCTAGTTTACTTGAAGTAACAGCAGTGTTTAAGGCAATTGGTTAGTTCTACAGATGACCACTTCACGTATGTAGCAGCTCAAGTGTCCAGTAGGGTTGTTATAGTGAGTTTAGCCGAGCGCTGCGCCAAGCAATCAATTAACTGGACGCAGTTTAGAACGAGGAAGAGTGCGGCGAAGTTATACACATGCTTCTGTCAGCTAAACGTACAAAGCGCTATGGGCAAAGGGAATGTGTACAGTGATAATGATAAAACATTTAAACCATGTTAACACAGTATGAATTAGTGATGCATTAATACGAAAACTTATTACATATGTAACACCAATAAACTTTGACGAAAATGTAAAATCATTAAACAGTCCTTGCAGCATCTGCAAGCAAATTCATCAATCAACATACAGGCACATTAAAACTGCCACACATTATCGTAATATTTAAAAAGGATTGATAGAATAATTCTGTAGAATACTGACCAGTCGCCCCACCCCCCATCTTCAGTACCCACCAAACTTAGAAGACCCGTGGTCTGTGATGCCATACTTTCCGGTACCTTATAATCTGTTCATAGCTCAACAGCAAGACTTTAGGAAAATGGTTATTGAAACGCAGGTTTGTTTTTAGCTTTGGGTAATTAGACTAATATTCTCGACTTATTCAACACAAAATATCTCGACTTTCTAGAGTTCTGATCAAGTTAACCATACATACCTCACCTACAAGGTGGGACAGGTAGACATAAAACTACTACTGCCCAAGTGACCTGGATTACCAGAGTACCGTAGGGGCATATCCAATGAACAGACTTTTAGCATATGGACTGTTATTGAGTTAGGGGTGATCGTGTTATGGCTTACAAAAAGCTAAATACATCTGGGTGTTAGCTAGAACACTTATTTGGATTTAGTTATGACACCAACCAATAAGGATATACTAATAAACTGAAGGTGTATTATACTACCTTTTTAGTTTCTCTTCTATGGACTCGTTCTAAAAAAACAATGTACTTCTTAGGATAGCGAGCATAATATATGAATTTTTCTCGAGGTGACGACCCAGGTAAGTACTGTAGACATAGGTGAAATTTTTCAGAGTCAGACTGCATACGGTTCTATACAGATACCCTAAAACTGAGTAGTCTCCATTGGTTGTGGTATGCCCATGGAAATATATCCCTGGCGTATCACAATGGGCTTTCTCATAGGTCATTTTCTGAGGAGGACCCACCAAGTACGTTCGTAGAAAATGTGTCTGTACTATCCGCCACTAACATTTCACGTCTATTGTTACTGAGGGTAAAAAATTGCTGGAAGGACACTCGTGTATCCTTTTTCCGGTCATCCTGAAGAATCTTGATGCCAGTGGGATCTTGAATTCCCATCCAGATCCTAAGATCACTGTATAGGAGTGTTAATTACCTCAAATTGGAGGAGGGGCAATTTATAAACAATAGAAAGAGATGTGATCCAAAGATGTAACCTGACAACTTTCTGTCAATCATTGTCAGTCATTTAGGGAAAGACCTATCACATGGCTAGTCATGTAGCCATTTAAGTAGATATTTAGCGTCTAGGTACGTTCCGTTCCATTTAACAGAAGAAACAATAATCTTTGGTAATAGGTCTTTATTTTGTATCGTGTGGAGGAGACAGTTGGAGCGGGATGTCAATCATTCAAGCACACAATGTCTTTTAACTGGTTAATAGCTTCGACAGCCTCAGAGGTTAGCTTGAATTCCTTCGGTTTTCATTTGAGCGAATCCGTCAATGGTTGCATTAGATGTGCACAACCGGGTATGAATCTGCGATAAAAGTTTATTAAACCTAGAAAACTTCGAAGTTGTGTTAGAGAGCTTGGTATAGGGTATTATTTAATAGTGTCTACCTCTTGTTTGATTGGTGCGATTCCTTCAGGGCTTATGGTATGCCCAAGGAATTCTAGTGCTTCTGCACCGAAAACACACTTATTTTGATGAATATTCATTCCATTTTGATTTAATCGTCCCAACACTGCTCTCACATGTTATTCATGTGATTTCAAGTCCGGGCTGGCAATCAGTAAGTCATCTATGTACCCCTGAGCAAACGGCATATCTCGAAAAGGATTATCCACAAACATTTGGAATGTTTGTGCCGCATTCCGTAGATCGAATTGCATGCGTACAAACTCGAATAATCCAAAAGGTGTCGTGATAGCTGTCTTCGGAATATCTTCCTTAGCTACTGGAATATTGTGACATGCTCTGACTAAGTCGATTTTGGTAAATACCTTCATATCCTGCAAGCCATTCGTAAAGTCTTGTATATGTGGTATCGGGTACCTGTCTGGTACTGTTTGACGGTTAAGGGCTCTGTAATCCCCGCACTGTCTCCAATCGCCTTTATTTTTCTTTGGAACCATATGCAAAGGAGATGCCCACTGGCTATCAGATGAACATATTATGCCCAGCAGTAGCATGTAATTGAATTCGGCTCTAGCTATTTTAAGCTTATCAGGTGCTAATCTCCTGGGCCTAGCAAAAACAGGTGCACCTTCCGTTCTGATTATATGACATACTTTTAACTTACTTTTGGAAGGTTGGGGGTTTGATTTTGATAGGTTTGGAAATTCCTTGAGTATATCCTGGAACTTTTCCGTTGTTACTGGCTGAGTTTATATTAATTTTAGAGATGTGATATGACTTTCTGTGCCTTTTGTGTATTTCGAAGTTTCTTTTAATGTCAAACGTCGATTTTTAGTGTCAGCTAAAAATTCATATCTCTCTAAGAAATCCATCCCAAATATTGCCAGATCTAGATCGGCTACAGAGAAAACCCAAGGAAATTGTCTTCTAAACCCCAAATCTAGAGTCAACGTGTACTGCCTAAACGTCGCGATTTTAGTCTTATTGGCAGCTTGGAGTGTAACTGAGGAAGTTTCTTGACCCAGCTCGGTTTTATTCTTAGGAATGATACTAAGTACAGCACCAGTAGCTACCAAAAAGTTCAAGCCTGAATTTTTGTCTTTAACGTAAAATAAGCGACTGTTTAGGCACCCCTCCTCAGTTGTCGCAACCTGTGGAGGAGTTATTCGTTTCCCTGGTTTTTCGAGGTCTGTTTGGGCTAGGTGCATAGTTGGCTGCAACTGGTCGATTGAGCACCAAATTTCCAGTGATACCAACAAAACTGTTCAGATTGTCTGAACCCTTGTGACCTGTTCCGTGATTTGGATCTTGGTCATTGTGGTGACCTGCCCCTATTTCTATGACTCGTTTACATTTTACTGACAGCCTCTGTGAGACTTTTAACACTCGCGATTAGTTGTGCTATAACTGGATCATTTGTTGGTTCCGCCTTTTGAGTAAGATGTATCATACGCGACGCAGTTGGAGGACTTCTTTCTATTATCCGATTTGCGATCCATGCTAAATGAGTTAGAGAGATGTCAGGATCTTGTGCGTCCGAACAGTGTTGAACGTAGCATGGGAGAGCTTGTATCCTCCCTTGTTTTAGGACTGCTTCAGTCACTGTGTTGTCACCCACTAAAGCTTGAAGATGACGCAAAAACTGTGATGGTGACCTATCATCTAATGTTTCTCCCTGGAAAAGCCTTTGATTTCTTTGTCCATCTGTTAATGGTAGACGATTTATTATCTCTCGTCTTACGATGATGTATGGTTGTGGTGGACTTAAAATCAAGTCAGGGACTTCTTTGGCTACTGAAGGAGGTAGGACTGAACTTAGGTCTCGATAGCGAACTCCTTCAGATTTTATATTGTGTCTCGTGAAATAATGCTCTAGCTGAGTAAACCACAACTCAGGATCACTACGATCGAATTCTGGAAGTCAGCCTTTTGTAATCATAACGGTGTCTATGTCTACCGCTGACATATCCTCCAGGCTTTTGGTTGGGATTGAGTTCGATATGTTATGAACAATACAATAATGTATTAAAAACAGAAAACAATTAGTCTAATAGTAGTACCTAACGATAAAATTGAAATACCATATATAGTATATCTATATATACGTACTTTCGATTACTGAAAAAGCAGAAGGCTTATTTAACGTACAGTAAAAAGTTAAATATAGTGTTCAATACAGGGCTTACCAGTTTGGCGTTTAGGTACGTTCCGTTCTACTTAACAGAAGAAACAATAATCCATGGTAATAGGTCTTTATTTTGTATCACGGGGAGGAGACATTTGGAGCGGGATGCTAATCACTCAAATAAAAATGTCTCTCAACATTCAATATAAGATAATAGGAAACATAATCTCTATAAAGAATAAGGAAGTAAATAAACACTGAAGCTTTCTTATTTTCGCGTATACATAAGTTACGAAGTCAACTCTCAACTAGTCAACTTAAGTCGCTTCAGATACTCATTAATACCCGTAGATCACAATTTTCTGCACAGAATTTGATGATCTACTCTATCGAAAGCTTTGGAGAAATATAAGAAGGCGTTATGCACGGGATAGTTGTGTTCTACTGATACAGTCCAACTATTCCATACCGTCAGGAGGCTAGTGTTACAGCATCTGGCAGAAAAGGAGCAGTACTGAGGTGTGGATAGTAGGGAATTGTTAGGAAAGTAGTCACGGAGAAAACCATTGGTAATCCCTTCTATGATCTTTGGTACTTCAGTGAGCAAGGAAATTGGATGATAGTTGAAAACATCCACTTTGTTACTCTTCCCCGTTTATGTACAGGTATAACAAAACTTGATCAACTCGGAGTGTAGTTGTACCTCAGCTAGTAAGAGGTTTCAAAGGATAGCAAGGGGGGAAGAAGAGTAAATCTGCATATTCTCTTGAGACTTTGGGACGGATTTCAACTAATCCAGGAGACTTGCGTGGATTCAGACGCCATAATATCCCTATGATAATATGGGGCTAGAACTTTGAAATACGAAGTGAATGAGTTAGTAATTAGCAACTTGTGTCCGGGTGTTAGTTAGAGAAGTTGAGTAGGAATTCTTCGGCCAGTAGATAAGTAACCTCAGGATGAGCTCTACCTATCATCACCGAGTCTTTATCCAATAAAAGGGGTTAGGATGTCAGTTCTCCTCATGTGGCTATGCCAAAGCCTATCATTGTCTTCCATCAGCCTTATCAGGGCGGTTTGATAGTTTTTTCTACTCTATCTGATCCTGGTGGTGCATTTTTACTTATGTACCTGTAAAATAACCCGACCACCGAGTCAGTGAAGAGTAGCCAAAAGCTCTAGACCATTCACTTGTTCTTGATGATTTTGTGAATGTCAGACCTTAACCAAAAGGTAATCTTAGTCTCCTTATGATTCTAGTGAGGAGGAGTATAGCGATGAGCAATCTGAAGGTGAGTTTTTTTAATACGATACCATCTTCCGTCTACGTCAATGGATTTTTTGTTTGCTCATCCAGAGTATGTTTTCAAGGCTTGTCTCAATTCTGCCATAGTTTGTATTGCAGAGGTTTTTACATACTATGGGTTCCGAAGGGATATAAGGAAGGAAAAGTTCGGACAATTGAAGGACAAGGTCACTATTACCAAGTAGGCATAGAATTTACAAGTTTGAGACATAGGTTCCTCGATTAGTGAGGACACAATCTAGTTTAGAGACGTTTCAATTGCTACCAGATATAAATGAGTAAAAACAAACATGTTCAAAGAACTTCCCACAGGTTTGCTTGAATAACGAAGGATTTGAAGCGTAAACAAACAGAGGAATTCTAAAAAGGAAATCTGATACTGGTTAACAGCAGAATCAAAGTGTTTAAGGAACAAACCGTCACGGAAAAATTCAAAAGAACCTGGCCCTGATTTGTGAGAGAACCATCAGATTCAATGCATGAACCAACTTAGAAAGATATGCATATATGGCGTACACACTAGTGCGTACAGTAATGATCGGTCTTAAGAGACTTTACTCTAAAGATACTTTAAGTGAAAAATTCCGATGAAAGCAAACTGTCTTTTTTAGATGAAATAGTAACAAAGAATAAATTTTACTTAGAAGAAAAAAGTGCCACTGTCAAAATAAGCCGATCACTACGTTTCTCTTTAACCCCATTAGCCTGTCCCAAATCTGTTGAGAGTGACACCGATGCTGCGGAGCTTCTCGTCACTTATTGAGAACTCGATTTCAAATCGAGGTCCTTTAGTCACACTTATGTCGGTCCTAATTTGCAGGCTACAGGGATCTCTGAAGTTAATCTAACGATTAAAAGAGTTTTCTAATGAGTTAAATGGTAGAACAAACACACTTTCCTTGGTTCTGGCAAAATTCAACCCCTTGTCCTGAAAAAGGGAAATCGATTCTTGTCACACCCTCTCAGCAAACTGTTTATTTAACTTGAGTCAAGATATGATTCCAGACTAGTGGAGCTGGCTCACATCTCTCCGATCTTCAAAGGAAGACGAGAGAATGATCCCTAAATCTATAGGCCAGTGACATGCCGTTCAGTTCGTCTAAGATTATAGAACCCCTAGTCTGTAGCAGCTTAAGTGACCCATAATCCATGATTTTATTCGTGTCTCAACAGCATGGTTTTAGGAAAGACCACCCATGTATCACGAGCTTGCTCTATTCGGTTGATGACTGGACTAGCATCCTCTACCGGAAGAGTATTACAGACGTAGTTCATCTCCATTTCTCAGAAATCTTCAGCAAAGGCAACCGTATTTGTCTTATCTACAAACTGATTCAGAAAAGCATTAGACCTCTACTACCAGACTGGTTTAGGTCATATTCCAATGAACGACGACTCAAGGTAAAAGTAAATTATTATTTATTTTTTCCAACTGTAGGATCTCAAAATGATGTACCTAGGGTTCAATCTTGAAACAACTCTTTCTAATTTGCATGAATAACTCACATCAACAAATTGATTCCTAACTACTACTGTTTGCCGATAATGTCAAATTTTGGAGAAAAGTTAGAAACCAGTAAGATAGGCTGGCGTTCTGACTCGACCTCAAAGTTAGGTAGATAAAAATGGATAAAATTTTAGCTCGACGAAGTACAGATTTATTTAACCGGGGCAGAAAACGAATCACAAATACACTCTGAATAATCGCTTTTTTGGCGAGCCATTAATAGAGAAAGATTTAAGTGTCTTGGCTCTCTGCTACCTTAAGTCGACTGCTAACTGTCCTCAGAGACAACTTCGCATTTCTAACTCTTAAGCCAGTCTAATAGTAAAAATTTCTACGTGATTTTCAATGGCTTTACTCATCATCATTTAACTGACGGAAACTTAACATCTGCTCGCCCACTAACTCCGAAGAGTAACAGAAACTCTGAAACGAAATTTAAAGAAGAACCATAAAGTTTATTCATAGACCAAAACTCTTGAGGAGCATTACAGTGAATTGGATCATAAGCACTATTTCTTCTTACTGAAAACAAACGTTACCGAAAGAATGGAAGGTGAAGACTATATCCTCAATCTACAACGGAGAGAACAGGTGAGACCATAATTGCTATAGACCGATGGCGATGCTCTCAATATTATAGGAGGTTTTAGAAAGTATTGCAGATGTTCAATTGCGAAAGTTCCTTGACAATCGCGATCTGCTTCACGAAGATCAACACGACTTCTGGCGAAACAGGTCCTGTAACACGAACATCCTTATGACCTGGGGTGACTGGATAACCTTTTGGGACACAGACACTAAAGTTCACACTATATTCCTGGACTTTGCGAAAGCCCTTGACATTGTACCTAATAGCCTGCTCATCCACTAGGCAGCAGCAATGATCTACACAGAACCGTTACTCTCCTGGCTACAGAATAACCTGCTGGGATGGAAGTTATATACTCAGGTGAGTAGGGTGTACTTAGTCTGAAGGCCAACCACGTCTGGAGTATCACAGGACTCAATCCTCGGGCTACTGGTGTTCCTAATTTTCATTAACGACCTTTTATTAAATACCCACTTTTCCATTCTTGTTTACGCGGACGACGTATAGCTGTTGAGAGCTATGAGAGAGGATGGAGATACGAAACTTTTACAACAAAACCTGGTTAGAATAGAGAAGTGGATGGTCGACAACGGCCTGACTCTTAATATACGAAAATGTCATGTAATGTACTATCTAACTCCAGATGGTATTCATCCGGCCTATTACCTGGGCGGTCAACAAATAATTAGTACTTCCATGAAGCTAGACCTAGGTTTACCATTCGCCGACAGATTGGAGACCAGGGAAAAGCATAATATGGACATCACGAAAGCATACGCTACGTCGCACCGAGTCCGTAGGCAGATGGGTATGCTCAGACCAGACCTGTTCCTGAAAATATTTGAGACTTACATAAAAATACTTTTAGAAAGCCATAACATCGTCTAACCCCAGCCCTTAAAATGGATGGCGACCTTCTGGAGAGAGTTCAGATAGGAGCAACAAAATGTGCAAACAGACTTCGGAATAAACAATACTATGACTGGCTACGACAGATGAGGTTGTTCATCCTGAGCTACAGACAGCTGAGAAGAGACCTAACCACCGTATACAACATACTAAGCACGACTGAACATCCAAATAAAAGCATACTGGCCGCCTCACATGTTTATTTACCTCGAAGAAACCCACGAACTATTGCCCATCAGAGCACGAACACAGATGAGGGAAAGTTTATTGTCATTAAGAGTTTGCTATTCTTGGAATGCGCTGCCATATAAAGTAATCACAGTCTCCACCTTGGCTCATTTTACACAGAAGCTAGATGACTGTGTGTACAACTATGGTGTATCTAGGGCCTCCTAGAACAGGGGTTACATAACTTGACATTAGTTCCAAGCCTTGAATCTTAGCACTCAGCCTTCACTTATTATACGGAATTCTTTTAAGCCTTATAAGCGAATTAGATTATCAAGGGTGGATAGAAGGGACGAAGAATAGTGCCTTACAAGGGTTTAAAGTGCACCAGGCATATGATCAGGTTTCGTTTGTAGCAATAACCGAAGCAACTCCTGACGAATGAACCTACTCTCACGAATGAGAAGAAATCAAAAGACAATGAGGGGTGGAAGAGAAGTTATATTTGATCGTAAATAGAGCGTAAATGGCATAGAAGCTTCTAGGGTGGCAAACTAGAGAGATGCTATGCTCGTTGTGTAGAGTCGTGAACTGGTGGTGCTGCTTGATCGAGCGCCTTCAACTAATCGTGTCTACTACAACAAACATTGTCAGTATCAATGTCGAGATCCTATGCAACTCTTTATTTAGGGGATTATTTGCCACTATAGGTTTTTAAAACGAGGAATGAAAGGCAAACAGGAAGAAAGAAAAAAATAAAAAAGAACCAATGAGGAATAAATTGTAATAAAAAGACAGTCATAAAAGAAAAGAAAAAACAAAATAAAGAAAATGAAAAATAAAGTAAAAAGAAATAAGAAAACGGAAAAAGAAAGGAAAACAGAAGAAAATTATAGAGAAGATAAGATGAGAGAAAGAAGTAGGAAAAGAAGGAAAAAATAAAAAAAGAAATAATTATAAAATAACCAACTTAAACCGCCAGGTCAGAAGCGACGGGTAGTCAGTCAACCATAGAAAAAGCCGAGAGTCAGGAACTGGAACCACGACGCTCAAAATTCGGGCACAAGGAAACCAGTCGGTTTAAAACCAGCCTGTTATAAAGATATTGGATATTGAAAAACCAGGACTGCCTACTAGTCGAAATAATCCCTGCAAATTCTAACTAGACCTTTGAAAAATAGTTGATTTATTCTTAAGAACTTAGACCGAATCCTTTTGTTAGCCTGCTAACACTACTTTATTACAATTTTTTTGAGTGCTATTCAATTGGCAACTATTTCATATTATTGCCGGCGATTTTAATTTTAAGGGTCAGAGCGCGTTAGTTTGGTTTGCACGCTGTGACTTAGCAACTGTTTGCAGCTGTCTGAAACTACTAGTTGGTACTTTCTCAGACAATGGCTCTTCACATTCCAAAGGCTCCTGGGTTTATGTCAATGCTAAAAGAAGGTTCTAGGGTAAGTTATTAACACCTTGGTGAAATTGTGTTAAGTATTTCGAAGGCTTGGAGGAAGCAGTGTACCGTAATATTGAAGCATGCCTAGCACTGTCAAAATCTATACGATCAACGTTTGGACCTTCAGGACAAAATAAAATTGTTATAAACCATATTGGTCGTTTGTTTGTGACCAACGATGCCGCCACAATACTTAAAGAACTTGAAGTTACACATCCAGCTGCTAAAATACTTGTTATGGCTTCTCAACAACAAGAGCAAGAAGCAGGTGACGGTACCAACGTTGTATTCCAGCTTTCTGGAGCACTTCTTGAACAGGCTCGAGATCTTTTGAGAATGGTATGTTTTGGTTTCACAGAAATTATTCAGTCAGGGTCTCTCAGTTGCCCAAGTCACCAGTGGGTACGAAATGGGATGCAAAAAGGCTTTAGAAATCTTGGATGGTAAGGAGATTTAACCGTATGATCTCTTTTGACAGAGCTCGTGGTGGAGAGTGTATCGGACGTACGGTGCTATAAAAGTGTTCTTCGTATTATTAAAACTGCCGTGATGAGTAAGCAGGTTGAGCTCGCTGAATTCTTATCAGAACTTATTACTAAGGCATGTAGTAAGTAAAACATTAGTATGGATCACTTTCTTAGTCGAGACCTTGCCGCAGAAGTCACATTTCAACGTCGATAATATACGTGTTTTAAAAGTTCTGGTAAGTTACTTCGCACTCTTTCTGTGCCTTCATACTAGTTTGAATTCCCTGAGTAAAATGCTAAAGTACTTCCAGCTGTGGGATGTACTTATTATAGTTTAAAATAAACAAGGTGCCATTATGATAGCTCATTATTCTGCACAATATTTTCGGGTCATATCGCTTTACAAGTATGAGTCAATGTCACGAGTTAATTGCCACTGCCCGAGATGTTAACTTTCGAAACATTTACCGACAAGTCATTTTTCTTCAAAACGGTTCACAAATATTACGAGCGATAGCTCGGATTTAGTTTCACGTGAATCTCTCGTGAATTATGTTCTGAGTATAGTCTCGTTCGGCCACGCGTTTAGCCTCTCCCAGGGAAGTCCTACTATGACTTCTATAAGAAACATGGTGTTAATTATGGTAAGTGGACGACGAAAGGGAATGTCTGACTCTTAAATCGAGTCAATCTACAATAAGGGGTCCACCTGGGGAAATAAGAAAATTGGGGTTTTCGAAATCATGGTATTATGACTAACATTCACGTAATATATTAGTGAAAGCATCAAAACAGCAGTGATGGGATTGTATTGTATTAATTAGTAGTAGAAACAAATAACCACACAGTTACACCACGAATAATATGATTGTGTCGAAATACTAATATCACAAATACATATAATCAAAAGTGGTGAGAATGTAAAGATCAGTGACATGTAACGAATTAGGTCAATGTAACAAAGAGATAAGTGAACTGATATCTGTGCAATCACGAAAATGTACTTGAGTAGTGCTATATAGTAATCTTGTGAACACAAATAAAAGTACAACAAAGTAATAAGAATCATAAGGTAGCCTAAATTTGCTATAGAAAATCACCATATAGTCTCTTGTTCCAAACTAATAATGTACATAAGCTCCAGGATTTTAAGTAGATGAAAGGTGTATAAACCTACCTTAATCGCCGGCTACCATGAAACTGCATCTCCTGATTATGTTCCACTGTCTTGTAAATGCTCAGGGAGTGGCTCATTAGAACTATCTGCTTCTAACTGTATGCCTGGGAGGGGGGGGTATCACAACCCGTACAATCACTATAAATGATATTATTATTACCTCTAACTCAAGTAACAGTTACTGTCATTTTAATGCAGACTTTTTAAAAACTTTATTTTGCATTCCCTTTTATCGTATTTTTGTTTCCATCGTTCGTGTTCACCAATTCATTTCGCTCAGCAGTCCGTCCATAGTGATAATTCTGTCCTTAAAGTTTGGTGTGAAGTCATTAAATGGTAGATTTTCTGATTGTCACCACTGATTTTGAGATCTGTTAGCCTTCTGAAGTCCCGTGAACCGTTTAAACTGGCCTGTAGAGATTGGATAACAGATAGGTTTGGCTTTGTGCTCCGGAGCTTTTAACTTCTATTATTATTCTATTTCAAAAACTCGTATTCAGGGCTAGTAATGTATTACAGACTCGCTGTCCATCTGTCGATTCTGTGTTCACAAGGGCCTGTTCAGGGACTCCAGGCATCGGCACCCGTCTCCGCTAGCGTCGGTGTCTCGTTAAGCACCAGAGCAAAGACAGCACTAATCGACTGAATCCTAATTAACAGTCGGTTTTGTGTTGTCAAGTTAGAAGGTTCCACTAAACTGAGAAGAAACTGGCTTGGAAATCGATGCATTTTCATAATCTTCGCCTACGCACTGACGAACTACAGACCAGATACAATCAAGGATGAATCCTACCTTCAATTGGATGGTATCAGGAAAACGCGCTCGACAGATATTGTCATCATAATTGAAAATTGAAATGCTTAGGTCGCGTATTTAGTCGCGGAAGAGTCGCTAATGCTTCAAATGAGTAGGGAATCATTGATTGCAGGTCAGATAACGGTAACCATCTTTTGCAGCTTTGTACAGACCACAACCTGTTTCTGGCCAGCACTAACTCCTAATGTATTACTTAACGTCCTCCCTCTGCAACTCAAGCCTTGAAACAGATTGATTGCGTTGCGATCAGTTACCACTAGCTTGGTTATGCTCAATGTTGTCGTTCCTTTTGAAACACCTATCTGGACTCTGACCATGATTTAGTTTTGCGCCAAGCTTGTCTTGCGTTTTAGTAGCCAGCAAACATCTTGGCCTAAACGAATTGATACCAGTAAACATGCTACAGCTCCTGTTACTACTTATTATCAATCAGAATTAGGTTCTGGACCTGATGTTAGTTCACTTGAAACAGTAGATGAGTAGATGCCTCCATGAAAATGTCAGGTCACGTTTCTTGCGGTCCTGCAAAACAATTGGATTGTGAGCATTGTTTCTATGGGTTCCTTACAACTCCTTGTGGCACATCGATTCACTCCGATGACTCGTAAGTTTGATAATAAATGTAGATTATTACGCCAGAAAATCATGGAAAGCTTGCGTGAAGGCAAAGAAACCTGATCTGAGCGTACCAAGTAGTTGGAAGCAGCACTGACATCTGATAATTGCCCTTTCAACTCGTCCAATCCACTGTCAGTTTGAAGTGTAGTGTCAGTTAAGCTGGTAGTACGCCAGTCATCAACATACAAGATCGTCTTGAATGGCGGACTGAATTTTTCAAGGGTTAGTTTAGCTAGTCACGTTGACCTGCCCTCCATGGCTGATGGTGACTGATCTACGCAACTCAGAGAAAGTCCTCGAGGGGCTCCGACTTCTGAATTGTAAGACCACCAGGGTCAAGCAACTTATCCCCCAGGTTTTTTTGAAGATGGTTTACTGACTCCTAATCAGGAAGCTGACAAGGTTGTTTGGAAAAGTTTTTAAACTGTAAATGTTCCATTATCTCAGAATCAAGAAATCGTCTTACCCTATCTTCAAAATGTTCACTTAACCAATGTAATAACTCGAATGGGGGGGAGGATAATTCTTTTCTCGATTCCATTAGCCCTACTTCGTAGATTTTGCAAACCACATAAAAACTGATCCGTGAACAGGCTGGTTTTATTTCTGATCATGGATGTGTTGGCCACATTTTCATCCTGTGCCAAGTGTTATAACACCGTCACATGTATCCTAGATCAACGATCGTCGTGTTTTTGACACCAAGACTGCTTTTAAGTCGTCAGACAGAACTGTACTCTCTGATGTTTGTTGGAAAAGGTTGTGCCTAAACAGTTTGTTAACATTTCTAAGGTTTTGGGCACAAACTAGTCAGAGTGGGGGTGTACAGTCACCCTTCCCCACTGTTCTAATTCAGCAGTGTAATTAAACAGGGTTGTCCAGTTTCACCGTTCCTCTTAAGCTTTGCTAGACAGCTCTGAAAGGAGTGCTTGCTGTGATGTAGAGTTGTCACCTAGTGAAAAACTTTTTGATTTTGAGTTCGCGGATACTGTTGTCTTATTGTGTAACAACACAGCCATCCTACTCGCATTTAATCGTTCCGCAATTAGTATCCGTAAGTATGGCATGTACTTTGTACCTCCCAAGTGCAAAGGACTTCTGCAAGACTGGTAGTAGTGTGCACAAGCTCTCGCTTTTTACAGTGAACCGCTATAAGTAGTCAAAATGTTCGTGTAACTGTGTAGCTGTATGAATGCTAGTGATGGTGTGTTAGATAAGATCAATCTACGAATAATGAAGGCCGATCGACTAATGCCGAACTGGGTTGTCTTTGACGCTGTCGCATTATGAGTCTATCTGTAGGAAGTCAAGTTTACAACACTCCTTTGTAAAACCTTGTCTTTCCTAGCTGAGGATGTTTGGCATCTCGGTATTTGATCATTGTTATTTCCGGAGAATCGCTAGCATCCGGTAGGAACATCATATCATTGATACTAAGGTTCGGAAATATGTATATGGTTGTAGTGGTGGCAACTCAATCGGTGTCACCATTTTGAAACATCCGCTATAGTGGCTTTATCATACTTTGCGAATTCCGTCTTAGCTAGTCCCATTTAGTGGACTATTTACTGATTCTGGGACTAAAAAATTGAGGAGGTGGTTAGTTTATGACCGTGGCACAAAAAAGCTATATAGGACTCACATCTGTCTGTCCATTCTGACTTATTGTTTGTAGTCCAAGCCATAGCGCAACTAACTGGCTTGAAACTTTATCAGATAGTTCTTAAAACAATCTTGCTTCGGTTCCCTATTGAAATCTTCATCAAAGTGTGAATACTTTTCTTAATAGAACGAAGTATTTTTGTTTATGTTTCCCATCAAAACTGTATCTCCTACATTGTGGTTTTCTTGTATTATTAAGTGTTACATCTTTCAATTGTCACTCTTTTTGTCCCTATTTCTTCATAGTATTATGTTTCTTATTGAGTGGTGCACATTTTCAATGCCTGTTTTTACCAAGTTTTGTGCGTTCAAATGAATAACTAAATAAGATCCTTTTTCAGATATTTTATATTTTAAATATGAGAAGGCTAATCTAATTTGGCATAACGTCGAGGTCCTCGTTAAAATACTCTCGATGAATGTTATCTATGTATGTAAATATGAACTATTCACAATTACTGGTGATAAAGGTTTCCTTTACTATCTTTATTTTTCACCGTATTTTCTATATAATACCCTCGCCAATATTTCCTTGTTTATGTATGCACTTCGCTTTACTTCACTCTTAGCTGTCGTAGCTACTGTAAATTAGTTAGTGTAACTTTATTTAATATACCTGTTTTACCAAATAAATTCTAAGGGTGCTGGTGTCAGTCAATCAAGAATGATTAAAGGTATGGTGTTTCGACGGGAGACTGAAGGAGATATCAAGGAAGTCCACAATGGTAAAGTTGCAATTTTCTCTTGTCCCGTTGATGCACTTCAAACGGAAACAAAGGGTACAGTTTTGCTTACGTCTGCGGATGAACTCACGAAATTCAGTAAAGGAGAAGAGGATTTAATGGAAAAAGTAAATAGTTGCTTTTACGTATTTTTGAATTATTTGTATACTCAAGGTACTTATTGTAACTGAAGCGTGTATTTAATTTAGTCGCTATGAGCAGCTATATAATCCAAGGTTGGGCACTTATTCCAACCATTTTATTTTATAGTGCAAATAAGACAAATTACTTTATCTAAGACCAAATTTGTGCTAATTAGTTTCACGTGACCAGTCTGAAATAGGATTATAAGATTACATGTATTACATTCGGACATTGTAAACTAAACCAGGAATTCTTTTTGAGTTAACTTGATCACAAACGAATTAGCATACTTTTACTTTCCTATTTTGTGTTCTCTGGTCATTTTGCCAGTACCATAAGTTATAGATAAGGTTATAAACTATGGGCTCTGTCGATTTATTTAATTTGCTCATTAATTTGTTATGAATATCCCATTTCAGCATATGCGTTCTCTTTCGGATGCTGGAATAAAAGTTATCGTCAGTGGAGGCAAGGTTGGGGAATTGGCACTACATTACGCTAACAAATTGAATATGATGGTAGTAAAACTAAGCAGCAAGTTCGACGTTCGACGTCTGTGTCAAGCAACTGGCGCAACAGCACTCCCTCAGTTAGTAACTCCTACTGCTGAGGAACTTGGCCACGTTAATCATGTTTATACGGACGAAATAGCTGATGCGAGTGTAGTTATTTTCGAGCAAGGTCAGTTTACTGGATATTATTCTAACATATCGTAAAAGATTTTTCTGCTTGCTATTGCTACGGTAAATTTTTCTGTTTCTGATTTATGACAGACACACATGAAGGAACTGTTGTCACTTTATTGATTCGAGGAAGTACTGAGAATATAATGGATGATGTTGAACGTGCTATTGACGATGGTGTCAATACGTTCAAATGTCTTACACGTAGTCCTAAATTGGTTGCAGGCGCTGGAGCAACTGAAATAGAGTTAGCTCGTCGTCTGGCTTCATATGCTGGTACGGTACCCGGTCTTGAACAATATGCTATCAGAGAATTCGCTCGGGCTTTTGAAGTTGCTGTAAAGGTACTTGCAGAAAACGCTGGACAGAAGGTTTGTTAACACTTTAATGTGCCTATCTAAATTTTTTCTATGAATTCATATAGAGCCAGTGTCAAAGCAAATACCCTGAAGTTCGATTTTCATAGAGCACATCAAAATCAGCCTTAGTTTTCAAGAATAGTTTTAGTGTTTTTATCCGTGCTTCTAACTGCACATTACTATATTTGCTTCAGGTATTATATATTGTTTAAAATAGCTACCAATGTATAAACAGTTTATTCATCTGTATCACCCCTCATAAAACTAAAAAAATCTTTTGGTTCATCTACTTTTACAAGGTAACCGAAATAGTTGCCGTGTTATACTCTAAACATGAATCTAGTGAAATACATACTGGTTTAGTTACCCAACCGAATGGCGAAGTATCTGTTAATGATTCTGTAAAATTCGAGATTTTAGATCTTCATCTTTTAAAGCACTGGGCTATTCGATTTGCAACAAATGCTGCTATCACTATACTGCGCGTTGACCAGGTAAGCGTCTTAAGGAACTATATAGGTGTATACATGCATTTACATTAGTATTTTAAGTAAGAAGTGAATTGGTGTTAACTTTCGACTCCCAGCCACTAAATCTTAGGTTTGAGCCTACCTACATCCGTTTCGGTTTAGGCAGCTTGGTAGTATCCCTAGATCATTTACTTTGATTAATAACTGAAAACCAGGTATACAAATCTGTGCCTAGCTGTGATTTAATTTTTGATGATAATATTAAATGTTAATCTGTTAGTACTTGGCTACATTTGCAAACTGTACTGCGTATTTACTCAAAAAAAGACAAAATTCAACAAGAATTTGGTTTATGTTCGATTACATGCTTTTAGGGTAAAAATTCGATTTGTTTTTCTTCGGAATTCCAAGTTGTTGATAAGGTAGAATAAATTTTTTGTTAGATTACGCTTCAATCTTCGGAAATTCATAAACATTTTATTAGTTATTTTTTTGATATTTCTAAAGAATAATAATCATCTTTTGCCCTCGTGTATACAAATCCCTTGAATTTATTTCTTTTTCTAAAAAAATGTTTCAGATTATTATGGCACGCCCAGCAGGTGGACCCAAACCTCGTCAACCGGGGGCTATGGATGAAGATTAATAAATATTCGTTAATTCGAATTCTAACTGCATTTGTGCAGTTGACTTCATTTTTGTTTGCTTGTAATGTATATTCTAAATAAATTACGTCTTGAAAACATGCACTCTTTACAAGTTTTGAATAAGTTTTATTCGTTTGTTGCAATAAGTGTTTGAATACCGATGTAGAAACATCACAGCGTTGTATAATGTTGACAAAAATAGTTAAAACAATTATTTGTATTGAAATTTACTGCGCATACACCGGTGTTTGCAGTGCTTTCTCTAGTCACAAAGTGTACACCTAAAATGTGGTGACATTCAAGCCTATTAGGGTGACTAAATTTCGTATTTACATAAAGTGACTCGTAAAAATATTATGCATAACATCTCAATATATGATAATTATCTGAAAGTTCTCAATGCTGTTTGTGTGTTCGTCTTGTTGTAAGCATGATAGAAAAAATCACTATTTGATGAATCTAATGAATTGTATAATGTATGGATATGACCGTTCTGAAGAATAAGCGCTATATAGTAGATTGTGATTGGATAATTATTTATAATTAAGTGGTCATTGTTCCTTACGGATTTAAGTTATGGTAAGCTTTGTTGTTTGCATTCACCACAGATCGATGTTGGCCGTATAACACTGAAAACTAGGGAATACTGGATAGCTGTCTTGTCCTATAATGAAGACTCTTCAACAGTTCACACCGATTCCTTCAGAAAATCGAACCCAGGGCCTTCAGGTTGGTGAACATCTGATCCTTCGCACTCCTGGGCCGGCTTCTAATGGTAGAATCCCCATTTCCATCAATTTGTGACAAGTCGGCGATCATCTGTCGCCATCGGTAACAAGTTTGAACTCTACCAATCAACTCACTGGAACTTCTCTAAGTCACTAGTGAGTTGATTATTGAAATTGAATTGAATTGGTTTTGTGGAGAAAAATCGGTATTAAGTTTGTTTGTACTCATTACAGGTTGATATTGGTTGGAAAGCGGGGATTCTACCACTGGACACCGATCCACTGGTACAGAGGATTAGATCTTCGCCAACCTAAAAGCCCTTGGTTCGATTCCTTGGAAGCATGAAGGACGCGGATTTTTGAGGAGTCTCATACTAGGGCGGAACAGTTGTAGTGTTTTCTAATAGTACCGAACAAACATCTGTCCGTGACGTACACAAACAACTAAACTTAAAACCTATTTCCACAAAACTACCTCAAGTTGATGTAAGTATTATTTACCATCCTCGTCACATGTCACTGTAAGTTCTTAATTTGTTACCTGGTCGAAGTTTTTGATAACGAATTCAAAAAATGAATTGCACTTTGTTAGTTTTCATTGTTGTATGTCCTACAAATGTGGATTCTTTTTGTTCAAGGATTCGAACTGACGCTGTTGTGTTGGAAAGCACATTACTAAGTTTGTTAATCTTATATCCCATACATGTATGCAGACAGTACCTCGGATTTTGGTGATGATTCTTACCAAAGATATGAAGCTGATTCTGCGGATGATTCGGACGAACCAGTTGATCCTGAATTTATCAATCTTTTAGAAGATCTTGAAGGTAATGAACATGAGAACCTAGATTTATATTCCGTATTGGGCGTTGATAAAAATGCATCAGCAGCCGATCTTCGTATGGCGTACAAACGTCTTTCTTTGCTATTTCATCCTGATAAGCATTCTATCTCTACTCTAGATAAAGATGAAAAAGTTAGTTCGAATTCACTGGATGCAGTGGCTGCATTCACTAAGATTGCTTCAGCGTATGCAGTTCTAAGTAATCCCGAACAACGTGCAATTTATGATAATTTTGGTTATAAAGGTTAGTTAACTGAATGTCGTGTATAGTGTTAAAGTAAATAGTTTAGAGTAAAACAATTAGCTATTACATTTAGAATGTTTTGTTTATTATACTTATTGATCTTAGTTCCGCACTTGACAAATTTCTAACTGTATGTTATTTTGATAGTGTTCATATTGCATAGATTATGAAAATAATTTTCATGAGAAAAACTGGTAATTCTAGTTAGTTGCTAATAAGTCCCATTTTGTAATAATGTCAAAATACTACACATATTTAATTATGTCGGAACTCAGAATCCGATGAAGTAGTTTATTTATTTAGACTATTCGTGCTGTATGCTGTGTATAGCAAGCTTTTTATGTTAGTTATCAGCTGCAGTCTAGATATTCAAAAAACTTACCAAATATTAGTGCATTTTTCGTAAATCTCAGTTCAAGGCTGTGACAATTTTTGATGTGATTGTGATCCCTTTTAGCCACTTGTTACATATGCAAATTATATTTATCTCCTAAATATTGCATCTTATGGATTAACTCATTTTATTTGCTTTCAATCAATGAGAAAGGAACGTAAGCATAATTTTATTGGTACAAACGATCTGTTCAAAGTCGCAGCCTATTAGCTCAATAATCTAAAGTAAACTAATAGGTAAACGTCGATATATCACGCTATTACAAATTCATTCCTGGTGTGGAAATAAAGCTCATCTCAATAAACTCTTCACTTTGTGTAGTAAGTGGTTCGCAGCGTTAGGTGCGTAAGGAATTTGATTCACTAACCACAACTGTATATTGCGACCAGAATGAGTCCTATGTAACGTAGAACCTGGAATATACATCTATCAGCTCAAGTTGCCACTTTTCAATACAGGTAAAAGCAATTACCAAGGTTGTCTACCAAAGTAGAAGTGATAATCGATGCATAATATTCACTGACGCCTTTCTATCTTCGTGTCGAAATATCTGTTGCTTCCAATTCTAACAAATCACCGCAACTACAAATTTAGCTAATTCGCGTTTTTCTATGTGGAAAAAATTCATGATGCGCACATGTTTAACTCATTACTTCATATGTTACAAAAATTAAACCCAAGTGTCATTAAATGCAACTCATGGATTTTGTATGATATGTGCTTCGCCTGAGAAGCTTATGCATATGTCTGTCCTAAAAGTTATCACTCTGGGATATGTTGTACTATCGCTAAATCTTTTATTACGAATTACTAAACATTGCAATTTTTTAAATACGTTGTGTTTTCTTGTCGTTTATTGTTAGAAATTATGCAACTCTACAATTACTTTTTAGGCTTGCAAATGCAAGGTTGGCAAATAACAAGTTGTCAAAAATCAGCACCTGAACTTCGTTTGGAATATCTTCTTTTAAAAGAAAAAGCTAAAGCTTCGCAACAACTTCAGTTGACACAACCTACTTCGGAATTTTCGTTTGGTTTAGATTTAACTGATATTTTCGATCGTTATTTAAAGGTTAGTTTGTGGAATAAACAGCTTGTGGTTTGTGCACTTGTTTTATTTGTTTGGTATTTATATAAATTACTTTGGATAATTGTATAATACAATTGAATGTAAATACTTATCTATGAGAAATTCTATGTATTCGAATTTGAACCTGGAAGCAGTTAGCTGTGGTCAGCTGAGTGTCGTCCATAAAGTTCCTAGTAGGTAATTATCACCCTCAATGTGGCTGTGAATTAGTCTTTTCTTTATTATTTCCTATCAAAGTTCTATTTTAAATGTTTTCATTTCTCTGTTTTAAACTCCTAGATTGATGAGTGTCTAAAAACCAGGGTACATTGACTTCTTCATAACATCACAGTCTCTAAAAGATTTACTAGAATCATACATGCACTTTTTTAAAGGCTCTTTACCCAAACACCAATAATCACGTTAGTATCTCTGGCAAGTTTTCATTTGAACTAATAACTTTCAGTTGTGTTCGTCAGGGTTCCATCACAGACGTTCTTTTAGAGATGACACATGTCTATTCACTGCCTACGTCGATGCGCAATGGTAACTTGAAGAAAAGTTTTTTTGAAGTAATCTAAGAGAGGTCAAACCAAAACATGGCATTGGTACATAAAGTCTTTGACTGTTAGACTAAACTGTGTTGGTAGATAAAAACTACATGGCTGTGGTTCGCACAATGACTGCGATAAGTGATTTGCAACGTTAGGAAACATTCCTCAAAATTAGTAATCTTGGCGTAGGTGTATTTTCTCTCTGTGTTGGACTTCATTATTTCATACTTTTTATTCGTCACTGTAATTGATATCATTTGGCTCTGTCGACAATCATCTTATTGATTATCACGCTGATGCGGTGTAAGTTCATTCGGTTTTTATCGTTCCCTAAGTTTTGAAAATAATTATTTTGTATCTTTCCACAAATTCTTTCTTCCGGAATCATATTCTTTGTATCAAATCTTTTTATGACCATTGATGTTCCTACTACTTTAGTGTTTGCATTCTCATGCTGATAATATTTAGCGATATAAACCTATGTACACCTGTACCAGGTTCTGCGTTGTACATTACTAACCGATATGCTAATGTTGTATATCATGATTGGTTTATGTACATTTGTGCCAGGCTCTATGTTGACTGATTGACTAACTTATATAATATAGTCTCGCTAAAGTAATTAAATTTTCAATATTAATTTCCTGTTAATAAATTGTTATTTCTAATTTTACAATGTACATCGAACGGAATTTAAAATATCCTGGTGATCTAATCTTAGTGTAAATTAGTTTTCGTTATGTCAACATTTTTTACGCAATTAGATCAAATCGCGATATTACATTTGACAATCTTCACAAAATATATTTCCGACTTCTCATTGCAGTACAAATTGTTTATTCATGAGATAATTAGCTTTTTCGAATTTAATGAAGTTTTGATAATACAAGGGATTAATAATAAGATTAATTACTTAATTTATGAACACTACCCAAATCACAGACTGTGTCATGCTAAACATATATTTACATTCAGGTTGATTTGAATAATTTTGGCATTGTATACTAGACTAATTGTATATTTATGTTTAATACAGTCTTCGACGAATTTAATGTAACTTTTAATTGTTCTTCAAATTCAGTCGGACAGATAAACGTTCTTCTCTTCATTATATACTTATATTTCAATCGTAATACACACAGAATATTTTTTCGCCACTAGTTTATATTTTACGTAAATAATATATCACAACCCAAATTGATATGAGTTGGTTTTTTTATATTTGAATAATAGCAGTTCAAAGCGTGTTGGTTGTTTTATAATTACATGCTTTTACTGGAGATTGTCATAAACAGTCCCATCTAAACCAAATCATACAAAGTGAACTAAGTCGTTGAACTAATTTATAACCATATTGTTTGGTATAGAGTTAATTTATCTTATAGCTGCATTTCTTTGTAGGAACCTCCAGAGGACCGTTCGTTGATCCCAATTCCATCAATATATGAACTTTCTGTTGCTCAGTCTATCAATGCTGGTATCAGCATCAAAAACTCAGTTAGCTTAGCTGGTCAAGTAACAGCTCATAATGGTGTCGGAGTAGGAACATGTCTTGTTATATGGCGGCATTATTGCTCCAGGAAGTCAATTTTTGGTCCAACTACAATTGATACTGAGGTTAGATAATAACTTATATATTACTACATTATAACTTTTATGCCTATCAAACTCGTTTTATTCACTGGTTTTATTCCAATTTGGTATTTAGATTGTCCATAAATATATTTTCCGTTTTTCTTACAGTTTTCTTACGGTCGTGCTGGTCGTGGTCTATGCACTGGAATACGTGCGCGGCGAACTTTCGGACGTTTTGTTGGTAGTTTAGGATTAACTTTAACAAGTTTATATGAAAAATCTCCCAGGTCAACTTTAACTCTAATGCCTGGTATTTCCGCTGGTTTAAACATCCAATTGTTACCACATGTACATGCACACCTGGAGTTACGGGGTCTCATGAATCCAGGTATATCGAGCGATTTATTCTTTACTTCTGCTGATGGTGAGTATAACTGCCGACTTTCGAGCAAACTGAATGCATCTGGTTATGCAAGCCTTTCCCTGCTGCTAGAAAAGTCTGTTTCCTGGGCTTGGCTCAATCTGCCACGAGTATCTGGCATAATCGATAAGAAAAATGTTCCTGAACCTGGTTGCGATTGGGCTGATTCAGATAATTTCGACTCGGAACAACAGCAACGCGGTAAAGGCAGTATATCATGCACGATTGGTCTTAACACTAGAGACATTGGTGAATTTACTCTAGGTGCACTTTGTCAAATTTCCACTTATTCTAGACTTTCAGGCCAGATTCGTTTAAGCCTTCAGAAAGGTGTGACCGTTAAACTTAATCTTTTACGAGGTTCTCAAACATATTCTTTTCCTTTCATTTTATCTGATCACCCTAATATGGTTGCATTTGGTTATGGTTTAGTTTTCCCTATTCTTGTATTTTCTGCTGTTCGGATGTTAATTTATGAACCTTACCTCTCTCATCAGTTAAAACTTGCACAAAAGACTAGGAGGGCGAAGCTGCGCGATGAATTGACCAGAAAGCGCCGTGAGGCACTATCTACACAGGAACTCATGAAGAAAGCTGCATCGAGAAGTAGACGGAATGAGATGACCATCTGCGGTCTTGTTATCGATCATGCTATCTTTGGTTGCTTTTCATCGACTTCCAATCTGACTACTTTGACCGATGTGGGTGGTCCTCTTGCATTTGATGTGACAATACCTCTTCAAGCCATGGTTGAACAGAGTCATTTACGCTTACCACCTGGTCGATGGTGTGATTTTCAGGGATTTTATGACCCTTGTGTTGGTTTACTAGAAAAATCACGCCAACTCTATGTATCATATACTTTCCACGATTCTCCTCACGAAGTCACTGTCAATGAAGATCAAGGTCTGGCTATCCCGATGTCCAAGCATAAAGTTATAGCTATTTAATCCGTGTAAAATTACCCTGTAATTGTCTTTCAAATTAGTTCAAATGTTATCCGTGTTGTTTAATAGGACCATTAATTGTTTACTCACTGTGAGTATTGTACATGACTAGTATTTTACATTACCGCTACTCGTTTTTGTTTTAAGAATAGAGGTGTATTTATCTTTTACATTCTAATATCGTTATAGTAAGAGCATTCAGCATTCTCCCTCATTTCTGCCCTTTTTGTCTGTAGATAAAATAGTTATATTCTTGAATATTTGCATTCAATACTTAATGAAGTTATGTGTCTGTTTAATACTATTTATAAGGAAGGTTGTGATGAAGTAGGAATAATAATGTTCAGTCATACCAACTACACACTAACCTGTTTCGGCGGTTTGTGCGAATTGCTGTTGAGTCCTCGATACTTTTGTAATAACATTTTTGCTTGGTCGTAAGAAAAACAATATTATTTAGCAAGGCTGTGTCCTCATTGGGTCAGTAGTATGTTTTTAATTATCGGATGAGATTTCTCTGGTGAAAAGTTGAATTGCACTCATTTCACAGTTCTGTCAAAGTAGGTGATCCACATTGGGTAACTGAGCATCACTGTGTAGGTTCAGCCGTGATACTTTATCCCTATTTCCACCACCTAGCTCTACATTGCTAATTCCATTGATTGGTTTTGACCAGAGTAATATCTATGTTGTTATTCTGAGCATTTGGTTCAAGTGTTAATTACACTTTTAAAAAATGGTTGACAAATTGTTTTCCTAGTTCTACGTATTTAACAACTTGACTGTCTTGTCAACGACCTGAAAGCATACTGATGAATACCCCCAAACACGGATATAAATCATACCCCCGTCAATTCACAAACAATGGCTGTTAGCAAACATGCACTGGGAATTATGAAGAGTGAGCATTCTTGCCTTCACTTAGCTAGCTTGACGTCAGCTGGGGTACGTCGCTGTGCATATTTATATTTCGCTTGGAATCTAAATCATCAAGTACCGTTCAAATGATCACTTTGTTACGTTCAATTGTTCGTAGTTTTAACTAATTGTTTTAATCGAATATTTGCCAGTATGATATGTTTGCAGTTTATGTACTTCTTTCTTTTGACTTTGTCGTGTCACGTTCAATTGCGTTTATTAACGAATTTACTCCAAATTCCTTGTCATAAAGTATCACTTACGTAATCATTCATAATCACACTTAAATGTTAGCTGATTAGGTTTATTTGTGGATAACCGTCGAAAATAAACCATTCCCGGTTTCACCATAGAGCCATTTTGATATGTGAGTTTCAATGGTGTTATGCATAGCAAACAGAACAGATGGTCAATTAATCAGTACCTGTTACCCCACCTTCCCACGTAGAGCATAGGCCTCTGATCAGCATTCTTCAACTCTGTCCTAGGCTATCCTTAGTTTCCAAGTGTCGTTCATTTTCATGTCTGCTTCCATTTAGTGGGATGTTTTTTAGTCTTGCTCTCTTCCGTTGCCCTTGAAAAATGCAAAGTTATTATTAGTCTTGTGACGCAGTTTGGTTAATTACTCAATATGTATCCTGTTCACCTCCAGAGTATTTCTAATTCCTTCCTCTCCTGGAATTCGCTTTGTTCTCTGCCACAGTAGGTTGTTGCTGATGGTATTTGCCTAACGGATCCGAAGTATCTTGAGCAAACAGATGTTTGTAAGTACTTGTATGTTTTGAATGATACTTTTCGTAGTTATCCAAGTTTCAAATTCATATAATAGCATTGCCTTGACTCTTATGTTGAAAATTTGCGACGATACACACGTCACATTAACTCATCGGCCTACTCCGCTCTGTAAAACTCCGAATGAACTAGTGTCAAATTTATTAAGCTTCTGCTAAGCTTTTTGTATGCTGCTATCACCGTTCAAAGGTTTCTTCTACATACATTATCGATTGTAGTCATTATCCTTAAAATCTGGATTAACACAGCTCCACGTAATTGCGAAACAACCACTTGGTCCACCAATTTTGACAATAATAGTACAAAGAATATACAAATAATATACAGTAGGTATTCACTTCCTTTTTTAACTCGAACGTTCGAGTAGTCGATTCCATGAACGACAACAGTAAAGTTGTTAAAAAAGATTACTATTAAAAGTCGCACCAAATTTTAGTTTGGATTTTTATTGGTTGATTCTCTAGGTAAGTCCAAATAAATACAGACAAATTATTACCTGTTTATGATAAAGCTTAATCAACGGCATGTTCTGTGTGTGAATTAAGACGCGTAGATATCATTGAAGTGCCGTTTTCTTACGACTGTAGGCTAACAAAAATGTACTATGTCAGTCAGATCCCGCAGGACGATAAAAAATGTATTTCTGTAACTAGTAAAGATTTATTATGATACTTGGAGGTATCTAGACGGTTGAAAATAACGTTTGTATGCTATTGTGGACTAGCTAATATGTATTTTACGAAATACATGCATCCCGCATCGATATTTAGTGCCTTTGAAGGAAAGTGGGATAGTAATAGCGGATATTGTTTAGTCACACTGAATCCCAACATTGTTAGGCGTTGTCTATGGAATTGATGGAGCAGAGCGCTTTTATTGCTATTATTAGTCAATATAGCTTATAAATTTTGTACAACACTTTTAATAGTGGTGAAATCACAATTTTTATTGCAACAGTTTTTTACTCCAGACCGTTGTTTAAAATTAAAACGGTTACGAAAGATTAGGGTACAAGGTTTACTCTGTCTTGGACAGGATTGACGGGGAATTTGGGAGCTCCATTATTGACCCAGTCATGACAATTTAGATTAGCTAGTTTGACAGTGCTCGTATGGTGACAAGTGACTTATATTATTGCATGACATCTCGAGAGTCAGCCAACGTTTAGTATGCCTGAATATGTTTTGTTTAAGTAAGGTATGTATTTAACAAATCAATAATAATCTCGATTGTCAAGTCGGCAAGTTGTCTTCTGTATAAAGAACCTGCAATTTAATAATTCGGGTCGTAGTGTTGTTGCGTTTTTGGAACAAATTGTGCCATCTGGAATTTTTCGTTGTGGATATAGGCACTAGATATGAAATTTAAAAAATGACCTAGAAACGAATTTATTAACATTATTTTTTTGTTAACCGAATTGTTTATCTGATCTTCGATCTAATGCTACTAGAGCAATTAAAGATCAAGTACTGATTCCTTTCGAACACAAAGGTTAGGTTTTAATCTTCTAATTGCAATGGCCTCAGCAAATTTTAACAGAATCGATTTATGTTGTTTACTGATGATTTCAAAAGCATTTGTTACATCGACCTCATGTTCAGTGTCTACCGAATGACGCGTTATTGAACTTCTAAAAGTGGTTGCTTCTTTCAAGCACAAGTTCTTCGAAATATGTTCAATTAACAAAATCAATACGTATTAATAATTTGAGTTATCTAAAATCAGTAGTATGTATGTAGCTGATAAGAATGCAACGAAATACATTGAATTCAAAGTGTCATGCAGATTTTGTTCTTCTTGCATTATTCAAACATTACTACTAAGGCCCTCAATAATAAGTTTCTGAATATGTGTTTTGTCAGTGTTGTTTTAATACATCGGTGGTCTGTTCTAAAACCAAATGGTCAACTTTTTAAATACTTCAATGAGTTACCATTTAGTTAACAGTTAAAAAACTGCCTATTAATGTAATATATATTTACTCATTCATGTCAAAATTCGCCAACCTATTATGGTGAATAACACGGTGAAATTCAAGCAGAAACATCAAGTTCGTTGCTAATCCTAAAGTGATTAGGCTTTTCTGCAGATCACCTGTTGGGAAAACGAACCATTCAATACTTCATTAACCTTAAAATAAATTGTAATTGACTTAATCATGGCTCAGTAGTACTAGCTACGCGACTTATACGATGGAAATGTAATAGTGCTTGTTTACTGGATTTTTCATTAGGATCGTACTAGCACCATGTAAAGAGTACGGCGAGGTAATTACTTTTGTAGACATAAACTAATATGGATCCGGTTTTATTCTCCTAATCTTCAAAGGATTATGTTAACTGAGCTGGAATTGAAATCAATTTTAAAACATCTGAACAGAAGACGAAAATTGATGGCTCAATGCGGCTAAAAAAACGTGTAGAATACCGACATCAAGTAATAAAACGATTTTTTTAACATACGAGAATTTTTAAAATGCATACCGTAAACAAAAAAATAGTGATAGTCATATTCAATTTTTTTAAGGGAAAATTGTAATATGTAGGTTGTGGGAATCGGAAAAAAATTGGTAGACATAATATTCGTTTAGATTTTCTGGAAATCGTACATTTCTGCTAGAACGCGTAGCTTTCGGCGTTATGGAAATCTTCGATATCTCCACTTGATTGTTAGTCGTTGCTTGAGGCATTGTGACGTCGTTCACGTCAAGTTTTAAGGGTGTTGTGGTGAATTCGATGCTTAAAGGTTTGCCTTCTAGGTAGGCTGCTTTGAGGCGGTCAACGCCAACGTTATCCTCATGGCCATTCTTGTCGATCGTTTAGGACTTTGTTTCTCGTTTTAGGACTTTGTATAGAGGTAGGTGTAGAGCATCATGACGTACGAAAACGCGTGTACTATATTTTAAGGCAGGTTGGATAAAGGTGTCTGTCGATTGTTGTCGAGTTTGAACTGCCTTTACTGAAAGCATAGCATTTGTAAGACGGTTAATGTAATAATTAAGATCCAGGTTTGCCGACATGGAAGCGGTTTCTACGAATTCACATGGGAGTCGAAGCGTCGCTCACTAGACTGATTCAGCAATACTGCACCCAACATCTTTTACAGTGATGCAAATTTCGAGCAAAACTAGTGGTGGAGCGTTGATCTACTGCGGAATGTTTGTAGATGTAAGTGATACTTTCAGTTGTCGATGAAATCTTTCCACCATACTGTTGGATTGTGGGTTGCAGGTAGTTGTTCTGAAACGCGTAGTTCCAAGGAGTTTGGTCAGAGAGTGGAACAATCTACATCGGAACTGACGTCCATGGTCTGTCGTTATTATAGAGGAATAATCGAAGTTAGCTAACTGTCGTTCGACGAAAACGCAAGTGATCCTCTCACTTGTTATTTTATTGAGTGGAATCGCTTCTGGCCAGCGTGTGAATCTATCGACGAATGTTAGAAGGTAGGAAAATCCGTTTGATTCTTGTCAAGGGCCTACCAAATCAAGGTAGACGTGGTCGAATCGAGCGTCAGGGGTTGAGAAAGTGCCAAGAGAGCACTTATCATACTGAATTACCTTGTTCTTCTGGCAGGCCACGCAAGTGCGTGCCCATTCTTTGATATCCTTGTTCATCTTCGGCCAGTAGAATCTCTGGGTAATCAGGTTAGTTGTAGCACGAAATTCGGAATTAGAGGGGTTGATCAATGTATGATGTGATGTATTTCGATTTAGTGTCCTTTATCGTCTTGAGAAGAATGCTAAGGGTTGTCAATCTTGGCCAATCCACTGTTGCAGAACTATGTCAATGGCTGGGTCGAAGCGTTGAACGCAATGCTGACGGCGGCTTCAGTATTATGGTGTGTCAGCATAGTTATATCGGTTATTGCCTCTTTAGTTTCTATGAAGGCATTTTTCGATTCTGCATCGATTGTGCCACTTTTTCATTCCCACGAAGTTGATTCGTTTGTGGTTTTACAAAAGATGCATAGTTAAGTATGAAACGTCTGTAGAAACTTACTTATTCGTTGAAAGCTCGCAAGTGCTTGATGGTGGCTGGTGCCGGATATTACAGAAAAGCCGCCACTTTGTGTTTCGGGGTATGCGCCAGCAAAACCAAAGTGGTTGTTTGAATTTGGCATTTCTGTATAATAATAATCGTAACTCCGTATTGTTGCAGTCTTCTAAAAGCTGTGTCCAGATGCTTCATATGTGTTTCCTCATCGGGGCTTGCTACCAAACAGTTGTCGACTTATACATGAACATAGTCAAGCCCGCAAAACACGCCGTCGATGAAACGTCGAAATGTTTGTGCTGAATTTTTCAAACCGAAGGGCATTTGGTGGAATTCGTAAAAACGGAATGGGGTTACGATATCCGTTTCGAGTATATCATTTTCGGCCATCGGTATTTGATTGTATGCCTTCACTAGGTTGCTGTTTGAAAATACTGTAATTCTCTTCAAGACGGTTGTTAGGTCGTGGATGTGTGGTAAAGAGTAACGATCAGGCTTAGTTTGAGCGTTTAGTTATTGATAATCACCGTCAGGGCTCCAATCACTGCTATCTTTTAACGAGACGATATGAAGTGAAGATGACCATCGGCTACTGGATGGCGAACTATTCCCAGGTCCATGATATGACCGAATTTATTTTTTGCAATCCTTGGCTTTTCAGGTGTTATTCGGCGTACTTTATAGAACACAGGTTGACCTGTAGTTGTGATGTGATATGTAACATTGCAGGTTACATATGATAATTTCGAAGTGTCCATATTCGAATCTGGTTACTTGTTTTCAGTATCGGCTGGTAATAAGGGTCAATTATGTGTTTAAAACGAAGGAGAAATAAGCTACAACCTGGGGCAGTGGTTTCGCGAATGTATAGTTTTATGTTACTTTCCACTAGCCTCTTTTCGCTAGGGTTCACAAGTAAGTTAAGGTGTCTTAGTAAATTTATTCCTATGATAGGGCGCAGACTTCGGCGTTATTATCGACTAGGTAGCGAACCTTCTTTATGAGATCAGTGATGAACAACAAACCGGTTACGATTCCCGCTAACGCGTGCCGGCGGGATAGCTTCCAATGGAGTCAGCAGTGGGTTTGTGGCTAGGAAAACAGCAGGAGTCTCTACACTTCTTTATTTCTTGCCGTAGGTTTTTTGGTACCAACACCAATGTGACTTTTCCCCTTCGTTGAGGTTTAGATAAGGATCTTTTGCGTGATGAACTTCGTCGTCTAAGATTGCTTGGGTGGCGTTGTTTCTGTCGATTGACGAAACGAGAAAATGTATTGCAGAATTTGGTTACTTTGTTTTCGGTTTCACGACGTTTATCCGAGTTCAGATGATGTCCGGAATTCTATCAGCAGATGAAGCTACTTTATCTACTGGGTCGTTATAAAGTTTACCAATACTGCTTACACTTGTTATGGCAATTTTGTTAGGAAGAGTTGTCGGAAAAGACCTTCGTCGAAAGTGCGTTGATTAATTACCTCTTTTAGACGCGACAACATTTCTGTAGCTGAGCTGCTCCTGAGCTCAAGGGTGTGAAGCAACTTGTTAAAACAATGTCTGTCGGGCAAGTTTTCGCGTTTGATAATTGATCGTTTGAGCTGGTCATAAAATTCTAGGCAGCTTTTAATATGTATTTAATGTAAAGTATCTTGCTTCCTATGAAATGTTTTTTGAATTTTGCATACAAATTGCACCTAATCATCATGGTAACAGGTTGCTTAGGCGGAAGGTTGTGCAATTGTGGTAATCTCCAACACCTAATTAAAGGGAATCCATACAATCTTGTGACTCTCTATATTTTTATTCCTAATGTTTTTTTATAAGTGCATTACTGTTTCGTAATTCATTTATTGATCCTTCCCTATGCTTATCTGCTTGGTCATCCCTATGTTATATTGTTTCGGTGACGTATGTTAGTCTAACCTTCTCACTACTTGTAATTGGCTACACAATTCTCACTTCTTTGTGACTATCTATATTTGGGGCACTACTATTCCTACATGCATATATATATATTACTGGTTAGATTTCTTATGGCCTGTATTGCTGCGTTTCTGGATTGCGTGACTCCTGGTCCCTGAATTGCTGACTGCCAAATACATTTGATTTCTGGTGATTGAATTACAATTCTTCTAAAACCGCTTTAGAGTTTTCATTGTGTTACTATGTGACGGCAATTCGTAATTCTAAGTTTTTTTTAAGTGTCGTAGAATGCTGAGTTTATTGTAATCCAGCCTCTTTTATAGGGAGTTGTGCATAAGCTGAATGTTATAGCATGGAGCAAATGTAATTCGAAAATGTTCTGCTTTACAGTTAAACAAGAAACTTGCGAACCGAAAGTTACATATCTAATTTTTGTGAACATGTAAAAGTAAATGATAAAGTAATTGAAATGTCCCAACGTTAGACTCAGTATGCCAATGTGTAATGGTGCGAACAATCGAATAGGTACTATATTCGACAGCTGAAATATTACCCAAGAAAGACAATCTAGTAGAAACGGGTTTGGGAGACTTGGGATGACTACAACATACAAAGAAAATAAATACATAGAGCCTAGATATTTCTGTAGCTTAACGTTATACAACCTACAACTAGGAAGAGAATACTTAGATTGAAATTCAAAGTTCCGTCTTCACTTATATTTAGTAAGGATTATATCTATTTTTCTATAAAATTGGATTAAATATGTTCAGTTCGTTAAACTTAGAAAACGGCGATCCACTGAGACAGATATCGTAGACTGAAAACTATAAAATGTTGGTACTCTGTTTTGGCAGTTCGTAAGTTTGAAGTTTGGATTACGCTCCTGCCGACATATTTTCACACAAATAGCGGAAATCCTAGTTACAATCTTTCACTGCATACAAAAAGATTACTCCACACTGAAGTCTGGCTTCGGTCTGTAAATCACGGCTGCATGAATCACACATCATCTGATTGCACAATAAGGTCTTATTTGAAAAGGGATCGAAATAAGGCTAAAAGTTCTTGATTCGATGACCTTCCCCTCTAAGCACCTTGAATATTCCCCTAGTGACATATTCATCACTGAACGACGGATGAGAGACAAGTGCACCGCTTACCAAAGCTATCGGTCTGACTGATCTATACAGTTGTATTACCTGCTACAAAACCAAAGTCGATGACGTATAATCAGCACCAGCCAAAATAGTCTAAGTAACCTAACCTCACTACACTACATGTTTGTAAAATGCGATGGAATCGAAATCGATAAAGCAAGCAAGCTAAAACATTCAGTGATCTCACCACAGTCAAAGTTGAGAATTGACCCACTTCGCGTAACAAAGCCATTGTCTACAATGTCACTGAAAACTTCCAATTCAAAGGAAGAATGGCTTTATTGTGAGCTTGTGGTACGTCTCATTCCGTGTAAGTTTAAATTGCACGGGCCTCAACCTTGGATGCTGATTATAAAGTGATTGATGTAGATTCTAACCTGCTGCACATTAACTGGAAAACAAGCAGTGGCCCACAACGACACGACGACGCAATTACCTCCGTAGATTTATATGGATGGAAACAGAACGTCGCACAACCTATGTGTGGTAACATAATCCTGGATCCGATATTTTGCCACAGTATCATACCCATCACAACGCAAGTCGGTAAAGAATCGTCTACTGGCGACCACAGAAAGGTTTTCTGTTCCTTGCCTAGTATCTCACCGAAAGCAGCACTCAAAGAGAATCAACGTGACATACTCGATGCTTTAGGAACACTGACTGAAAGCTTTTGGTGGGACTCATAAAATGCTCTGAATGGAGCAGCTTCTTTACTACTGATTTACTTCAAGACTCATTTGTTATTTTTTACACTACAATTCTATCATACTTAGATGCCATAGCTTCCAAAACAATATGCATGCCCTCTAGGAATGTCATTATTTCTCCCACGTAAACACCGAGCTAAGCTCATAAAACTTTCAAATCGTTATTTCTTTTCTTATGATTTTTCATATCCACATTTAATCTGGGAAACCCTAGAATCTGTTAGAATGTCACTTGATCGAGATTAAAGAAACGATGAGCTAAATGGACTTAGAAGTAGTACTAAAACGAATAGTCTGACAGCGCTTTTGAGTAAACGTACACGCATCCCAACAAATATCCAATTTTCGACCCACGACGGCAAGGTATACAACCACCTCAGAGCAATATGTAAAATTTCGAATAGCTTGTTTAGCAACTGTAACGGTAACCAAACGTCAAGTCGCCGGGCGCTGAAGATACAACTTGACAGGCATCCAAATAAGAACTAGTTGAGCCAAATAAAAAGAAATGAATTGCAAATAATGTATTTATGGACCTGCCGAGCAACATTGTTCTATGCGATAAATTATAAACGTATTATTACAAACCTTTAATATTGTAGGCACCCAGTCTGGAAACAAACGGTTAACAGCCCTAAACAAAGGTGCGAGCCAAAAAAATTGGCAGAAGTGAAGATAAACAAACTAGACACAAACTGAACACGACAAATAAGTTAAGTTTGGAAGAGCTTGACAAGAATAATTCACAAAATCATATAATCCTTAAGTTTATCGCAACAGCAACTTTGAGGCCAAGCTACCTACAGTTCATTTGCGCATGGTGCTTATAGACAGTACATTGTTCACAATACGTTTCAGCTCTAAATGGATTGTTGAAGCTATCGGAAACCTTAGGTCCACAAGAGGTTTTGGAATCAACAACCTTCCACCAATATTGTTCAAAGAGTGTGGCGAGGGTCGCCACTTTAACTCCTTTGACTGTTCACCTTGTCGCTAGACACAGGCAAATACCCAAACATTTGGAACACTAATTATACCACCCCCCCCAAATACAAGGCCGATTATAAAGCAAGTGTAAGTAAATATTAAACCTATTAATATTACTTCCGTTCTTTCATGAATTATGGAAAGAATAATAAAAAATGTCATCTCAAATTATTTGCTAGCACAAAGCCAAATATCTAAATCACAAAGTGCTTTTATAAAGTAGATCGTGTTTAACCTGACATTTTGAATTATTAATCACATTATATCTGGCCGCGACTTAGACGAAATAGTCTTAGTCTTATTCTTTGATATATCTAAGGCTTTCGACTAAGTGTCATACACCTTACTCTGTGAGAAATTATACTCTATAGGCATACGAAACCCTTTTCTACGCTGGCTTAAGTCATTCTGGCTTAAGTCGATATCAAACAACCAAAGTGAATCCGGGACAATCATCTTCTAAAAGAGTAACCAGTGAGGTTATACGAAAGGGCGTACTAGGGTCTCTTTTGATTGCAACATACATCAACACTATCAGTAACCGTTTTAACTGTGGCAAAACCACTTCATATGCAGATGACTTGAAACTTTATGTTGAGTAAGTAAAGAGAAGTAACGAACCTTCAGAACTTTATTTTGGACGGCCACTTTAACTATTTTGGTTGTGAGAGGCGTAAACATTTTACTTTTATGATTGTTACGTTCCTCTCACTCTATCCTCCCGATTAGTATATTTAATTTTAGTATGTTGTTTCTTACGATGAAACACAATTAATTGGTTATGTACAAGTTGTTCCTATTTACTATCACTATTTCCATAGTTCTGGATGAATTTTAGTTTGTTTATTGGTTAACTGTGCGGTCAGGTTTTGCGAAATTCGAGCTAAACTCGATCCGGCATTCTATTTCAAGGTTGTATACCGTTTAGTATGCTCACCTTATTTAATATTAAGATTGATCGAAGCACCTAATTACAGCCTCAGAAACCACACAAATACAGTGCAGGTGGAATATTATAAGAGTAGAATACGATCTAACTTTTCCAAGTGAGAATTTACAGCCATTTGCAATAGGTTACAGGAAGAAGTCCGTACGTTAAATAGCATTCTTCACTTCATACGAGCGATAAACTAACTATTTAGTGACTCCAAAGCACTGAATAAGCTATCGATTTATTCAAACTCTCGCATAACATTCGACGTACTCGGCCCGCTTAATGTGTAACACGCGTATAAAAACTAAATGCTACCATAATATATCTAGAATCTAAAGATTTATATAGAATCCTCTATGACTTACCACCTAACCTCGACTTAATCACAAGTGGCTCATTAGGGTTCTAAAACTGTAATACTGCAATCATGGATGTTCCAGTCAGAAAAAAAGCAGAAAAAAAGATTCTGGTTTAAAGCTGACTGTTTTACAATTACTAATTAACTGTATTTTGTTCTGTTTTATATATACTTAGATATAAGCTCCTCACCAAGCTTAATGAACTGCTCTCATTAGAAACGAGTCTGCTTTACAGCGATTTATTCCTCACACTGACTAACAACGTACTTGATGTATCAATAACACACCAATCAAAATCGGCTCACATAGATTCCACCACTACAAAAAACTACCGTCAATTAAGTGTTTGATTGGCGCCCTTGTTCAAATTTCAAATACTCCAGGCATTATCCTGTATCCGGATCTGGTCTGTTATTTTCACTCCCAGCCATCTCCTGAAATCGTAGTGCCTAAGACGGAAAGCGCGCGGTCGTTTTTCAGAAGTGCAATAGAGTACAACACTTACCTCTGGCACCCTAGAACTATGAACATTGATGTCGTTGGCTTTTTTTTAATTAATACCTTTATATAGTGTGAGTCATTTATTAATGACACTATCATAATCCTTGTATTCAGATAAACCTATATCATTCTGAACATGCCTGTAAACTGGTGTGTTTTCATGCACATAATGCTACTCGAGGATAAAGCCATTATTATAATACATGTTAACTCAAAGTCGAACTCACTTCTGTTTGATACAAATTACCAAAACTCTATTACTTGCATATGGAAAGTTTAGAAATTGGTAGCTAGTTTCAGTAAGTTCGTAGCCCCACCAGATTCAAACATATCTTAGTTTTTATAAATAAACTTACTTCTTGTACCGTACATAAATGGAAACAAACTCCAGGTAGCAACCACAAAATTTTCACATGCAGCGTAAACTTTCAGACTACAATGTACAAATTCCCGATTACAATACCTAGCAGACCCTTGTACAAGATAAACTGGACAAGCTTTAAGACTTACTTCAATAGTCCTGATTAAGATAACTACTTCACGGAAGTCGACGCCTAAAAGCTGACTGGTATGCTAGGCTACAACACTTATAATGCTCTTCGCAAAGTTGCACCTTTAAGATACACTTAGTCTAGAATTCCTAAAAAGATCCTTCGCGGACATGCATTTAATTTAATTTGTTTAAGGATTTTTTTCTCTTATTACAATTAAAAAATATGTATTAGGGCTGAGGCAGGAAGCACACAAATCAAGTTTACTCTAGTAAAAACCCTACTGTTGAGCGAAATAACCTTACAATTTTTTCTCACGACTTTTCAAAGCAAAATCAGCAGCTCTAAAATAAAGTTGGAGATCACTTTACCTGTAACAATAACACAAATAATGACCCTTACCATATAGTTGATTTATCCAGTGAACACTTTGCCACTTTACATACTATTGAATACCATACAGATAGGATCACATCCACTATATCACTATCATACAGGTTCAGAAATATAGCATTCATTATAGTAATCACCACTAAAGCTCTCACTACACTAAAATAATTATTCTTATCGCGCGTGAATGGTATACCAGCTGACGTACTCCAAAATTTTGGTACTGACTTTCACCGGAAGGGCACCCGGTATATGACCCAATTACATTTATCGTGAAACCAGAGCAACTTCTAACGATTGAACCCACTTTTACGAATGAGAGGAAATCAGAAAACAATAAAGGATGGGAGAGAAGTTATATTTGATCGTAAATAAAGCGTAAATAGGAAAATAAAGCCTAGGCTGGTAAATTAGAGAGAGATGCTTCCTCCGGTGCGTTGTGTCGTGATCTGGTGGTGATGCCGGACCGAAAACCTTCAACTAGTCGTGTCCGCTAAAACAAATATAATCAGCATCGATATCCAGAACCTATTTAACTATTTATTTTGGAAATTATTTACTGCTAGACACCTGTTGCTTCCTAAACTATTCACAACGTCACTGTATACTATATGCTACCTTACATTATGGTAAACTATGTATATCATTCCTAAGATTAAATCTAGACGCTGTTTGCAAAATAATTGATGCGTTAATAGCTCACTGTTTAAAATCAGTGCTCATGGATTGCATCATCACAGCAGAATATCCCCATATAAATATCACATTGATGCTCCCATCTAGAAATCATATGCTCTTGGTCCTAGTCCGTATCTAGACATGTTTTATGATCCCTTCTGTTTACTCCCAAATTTTTTTCTGAAGTTATAACGTTCAAGACAAAAGTGTGCAGCTCTTTACCAGATATGCGGCATGACATAATACATCACTCTGGCATACTAGTACTGCGAATGTTGTTGTTAGCTTTATTTTCAAATCATTTCATCATATGGTATAGTTTTTTCTTAGAAGCGACTCTGCACCGAAATCCTTGTGTGTAGATAAACCGATATCATTGTGACTGTGCCTATGAACTGGTGTGTACTCATTGTACAAAATTTTACTTAAGAATAAAAGTTATAATAATGGTTATTATTACACGATAGTTTTAATGTTCATATGGATTTCTGTGAGCCCTTATCATGATCATGTTATTACCATCACTATTACATTCCGACATATTACTTTGTTTTGTGACTAATCGGGATACATCGTGTTCAACTATGAATGTTTAGCCCGATAGTTGTAATAATCTTGATTAATTGCTATGCGGTGTTCGTCAAGTGCCAGTAACAAATGTTGAATTCGGTAGTATGTGTCAAAGTTTCTGTGCACACTTAAGCGAAACGGAAAAGACGCTAGCAATCGAAGGAGTTGGTGAAAATCTAGGAGTATTACGCAGCCTGTTCTGTGAAGCTAGGAACGGTGCCATGAGTTTAAGGTGTGTCTCGACACCAATGATTTACTTCACTTGGAACACATTACCTAACGGAAGAACTGTAGCCCCCTTCCTACATTGGATAGTTTTAAGGGAAAGCTTGATGACTATGTGTTCCATTACGGAGTACCGAAAGCCTCCTTGAACAGTGGGGAATCCTTGCTCAACTCGAACATCTCACTCTGTAGCACCATAAATTCTATATCATATTATTGATTTTAACGTCGTTAAGTTTCTAGCTACCTTCTCTCCATGCTCGTTATATATATATTGGAAAAATGAACGAAAGGAAAAAAAATAAATGTGGAAGCGTTAAGGAAAGTAAAAGGAAAAAGGCAAATAAATGAAAAGAATAACAAATTCCAAAAATTATATAACAAGGTCGAAGCAAAAATTAAAATCTCTTCCTATATTTTATAAGGAATATAGCCGAAGCTGTCAGGACTTAAATGGTCGTGTAACTAGATAACTGTTATTTAAATAAGCCAACGAACTTAAACTGGAACCAAAACATTCAAGAAGCAAGAGCTGTGAAGCCAATTAGTTCATTATCATTAGTTCATTCATCAGACAGACATTTAATAAATTGGATATTGAAATACACAAACTTCATAATAAATGGAGAATAAATAAACAGTTGGGGCGATGAAACACCGAAAATAATTATGAAAATATTTAAATAAACTGAACATGTGGCAGAATGGAGAACTTCATTTAACATGGGTTAGTAATACCACTGAACTTGTACGCACACCCCACAAAGTGTATGGCTGTGATTGGTTGTTACGATCAGAGGCGGGAACCGGATATATATTTCCTACCGCTTCCTGGGCAGTTTTCAGTCCATAGGCAACACTGATGAAAAGTGACAACACTCCTGTTTTCAACCCATGGAATAGTTTCTATGAATCTCCCGAAGAGCAGGAGGCTATAAAGGAGAGAGCGAAAATAAGGGATGCAATGAAGGCTGAGTATAGGAAACGGTATACAAATCCTTTTAAACCTCCACTCGGTTTTGTGGTAAGTATCTAAGTATTATGGTCTTTAAGGCATAACACTGAGTTTTAAAATTGTACAATCTATCGATTTCAACGTGATTTTTGATTTGTGGCTAGTAACAGTAATGGACTGAAAATTGAAGGATAACTGGATGATGCAAAATTTGTGTATTATAATTTTACTTTTCTACTAAAAATAGAAATCGTAATAATTGTCATTAATTTGTAATTAGATTTCTACACCCAATACTCAAGCGATAGTGAATTTTACGGGATATTGACAATCTATGATACATTCCAGTTGTGGATCAATTTCTTTGTTTCGATCATGTTTTAGTACTCACAATCTCAGCAGTATTTCGCATACAAATCTTTAATATTGTCATATCAGCTGGATATTCAGTGATTTTAGCAAAATACACACCCCTCTCATCTTGCTCATAGGAGGTAGTACCAAATGGGCTTTTTATTCACCTATTTTCTGTAGTAGATGTACGCCTGTCTCAGCTCACCCGACTCACATATACTAGTTTGTTTTTGTTGTGCGATACTTTTTAAGCATTTTGAATACTCCTGATTGTTTTCTCTGGATACGACTACCGAAGTGAAGCGTTACGATTGGTTCAACGTCTTATCACTTTAATACATTAACATAAGTAATCATAACAACCAGACTTTTGCCCATTAGTTTTCAGTTCTTTTAAGGTCAGATTAGGAGGTGATCTACTTTGGTTCTTCAGATTTGTGACAGTACAAGGATCCAGTCTTTACTTAAAGGCATCTGTGTGTTGAGGTACTATCTGTTATTTTGAAAAATTTCAGTACTTCGTTGCTTAGTACTAAGAACAAACATCCAAGTAACAATGATTTGATCCCGGTTTTTAAATTTTCTAAAGATATGCTTCTTAATATGACGTTGTTACCGAAATAGTCGCTAAGTATACGAAAAGCTGGTATAACAGTACAACCTAAAATTATTAGGAACAAACTAAGATATTTTTAGTCCTTTGTAGAGTGACTTCGAAAGACGTTGACTAAAAGATCTGAAAGCTGTCTTCGACTGCCTGGGTGCTACATATGTCATGTAATGTTCCAAACTATAACCGATTTAGATTACATCACATTTACTAGAATTCACTTCTAACGATCATCGATTTCTGAAATCAACCACCCTGTTCGAATCGATCTGTAGTGCTGTCTAAAATGTTTCTAGGCTAAATAGTTGTTCACTTTTACATGAATTTTCCATATCTTGAGAACCATACTAGTGAAGTTAACTAAATTATAGTTATTTACTAGGTTCATCCACCTTTATTATAAAATTGTTTTCTCCCCTTCTTGTTTATATGTATTTATTAACAAAACAAGACTTACAGTACAGTTATTTTGCTACATTATGTAAATCTGCTATAGTTTAAAATATCGACCAGCAACATACTGCGCATGTTATGAAGTGAGTTCAAAAGCTGTCTCACAAAGTACAAACTTCATTTTATTTGGGTTGTGAATTCATTAGTATGATCTTCACAATTCATCAGATGCTAGAATGCATATTGTAGACCAACAGCTATTTTATTTCTTAACATTAGTGCCACTCTTAATTTGTTTTCTGGACGTAGTTTGGAAGTCTGTTGGAGTAAGTTAACCCAAGATGTCCCCAACATCCTTAATATTTAAAAAAATGTCATGGAGAATTAGAGCGTATGATCATCGTTTCCCATTGTTCTGAATCAGTTGAAATTAAGCATAGGTATTCGATATTGCCATTCATTTTTCACTATTAATGATTTTCTCAAAAGAGCTTTAAAGTTCGTACTTGGTGGTAATATAAATTGATTCCCCCCAAAAACAAGCAATACTATCTTATTGTAGGGGTAACAAACAAATCGCATTTGATCGATCAAAATTCAGAGTTTATGAATATGATGTAAGATTCTGACCTTCAAAATTTAAAGTTGTTTGAGGAGACTGGTAAGTCTGTGTTGCAGGTAAGACTAACATGTATGGCAAAACTTAGTGTAGTTCACTCTAACTTGAAGCACCCTAGACTTTGTCACAATCCCAGTCTGTTTGTTGCGGATACAAGTAATATTTTACTGTACATTTTGGGCATCCTAAACTCAAAGATTTTCTGACTGGAACTACTGTCATGATGTAGTATACGTTTTCAAATCTCGGTTTCCACTTATTGTCAGTGTGGTAACCCTCGTATTCAAATTGTAACCTGAAAAGATCTCAGTAGAGGTTGCATCGTATGATAAATGTTTAGACTCAAAAAGAAATAAAAATAACCATTGTTAACTAACTTTATTACTCGTTTATAAGATGTTTATGATTTATTATTTATAAAGTCATACGTGAATACTGTCCGTGTAAAGCAGTTATCTACTTTTCTGATATCATTTAATTCATCATGATGAACATGTATTGATATTATTGCTTTCCGTACATTCTAATTTTACTCATATTTGCCTTTTCTTAGCACGACCCTGCATTACAACGTCAATTTTCAGCTCAGGTTACATTTGCAGAGTTCTTACGTCCGTCACCTAAATTAGGATTAATAGCTGCTGGATTTTTCGGCACAATTACGCTTGTAGTGGTAGCAAAAAAACAGCTATTGGTAAGCTAAAAAGTATTAATTTTCGTACATTGTCATCGAATTAACTTCGTTTTTTCCACCTAGTTTTATCTAAATTATTTTGGATGCTGTAATCGTTTTTAGTATACTTGCGCTAATCATTGAGTGGTGTGATATTCAGTATGTCGCTAGGTGCCTGTAATACAGCGGGACCTCTTTCGATGAGAAAACTTGTAAATACTTCAGTAAAACGCAATTTGACCAAATAGTTATGATACTGTCTTAATTATGTAAAATCACCATTTCAAATCAAAGGATCAATCACATTATTTGTAAAAATCTGACATTCAAGAAAGAAAACAGTAATAACTCATAAGACTGGTGATCTTACATTTCATATATGTGTTTGCATGTTCTTTTTAGGTCAATGTGCTCTTAATTAAGATATTTTATTCTTCCCAATTAAAGTTGGTTGGATAACAATCCAAATGAGTTGTTACATATTGTCATCAGGTTTTACATGAGTATTTTGGATTAGATTGAGTATCAAATAGCTAACTGATTTCCTTTTTTCATTATAGAAATATTCGATATCAGACTTTCGAGAATGGTGAAGTGACCTATCGAACTAGATGGGGAGGAAATTTGTGGTGGTAAAACTGCCTTGTTATTTCCTATATCTTTTATAATTACCAGTCCTTTAGTTAATTGGAATAAATTATATAGCCTTATAACCCTAATTTTTTTCAGTTTTACAATATAAGAATGTTATTTTGGAAACTGTATTCACGTTGATTTGATGGTCTGTGTCCTCTAAATGTCCGGGGATACAACTTCTTATCCTCTTTGGTAAGCCAAGAGGGATGATGCTCAGATATGCGATTATGGATTTGCTTAGCCGTACCTTCCAATGTAACTGGCTCCACACGAGCAGTTTAGTTGATTGATGCACACTGAAGGGGCGAACATAGGCAGTCCATCCTTGTTTCGACGCTTCGAAATTGGTTTACTAAAGGATAAAGTGACAGATCTGCCAGCGTTAAATACTTTTATACGCATTATTTACCCTATGTGTCATCATTCCACTATCTATTTTGAAGCATAGCTTCAGGAACAAAGACTTTTATGCTGTTGATAGTTTTAACTTAAGTTTACTTTTCGACATGTGTTATGATAGGAACTCAGATAGATACCCATTTTTACCTAAATGGTCTTAAACTCCTCTTCGATTTCATCTTCATAGCAAATTGTTTCAGCTTGGTGGATCAAACATCTAACTAAATTTCCCTCCAATTGTAACAGAACAAACTCGAGAAGTGAGTAATTTGGCTTAAAATGGTTGGTTTTGAACAGATCCCTCTTTTTGTCCCATCTGATCTCGTTCATAAAATATCTGGTAATGTTGTCGTTGGTTCCCACTTTCATTGTGAAATTGACTACTATTCGGACGCTCCTGATTTTATCTAATTATATCATTTACATATTAATGACAGGATTCTAGCTAGTTTAGGAGGCACTTAGAAGACCGTCCTGTAATTTCACCAGGAAGAAATCAGCTAGGATTGGACCTAGTGGTAATCCCATCACAATACTTTTACACTATCTATAAAATTCCTTGTTAAACAGAAAAAATATTTTTGCCATACATTTTAGTATAAGTTCTTTCAGATAAGTAGTGAGGATTCCAGTTTTCACTCTTGTTATCTTCTACTAGGGGTACATTCGTAAATAATGAAAATGAGTCTGATGAAAACATAAATTTATTATTTACCTTCAGGTTCTTTATTCTATCTGCAGATTCGAAACTGTCTTTTACTCTTTGTTTTACGATTTATTTTGGAGCGGTTTAGTAAATTGGATGGTAAGGTGAATTTAACATGTCTAATACTTGACTGAGTGGCATACCGCTTTTGTGCATTTTCGGTAGGCCATATAGTCTAGTTGTCGTCGTACGTGTAGGTAAAGGGTTTTTGTATACCGTTTTGAATATAAAACTGGGTGTTTTAAGCTGTTTAATATCTGAATCAGTTGTTTCCTAGTTTTTTTTCCAAGAGGTTGTTACCAGGTGGCAACTTCTGGAATTTAGTATGGTCATTATGCGATGTATTCATCTTATTTATCCATGAGGACTTCTAGTATCTGGTCTAGTAATGGTTATTTATTTTAAATTTAAGCAGCAATTCTCTATTTTTTAGTCAGGATTCCGTTCGCGTTGTGTTCAAAGTTCATGCATTTAGGGCGACTTTCCATTAAGGTAGGTTTTTGTCTTTCGACATTCTCGTTGCTAAAGTGTACTAGAAAACTTGTCTATGTGTACAGACTTTCAAACTAAATTTATATTTTCATCTTATTAATAAAAAATGACTCATAAAATATGGGACTTAGCGATAGTACTTTCAAATCTGTCATATGAAGATCAGTGGTCGGAAAAATATCTACGTACAAATTAAGGTTTTTCAAGAATCTAGCTTCCAGCACGCAGTTTTCTAAACTTTTACATTGATTGCTTGAGTGACGTATTCTGGATATAGTTAAGTAGTCAGGGAGTCTTCCCAAGGTGTATGATCGTCCAGAAACTTTTTTCGATAATGACACAATCGCTTTGGTTTAAAGCGTATCGTTTTTGTGTTCTTTCATTAGTCAATAATCACCTTCGGTACAGCTCCCACTTCCCAATAGGTTATTGGATAGCAGTTTGTTTCTATACATAATTTAATAAAATCCACAGATACCTACACTTCTTTTAGTCTTACGTTATACTTCATTTGCTCACTGAGTACCTTTAACGCCCTTCGAAATTCAAAAGACTTCACTTCATTAAATAATACTATGAAACCAATGAACTAAACGAAAATTTGTTTCTTTCCATCATTCTTGACTTACCATAGGATAATATGGAGTTTAGTCCTCGGACATTTAGTTGATACAAACCAGCAAATCATCGCGAATACAGCTTTCAAAATAATACACAGAACCTCAGCTAATTTATTTTGTCTTTGAATGTAGACTCTTACAAACATCGGAGGCTATATGCATTCATTTTATTATAAGAATAATTAATATGAAGGAAACATGTCGTAAATTATGTACTTTATTAATCGTTGGATTAAATAAACGGTTTTAATCATATACAAACTGTAAATCCACTTAGCTTAATTAACTTGAAGTAATCAACTTGAAGCACTGTATCTAATTTCATTTATGTGAAATTAAATTTTCATTAGCTGTTTGATTTTCATCTGCAGCGTAAACTATGCGTTCACTTCCAATTTGATCATTTTAACAGGAAATAAGTCAAAAGGACATCTTTAAATAGCTGGAATGTTGTATCTTGTTCAATGATCTCTAAAGGTTAAATGAATTCAGCACCATCGTGACAGGGAGGTTAGTTGGATATCAATAAGATCAGAAATAGCATACCTAAGGTCCATCGGAGAAGTTGAACTACCTACTGTACATGGGTGTGACGGCACTATAGTGTTCACTTCAGTCGAAGAGTACTTTATAGGTTCCACTTTCTCAACGGTTGGGTGAGTTTTTAAAAGCTCGGTCCTAAGAATGCACATCTCGTCTTATCTCCAACTGTAAAACCTTAACGAGTGTTCAAAAAGTTCGCGCGTGACTGACCTCAGGCAGTTGTTCTTTTATCACTGTGGTCACGTCTTCACAAAACCTCTTGGCTACCTTCGATACTTCAGAGAAACCCTCCACGTAAGCATCGACAGTTTTCGTTCCATACGTCAAACAGTGTTCAACATCACTGTATCCATAGGCGAACTACCTAATATTTTGTTTCAGCTGTCGACCCAGGGCCTCTATCTTCGATTTCTTTATGCAGTACAAATGCTAACAATTCGGATCTGCAAAGTGTTACCCCCCCATGTCTACTGAAACGACGCTCAAAACTGCACATTGGAGCTTTCAATGTTCGGAATCTATATCAATTCGGATAACATTGGACTAAGTTTGAAAGTAGAACAAGCGCTTCTTGAATGGGTTCCTATCGTTAGTTGCTTATGTTTCGTTCTATTGATAGTTCGATAAGAACTTGGGAGTGTTTGGACATATGATACTTTTTCATTGTTTCTGCGTACACTCCCACTAACTTCAGTCCGGATTAAATGTAAGATGGATTTTACAAAAACTATACTGAGTTCCTTTATAAAACTAAACATTCATCCGTGGTATTTATAATAGGTGATTCTAATGCCCAAGTAGGTAGCTTAAACCAAACTGAATAATACCTAGGTGGGTGTTTTGTTGTTCTAGTTCAGCAAGCGTACGATTGTGACCATCTGCTGCAACTGCTCGGGCAATCGTTTATTTCCAGCAAACGTAAGGAGAGGCATCGTCTAACATACCGACTTATTGTGCTGACTCAAGGAAAAAAAACCAGAATATCATACATGATCATTAGTCATTGTCGAAGGGACCCAGTAGATTGCCACTAGTAATAGAATACAAGAACATTTAAAGGCGCACTTGCACAGTCATCAAAACACGGCTTAGTTCGAGAAGCTGCTAGTCAGTAGTGATATTTATAAGTGACTTAAACATGAATGTTAAGAAAAGTAGATGTGTTTCAGCGACATTCATTGAACTAATGGACTGCCGTAAACTTGTCTCATCAGGCGAAGACCACGGTGATTTTGACAAGTTGTCTGCTGAACGATTCTAAACAATTATAGGTTTTAATGCATAAACATTCATTAACATCCAGCAGTGGTGGTTTTTCTTATCTTGAAAACAATATCAGACTCTGACCGAAAGGTTTTATGGTAATGACTACCATTGGATGGCATACCTCAGGAGTAAATAAGCCTTGTCAGTTAGTCAGTTACAACGTAGAACTTGGTACATGCGTACATCAGTTCAAGTTGCCATGCCTCAATAAGCTGATAGAGATTAAATTGTCGGACCGAATTCAAGAGTAGGGGAGGTAGTAACAGAGTAGGTACTAGTGGAAAGGCATATAGATCAGAGATGAGATTTGAAATAAAAAAGTGATTCATTAAAGAGAAAATTATGAGAAGCTCAAAAACTAGAATATGGAAGAAGACAAGGAGTGGATGCACCTGCGCCATTGCAAACGATTTTGAGCCATATCACGTAAATTCTCTAACTATTTGTTACGATCATCGCGTTGGCCCCAACCAGGTAGTCTGCATCTATTAACATGGCTCAGCCCAATTGTCAATGACTTCATGGATTGGTGCCATATTTTCGTTTAACCACCCCTAACTTTCTTCCAGCCTACTCCTACAACAGACAAACTTGCTCGTCATGGTAGACGGTGGTCAGGCATACGCAACACATGTCCTAACCACCTCAGCTGGTGAAGATTCACTACTTCAATAATAGACTTACCGTATTTCCCTAGTACTCTATTCCTAACCCACGCATTGCTTACTCGGTGGTCCCAGCAAACACGAGGAATGTTTCGGAGTCATTTATGATCAAATACTAAGAGCCTACGAATTTCCTCTATCCATAATGGCCATGTTTCACATCCATAAAATAAAACGGATCTAACTGCTGCACAGTAAACGCGTCCTTTTGTCAGTAAACGAATGTCTCGCCTACGCCACAAGTGTTGCAAATTGGCAAAAGCCAATCGGGCCTGATCTCAGATTGATACCCAACCGAGATCAATCTGTAGAATAAACGAGATAAACAGATTAAAAGATCAGTATACAAATTAATTTAATACTTTCAGTACACTATCTAGAAGTCCGAAAGTTAACAGGATGAATGAAAATGATGGTAACTATATGTAATAAGTAAAGTGAACATGGAGATTTTGAAGTTTCACTTATTCAGAGAATAAGTAAACATTCAAAGTTAACAGAAGCTTTCCGTGGTACGCATTGTCATGGGTACTATTCTTTAAATACCATAGCGATGAGCGATTAACTTATCTATTATTGGTACGTTAACGTTACAAAAATTACAGTACAAGGTTAACACTATAAGGACACTGCTCAAAGAGATAGTTTCTACTTTTAAATCGATGAAATGTTGTTAAAGAATAAAAAACGTAAAAATAGTAATACCCTGGTGGGCTTGACCCAAAGGAAATGAGGCGACAGACAAACCTAATCACCGTACGGCAATCGGAGAAGTTTGCATGCAGTTAATTAATGTAAATGACTAGACTGATGAAATTTAATCAAACAGAAACTAGTATTAAGACATAATTAGACTGTTTAGACAGCTGAAATTGCTGGAGGTAAACCCCAGAGAAATCAGACGAAAATATTAACTCTAAAAGTATGTCCATGATAAAATTAAATAAAAATAGGGAAAGCAGACAACCTTGACGAACACCACTAGAAGTGATCAATTCCGAAGACAATCTACCATAAGCTCTAACACGGCATGTGGTGTTCGAGTAGACAGCTTGTATAAGGTTAATGTACTTCTTCGGTACGCCTTTCAAAGAGAGACATCGCCGCATAACCTTACGATCGGTAGAGTCAAACGCCGCCTTAAGGTCAAGGCATACAGTTATTGCTGGGCGTCTGAAAGTGTGCCTATGTTCCAGAACCTGCCTAAGTGTGAATATTTGGTCTATACAACTACGTTCGGGTCTGAAACCACCTTGTTTTTCTCCAGTTTGTTCTTTACGAGCTTTAGTTAGACGTCTAAGTATTATTGAAGCTAATATTTTAGACACTATATTCGTTAAACTGATTCATCAGTAATTGTCACACGAGGACTTCTGTCCTTTCTTATAGACTGGATTGGTTAGTGTTCGAGACCAGTTAGATGGGATTACGTCTAGTTCCCAAATTCTAGCCAAGATCTCAGTTAATCTCGCCGCTAAGGCTGCACCACCTTCCTTAAATATCTCAGGGGTTAATCCATCTGGTCCTGCTGCCTTGTCGAATCTGTTTTCTCAGACACTACTGGTTGAGTTACAGTTTACGGTGAGTTGTCATGTGAACTCGTAACCTAGAATGGTGTCCGTCAAGGATGTCCTCTATTCTGATTGTCGTTAAGTTTCACCATAAACTTAACCAAGTATTAACGTTCTCGTCGTCTGAATTTTCAGGGATTAATATCCGACTAGGCTGTTTACTTATTGGCTTAATATACAGATGTCATAGTTTCCTTTGATGAAGACCCATAAAATACAGTCTTTTATCACCATGAGCAGCATCGCCAAGCATTTTTTGGGAAGCTTCTTCCCCCCTTTGGATATAAAATGTCTCTCTAACTGGTCTTCGTCAACGCTTAAGCTAAAGCTGGGGAGTAAATGAGCTCGTCAGCCACTTTATTTATCTTGAAGATCCAGTCAGCTGTGAAATGTTGGTGTCTGACGAAGTCTCGGTTCGAACTCAAAGAACTCGTCGGGTTTTCGCCAAATTACATCACCGATGCCATGGGTGAGATATCCACTTGCCAATCTAAGAACGAGTGTACTAAACAAATTTTGTACTGTCTTACTGTACGTATGTAAGGTGTGGTCATTAAGAGTAGGTGACATTCATGGGTTTCTGGTGTCTTCGAAATATCAATCATGTTTACTGGGACAACCAGATAAGTAACGATAATGTTAGATGCAGGTTATTGGGGGAAGACTATAAATCGGTTGATGCGCTTGAGAATCTTTACTGACTAAAGTAGCTGAGACATGCATTACATATGCCTTTTTACAATATTCAATGGTATAATTAGCCATTTCGTCTTCATATGGAATTCATAATTAGTGTTCAGTTATTAATAACATGTAACAGATGTCTGGAATTCATTTCTCTATCTATTTTACTAGACTACTACTAAAACCAAGTAGTCAATATTGAAGTTTAGTGTAAAGCTGATAAATATAATACTAATTGTTACTGAATAATTTAGAATCATCTTTAAACTACTTGATAAATTGGTATTATTATAGGCATAGTGTTTTATGTCATATTTTAACAACTAATGGATTTGTAGAAAAGCGCGTGAATGTATTGAATGAGTGCGTATATTGAATAAATCTGCGTATGATGCTTCTTTACAGCAACCAAAGGTGTTGGTAGTTACGTTAATTTCCGATAATTGAACACCCTTGGTGTACGTAAATTGAGAATTTGTTACTCCAGATTGTACAACGCTATATTTAACACCAATTAAGTCCAACAAACAATCCAAGTTCAAGCAGCCCAGCACTCAGGAAGGGTCTTTAAGGAAATTAGTATATTCATATCTTGAACACCCATGCCGCAAAAGATGTGAAAAATGCAATAGTTGCTTTGTTCAATTGGAAGTGGGGTGGGGCTAAGAGGAATTAAGTCCGCCACATAAACTCCTATTTCCTAGAACACAGAAATTTTATACAGAATATCTATGTTCGTTTAAAACATCATAGTGTGATAGTAAAGTCATAATGTAGTTATAACAAAATCCTATTGTTCACATATGGGTTTTCATATGTAATTCTGTCTGTTGGTATTCATAAATTCTGTAAAATTGTTCCATGCTTACCACAAATTTATTGCCACCACTGAAAATTGCACAGTATTACAAATGTAAAAGATGTCATGGTGATGTTAAGCTAATAATTAATCAGATATTAATAAAATTTTTATAATTTTAAGTTTAGTAGACACTTAATAATTTTAAGCTATTAACATTATTGTACTGTTACAATGATGTCTATTTCTGATGTTTAATGAATATTGGTTGTATATTTAAACTTAAGCTCACCACTCTGTTACCTTTCATATTCTTTAGTATATGCATATTGATTAATGTAAGCACTTCACTTGTCTCGCAAGTCTCATCACCCCTGGTGGATCAGTGTATGATGAAATCTCAGCGCGGATTCAGGAAGCCCGATTGGCATTTACCGATTTACGCCACGTGTGGCGCAGGCGATATATTCATCTTTCAACGAAAGACCGGGTGTACTGTGCAGTAGTCCCCGCCGTCATAACATATGTCTGCGAAACGTGGGCCATGAAGACACAAGATATGCGTCGACTTAAGGTGCTTGACCATAGAAATCTTCGTAGCATCTCTGATATATCACGGGACAGTCAAATAAGTAATATGGAGTTTAGACAAAAGATTCTTGGGAAATATGGCAAATCAGTCGAAGTGGTCATTAACCTTCATCGACTGAGATGGCTGGGACATGTATTACGCATGCCAGACTACTGCCTGTCTCGTCGCGCGATGTTAGCTAGGGTTGAAGTAAGATGGAAGAAGCATAGGGGCGGCCAAACCAAAACATGGCATCAGTCCATGAAGTCTTTGTCTGTTGGTCTAAGCCATGTTGGTAAATGGAGATTACCTGGTTGGTGTCCGCATGATAGTCGCAATAAATGGCTGGAGATACTTGGTAACAGAGCTCAGAATCGGTCACAGTGGCACAAGTGTATTCGCTCTTTAATTTAATCTAAATCTTGAATCCTATTATTAGTTTCTGCACAACTTTGGTTCACTATCCCCTCTTGTATTCTATTATTACGTTACCTCTATTATCTCATAGTGCTAATGTGGTAGGGCAACTTGAAACTATGGGCGTATGTGCCCGGTTCTACGTTGTTGTTGTTGATGATGATTATACAATAAATAATGAAAGTGAAAATTGTTTATTTCGTTTTTCCAAGAGAGGAGTTTTTCTCATATTAAAAATGCTGCTTAACTAGTTAGGTAGATTTTTCCGCGATATTTAATTTGCTGTCGATCTGAAAACTGAAGTCTAGAAATAACGATTGTTGTTATTTTTCTGACTTTCAATGAAATTTTTTAGAAGGGATCTTTGTCTATCAGTTATATTTTGAAAAAAAATGCCATTAATTTCGAAGTTATTAATAATAAGCTAATTTCTGTTTACTGTTGGGCAGTATTCTGATATTTTTTTTCATGGAAGTCTCCTTTTTAAATAATTAACAAATCGGAGAATATAGAGTAGCGACGTAGGGATTAAAGTATTCCGTTTTGAACCAGAAAGACTATCTGTTGGAAACCTGTCTCACCTACATTAGTTTGCGTAACTGAAGAGTATTGCTAACGTTCGTACCTAAAGTGTAGTTCATTACAAAATAGAAATGTATGTACCTGATAAGGGAGTTACACAGTTCATAATGATTGTTCTAAGTGAGATGGTTGTCATTAACGAGTCCAGAATTTGAATCTTGTAATTATGATTAATTTTAATTGTTGTTTGGACATTTTGAGTCAGTAATGAAGATCATTGTGTTTTTCTAAAGCTCTATTGTTTATTAAAGATAGTACATCTAAATTATAACTACATTGTGGCTTGTGTTCGTTCAGGGAAACTTGTATCTGGATAATGACTTAGATTATATACTACTATTTTCTTGGTGTATACCAAATGTGTTTCGTCCAACATTTTCCATCAGATTTTCCGTTCATTTAGTGAGTGCATGTAGGTTTTTAATGAAATAAACGGAATCCATGATACTCGTTTAGTCTTATTTAGCACTTTTCAGCTGAATTTTCATGCATTTAAGTGTTAATGTTCATTTTGGAACTCGAATCCATTACTTTACGCTACACAACGAATAGGTTATCTATTAAACTGTTGTGTTTAAACAGCCATCAACGTACATACTGAATGCCACTACTAACCACATTCCAAATTCAACATACTGTTGAATATCATAAGTCTGAATAATATTGAACAATCTGTGCTGAGAGCTCCTTATTGCAACAGCAAATAAGACTGTTATTACTATGAACGAACGTAATAGAAAACATAATTCAATGTTGAGTCTGAGTTATCAATCTCTTGGGTACATGTATAGGACTTTGTTATCTTAGTGATACTATACACTCTCAACTCGATAATTTAATTAAGAAATCACATTTATTACTTTGAACAGTGTCATCAAGTCCTACTTTATATTGTGGTGGGCTTTTCATTTCACAGTTTACTAGAATAAACATTCATGGAATATATCAAATGTGTTTTGGATTGTGATGTAAATATCGATGCCTAATGTTGAAATAATAATTAACATGTAATGTTTGATTTGTACAAGTCTATCCGACATTTGAAATAATAAGTTTATCAATCAAACATGTAGATATACATGTGTGGCATGGGGTGGGGGCTGACAAGATTACAATCCGGTCAAGTGTTATTAGTTACTGACTAAGAATATGTAAAATAGGTGATATGTGACGGGTAAAATTTGTCACAAGAATAAAAGTAGATTGAATACGTCGCAGATTGACGTTGGCAGGGTACCATTAGAAATCAAGGGAGCATTAGACAACTATTTTGTTCTAGTGTAGAGCTCTTCAGTAGTACGCACCCAAGATTCCATTCTAGGGGCTTCAGGTTGGCTGACACAACCTTCTGAACCACTAGACAGGCATATAATGGTAAAATTCTCGCTTTCAATAATTTGTGATATATATCGCGACGATTATAGTAATAATAAAAATAATCAGTTTAATTGGTTGATTTAAAAAACGTTACGCTATGTATAAAATGATACGAATTAAGTAAGAAACGGAAGAATGGATTGGGTGATATTCAAATCCACTACATGAATCCATGAGTAATAATAATAATAAAAGTATGGAAATTTGTGAATGATATAAAAAAAGAAAATAGCATTTAGATAAGATGGACTTCAGTTACGTAACAACACATAAACAAAAAAAAATATGTATATTCTTACAATTAAGTTGTATAATTAAGGTGAAAATTATTTAAATGGATCGGTCATGGCAAAAGAAGAGATTCGAAGTAGTTCTATTGCATACAGACTTCTAACCTGTTAACTTGTATAATTATCGTCCTTACTGCTAAGAGGATAACATTACTGACATTAATAAATTCATATCCTGTAATCCTTGATATCTAAATGATGTATCTGCCTCAGAATTATTTATTTCTGTGATCATTAATTTTTAACTCATTATTGTAGAACCTGTTGAGATTTTCTAGAAATGAAAAAACTCCACATTCAAACAGTCTCATCTTGATAAACATTGAAATTTTCAAACAAGTTATGTAATACCTAGAAAGCTTATTCTTTTATATGAATTAAACTCTAATGATGCTATTAAGAGATATCAGTCAGTCAGTCAGTCAGTTCCAACGTAGAACTTGGTACATGCGTACATCAGTTCAAGTTGCCATGCCTCAATAAGCTGATAGAGATTAAATTGTCGGACCGAATTCAAGAGTAGGGGAGGTAGTAACAGAGTAGGTACTAGTGGAAAGGCATATAGATCAGAGATGAGATTTGAAATAAAAAAGTGATTCATTAAAGAGAAAATTATGAGAAGCTCAAAAACTAGAATATGGAAGAAGACAAGGAGTGGATGCACCTGCGCCATTGCAAACGATTTTGAGCCATATCACGTAAATTCTCTAACTATTTGTTACGATCATCGCGTTGGCCCCAACCAGGTAGTCTGCATCTATTAACATGGCTCAGCCCAATTAAGAGATGTAATAAAAATATATACGATTAAATCATCCTATACAGTTTATAGATTAGTAACAAAGCTATTCATCTAATTTACAAATCATTATCTATAATCATGTTGTCACTACTGTTGATATCGTTTCACTTATACTGTTAATTTTTTGTTTTGTTTTATATTTTCATTTTTATTAATAATCATTGAATAGAATAAGAAATAAAAACTCAAGTTTTAGTGGATAAATAAAAGTCTTATTTTTCTTTACTAGTCTAATTTATTTTTGAATATGGAAAGTAATCAATTCAATTATGATTTATTTAAAATGTTAATAAATGTTAATAATGTTAATAAATTCAATATTAAAACTAATATTCAATGTTCAATAAATTACCAAGGATTTGGTTACAGCTTACGTATATATATATATATATATATATATATATATATATGTATATGATTTTGATTGTTTTTGGTTATAATTTTCAAAGTTTTAAAACTATAAATAAGTAATATATATATATATATATGTAGTATGATATAATTATTGCAGTATGATTTATACATTTCACAACCTGTAAGGTATATATGATTGAAGGGGATTATGAGATTATCAGAAATCTCATTTCATGAATACATAATTGTGCATATAATCAATGTTTGTTATGTAATAATGATAATAAGTGGTCATTTAATAGATATAGACAAAAAATATGAACTGATTTGATTATACTGAGTATAGAAAACAATGAAATAAAGATAACTGTTGCATTTTATTAGAATGATGATTTATTCTGTGAGCAGTTTTGAGAATAAAGTATCTGTATGTTTATCTATGAGCATGTCTCTATCCTACGGACTGAAAACGTACTACCATGTCAAATTTAATTATCTTCCTAATTTATTTGTAAATTAAAAATGTTTTTTTTTGTAATGCATTACTTACTTAAACTACTTACTAATTTATAAGTAATATCAAAGTTTTTAATACGTTTTGTATTGATATTCAAATGTGTGACTTAAATTAGAATGAATGCGAATAAACAATAAATGATGATCTTATTTATCACAAATTCAGTTGAAATGATAGAAAGACAAGTGCTTATAAAAATTTTGGAATAAGTGAATGTTGTGGTATCTTTAGTTTTCTGTATGTAGTCTCTTATTTGGAAATCAGTAGGCTGAGCTGAATAAGAAAAAAATATATGATAATAATCAAAAGACTTAATATTGAATCAAAATAAGTATTAATTTTGTTTTAATGAATGAAAAAATAATTGAATGCGCCAAAAATAGAATTATGGATTTTATTTGAATAGATTTATCTTCTTTTTGTACTTAACCCGTAACACTTAGGCCTACATCAGCGCCAAGTGATTTAGCTATACTCCATTCAACAGGTTCATTGGATGGTTGTTTAGCAAGTACAGGATTAGAAAGAACCTAATTCACGCATTTCAGTAAAAGCTGATTGAAGCATTTTTGCAAATTCTGCTGCATTATTATCAGGATTAGTACGCCAACATGAAATGACTACGACAATATTATCAGGATGGGGATTATATGCTGCACCATATCCATTTGGTACAACAGCACCATAACACATGAATGCATCCATTGTTGTTGGTACCTGAAATTATAAAAAATAGAAAAGATAGCAAAATTTTATATGATATCAAGTAAATACTAGATATTCTCTGCTTACTGTTCTACATTTCTGTTATATTATTTTGTGGATACATTTTAGGATTTACAAGCCATTTCATTAATGACGATTGTATACCTTTTACTGATATTTTCCTACATCTCAAACGTTATTTCGATTATTTTGTGACTAGTTGTTTACGACTTCTAGAGTATGAAACGTAATCAGGTTCATTTAACCATTTATTCAATAGATGGTTTCTAATGGATAAAGTGTTTTTGTATTATTCTTACTGTTATATATCTAATTGACGAATGTCTAGAATGGAAATTGTTATAATTATAGACAACAAGTCTTTACTTCAATTATATATTATTCTTATAGTATCAAAATTTTTTGTATTAAGGATGGTTTTGTTATATTTTAAAGCTTTATATGCTTGAAGTCATTTAAACAAATGGTAATTTACTGCATCTATATTCTCATTAGTTATGAGTAGTTTCTTAGTAGTCATTATTATTGACGAACGTATTTTACAGTTAGTTATTCATTTGATTTAATCAAAATAAACTGATTTACTAGTTGGTATCATTCATTGATAACAAGTAATTATTTCAATCTTCTCACTGAAAACATTCTAATTTAAGTGAGAACAAGTTGATAAATACTACTTGTGATAAATGGGATGTTAGTGTAATTCTGAAAGTAACAGTACATTTTTATTATTACATTATCTCTGAAGTAGAAATGTTTAAGATGATTTGTAAATTTTAATAAAATAAAAACAACGAGCGTAGTAGAACAACTTGAATTTGACTAAGCAATCTAATGACAAACCGTTCACGGTGGAGCCAGAGAGTCCTGGGTTCTATACCTCATGAGGTCTTAGATGCACATTGCTGAGGAGTTCCATGCTAGGATGAAACAACTGTCCAGTGCTTCCTGGAGATTATTCGTTGTCCATTTCGGACCGATTGGTGATATCAAACTAAAAATTAAACAATCTTCACAACACCCAATTATAACTTAGATTCTTTTATTCCAAGATTTTTGTTTTCAACTGCTTTATAATCGAGTAAATCAATTTTCCACTAAATAAATTCTTTATGTAACATTTGGTATCAGTTTTCATTTTCTACAAACTTATCGTCATATAATTAAAATGTATTTGTATGTTTTTGCTGATTTTCATGGATTGAAGTTGATCAGTCTCCGTTAAAATGTGTGCACCCTGAGCGGATTGTCTTGATATTGTGATAGATCACAAGTATTGTTTAGGTTGAATTGTGACTGGTAAGCGGAATCCAATGACGCGCGTTTTGTCCTATTTGGGACTCGAACGCAGTTTGCTTCTTGTCAAACACCACCGCTTTCACTACTAGGACTTCAATGTAAACAATACTTGTGATCTATCGCTATATCAACGCAATCTACACAGATGCACATATGGTAACAGATACTGATTAATTTCAGTCTATGACAAATCAACGGAAAGATCCGAATACATCCTAATAATATATATACATAACCGTTGCACAAGCCTAGCTGTCTGGATTTAGTAGCCTGTGGTGGACGCGGTTTCGTCTGGTTACGAAACGAATCGAGCTCGAGTTCCGGTGTGAACATCAACACTAGGATGTAAGCACATCGAAGTAACAAGTTCCAGTGACAAATGTATGCGTAACATCATTTCTTAAACTGTATGTTTGTAATGTTGATACTATTGCACTAAAGTGACTGCTTACATTTACAACTAATGGTGTCAGTGAAACAGACAACTGCATTATCTCAATAAAAACAACGTGAAGGTTTACTTGAGTGTTAATCTAGGCTCACTAAACATACTGCCTATTCTTATAAGAAAGATTTGCCAGAATACATCGCAACGCAAAATGACACCAACTCGTGTGTTAGTGAATGATGTTAAAGCCATTATGTGTTCACAAACACAACTTAACTCTGTATGCAGTAAAGTAATAGCTTACGGATTAGTAATAATAACGTCCCCATAAGAAATTTCAGTCGACTGACCCAATGTAAACATTCTGAACTAGATTATACAAGTGACCTAGAGACTATTAATCGGATTCTTATTTGTTTTCTTAAGTTTGACAGAAATGTTAAGTTTCACCAACTACACAACTGTGTACTACTGGTAATCAATGTTTAAAAACACTATTTGATATAACTCACTCTTACTCCAAGAATAAATATGTTCTAAATCTACAATATTTTGTCATGTTATGCCTTGTTTATTGTTCTTACGAATTTATTTCATGAGTATTCAGGTTTATTTATAGTGAAAGTATAACTGATCTATACATACAGATCGTCTTACTGTTAAATGCCACTTTTAAAAGTCATTGTAATTCACGTTAAAGTATAAAGTATTCAACAATTGGAATTTTCCAGTATCATTACCAAAACAGTGTCGATGATCGTAGGTTCCTTCTTCTGAAGACGAAACATCTGTTGAGTGATTGTTAGTTCATGCATCAATATCTATTCTTAATATAAATTGTTTTCAAATTAATAATTCTGTTACCTCAATCGTCTCATTTATTCATAAATATTTTATTTCAGTCGGTCATAACATATTCATCTGTTGTATTTGGTGATAACTATCTCACCACCGATAAGTGTGTATTCCAGCAGTCACGACTTCTCACTAGAACCTTCAGGAACATCTTGAAGTTAGTCACTAGTGAGCTGATTATTTTAATTAAATTGAGATAGTTTGTAGGAGATTGGTACTGTGTCATCAGTACCCTGCCAACATCAATCTGTGACGAATTCAATCAACTAAACTTAATACCAATATTCACAAACCATCTCAATCTATAACTTATTCAGATTGACTGATATTTTCAGCTTATTATTTCCTAGTATTTCAATTAAATTCTTTAAATATAGTTTCATTATATCTCGTCAATGTAATATCAATTAAAACGTTTTATAGATAAGTCATGATAATAGAGTGTGGATTATTCATTAGTAATGTACAAGAATAACCAAACGTATAAGTAACTAGGTTAGTACTTCTGTTTCTCAGCAAACATCTTTACACGTTACAGAGGAGGGCATCATCTTTGGTTAACAGGAAATAATATTATCACAACAACAACAACTGCTACTACTACAACTACTACTCATTATAATAATGATACTAACTCTCTAAGTTTGTTATGTTCCAGTTGAATATTTACATCGTCCACAGATTGTTAAAGATACTTGTAATTTTAATAATTTAATTGATCTCTAATTACAGAAGTAATAAGTTTGTCAAGTTAACTGTTTTGTTCACCTAGGCACATGAGTACACGGTATATATATACATTTTGAACCTCTCAGATCTCATGACTTAATTCATCAATTATATGCAATAATAAGACATGTAAACTAATGAGGCAATCAAGAGAATATTTAAGAATAGTTTTTTTTATTATCGAATGATTTATATTATATTCTAATAATTGTCATTATTAATATCCAACTGTAATGTCATTAACATACATTGATTTGCTTCAATTAACTTAAGAAATAGTATTAATGATGACTAGTGTATTTAACTTTATAGGAAGTTTTATCCAAAGGAAAACGTAAAGGTTCATAAAACTTGAACGTCGAGTGTATGTAAGACATATGAATAGAATATATTTGTAATTAATCTTAGAGAATGAAATTCAAGAAAATTTCAACATATCGCTCGACAAAAGCTGATCCGAACTTCTTCAGGGAAATAACCAAAATCGAAATTTTTTGAATATAAATGTAAAGTAAGAGGTCAAATTTTATTCTGAATGTTCAGTCGTATACAGATTATGAAAATGTTACCGAACAATCAATACACTGAGCTCTGCACTTTTAAATATCAGGGAGAGTGTGCCAAAAGAAGAGCAGACGAACTATCTCTGTGAGATTAAATGTAATGCAATTTGCGTAGGCGAAACATCATGACAGTTTAGTGTATGAGTGTAAGGAACATATACTTCGTTTAAAGCATATTGTTAAATCCTTTGAAAATCTAAGAAAACTAGGAAATAAGTCGGGAATAGCATTACATTCAATAGGAACAGGGCACAGCATCAATTCGACAGAACTAAAATTCTTCAAAAAAGGTTTCTAATAGAGAAATATTAACATCTGAAACCCTACACATGTAGACAAATCCTATAAATCTACGAGATGGAGTACTGTTAGCTGCACCATTGCAACTAAGGATTACAAAATGAATTCACATATTATCTATTATTCTAATATTTAAACACATTCCAATTACTTATTTATTTATTGATTCTGTTTAGAATTATTTAGTTTAATTACACACTTCGACATGTTATCAGTTGGAAATATACATCCTTCCTTTGATCCATAATTATCATCACATAGATTTACTCCGACTCAAATTTACTTGATTCGACAAGTCAATGTTCAGAGAGACTAGCCCTTTCCGCGAACATAACTCAGAACAATAAATGTGCACATGAAATTATACATGCAATCCACACCTACTTTTAGTCACAACGTTCATTAACTTACAATGATGCATGTGACATTTTCCCACTCTGTATATGATTAAACATACATAATGAAATTTGAACTTCTTATTTACATCTATATTTGATAACTTTAGATTCTGGTTATTTCCCTGAAGAGGCTCAGGACGAAGGTTGCTTAGCGACATGTTGGAATTTTCTTTAATTTTATCCGCTAAGATTATTACAAATATATTCTTGTCACATTGTGTTTAATGGTTGAATTCGGTTAACATGAACCAATATTCAATTACCGTTTCACACTTGTTTACATTCATCAGTATGATATTTATCACTTTGTAATCTAGATTCCACGATAAACTTAGGCTGTTATCATTTAATATTTTAAATTAAAATAAAACACAACAATTGAAGTAATTAGATTGTATCAGATTATTTTGAATGAATAATATCAAAGGAGAGCAAAGATTAGTCAAATAATCGTTTCTACGACATGTAGGTGACTCAGGATATTCTATTTCAGACTCATCCTTTGACGTCATTTGAGAAATTCAACTAAGGAAACCATGAGGCATTCGCTTAATTTTATTTAGCAGGAACCTTAGCCTACTATGATTTAAAACTTATGGGTACCAAAGCAATTTGTTTGACCCTTTCGGTATTATGACTATCCCTTTCAATTACTAATTATTTATTCATTTCATATATAATTAGTTGAATTTTACATCGCAACTGATTAACATTTAAACAAGTACACAATTATTAAATGACTTGCATCTTATCAAATCTCACTTAGACAATCAGTCAATGCCTGTTACCCTGCGTTGAGCATAGATCACTGATAAGTATTCTCCAACTACCTATTCTTCCCAGTTCTTCCAAAGTTCCGTCTATTTCATTATATCTATCTCCAATTCTTGGCGCAGTGTGCTCCTTGGTCTTCCTTTTATCCATTGGCTATGAGAATTTTTAGTTAGTACTCACCGTGTGTTGCAGTTTGATGATTTGTTCAATATGTGTCCTATCTACCTCCAGCAACTCTTCATAATTGTATCCTAAGATGGATTTCGGTTTGTTTGTTCTCTGCTAAAGTGGGCTGTTGCTGATTGTATCTGGAAAATGAGTCTGAAGTACCTTGTGCAGACAGCTCTTTATAAATACGTTTCGACTCCATACGCTTATACTGAAAAATTGTGACTTTAATGCTGGCTGATAGGTGGTTGGAATCCCAGATGTTTTTAAACTGTAGGAGTGCAGCCCTTGCTTTGTCAATGTGTGCCTTCACATCTACATCACTTCCTACTTGTTTATCGATGATGCTGCCCAGGTATGTAAGAACTTTCATATCTTCGAGAGTTTCTTTGTCAAGTGTAATCGGGTCGGCACTTTATTAAATATGTCTTTGTGTAAATACTATTGTACAGTTATGAAAATGAGATCGTCGAAAAGGAATCTTTCTCTGAACAAATTTGTTTTATAATATCAAGTATACTGATCAGTAACTGCATAATGATCAATTTTATGTTATTAAATGGATAGTGTTTAACTAGGCATCTTTTTTCATTATGGATACTGATCTCATTGACTGATTATTGTAATAGATCTTGTTTTAATGTCAAATAACTATAAGTGATCAATATTGTCTACTGGGTTGGTATAAATGACTGTGATGTACTGTTCTGTAGACAAAATATGATCAAACGTCTAATGTTATCAGAAGCGTGCCAGTACAACACAATCTAACAAGTTTAACGAACAAGTAAAAAAAACATTTAAATCTTAAGATAGAAGCTTTAATAAGAATTACACTTTATTATGAATGAATGCGAACATCACTTGATACTCTGGATACAGTACACAAGGTGACAATTGAAAACGTTACCAATAACCTAAGCCTAATGAAACTAACTAAGAATATGTAATTATCACTTTTGTTGATTGCTTTTACAATCTCTTTTAATTGAACAGATGCTTTTGTATAAACGTAATTTAGTAGTATCTTTGTATATAACTTCAATATTCTATTCTATTCATTTCAAATCTTATTTTACTTATTTGTATATCGTGTTCATGAATTTGTACTGTAGTTGCATAGTTGAAGTAAAAAATTTCTGTTTCTTCATTAAAGAAAATTTATCATCAATGCACATTTCTTTATTGATTGAAGAGTTCCAAATAACTCTATCACGGCATTGTATATATATATATATATATATATATATATATATATATATATATGTTTTAGTTTCATTCGAATCCTATTAGTAACATTAAGGAGGAGTCGTTTATTATCTATTCGTGCATATATTCTACAACATACTTATATTTGACTCACGTATGCATGAATAAGAGTTCTGTTTTTTCTGTATGCACGTATGAACATCATATATATATATATATATATATATATATATATATATATATGCATGCCTATTTGCTCAAGTGATAATTAATTAATCCATGAAGATGTGTATGCATACTTTACTTCATTAGCGTTGAAATACTCATACAAGCAAACTTAGTTTTTCGGTGTTTTTTTTTTCAATGTTTTTGCTTTTCAGTTTTTATATAAGAAGGAGAAAAGTTAAATTTGTAGTTTTTTGAAGTGTTGTTTAGCATTTCAAGAAATAATGTAGGAAACAAATCATTTTATGTTTGTATTTCTAAAAAGAAAACTTTACGTGCAATTGACTATAACATTAAATTGTTGTTTTTGCTCTATCAAATGAAATGATGATATAGTTTAACTGTAATAGTTTTGACTAACTTAATTCATATCCTTTTTGTTCACTGTGAACAAGACTTGAAAGTTTACATATTCATGAACTCAATTTTACAATTATTCATGGTTAGAAAGCATTGAATAAATATTTTGTCTTAGTGGGAGATTTCTCAGGTAATGGGAATCAAGTAACAGATAAGAAACCCTTGGACTATACAATGAGCTATTATTATTTTGAACACATAATGAACAATGAATAATTCACATATCTAGCAGTCAAGTCATGATTTTGCTTCCCGTCAATGTCATTAATGAGTAAAACTGTCCTTACACTGGATATAGCTGAGAGTTTCTAGTCAATATTCCTCAATAAAACTTTGGGATTAACTTACAAAATCAATCATTTGTAGGCACACGATGACTACTACTACTAACTATTCCATTGACTATGAACTTCGAATGTTACATTACATGTAGGACTTACGTAGACAATGATTAAAAACAGGAACAGGCTAGGAAGTTGTTTCATGCTTGTAGTGGAACTTCAAATCTAACAGTTTCAATGATAATCAACAATATCTAGTAAAATTAACTGCTGTTCGAAAAAAGTTACTTCTGCTAATTTATAATTGAATGTCTACCTATTTAAAAGCAATTTTTAACGAATTAATGCTATAGTCAATCAATGCCTGTTACCCCACATGGGGCGTAGGCCGCCCACTAGCATTTCCAAACCAACTCTTTTTCGGGTTATCCTATCCACCTCCAGAGGACTTTTACTAATTTCCTTCGTAGCTAAATTTTGAGTGGTTTCTTCTCTGACATAGAAAACTGTTGCTGATGGTGTCTGGCCAATGCATCCTAAGTATCTTGCGCAAGTAACTGCTTATAAATACTTGTATCTTTCGGAAGATGCTCTTCATAGTTCTCCACGGTTTCTTGCACTATACAATAGAGCTGTCTTGACGTTGTATTGAAAACTGTGACTCTAGTGTTGACTGACAGATGATTTGAGTTCCAAATGTTTATAAATTGTATAGATGCTGCCCTTGCCTTTCCTTACCAATTCGTCCTTTCACATTTGCATCAGATCCTCCGTGTTTATCGATAAAACTGCCCAGATGTGTAAAAGTTACCATACCCTTCAGAGCTTCTCTTACAGGTGTATTTGAGTTGATGCCTGTTGTTTTATATTTAATTTGTTTATGTTGAAGCCTATTGCTACAGAGGCTGCTGTCCGTCTTCACTTGTGTGTGTGTGTACGATAGAAGAGTTAGGTTATCTTCAAAATCTAGTTCGTCAAGTTACATTCTAGTTGTTGACTGTATTTCGTACTCCACCTAGAATTCCTATAAGGTTATTAGCGGTCCGAAGCTTGGACAAAGAGGAAAGGTTAGACATGGGGTTAGCAATTCCATCCTATAAAATCAACCTTATCAAAATAGCACTAACCAGAAAATTAATGCTAGAGACGAATATCTAATTCTTAAATTTAATAAGATGTATGAAATTAGGATGAAACATTTATCAGTTGGTTAATAGTTTCTTAATGTTATTATTTACCTGGTATCAATTTGTGATGAGTATTGTCTTCAGATCTGTAAAAATCTACTTAATCTAAAAACTATTATATGGATTAAGATTAATATCCCAAAATGAAAATGTATGACCTATGTAGATAATCTTAATGAAGTCTGGAAATTAAGTCATCATTGCCATTAAATGAGGAGGATCTCAATACTGTCACAGATTGATTACATTTTCAATATCTAAACTATCTAATTTTTAAACTCTGTGGCTTAGTAGGCATATTTTTATTAACCGTTCCATATGTGAGTTTACACTGTTGAACAATCCGATTCTTCACGAAGTGGTTATTAGTTGCAACCCTCTTATTTTGATAGTCACTTGTTGAATGTCTATTTACATTGAAAATTAGTTTCATGATACATAGAAATCAGTCAGTACATGATTATTGTTTAGCAATTATTACAGTTCAGTTTTATTAATTACGTTTGAAACCTAACAAGTTAGTAAACAAACTGAGAGATCAAATACTAATTCTCAAATATATTCTCGTCATGGCTCAAAACTAATGCATATATAGCTGTAAGACTGACATCATCAGTGCCTACTTCTGAGTGAAATTAGCTTTTAGAGATTCTCCACAATTGACTAACCACTTATTCTGCTAACATGACATTTGATTGAATCTCACTTTTAATTATGTTGTAGTCATTCGTACGTTTATTCTGATCTTCTGTTCCTTCAATTTGTTCAACGAAATCACCTAGTTCAAAGAACACAATGCCTCAAAAACCCTTCTCCTGAGCTACAAGTTTTAGTTATCACTTCAAAATATCTTTAAATTTGTATATAAAATCAGCGTTAATTAGTGGTGAGTAAATTGTCATCATCTCCACCAAAGTTGGTTGCAAATTTGTTAGTTACTAAAACTGATTGCACAAGATCAAAAACACTGAGTAAGTTCACAATTATCTTGTCGATTTTTTGCATGGAATTACGTAATGATGTAATTAGAATACAGAATAAAAATTAAATAAATGTAAAAGGAAAACTTAGGCGTTCACCGTGAGACCAGATGGCACTAAGGTTTAATTCCTTGTCGAAATTGAAAGTGCACACTACTACAAAGTTCCGGACTTAGGTGAGGAACAGCAGTTGAGTACTCTCTAGTTTACAGTGGTACCTAACTGACATCAATCTTAGATGAATATAAACAATTTAATTTAATTCTTTTTCATACAGTTATCTTATTCACTTTTATCAAAATAATTTCATTTCTATGTTACTTGTGTCGACTATATAACCATACAATGTTCGATTTTAACTATTCCTTTCATTAAGAATAAGCTGTTATATTTGTTCGAATTTACTTTAGAATTTAATAATTGCAAAATTGTATTATAATCTATAGAATATTGAGCAACTTTGCCAAGTGAAAGACTGAGATTGTTTTAATGTTTATTCATGAGATTATTATTAATAACATTTTCAATAGTAACGTTCTCTATTACATTTGAAGGTCAATATTCATGTGAAATATTTTGTTTTAACCTTAGCAAATATTTATGTGAAGAATCTATTTTTGACATAGTGATTTAATTTTATGGGAGAAAGTGAAGGGGAAGAAGTAACTGACAGGAAACTCTAAACGTAGATTTTGTGCTACTTCGGAATTTGTCAATAATATGCATCCTTACTCTTGAAAGAACTGATATAACCTAGTGAATAAGACAAACACCAGATTGGTCAGTACTCAGTGAACACTTAACGCAAATGAATATAATTTTAAATTAAGATGGTTATTTTTTTGAGTGACTGCTATTTTTTTTGGTTGAATACATCACAGGTTGATGTTGGCAGGGTTCCATCGAAAACCTAGGAGGACTGGACAATCGTTTCATTCTAGAGCGAAAACCCACAGCAGTGCACACCCCGCTGATTCTGCTCTAGGGACTCCAGGTTGGCGAACACCTAACCCTCTGACAATAGATGGTCGTCGCGCTATATATCATAAATTGATGGAAATGGGAATCGTACCATTGGATGCTGGCCGACCCAGTGGTGTAGAGGGTTAGGTGTTCACCGACATGAAGCCTTCGAGACGGAATCTTAGGTGCTCACTACTGAGAAGTTCTACATTGGAACGAAACATTTGTTCAGTTCTCCCAGGTTTTCAGTGGTGCTCAGTCAACATCAATCTGTGACTTATTCAATCAAATAAATATGTTTTTGCTTAATTAAGTCTCATTACAAATATTATTTCATATTTCATTCAACAATTTATTAACTTACTTGACTTGTAGATAAACGAAATCGATTTGATTCCATATAACTTGGATCTTTAAATATATTCGGTAGTTCTTTACCATGAGTTAATGCTATTTGTCTTAAACCAAGTAAATGATTATCTACACCATGCCCAAGAATAGTTTCAAGCATAATTTCGGTTTGCCATTCCATTGCTTTACGTAGTAAACGTATCTTTTCATCTGTCTAGTAAGTTTTAAAAGTAAATAAATGATTATTGAGTAAAACAATTATTAAAGTTGGATTATAGATAGTAAGAGGAAATTCAAGATGTACATTTCTGTTTATTCAGAACTTGTCAATTCGATTAACTTGGGCACTGAACAAATACATTCAAACTACATCAGTTGCTTTATTTAACAAATTTATGGATGAAAAATTAACCCATTATTTACAGTTACATTTATTTAATCTACCATGATTACACATTTTTCATCTATATTGTCCCAATCCAACGGTAGAGTAAAAACAGTCTCTGGGAAATCGACAAAATATGATCACCTTCTAGTAATTGTTACAGTTCAGTAGTGGGGTTTTGCAGGGTTTCCCGGTCATGTCATTTTTCCTTGGCTTTCTTGGTGATGACGTTATGAAAGCATCTCTGTAATGAGTGTGGTTTGGTTTGTTGTGGTGTGTATTTGTTGTCTGAAGAAAGACATTTTACTTTTAGTATACGAATGATGTCAACTTACTGTGGAATAGCACAAAAATCATCCAAATCACTTTTAATCAATTAGCAATTAGTATTCATAGGTATGGTATCACTTTACACCTTTATATGCAAAGTAATTCTGAAAGATTGACAGAAGTGTGTACTTGAATTGTGGTTGTGAAACATAGTCGCTTTGAGTTAAGGATGTTCAGCATCTTTATGTTTTCGGTCATTGTTACCAACATAGAACTGATGACATCCAACAGTAACATTATGTTTGTAATCCTTAGGTTTGGAAATGTATATTCGGTTGCGGTGATAACAATTCAGTCGGTGTCATCATCTTGAAACACTGGCTCCGGTGGCTTAGTTATGCTTTGAGAATACTATTTTAGCTACTTCCATATAGTGAACTATTCGCTGGCTTTGGGAGTGAAAAAATCAATAAGGTGGTTAGTTTATGACAGGTTACCGCATCATGAAAAAAATCGGTATAGGACTGGCAACTACGTATCCATTCCAACTTCCTGTTTGTGGTCGTAGCTATAGTGTAACTAACTGGCTTGAGACTTTATCAGATAATGTTTAAAACGAAAGTTTGTGGCCATCTTGTTTCGGTTTCCTATACTAAGATCTTAATCAAAGTCTGATGAGTTTCTTTTTGTTTGTACTCCTATCTCTTGCCTTGTAATTTTATTGCTATCTTATCTAATGTTGCCTTTTTTCTATTATTACCATTCCATTTATATTTTTTTCATAACATTATACTTCTAGCGGTTTGTCGAATAAGATTTTCGGTGTTCAGTTCCACCAAATTTGTGTTCAAATAAATAAAATATTAAACACTAAGTAAGTAGTAATTATCTTGGTTTCTGGATTGGGGGGGGGGTTTTGTAAAAGTAGAAGTTAAGTTTATTTGTTTCTGTTAGTATGAACGTTAGCTGGGTACCAGTGAAAACCAGAGCACACTGGATTTATGCTTCCTGTCCAAGTATGAAACGCTGCAGCTGTGCGCACCCTCGATTTCACCAGGAAATCAAACCTAGCGCCTTTTAGCCTCACAGCGAATGCTTAACCATCTGAATCACGGTACCAATGTCCAACAGTAAAATTCCAACTTTCAATACTTCCTGATTTTCAGGTAATTCATGATGTAGATCATCTATAAGCTGTTCTTCTTTCACCATATTTTATCACATTTCGGATCATTCCATGATCTCATTTTGTTACTGATATCTTGCAATCATTGCAGAGTGTGACCACTATTCTTCAGTTTCTTTTTTTAAAGATTATTATATACGCTGCGTAAATGTAAATATGATTATACCACTTTATTAATTGATGTACTTAATAAATGTGAATTTTGTTATTGAAACTATTAAAAAAACAGATGATATCAGTCTGTCAAGTTAACCGTTATATTTAGAGTGTCGTTCCACAGCAGAACACATTAGTACGTAATACTTTAATAAGAATAAATCTACTTACTGAACATTTCGTTTGACCTGTCATTGCTTTACACCATTCTAAAGCTGGCATTGAACATGCCCTAATATTGTCTACTCTCGCCAAAGCAAATCGTCTTGTCGAAGCGCTTTCATAAGTAGGAACTAAATAGTTATGTAATCTGTTAAATATAAGGTGTAAAAATGGTAGTGTAATAAAGGAAATCATTAGGCTATAGGTCATGTTTTAAACGTAATTTAATTGAGCAATGTTAAAAAGTAGTACAGTACAGGAGAGTTGTGTCACTTTTTAAGGTGAATACATGAAAACAACCTGTTGATCATGACAATCGTTTATAAGATATAAACTTATGATTCATGTTAGCTGTAATTCATTATGATGATATTTATACATTCTTAATGAAACTATTGTGCCACTCCAAATATAAATCTATGTTAGCCTGAACTTTCTATGCGAAAATCAAGACTGATTAGAAGTATTCAATACAAAATATCGGTAAACTCATTTAGTCACCAAACTGGAAACCTTGATAAACAATGGAGAGTAGAGTGTTAATGGATTTAGTGATCCAAACTGTTATTACCTTAAATATGAAGGGTATACAATATTGTCAACGTCTATATTTGAGAAAATACAATACAGTTACAATTTCTGTCAGTGATGTATAATTAAAGATACTCCTTCGTTCTAATTCATGTTATTTATGTGTATGAATTCAAATCATACGATCTTTTCTATACATCAAGGGACTGTTTGTAAGAGAAGCATCGGTGTGTTTACTGATTCTTAAGATAATTACTAAAGATTTAGATTGTATAGTAGCACAGCTTTCGGCTTTTTAAATAAGCAGTTTACCATCGTATAACAGATAATTGAACAATAACTCATGATTATGAAAACGTTCACAGCTGTAACAAAATTATATGATATTCAAAAGTTGAAAGTAATGTTCAGGCAGTGTTTTCTAAGTTTATAAAGAATTTCACATTCCTTATTTGATTCGAACTCAAGTCATTTACTGTTACAATTCAGAAACGTTGCTGGAATATATTATCAAGCCGTATCTGATCTTCTGTAAACTTAAGATGTTTGCATTAATGTATCACTAGACAGCAGTTGAATTCTATGGTTTCTAATCAACTGTACTTATCAAATACTATGCATCAACACTATTCAAGAAGTCAGATTCCTAACTGAATGCTTTGACAATACCTCTGATTATAATACTTAGTAACATTATATTAGTCAATACTTATGATCACTTAGTGAAGAAATTCTGAAAAACAAAATTTTACAGATCAATTGTTTTGTTTTTTTCTTTATGAAATTGTACAAATATACTGAAGGGTTATTATTATCGTTTTTCTTCAAGCAGTGTTCATTATCACTCATTGAGTTTTTGCACTTAAAATATGAAGTAACCTTTCATCATTCCCCCCCCCCTCAAACACCTAGCTTACTTTCTCTTTCTTAGTTTTCATAGTTATAACTTGAAACTTTATTTTATTAAAGGTGTTGTTGTGAAAACAAGAATTTTCTGATCAAGAAGTAATTAAGTTAGCTACTAGTCAATATGAAATCAAACATTAATTGATTAGTTAAAGGTTTATTGCCAAGCAAGCAATATATGGAAAATTTTTGCAGCTATTAGGTTATTGAAAAAATAACTACTTGGTAAACTTATAAACTGTCATATATATATATATATATATATATATATATATATATATGATTAAGGTTAGTGGTTGGATCTACACTTCACGGAGTCATGTATACTACAGACTAGTTGATATTTGTCAGTAGGGTATGATTACAAACTTGAGTGAACTGATAATACTTGGTCAATTAAAGCATATACCACTTAGCATCACAGTTATGGGTGTTGTAATTCAATTGAATAAGTTGTATCTGTCTTGGTAAAGCAGTGGATTAGGTTTGTGATTCTTGTAATTTTATTATGATTCACAATTATTTTAGTTTGAAATTGTGCAATGTGACGTCATAATTTAATCTCTGCATATGTTGTATTCATTAGCAATTTTTTAAAAGAAGAGCCTAATCTGCCCACTAGTGACTAACTTCTCAAAATACTTCCTAGAGTTTTTGTGAGAAGATATGACCAATGGTGTTCAACCCTGTCGAGTATGAGACATTTATTTACCGATTGTAACGGATAATTTCACCAAGTATGTTGCAAATTGACTGATTTAGAAATATCAACCTATGAGAGTAAACTCATTGGTCTAATGGCATTCATTGATTGCAGAACCAGAAAGTCCTGGATTTGATCCCTGGTTAGGTCGTGAATGCGTCTTGATGAAGAGTCCCATACAAGAACAAAACAGCTGTTCAGTGTTTCTTTGTTGTCAATGCTTGTCTGATTTGAACCAATTCGTGGTAGGAAATTAGCATTCAACAATCTCTACAACAATCAATTAAAGCCTAATCATTTATGAAATGATGACATTTCATAAAAAGTGAAAATTCATCTTTATCGGATGTGATGCAATTTTAGACTAGTAGCACTGAATTTATCAGCAAAATATTTGAATGAAGATATAACTGCAAAAATTAGTGCTTACTTAGTGATCTAGAGGCTGAAAGCTAGTCATGATACCTAGACTATGAGTATTTCTAAAGAGTTGCTTACTAGAAAGAAGCATCCATGCAAACACTTCATTATTTGTAATAAATATTTAAATAAAGTAAGTATGTAATGTTGCACATCAAATTATTTATCTAGTCATTTAAATTCGATGTTATTTAGTCAGAATCCTTTTTTGTTCAAAAAGAGATGGAATGAGAAAGAAAGTAGCACCTTCTAGAACAAGCACTACATATCTAGATTAGATGATATACACATCCTTCAAATGTATTATTCTGTATTTATAAGTGTATATATTGCATATATCTAATGTGACTTACTTAAAATGTGCTAGTTGTAAAGCTAACTGAATAAACGAATCTGGACTCATGTTGACAGTTTTTCGGGAATTCACGTCCATATTGTTCATAACGTAGTATATATAAATCTAAATCATCTGCAATTCTTGAATATAAAGATCAAATAGATTATTTGTGTTAAATATTAGTTGTATAATAATAATTGTATAATAATAATAATAGTAATACATGAAGAATATCTTCTTTTAGTATTACTTGTATAACGTGTAACAAAGATATAAGTTATGAAATTGTAGTGTACAGATGTTAGATTTCCTTCGGTTTATTTTGAGTATGTTTATTGTGTAAATAATTGTGGAAAACATAACAATCATTTCATCCTATTTAAGACCTATTAACTGAATGTATATATATCTCACTATTTGATGTTTACACATTTCTTATTATGTAATCTTTAACGATTATTTTAATGTTCAATCCCACGAGTTTTGATTCTACTTCCTGTATTCAAATATTTCTTCAAGTTGTCACTATAATCTACAACATTACTAGTTCTTCTGTTATCTTACTATCAATTTGTGTCCTTTATTTATTATGATTAGTTATTACGTAATCCATTTCATTATTATCATTGAACAACAATTTATCTTATTTGGTTGGCATATAAATATTACGATATAATAGAGTTGAGTTTAATGAACATCTACATAGAAACATCATTTTTATCATACATTTGTTGTTCTAATTAGCATGGTATAAGAAGCACTTTACATAAGAAATTGAAATATCAATTCGAAATTGATTAGAAGAAATACTAGTAACTTAAACAAATAATTCTTTTTCTAGAATCTTTTGAACTTTATGGTGATACAGGACTGTTTTTTGGTAATCTTTGAATATAAACATTTTTAACCTTTATCTTAATAAAGATATATTATGGGTGAAACTAAACTTTGCTGGCAAACTTGACGAAGTAAATGAGAATTAAGGTAATTGTTTCAAGGTCGTGCGTTTAGTCTAGTTCAAAATGGTTACATTGCGACGGTTGATTGAAATTTTCTATGAGGACATTATTATTAGTAAGCTACTATCTATCGTATTACTTCGTACAGAGTTGATTTGTGATTATGGACTCAATATGGCTCAAGCATCATCCACAGATACGCAAGGTGGAGTCATTTTCCACTGTAATGGTTGCTGGCAAAATAAATCAATACGAACAGGCAACTTTTTCAGCCAGTCTAGATTGATACCTAGACAAACCTGCATGTTAGTTGTATTGTAGATGATACAGTTGTCTGTTTCGTTGGTATCGTCCCGTATAAATGTAAGCGAAGTGTCAGCAGTGAAATGGTATCAGCGCTGTAGATATATATGCTCAGAAATGCCATTACATTTAAATTTGTTGCTAGGAGGCGTAGGAAAAATTGTTGAAGTAGATGAAATAGCTATTAGGAAGAGAAAATATAACAGAGGAAGATCAATAAAAACTGAATGGGTAAGTACTAATTACTTTAATCTTATAGGTAGGTTCTTGGTATTTACGACCGAACATTAGGAAAGGGACATATTCAGTATGTCCCAAATCGAAGTGCGCGAACACTGATACTAATAATCTAGATGTACATCCTACCGAGATCCATAATTTTTGCTGACGACTGGAAAGCCTATCGGCCTCTTCATAGACCTGGACATATTCACCATGTCGTAGCTCACTAATGACATTTTGTGGACCCAAGTACTAGTGTTCACATGCTAAACATTGAAGGATAGTGGTCATGTCTAAACGAGTTTCTTAGACCACATAAAGGTTCTAGAAAACAACATGAAATAGAGCCATATGGGTAAGTTCCTATATCGATCATATTATGAATTTAGACTAAATGAACCCATCTCCAATCTTCAAAAGTTCATAAATCATGTAAAAAATTTGTATCCTGTGTAACTTTTTTAAAGATCTTATCATTTTTCAGAATAATTTATGATTTTATCTACCAATTCGTTCTCATTAATTAAAAGGTGCATTAATGGTCATTTGTAGTTGTGCAAGTTCGTCAGCAATGTTTAGTTTTACCGAATTACCAAACTAAATAGTAAGTATGAAGAGATAAAGATGATTTATGTAGCATTAAATCATTAGTTATAGTAAATAAATGTCAGTTACTTAGTCGTAGATGTAAACTCATTTCCATCAAATTCACTTCTGATAACTGACTATTATCACTAGCTCTCATACCAATAGGATATAACATATAAGTCAACTAGATAAGTTTTTATCTTATAAATGAATTATTTTAATAAATATAAATGATCTTTTTCTTAATTGAAAAAAAGTAAACAAAATGAATAAATATTAATTTGGTCAATGATTTGTTTAAATTAATCAACATTTTAATGAAACATAATTTGATTAAGTTATCAATACTTGATATTGAAATAAGAAAAAAAAAGAAACAATTGAAAAACAAGAGGTATACGTGATAAAGAATGAAATTTTATTTTGAATTAAAAAAGGTAACTGAAGAAAACTTTTATTTCCTTGACGAGAAAAATTATAGTCAAAATAGTAGGAGAAATATTGTTTGAAATGGAATGTGACTGAGAAACTGAATCTAGGCACAGAAACTGATCAGTTTTAATCCATGGCAAATCGATAGGAATATCCAAATACATCCTAGTAGGAAAGATAGTAATTTCTAAAACATTCCTAAGCATTTACTTAGATAGTAGTAGTTACATGAATAAAAGGAAACATTTGTAGTTTGTATCCATCATAGCCATTGAAAATCAGGAAATACAAGTCAACTGTGTCGTTTTACTATAGGACTTTTCAGAGGTGTATATCCTTGATGAGACTGGGAAATCGAACCTATGACCTGAAAATTTTATGGTAAACACTTATTTATCATAACCATTGAACCGAAGTTCAGTCATCGTATATCCACTCTAATCAATTTGTGATATGGTCTGACGATTAGTCCAGTGTTTTATAGTTTTCAGAAGTACCTGATAAAGATCATTCTGCGTTAAAAACAAACTAAAAATTGAACAACAGTCACCAGAAAACCACCTCAACAAAAAGAAATATTTCTTGATTAAGTTTAAAACACTGATTGTTTGTTATATGTGAGTAAACATCATGGAAAGAAAATTAAAATCTGAATAAGGAAGCAGTGAATATCTAATAAGTGCTAATTCTACAGATGACGATTCTCCGTTGAAGGCTAAACCCAAGAACTCCAGACCTTGCTATCTGATTTCGATTCAAGGCGGGGTTATGTACTTGCACCACGAAGTTGTTCGATTTTAGAGTAAAAAAAGCTTTTTATTGCTTTTTACTTATTATCTGATGTCTAACTACAATCAATCTGTGTTGTAAACTACAAAAAACTGTGTTCGGGAATATAAAATAATTTTAAATGATTCATCACGTATAAATAGTTTGTGACTGGTATATTTAAGTGAAGAAAACAATCACTTACTTGTCTATTTCATTTAGTGCATAATCAATCATTGATTTTGCATTATCATCTAAATTCCACTTCAATCTTCTTGGATAAGCCAATTCACATACGGATGGGAATCGAACTAATTTCCATCGTTTTACTTCTTTCCTAAAATTAAAATATAAAAAAATTACTATACTTATTTAGTTGTGTACATGCACGTATTGTCCATAGCATTGTTTTATTTCACGGGAGGGGGTTCATTACAATAACCACATGATAGTATTCGATCTCTGGATTTCATTCTAGTCTTAACAGAAATCTGTTTAAGTAAAAATCTGCCAGTTGTTAACTCATCAACTTCTGTGATTAAATCTTTATCAACATTTATCACAGATTAGTGTAAAGTTAATTTGAAAATATGAAATAAGTAGTATATTATTCATTATCATTCAGTTTAATGATGAAATTGTATTGCATAGTCGGTTATCTTAAATAGACAATCTGATGTCAATAATTCAATTCATAGTTATGTAACAATCTGAAGTAGTTTCTAACTATTAATTGATTTCAGTTAAATAAGTTGCCATTAATTCTTTTATATTTTATGACTTATTAGTAGAACTATATTCATAGTTATTACCAAGATCAAATTAAAGGCTTTTCAAACACCGTAAGTATAAATGTTACATTTAAATCATTTAAACGTGACTCTACTTACTGATATCACTAATAAAACAAGATAGTTATATTTAGTTAAATAGATTAATTACAGTTTAAAAACTTACATATATTGAAGTATATGCTCTATCAAGCGTACTACAGCAATTCCTTCAGCAACTGAATGTTCATAATTAAGACCACAATTACCATCACGGGAAATAATAAACTAAAAATCCGAAAGAAACAATGCAGTATTATATGTTCATATAATTAAAATATACAACACCTCATGAATGAACAGTTTTTAGAAACAAAATGATTTGTAAATCGAAGGATCGTACGCGTTTATTTTGAATGAAAGTTTAGATAAGCCTACTAATCAGTTTAAGAAAATCATTTCTGAAAATCTAATTACAGAATTTAGTAAAAAGAATCCCTATATGTCAACTCAGTGATCAAAAAATATTACCGTTAGTGGGCTCATTGTAGGTTTTAAGTTGTGCCATCAAAATATACTCATAAGTGCTCGTTACTATGAGATGTTAAATTTGTATAAAACTACCTAATACTCTTTGGTTTCTGGTTATTTTTTTCCAGCCAATATTATTTCTTGATGACAGTCTTTCTGAACTGTTTGATATATGAAACTAGTTTCATAAGAAAGTTTTAGATTGTTAACATAAATCTATAGAAAGGATTCCAGTAGTTTATCTAACACTTTTAACTAACTTACATTCAATATTTGATGCAGTGTCTTCCGTAATTGTTGTGCTAACATCTCACTCACAAATTCAGTTCTTGTACTATAGTTTCACAAACAGTGATTTCTACGGAACATTGCTATGTAACACTATCACTCGTTTGAATATGTTAGTGTATAGTACCCTTATGAATACTTAATTGAAAAGGAATATCACTTTACTCTACCTAACTCGTCACTAAATGTCTGAATACGAAACATATGAATTATTATTTGTTTAAAGGAGAAATGGCATACAGATATTTGAATCGAAATGATTTGTAGAGATTGTTATTAAGTTGAGTTGATTGAATTCGTAACAGATTGATATTGGGAGAGTACCAGAGAGCTGTTTCGTTATAGTATGAGACTTCTCTTGAATGTGCACCCTAGATTTCATCACAGGATCTTCAAATTAGTGAATACCTTACCCTCTACACCGCTGAACCAGAATCCAATGATCGAATTCTCACTTCCATCTATTCGTGGTATATATAGTGACGTTTATCCATTATGATTGGTGATAATTGTCCCACTTCAGATAAATTTGAACTTCACCAGTCACGACTTTCACTAGAGTTTTAGGAACATCTTAAAGTCAGTCACTATTGAGCAGACTATTGTAATTCAGTTGAGATATTTGACAATTCTTACATGGAGACATTTTACAGTTATAAGGACAAAGTACTGTGTTTGATACTTTAATGGATTCGAAGTAAGGCGCGAGATATTAATTGAAATATTAAGGTGATTACAAACTAAAAATGTTACACAATTATTACAGACTATTATTTGATTTAACAGCATGACTTAAAAACCTATAACCATTCATTTATTGATTCTAATGATTACATAATAGTAAGAATTTGATTAACATGTTTTTAATATAAAAAGTACCGGTTAGTAAAACAAAATCAAATAAACTGGCAGTAGTAAAGAGCACAATGCATTTCATATCTATTACAATTTCCAGTTTTTATTATCAGATTGTCATTATTCCAAGCTTGTATCATTTCTTACTTTGATCGATTTCATTCACCATGAAATTTAATTGCGCCTAATATGCTAACTGGATCATAAGTTCTTCTTCTTCTTCTTTTACTTATCTTCCTTTTAAGTTTTCATTGAAACGTGACTTTTCAATCACTGGAATGGAAAGTACCTTTTGACTATATACGTACAGAATATTGTAATAAGAGTGTTCTAGGATTGAACCGACACATTTTCAAAGTATTACAAGACAAGAATATTTATCTAAATTTGAATAAATAATTTCTTAATTGTTAAGCAATGAGTGAATGAACAATATTAAGAAGATTACCTGTGTAAAATATTTCAGTGATTAAAAGTGAACGTGATTGTAATGTCTAAAACTGTCCAAAACTAGACAATCCATTGAAATGCTCATCTTATATTTTCTTAGTTTCAATCGGTGAAATATACTTTACAGATGAAATTACCTTTCTGAATTACAAAAAACTGTTTATTAACACAGTTCCTGGTGGTAGTTACTTTTGAGACGGTTTAGAGGAGTGGGGGGGGGTAGTCAACAGGAAAATCGTGTCATTTCACATTTGTCACAAAGGTACAGCTTCAGTTCTATTGGAAATAATACTCTGGTTGATCCAATCTTAGGTCATAGAGTTTCACAGTCTATGACTGTTAACACTTGACTCTACAGGGGGAGGGAAGTTTAAATAGTAATAATGGTGATGAAGCAGATCCTCTAAGGATCTTTAGTTCTCTCAAGACTGAAGGTATGACTTGACGACGAATGTAAGCTGTACAAAATCTAAGTCCAGATTTTCATGTTTATTACAAACTAATTACCTTGGATTCCTACATAGTGCCCTCTTTGACGATTTCCTTAGACCAGTGGCCACATTTCAACTCTATCGATGGAATTCGATAAGAACTGGACAAATATGATATTAAAAACCACCCAGTGAATCAGTGAATACGACATTTATTATTCGAAGGAAATTTATTATGAAATGGAAAAACTTCTTATACACGCGTTCAACAAATTTGATACCTATATTTACTAATTTCATAGCATCTATAGTAAAACCAAATTGCGACAGTCTACTATCAATTTATTTCAGCAATATCTTACTATAATATTAGGCTAGAAACATTAATATACAAATATGGTAATTTTGTTTCTTCAATTATTATTCAGATTAATGTAGTTTGTGTATAACTTTCTAACTGTTCAACCAATTCGTTCATCAATCTAATTGTGTTTATTTATTTTGATATCATGAATTGGTTTGAATTAGACAACTGTTGACAACGAGGAAGCATTGGACAGCTGTTTTTTCCTAGTATGAGACTCCTCAGCGGTGTTTACCCTAGATTCCGCACTTGGGGTTTCAGGTTGGCTACTGACTAGCCCTTTGCACCAATCAGCTGGCCGGCATCCAATGGGAGATTTCACACTTCCATCAATTTGTGATCTAATTTATTCCCCTAATTCACTAAGTTTTGAAATATGTTCCTTGTTATTTTACACAAAGATAAATGAATGTTTATTTTCTAAAAGAAATTCGAGTCATATCTAGTAAAAAAGAAAATTTTAACCAATGTAGGCATTATCTACTGTTATACTTTAAAGTAGTATTGAATAAAAAAACTATCATGATATTAATACTTTACACAATAACTTAGCATTCTTTACTTCACTCTTTACTCTAATATTGTTCTACTGTAGCTACTTTTTTAAAATATAAATGAGAATACTATATGAAGTATATACTTCAACTGAATAAGTATGTGAAAATATCTATAACAAGATAAATTAACCCATCTACAAAATAGGCATATAATACTGTCAGATTTAATCTAACCATCTTCAATGACTCCTATGACATATTTTGACTTTATAATCTTTTTTTTTATATTTTTCAAATTGTCTTAATATTTTTCTTTTTTTTTTGAAAAACTATCTTTCTTTCACTTGTTCACATTCTGACTGTTATATACCTTCAACCATATACACATGAATGTATGTGCATGTATGTATGTATGTAAGTTTGTTTGTTTGTATGCATATAACGTAAGCAAATAAATTTTCTGTTGTTTAAGAAAAAGTTATATGCTTGTTTGCTTTACGTATAACTTTTTTTTTTTGAAAAAAAAGGATATAAATATTTTGTTTATTTGTTCTACTTATAGTTAGAAAATAAAAGAGGAAAATTGAAATACAAAATTGAAAATTGAACATAACCACATATATATATATGTAGTTGCACAAACACAAGCGGACATATACACACGCACTTGTTTTTATAGCTGATAATCATTTGATCTCATGAAAAAAATAGGTGGTGGTGAAGGAAGAAGAGGAGAAGCAAACACTTGGCTTATATATTCTATAAACCTATCACTTTATGTATGCAATTCAACTACTCTCTAGTGTATACTACTCACTAAGATTTTCAGTAAAAGTAACCAAAATAATGAACAGATGAACTTGGAATATATCAAAGATGCAATATGAGATAAACATGATATACTGTAATATATATATATATATATATATATATATATATATATATATATATATATATATTCTCCTATGAATGAGACTTCTCGATTTATCCAAGATAAACGTATCAAAAATAAAATTTATTGACTTCTTTTCTTTCTTTCTTTCTTAACTATTCGAAATACTTTTAGTAGAAATATAAAAGAAGAAGAAAAAGAACAGAAAAGTATTGAAGTTACAAAATAACTAAATAAATGAATAAATAGCATTTTAGCGTGAATAAAACTCACAGAAGTAGATGAAGTGAAGTGAAAAAAAGTTAATAAACGACAATATAAAAAAAAGAAAGAAAAGAAAAAACGTGAAATAAGTTGATGATAAGTTTTTTTTATTTTTAATGAAAAAAAAATAGTTTTCTAGAAAAATTTTACTAAATAATAAATTAATTAATAAATATTCAACTAAAATAATAATTTATGCCGTATGTTTCTATGTGTTTATTACAATTGCTTAAGTTTACAATTGAATGAATGAGAACTAAGTGTATTTGTCGTGCACACATACACACACACACAATAGGTGATCGTTTTCTTTATTAATCTTATCAACGAACGCCATATACTGTAATGACATTTTGTATTATAATCAGTCAGTCATTTACAATGTAGAAATTATCACATATCTTCATAAGATTAACTTGTAATTATCACATTAGAAAGATGAGATCAAATAAACAGGATCACTATCATAACGCAGTTTTTAAGGAACGAAAGAAACAAAAGTATGTATAAAGTTAAGAATGACAGTTAGTATTGAATAGAAGATGAGTGCTGAATTCATTTGCAGCACTGCGATGGATTATGAGTCATATCATACACTGTAACTAGAAACTGAACTAAATTATAATAGAAACTTAAATAGATACCTGTAACCTATCAATACAGTTTAGACGAGCACTCAACGATTTGACCGTCCACCTCTAATTTCCTTCATTCCAATACCTACACTTATAAACATCTTCCGGAGTGATAAGCGGTGAGTGGGCATACATAATATGTATCTTAATCACCTCAGCTTGTAAATTCATAGACTAATTTGTAAATTTCGATTTACATTTGTATTCAAGATTTTATTTCAAATATCTCAAGTTATCAAAAACGATCTCTTATGAATAAAAGAGTAATATAATGGGAGTTATAGATTGGAGTTTTAAGTGTAATGACTGTTGTTACAAGCAATATCAGTCTTATATGATGTCATGATGTTTTGAACTATAACCTTAATTATGGCAAACATAAAATTTACGAAAGTACCAAGGTAACTATTAAATGAAAATATGATCAAATGGATGTGACAATCTGTCATTACATAATGACTCGGAGATCTACATTGTATCATAATAATACCGAAATATTTTAATAACTTGATTCTAAAGTAACTTTTTCATAGACAATATATCAAATAAGTAGTCGATAGAATGTGATATAGCCGATAAAATATGGATTGTAGATGTTCACTGATAGTAGGTACTGTTAATCATTATAACAACATTGAACTAATAGACAATTCGTAACTGATAAAAGAGAAAGTCAACAATTATTGAAGCAATCTTTAGTGGACATCAAATACTTTGATCACAAAAGCTGATGCATAAATATTTGCTTAAATGACGTTTTAATATGTAGGCTACTACATATCAATTTGCTGTTCAAACTACATTACATAATGATTGAAAATCTCGATTAATGTGGGTCTGAATGTACTTAGTACCCTGATTATTGAAGGTTCAAAACATGAAAATAATTGAGTTACATAATTATAGAATTGTTCAAAGCAATAATCTCATATAATAGGACTTTCATGTAAACAACTTTGAAATTAAACTTTAAGTAACAGATGAAATACTTAAGTTGGTTAATATAACCGTGAGTCTTTCAACTAGGTATGCAAATTATGAACCATAAATTCAACCGAAGTCAATGCAAGTTAATGACCAAGAAATCAGAATGATTCCAAAAGAGTCAAACGGATACATGATAAAATAAAATTAGCTATTAAGTAGTGCAAGACAGATATTTTCTCCTTTAGGTTTGTACAGTCATTGTATCACTTAAAAACTTCAAATAAAGTTATTCCTCAGTATTTTTTAAATTGTAAAGTTACACAGTGTGTACCGTTTATTTGAAATCTAAATGTCTTCAAAATGTTTTGTCCTAAAACATAATCACTTTTACTGATACGTATTTATCTCAGTGTCAAGGTTATATACAGTGCTATAAGATTTAAGTAATAACTTGAATATTCCTCACTAGATTCGTCAAGTTTGAAAAGATTATTTACTGGATAGTAGTTTATGGCAAGAAACTACCTTCAAATAAGGCTATTGTTATCATACTGCATAATACTTTTTAAATATGATTTTACTGATTCTTCCTACTTAAATTAATAATATGGATTGATTGTTAGGTGCCAGACTAATGGTCTAAAGGTATCTTTAAACATGAAACTTAAAGGTCGTGAACCTCATTCCTTTGTGGGGTTGTGGACGAACATTGCAGACGAATCCCGTGCTAAGATAAGCAACCATCCGGTGTTCCTTCGTTTTCTGTGATTGTATAACTCAGACCAATTTGTGATATCGAACTCAAATTAATAAGTGTTTCCTTTCATTAAGTTTTACTGGACAAATAATACTCGCTAGTAATGTTAATAGTAATAATAATACACTTCTAATAGTCCTATTAAAAACAATCCAATTTTTGCCTTCTTAATTAAAGTTTCAACACAATCTATTTTGATTATCTATCAACAAACAGATCATAGATTAAATGAGTAATATCTAGTGGTAGAGATACAATCACTGTTACAACAGCAATTGCATGGTATTACTTCATAACTTCGACTCGTTATTATCATCTCTGTGGCACATAACAATCAGACTACAAATATCGTATTTCAATCTTCCAAGCGCTTAAAATTATAAATGAAGTAGCAATTTGTTAGGTAAATAGTGTGTGGTAAAATAATTCACCTGATATAATTTAAGAAAAAAAAAATGAAGTTTCTGTTTTAAAGTTAATTTATTGAGTATTTCAAAAGGTAAACTAAGTGATCCAGCTAAAACATTTGGATACCTATTAAGATTATTTGAAATTAAGAAGCATGTTAGGTAGCTATGGTGTATAGTCAAAGGACTTTTGAATAACATACACATGTAAATAAATTATTGTACTACGTATTGAAATAAAAGATAATCTAGTTATGCTTACATCACTGACTTAAAATGCTGTGAAGTTTGGTCAGTTAGCGATGTTGTGCTATCATAATCATCATCATCACCCAAATTGTCATCATCCTCAAATGTCATCAGTGATGTTTGTTTTATTTAATTTACTAAGCTGGACTCTGTTAATTCTATTCGGTTACTGTATTATATTAGCTAGCTTGAAATTCGGTTATTTATGTCTAAATGAGGTGACAGGAAACTGCAAAAACAACCCATTTTATCTACTTTCAGATTGGTGGTTGATATAAGGCTATCCGGTAAACTAAAATGCTACCATCAGATCGATAAAAAAAATCTATTAGTATGCTATAATATACTTTCATTCAATGTGAAGTGAAAAGGATGATAATATTCAGTAAATCATATTTCGGAGAAGATAATTAGCACTTAAGTAGTGAGCAATGGTTACTAAAAATAAATGTTAGTTTCTATAATTAGGATGTATTTGGATCTTCTCGTTTATTTGTCTTGGACTTAAACAGGTCAGTCTCTGCTGCTATATGCAAATTCTATGCTGATTACCCTGATAAAGCGATAGTTCACAAGAATTATTTCAGTTGAATTGTAACTGGCAAGTGTAATCCAGGATGTAAGTTCCGTCCTATGCGGGACTAATCAGCTGGATGTACCTGCATCTAAGTGTTGATGATTACATCTGGAATCGAACTTAGTTAGTTTCGTACTAAACGCTGCCGTGAATGCAGGTATATCTAGCTGATAAATCCAAATAGGACAAAACAAGCGTCCTGGATTCTGCTTCCTAGTCACAATTAAACTTAAACAATAGTTGGTTTCTATATTATCAACCATAACTTAAGGGAAAGATGTCAAAAAATGAGAATATTTCATGAAGAGATACAAGACTATATTCATTACTAACCAACTATTATTTAGGTAGGAACATTATAATCGTATAAAAAATATTGTGTTTATGCACTACTGTTAATAACATTGTACGGTATAATTATAGACTACTTATTTCAATAAAGACTAGGAAATATTAATAATAATAATAATTTTATTTTCAAATTATTTCACCTTGACTACGTATTTACTTTGTCTTAAAGAATTAGTTTATTTTTTAAATGACTTCAATTGGACCTTTAACAGTTATATTTGTTCTGTATAATTATATGGGAACAAGTATAGACTATACAAATGTTTTTAGTATTGACTGATTTGTAAAATATATTAAACGAATTATTAATGATTAAGCAATTTAGCTACGAGTACGTTATAATCGAGTACATAAGTTTCAACTGGTAAAATATGCTAACATTTGTTAAAGCATAGTAGTATACCTCTAAATCATATCTTTATATCACTAGAAAACAACTGATCACTTCTTAGAGTATAAACTGTATGAATTAAAGTTAATCAAACTTACAGTCAAGTATTAATTCATTGGTGGTATCCTACTATACTGTAGTAGTAGTTTACACGTAAATGTTTCAAATTTGATCGTAGATTGGTTTACTATCATTAATGTGGACAGATTCGCCTACTTATTGATGATTCAATAGTTAATACCAGTTCCTGACAAAAGTCACTTTCAACTAATATAAAAGTAATATTACAATGATATTACACAATTTATAGTATAAGTTTGATATCATTTCATATTCAATGTGAATGATGTTAAATAACGGCCCATATTATGCAAAACATTTTCAGTACTCATTGTTTACTGTAAGATAATTTCCTACTTAATTTGCTGATAAGTACTGCAGATTACCACTGAAGATACTATTTCAAGTTTCTGGAGTTATTCTCACCTATTTATTCTGACCACATCACTTTAGTTCAAATAGGCATATTGAATTACACTGCAAATACAGTGAAAGTGAGAACATGAAGTGAACATTTTATTGAAAATTACATTCTACTAAGTAGCAGTATACTCTAAATCAACGGTAGTAGACTGAATACAGCAAGTAGTTAACGGCGTGTACATTTTTATCAATAACTTGGAAGTTTATTTCAAAATATATAATGAAATTAATGGTTATGATCTTCGATTTAATAAAAGTGTAATCAAATAAATAAAATACACAACTATATTATGACGAATACTATTTATATACAGTTGAAGTAAATGATAAACAGTTGCCGGATGTGCAAAAGTATTTTCGAAAACACTTATCGTTAGTTTACACACAGAAGTTGCAGAAAGATCTGGGAAATCTCTTTGTTTTCTGAAGCAAGATCAACATACATCGGTATAAAGTATATTAGAATTAATAAGTAACTGAATAGTTAGGTAAAACTTAGTTTAACAGACACGCTGGAGGGTCAATGAAATAAGTAATAGTGGAAATGAAAACTGTAATTTAATTATTAATAAACCACAGTTCTACTTGGTCATAATTTGTTCTGTAGACTGATATCAATTAGTCACTTATAGGAAACCAAGGTAGGTTGAACAGATGTTTTATTGTGTCAAGTTCCACTGTGTCGAACTTTTGGCAAGTGTCAATAATAAGAAAGAATAATAATGTTGAACTATCGTGAACTGACAGAAGTTAGAAATGTCAATCATTGAATTTAACTCACTGGTAGAAACACAGTGCACTGAAAGTAATTTGGTAACATCGTATTTCCGTTCTCAGTCCGGGATGCATATATCACAAGGTTGTCCCATACTATAACTAAACAACTGTCCAATACTATCTTATTCGATTATTGTTAGCTAAAGTTAATTCGTGTTTTAAACCAAATTTAAATACTTGTATTTCTCTTCAGGCAACATGAAAGCAATTCAGTTCACCTCAACTACTTATACTTAATTATATGTCTTGTTTAAACAAGTTGATGAATTTGAAAAGATTAAATAGCATATAGATAAAAAAGGAGGATTTTTCGGAAGCGAAACCTACAACAGAAGAATTGATATGAGAAGTTTACAATAAGCTTCAATCAAAGAAGGAAAAATAAATAATACATCAAAGGCAAACTGATAATTATAGAAATATTAAAGTGAAGACCTGTGTAATTAGAGAATACTGTCTTCGTTGATGTAAACATAAAAGTCATAAATATAAAAGGTTAATATACTTGTGGGATGTAAAATACGGTATTTATTGAGAGAAAGAAAACTTCAATCATTAAATTCGGGATATTTGATGTGTGGTATGCAAGTAGCAAAAACTTTTATCCCCTACTAAACTCATATTCTATTTGAAATGAAAAGATCACTAAAGTTCTAATCATAGAGTTATTACTCAAATTACTTTTGATGTGAAATTGTTTGCAGTGACTATACAGTCTCTACAGATATGCAACAGTATCAATGATACTGTCAATCGTAGGGATTCACTTGCCACTTAGTGTTTCATTGATATGTATGAATGCTTTCGTTATTCTAACAGAAGTACAGATAGGAAATTTCGATGAATGATTGATACTTTTAAAAGCTAGTGTAAAGGCTTCTTACAAGTAAAGCAATCACCAAATGCAGATGAAATAAAGAATATTAGCTAACTCTCAACTATACTAGGTCAAAACTGCTCAATACTTGTCGATTCATATAATTAGCATGCATTTGATTCATGTTTCCCCTAAGGATACTATTTTTATAATAGGTGGAAACCCTGTGGTTTTAGTCAGCCTTACACTGTTAACAGCTCTGCGACATCATCATCAAGAAAGCTTCTTCAGTAATAACCTGGGTCATTGTCGCAACTTTCAACACATTGTTTGCTACCGCTTAGTTAAGAATGATATGATAAAATAAAATACCAGATCATTTTATTTTCGTTCATTGCAGTATTTGATCATCGTCTAACTTGCCATGAAGGTTTATGTATGCCAATTCATTTATGTATAATATTTGCTAAACTACATCCATCAGAAATTAGAACATATGAAATCAGTAAATTTATATATACTATATAAACATGCTTCTTGCAGTCTAGTAAATCTTCATCTATCAATTTGCCTCCTCTCTTTCATCGATCACATACACATACATCACTTTCTTGTTCAGTTACAAAATATTGTACTGGTTCGAAATTATATCATATTGTACTTTTGTGTATTGTTCTATACCATTTCCCACTTAGAATTATGTTACATTAACAAATATCAGTACACAGATTAAATCTTATGTTGAGAATGTTCTGAGGATAGTTGACAAGATACCGTGGAACTAAGTTACGTGCTGTTTGACACTAGTAAGCAAGGTGAGTCTCTCACATTCCACCTTCCATCTCAGCACAGTGCAAGTATGGTCTAGTCACTTAGACTATTGACCATACTGAAACCTGATGAATTCGATATACATAACTAGTCAATAATTTACATATACCTATTAAATCATAGAACAAATTCGTTCAGAGAAATGATCCTATTACATCGAATTTAATATCAAGAGGTACAATCGTATATATATATATATATATATATATATATATATATATATACGATAAATTACAAGTCAACGAATAATTGAAGAATTCTCTCATCTGTCCTGTGAAATCCTTTGACTACTTAGTGTTTCAAATAATCAATTAGTAATTAAAGGTGGGGATTTGGGACGCATGAAAAAATTGTGTAATCAATAGGGTGAAGACACAGTAATTGTGATCATCATTAGATTCAGGTGAAGATTTGTGAATGGAAATCGCAAAAGTTTGAATGGAGACAGACTTTGTGATAATAATAAGATAACAATGAGAATTGCGATAATAATAATAATAATAATAATAATAATAATAATTATTATTATTATTATTATTATTATTATTATTATGGTAAGCGTGAATGAAAGAAGGAATGTGATATGATGATAAAGAAAATGCAAATAAATATATAAATGCCAACATATATAATATAATGTGGATTTTCAACTTAATCTATGGTAAGGAAAGCGATTTTGCAAATTTCTTTGATCATACACAACTCAGACTTCAGATTTTGAATCTCTAGAGGTTCTACAATGTAGAGTAGATTCCGACGTAGGCATCTTGGGTTTATTTGACTACATTTTATAGATTATGTCAAACGATGAATCCGAGGCTGAATGCTCTGAATATACTATATGTAGCTGGCATAGAAAATATGACTGGCCTGTACTATCCGTTTGCTCAGATGTACCAGAAGACACTCCTGGGTACGGAGAATATACAACCTCGACGAACGACCTACATTATAAGTTCACAAGAGGAGGTAAACTGGTTAATGAAGATTGAACTGATCAGTCGTGGCAATTATTTGTAATGCACAACTGAGTACTCATCATTATACAATGATCAGTCAATGCTATATTACAGTGTAATACGACATTCGGCCGTTCAGTATACTCTAGTTGGAAATTTAGATAGGTTCTTAAAATAAGCTAATGTCTGTAATAACTATATAATTCACTATAAATTTAGATGTAGAGAACATTCTTCTATATACATTTTTATATGAATTAAAGTCTTACTAAAATCTATACTCATTTATCTAACCTATTTTCAAAATCATTGAAGTGTAGAATACAGATGATTACGACTTAAAACGTGATAAATGAATCTGTTAAGATTCATTGAACCAATTATTACTTATAAAGTAGTATGTACCGAAAAACAGAAAAATCTCTAAGGAAAGAAAGGGGATGGGTCGGAGTGAGAAGTAACAAAACCAGTTTATAGATAGAAAAAAAGTTACACTTTCATCATTATGATAATCATTCTATACCTACCTAGTAACATTATCAATACAATTCATTATGAATTTAAATAATAAATATGCTTATAATTATCTTAAACATTACTAATGGTTATAGTAATAATAATAGTACTAATGTGGTTAGCACTATCATTCATTGTTCAATTGTATATAGAATACGAAGACTAAAGTGAATATAATAACGTCTATTCATGTATACTTATGTTTGTTTATACTTTGTGTATAAGTGAACAGAGATAAAGAATTAACAAAACAAAAACCACAAAATTTATTTGTATAGATTTATTGACCTATACTAATTTTTTTTATTTATGAAAAGAATAAATTCACTAATGAACTAGTTGATTAGGAAGTCATTAGAATAAATAAAACAGTACAAATGAGACTATACATGCCTACATGAATGTATACATGTACATTGGGAAGAGGTGTTTTCTACTTTTGTTTTCTTTTCTTAAAAGATTCATGTTATGAGTATTAACAATGAAATAGAAAAATATGCTAGAAATTGAAATCATTTTTATTATTATTTTCGTCGCCGTCATCATCATTCAACTTTTCACCTAAAATATCATCGTCCAAGTTATCATCCAAATCATCATCACCATCGTCATTGACTTTTTACTTCGTTACCTATCATTGATTCATTGATTTGCTTATCTATGTGTATGTATCGCAGCAAGCGTAAATAGTGAGAGATGTTTTCTACTATGGGAGATAACAGATGGTGAATGTATGGACTAATGGACACCATCTATCTATTTTTTCCTAAATTTTCTATGTTTACGATACGGTATTCTCATTATAAGTTATACTACTGATAGTTTGTTTGTGTGTGTGTGTGTATGATCGAACTTAATGCTTGTATCTCGGTCTCTTTAAAAGTAATTTACTTCATAAGAATTAGATTGTCATTTTTTTATTGAATAAAATTAGATACATCAAAAAACAAGAATTAGGTGAATAGGATAAAAGTAGGTAAAAATATTCTCTTCTTACTGAAGTAATCGAAAGTTTGCAGATAATGAATACTTTGATGTGAAATTAATTTTTTGAGTCGGATTGTGACTGGTAAGCGGAATCCAGGACGCAGTGTCTCGTCCTATTTAGCGACTTGTTAGTTGGATGTATCTACATTTCAGTGTTGATGTTCACACCAGTACTAGAACTTTGCTCATTTCTTGCCAAAGGCCACTGTATTCACCGTGATAAATCAACGGGATATCCAAATACATTCTAATTACGAGATTATTTTATTTCGTAAATTGATTTATTTTGTTTTTAACATGTAAATTTACAATGACAAATTGAAATGAATAGTGAAATAAAGCATTATTTTTATTGTTTAACAATATAACTATGATCATTAGATTATATGATTTTAAAATTTATTCTGTTAATTGTGGTCAATAGATGGGATGGCCTGATCACTGTGATTAAAAACAGATTGTTACTGAATGACTTAATTGTTGATTCATACGCTGTATGCTTTGTAGTGGAATCTAAGATTTGCATTATACCCTATTTAGTAAATATCAGTTGAATATGCCTACATTTCCATGTTGATAATTAGACCTGTATCTCGACCAAGTACTTTTGCTTTAAACGTCCAACGCTTTATCCATCGGGCTTCTGAGTCCACATAACATCCACCTTATTTAACTGAACGAAGAAACATTAATAATATGATGAAATACTTTTCCTGAATTTCATTGTTAGCCAAACACTAAATACACTAAAACTTATTAACGTGTTGATACAATCCGCTCATAGTACACATTTATCAGTAAAAGCTAATCAATCGTAGTCCTGAATGTCAACAACTCTAATTTATAAATTTTAATAACCAATAAAACGGTGTAACAGAAGAGTGAATTATGGATACTTGACTACTTGGATATCGGAGTGATGCAAAAACCGATTTTGTCAACAAGTCTGTATCTCAGACGAGTTATTCTTTTGGATATATTTAAAAATTTAACCCTACAGGAACCATGAGAAACATTACACATACATTATGTTCATTAAATACTAACCAACAAGATGTTGAAGTATCGTATTTTTTTATTTACAGGAGATGGTTATGTAGAATGAGATAGAAAGATGTGTAGTGTCAGTTCATTTAAGGCCGTATACCTTCGAAGATGCTAATAAAACTAAGAACAGGATTTAAAGTTTAGCTTCCAGTTATGCATTTAAATAAATAATACTAAAATAATTTATCTAAAGCCTGACAACTGTACCGTCGACTAAATTTGGGTGTGGTTGCGGTAAGATTTCTCCTTTAATAACCATTATTTTCACCGACTGTGACTTCTCACAAGGATTGGAATAGGTTAGAAAAGGCAGACCCTAAAGTTTTAACCCCTTTGAATTTCTATTCTCAGAAGTAAGGCCATATGGGTACAGAGTTTTCACATTAAATATTACTCATAATATACCCTTACATGACCAGATCAGGTAGTTTTACGTTGAGATCTACAGTCAAGCCTCTAGGACAGTCCCTAACACAGTCTCCTACTTTGCAAGTACCTTAACGAGAAGTGTCCTACCATAATGTGTGTCACAAGAAGTAGTAAACGCCATTATACTGTTAACATTAATCGAGAAAATCTTGTTCCACTTTAAATACTAGATATTTCAACTCGATATTCGTAAGTATAATATATATTGTAGCTAAAAGCACTTATATCCCATTAAACTTAGTTCGCTTCATATGCATATCCTTGTTGAATAATTTAATGAAATTTATTCTGCATAAATAAAACTATGTTTCCATGTAAACGTGTAAGAAACTGTTATTTTTATTGATGATGGATTGATTATAATCGTTGCCAGAGTGCTACAAAAAGAAAAGTTTCGAAATAGCATGGATCTCGTTTCGAGTGCTTATTCATAATGCAAACTAAAAGGTTCTCATTGTTCAAGATTAATTATGACACATGAAGATTCTTGGGTTTGATCCCTGATGGGATTCACGAATGAACAGTGCTAAAATGCTCCATATTAGAATTAAACAATTATCTGAAACTCCAGTGTTACTCAGCTGAGATGAACATGTAATCATTACTAACAATTATTGGAATGTAAATCTTTAGCAAAACCATTTCAACTTAGTTATATGAAACTAACAAATATATTTACCTAGTTGATTATGTCACAGACTGATACTGACAGGGTACCGATTGAAAACCAGAGAGCTTTGAACATCTGTTTCATTCTAGTGTGGAACTCCTCATCAGTGCGCACCCCAGATTTCACTCCAGAGGCTTAAAGTTGACGGCGAACGCCTAACCTATCTACACCACTGGGTCGGCATCCAATAGTAGGATTCCCACTTCCACCAATTTGTGATATGTAAAGAGACGAACTCCATAAAAATAACCATATAAATTGGACTATGATAATTATCTCACTAGTGACTAACCCCAGGATGTCCCTGATGCTCTAGTGAGAAGTCGTGAGTAATGGAGTTCAAACTTGTCGGGAGTGAGACATTACCACCAATCAAAATGTATGATCGTCGCACTACATATCAGGAACTGATGGAAGTGGGGATCCTACTATTGGATGCCGACCCAATGGTGTAAATGGTTAGGCGTTCACCGTCAACTTAAAGTCTCGGGTGTGAAATCTGGGGTGCGCACTGCTGAGGAGTTCCACACTAGAGTGAAACAGCTGTTTAGTGCTCTCTGGTTTTCAATCGTACCCTGTCAACATCAATCTGTGACATATTCAATTAAATAAACAACCGATCTCCACAAAAATAACCGTCTAAATTGAAACGCATTTATCGTTAGATATACAATAAGGAATTAATTCAGCTGTTATCCAAAATAAATTATTGTTATCCTTAATCTAGATAAGATTATCATAAACTAGATTTAAATGTAACTGTTACACACTAGGGAGTAATTCATCATTTCAATCTCCAATAGATAATTTATCACGTGAAATTCAGCAAACGTCTATTACGCCATTTAACAACAACGACAACAATAATAAATAACCCATTTAACTTCTTTTTCTCTTCAATTTAATTGAAATAGATTTTGAATACTTTTAATAAATTCATCATTAAGATATCTGGGAAATGATATAAATTTAAGTGGCGGAAGTAATATTTTTTAAAAATGAGTTTACAGTGATTACATTAAAAATCAATTGGATCTTAAATATTAGTTTAGACGGATTTTCAGTAATTGGTGAATTTTGAAGTTTGCATCACTTAATGATTGTTAGATGATAAACCATTAGCAAACAAGAAGTATCGGTAATCTTGTAGCATCATAGTATGTGACTTCCTAGAAGTATCCCTTCATTAGTCTACCAGAAGAAGAAAAAACGACTCAAACGTTTTGCTGCCATTGAGTCACTTGCTCACCAACAACAATAGATAATTGTAATTCAGTGTTACTTATTTAAATTATTCGTCAGTGTTTTTAGTGTCTTAAAAGGTTTTAAACATAAAGACTGATAAAAAGAATAAAATAATATGCAATTGAAGACGGTTCGTATGAGGTACGGAAGTTGTAGTTTCCCTATGTGTGGAATGCCTGCCTAGTATGTTACCGAAGGTCTGATTGGCTTTTAGCCATCTGCCACAGTCAGTCGTAGTTAATGAGTCATCAAATAGCTATATTGCGAATAGGCTGAAAGAATTTGACTTGCACAAAAGGCCAGATATGCATGAGATTAATTACTACAAATGACCCATTGATAAGTAATCGGTCAGTATAACTTAGTAATGTATACTTCAAAATTTTAGGTGAAATATGTTACCATGATTCCCAGAAAGAACATATCATCATATGTGTAAACGCGGCTGATAAGTTTAATCAAGATGGACTTCCATTTTTAAGTACACGTTTGTTAGCTTATGTCGAAATGATTAGGTATCATAAAAAGATCACTTTGATCCTACACTACATTTCTGATCAAATTCTCATACTCATATCAAAAATTTTCAATATGACACTGCGAAAAACATTGAATACAGGTGAGTTAAAAGTATCCAGTAATATCCACCACAAACAAAGAGAGATTACAACAATTCTCCACATTTGTTTGTTCTCATTAATTCAACTGTTCACTTGAAGCTACTAACCTAAGAAGTACAATTTAACAACTCACTGACTGTATCTTAAGGTGTTATCCATTTGGGATGATCATGGGGAAATTTACAGTGGTTAAAAGCTCGAATTTTGACGATTTACTTGACACTAAGCATCGAGTAAATTTAGATAAATGTTTCAAAATTATCCATAGTATTTCAAGCAGTATATCATATAGTCTATGAATTCATCTTTTGCTAATAGCCGAAACTATTGGTTTTCACATCCATATATAATAAACAAAATGAAGCGTTTCTATGGTTAAAAAGAAAGTCGAGTATCGGAAGCTTTTCCTATTTTGCTATACCCTTCTCATTCAATTGAAGGTAAGGCCTTACTATTCGTTCAACATATACTACCTATTCAATAAACCACAGTTAAACTGAATCAAACTTCAGTATATATCTAACTCACATAAAAACTACCTTCTGTTCCTCACACTACACTTCACACTTTTATTCCCACGCACAGTTCATAAACACGCACATATATTCTTCAGTTTAAATCACCACGACTTAAATAATATAACTTCATCATGATTCAATATATTCACATGGTGTAGCACCAAGGAGTTTAATATCCCAGCTAGTATAATTTGATATTTCAGTCAGCTGTTGATTTAACATGAGGTATATTTAATGTCAACTCCTCCTGGAATCCTTCTAGGATTACTACAGGTCACAAGCCCGGAATAAAAAAAAAGGGTTACATACTGGGTTAGTACTCTCATCCGGTTAAAAATCTACCTTGCTAAGAAAATTGCTAACTAGTAAAAACCGTCTACACTCTATCCTGGTAGTTGAGCGTCCTTCATTTCAGAGAGTTATTACGCCTCATGGTGGAAGCTGAGTTTCTTCGGAAATCATGACGTCAATCCCCCTTCTAACAACCAGAGGAACAACGAATATGGGTACACAGAATGTCTTTGAGATATAGAAAAAGCATCATTCAAAAGATACAGGTATTTATAAACAGCTGTTTGAGCAAGAAACTTTGGATTTGTTGGCCAGATGCAATCAGCAACAACCTACGGTGGCAGAGAACAAACCAAAATCTATCTCAGGAAGAAGTTAGGAAAACGAGCTGTGTGAGGTACATAAGACATATATTAAGGAAATCATGAAACTGTGTCACAAGACATACACAGTCTGGCAACTCTGAAAGCCAAAGGAAAAGGGAAAGACTAAAGAACACATTGAGTGAAGAATGAATAACACCTGAAGACGTCTAGAAAGGAGAACCCAAGACAGAATTGTCTAGAGAATCCTGGTTAAGTGCCTCTGTTTCATCAGGGGGCAATCAGCATTTATTTGTTCACTCATTCATTGTCACTCGTAAGTTTATCTTATTCTAAACTTGACTAACATCATACAAAATGATTTATTGGTTGAACCTTGAGAAAATGATAATTTAAGTAACAGTTTATAATTGTTGAAAAAGGTGGTTTAATTGGGATTTTTCTCAATATAACTTACTTGCATTGTTTTATCGTACCAACGATTAGCTGCATTAAATGAACTACCCATTCCATGTAATAATTGTAATGCTAATGATACATCATCACGTTTATTCAAATTATTGTAATCATTTATGTCATTTAAATATCCATTAATATCAGTTGTTTCATCTAATTCTTCAACTGGTATAATTGGTTTATCTAAACACAATACAAACATGCTTTTGGCTATAACTTTTAAATTATCTTGATTTTCTGAATCTAATGAAAAAATGAAAAGAGAACGAGTGAAGAAGCGATCAGTACATAAATTTACTAAATAAAGTTTACATTGAATAGCATAGAATTAATTGATCTGAGTATTTATCATTGATGTTTATGAGGAACATATATATGTGTGATTCATTTGTATGTAAATGAATGTATTCATTCATAAATCTTATGCTAAAGTTGATTGAATTAAAAATATCAACCGTTGAAAACAGACTCGGTGATTTAAAGGTAAAGCGTTTGCCAAAGAACGGAAGGGTTTGATCATTAGTGAAGTCGTGGATACGCACTACCGAAGAGTCCCATACTAGGATGATAAAACTGTCAAGTGGTTCCTGGTGATCAATGGTTGTCTAATTCAGACCAATTCATGATGTCAACATTCAATCTCTACAACACCTAATTACAATGATATTTATTAGTTTGATATCAGTGATGTTTAGGACTATTTTGCCATTGAGTACAGAAACCAATAATACTTCAGCCAGTTTAAGTCTTAGTTCAATTTCTTTCAATTAACAAGTTTTCTATTTACTTACTCAACTCCAAATATTGGGCAATTTCATTGAAACTTTGCAAATTGTGCACAGACTATACTTTCTGAAACCGCTGTCAATCGCTAATTTGTGGTCATAAAGTAAACAGAAATCATTATTTCCATTACTTAGTTTAATTCATAGTTGCATAACTAAACACATAAAAATTAAGTTGTATACAGGTGATTATCATAAATATATTCAACCATGAGAAACGTTGGAACATTTTCACCTAAATGAAAGATTGTAGTATACAGAAAATTACTTCATTATGGAGTTGCAATATAGTATATTTTAGCATGCGAGGATGAGGACATTGTTGAATTGTGTATTTATATATCCCCGATTGATTTCAGTCAAGTAGTCATTGTAAACTAGGAAGCTTTAAACAGTTATGTATGGGATTTCTGAACACTTGGAATCTGTAAGCCTAACAAGGATATAGAACAGGTTCAGAAATGACCTGTGACTGCTTACAATTATACATTTGGTAGATTCACAATATTACACAACAGTTATATAGATATACACATTAGTAAATTATCATACCTTGGCTTAAACGTTGATAAACTTCTGCCCATTTGTTTCTTGGTAATGCTGTTAAAGCTCCAACTTTTGGTTGTACTTCCATTTCACTTTCACCGGCTACTGATTCTTCAGCGAATTGTGTAACACGCCGTAATTGATTGTATATATCTTCTTCGCTTAATCTACTTCCATTTGTTATGACATCAATAACAAAGAACTTGAAAGAAAAATAAAATGAAATAAAGTGAATTTGTTTAGCGTTACTTAGCATTAATTGAGTTTTTTGTTTATTTTAGATAAGGTGATTTATAGCTTCAGAGATTTCTAAAGATAAATGTCGATATTTTCGAGTCTTGAATATAATCTACGGCTTCGATAGAAGACAACTAAAAACTGAAAGATTAAAGATATTTATTTTATCTTGGTATACAACATTTCATTAATTCCCAGTTCTGAACTAGAGTGAACTTGAGCACTGGAAACTTTTGTCGATGCTAATTGATACGTTATGATATTTTTAACATGGTTTAAATGTCCTTTTCTGTTTAGCGTGTGGTAGCAACCTCTGCAGTAAGAAGCCTTAACATTTACATAGGTAAAAGCAAGAGATTTGGACACAAAACGACAATCAACAACCAAACACATTTGACGGAGACCTCTGGAAGATATGAAGACCTTTTACATACTTGGGTAGCATCATCGATAAACAAGAAAGATATGATGCAGATGTGAAGGCTTAAATAAACGAGGCAATAGCAGCATTTCTACAAATGACGATTATCTGTGACTCAAGCCATTTGTCAGCAGGCATCAAAGTCACAATTTTCAATACAAGCGCCAAGACAGCTTTATCGTATGGAGTTGAAACTTGTATAGAAAACAACTAAAGGCATCATCCAAAATACATAGATATTTAGATAGTGATGTCTGCACAGGATACTCCGGATCCGTTGGCCAAATACATCACCAACAATCTATTGTGACAGGGAACAAACCAACTTAGAACAGAGGGGGAAATTAGGAAAGTACTCTGGAGGTGGATAAGACATACATTGAAGAAATCACCAAACCACTTCACAAGACAAGGACTAACTTGGAATTTTCACGGCCAAACTAATAGGTAAGACCAAGGAACACATTGCATCGGGAATTGGAGACAAATGTGGAAAAATTGAACAGGAGTTGGGAAGAACTGGGAAGGAGTTTTGAGGACAAAGTTGGTTGAAGAATGCTGTTCGATAGCCTCTGATCCATGCGTAGTAACAAGTATTTGTCAATCAAATGGATATTTCTTTAAAAAACTAAACTATGTGATAATAGAATGTGTTGTATCCTTCTAGACTACTTTCATTTAAACTTCTTATGGATTATTATGTAAGTAATTCACAGTTTTGTCTGGATTGAAAATATATGTGCTCGTCTGGTCTATTGGTAATTTTTACTGCAGAGAGTAACTGCCTGATCTTTGTTTGAAGCTAATCATCAGTAGTCACTGAAGTTACTAAACAGGATGATTGCATTGTTATTCTAACCATTTTAACTTAATTTATCCTCTGAGCACACCTAAATTTCTATCACTTTTTTTGTGAAAAGGTTAGTGCGAATAGTACTATTCAAATAATTGCATAAAAAGCCACCTACTGATCTTAAATTAATGGATTCATGACGCTATTATAATGTTTTGGATAAAATACATAATAAGATCATAAACACAGATTGACGGCAAGTTTTGCACTAAGATAAAACTGTTTTCCAGTGATCTCTGACATTCATTGATTCTTAGACTAAATTAGTATTTTAATATAAATTTCACACTGACTAATTTTCCTAAACCTCTATCAATGATAATTATTCATTTTTATTAAATCACTTGAAGGCTGATTACTTTCTACCAACTTTTATGTACAATAACTATTTTCTAAGAAGATAGATAGTTCTATCAAAAAAACATTCATACAACATTATTACTAACTATTCGTAATTCTATACAAAGCATTATCTCATCATCATCATCAGTATCATCATCATGAATTGTCTATTGGGTATTATAAAATCTACTTATAGGAACAATGACCCAATATTACTCTCAGGAGGGTAAGAAAAAGATGATTCAACAAAAGAGAGTAAAAGAATGATAATAATAAAGCAATAAATAGTAAAGAATAATTTGTATTAAGCATTATGTTACTTAGTTTATTATTGTATACACACAAATTATGTTTCATATATTTATGTAACTCGATATGGAAGAGTATTAATAAACATAGGATTAAGTGAAACATTGTAGATATCTAGAAGACTATGAAGAACATTGATGTTACAACGATAAAACAAGTAATAATGTAATCAATCATAATAGAATATTGAATAGTTACCAGCTTATTGAATTTATTCAACTTACATCTAAAAGACAACAATAAACATATCGACATAAATCCAATTTATAAATCCATAATAAAGAGGTTATTTAATTAGTTGATCATTAGTCAACAGAAATATACAACTGACAGAATTAAAACAGAAGATGAAGATAACAAAACTCGTCTTGGTGATCACTTATAAACAAGATCATTAGAATGAAGTGATTTAACGTATATAAAACAATCAACAGATTCACTTCTATATACAGTAAGTGTTGATAATGTTGTTATTCAGATAGATAATAAATTGCTCTTGATTGAAGCACCTAGTTCAGTAAGCACATCATCGAATGATAACAAACTTCTCATTGATTATCATAATTAATCATTAAAGTATACAATGGTTTCATATGAAGATAGAAGAATACCTTTCATTAAAAACTTACCTGATCTAAATAAATTACAATAATATGTTCAGGTTCGAATGGATCTCTTTCAGTTGTTGTGGTAAGTACATCTTTAGTTTTTCCTGGATAACGATATGAACTAAATAGACGATAATATTGTTCCATACAAAATGGTTGACCTTTTTTACTATGTCGTGCTCGTTCAATTGGAAGTGAACGCCTAAAACGAAACAATATAATTTTCATTATTTTATCTAAATACAAATCTGTATTCATGAATCAATCAAATTATAATATGAACGTTTACGCATCTGTTGTTGATGTAGACATGGACTGAAATTGGTTAGCCTATGTTGCCATATGTGTCTCCTGAGTGAACTACCTCAATACGGTGACAATTCATAAGTATAAATAAAGTTGTATTTCGGTAGACAAGTGGAATTCATGATGTACGTATCATCTTATTTGAGATTCATCAGATAAATGAGTCTGTATCCTAGTGTGAATGTTTGTACTGGGTATGGCTGATTATTGACACTAAGAGACTAAGTTCGAGTTCATGTGTGGATATCGATAGACAGATGAAGTACATCCAGCCAATGAGTCCCAAATATGATGAAACACGTGTCTTATGTATGTAACTCAGTATGGTGGAAGTTTAACATGTAGTAAAGTGATCATAGTCTAGTTCCGTAAGCTAATGTGTATAGTATGGAGTTGTTAACAGTTCAGTAAAGCTGCTTACAACTGAAGCGTTGTGAGATCGTTGATGATGAACTGTTTTTATGGAATTTATTACTGAATTAGGAGAAGCGTTGATTGTGAGTTGTCCAACATTTTCGCTTATTTTTTTCATTCACTTAGTAGATGGTTTATGCATACTAAAATATGATTCCAGTTAACAATTTCATTTCATTTGTTCGAAGTTATCAGCAACCATCTTCTATAAATGTGTCAATGTTAGGTAAAGAGCATAAATATAATAAAAGTTGAGGTTTGAAGGCAAGTATTTGTTAAAAATTACACTCCAATATAAATTACTCCCTCAGTAAGTAGGAAGAAACATGATCAGAAATAAGAATTATGGCACAATCAAAGTGTTAAAGATAAACCCACGTTTAAAAACAGTGGAACAAAGAAATCAGTTGGATTTAACCACTTAAAGTATGAGGTAGTTACCCATCTATGAAAATGAATAAGATCGTACAAATACACCACAAAATAATAGAAAATACAAAGATCAATCATTGGATACCTAACAGCTTATCTTGAGTATGTGCTTTAAATCGTGAAGCTTCTGAGCTCATTTCACTGATAGTTTCGTAGATGTTCAATGCTAATCAACAGCATACCACACAACAAAATAGAGCATACTGATTTTTATTTAAAGATTGTCTAATTCAGGTCAATTCATAAAAAATTAAATTCATGAATTCTCACAACACCCAAACAATGAAAAAATACTATGGAATTCTCCAGAATATCAAGACAACTGGCTGATGAATCAACTAAATGCAAAGGAATTATGGTATGAACTATCAAAATATTTGGAATACTTTATGGATTTCTTAAAAGTAAACAATTACATAACTCAAAACACTTCTTTCTTTTAATTTTATTTGGAAGTAAATACAAATTCATGATGATAAAAAAAGAAGAGTTTGTATTCTTTGTCTTGAATTTCCTACTTGTTATTGTCATCATCACGTGATATCTACTGACTAATTCAATTTTATTAAGTCAATAAAGAAAAAAACAGAAAAAAATCATTTACTGTAGAAGAAAAGAAAGAGAAAAAACATCAACCACGATTACTGAGTTCACAAAACATCTTTTCTGTTAACGGAAGTGAATATACCAAACAAACAAAATGAAAGAAAAAAACCTTTTTTTCTAGATTTTACTTGGTAATTATTCTTTTTTATATTATTATTATTATTATTAAAGTTGAATGTGAAAACAGGTGATAAGAAAGGAGAAGAAATAACTTTGAATGTAATTTGATATTCATTGAAAGTTGAACCTATGCTTAGATCATACCATTTCTATTATACTCTAGATATTAGATAATGCAAATTGTAAATGGAAGAAGATTGAACATTGAGTGAAACATAAAAGTATGTATAAATTTAAGAAATACATATATAAATGAATAGGATATTTTATTTATATTGAATAATAATACTGTGAAACTAATGAAGATGTATGAACAGATGATAAAAGAAAAATTATATGAATTTTTGAAGTGGAAAACAGGTCAACAGTATGTTGAAATACCTTTCCCTCCTTCTTTCTCTGACTCATGCATTCTTTCGTATTCATATGATATTCTATTATACTCTATGATTCCACTGAAAGAACATACTAAATAATTATATGTATATATATACACACACACAAATCACAAGCATACTTCAGTAAACATGATACAATTCTACGCCTTCTACTTCAGTACTTATATTCACTATATTCACGCATAAGACATTAAACTAACAAGCAAATATAATAATGATGAATGTAAGATGTATGCATGTAGACATACGTACAGTTCTTGTTATTGTCATTGCTATTGTTGGCTTATTCGACTGTATTTTTCAATCTAACGTGTTGTTGTTTTACGACTTTTTTTTCATATTAAACGATTGTCACGAAGTTACACTTATTGAGAAGTTTAGTTAACACTTCAACAATCTTAATAGTTTACAGTATCAGTAAAAACGTGAGAATAGATCATTAAAGAGGATGAAAATAAGTGATAGTTTTGATGTTAAATGGTTGAAAGTAATCAGTAGGGAGTCTTGTTTGACCTGAATTAATTGAGACTCATCAGTAAAACGTGCATGAAATAATGAGAAAACTGTTATTCAATCCAGTGCCACTCAATTTCACAATCTTGGTCTGTCAATGATTTTCTGTAGGATTGAGATACATATAGTGATTGATCGCTATATAATGACCAATGTCATGTTTATGCGGTCTGCAGAGCTCATCAAATTCTATTGAACAAATTATAATTTGGATACTATTCGAGGGGTGGGGGCAGGTGAATAGACATCACATGGACAACGTTTTGATATTAAATGATTAAAAGTGAGACTACTTAGATCACTTAAATCAAAGCATAGTGTATACGATTCCGAATGATTTCAACTAGTCAGTCAATTTCTAATTTTGTCAATAGAATTCGATATTTTTATATTTCTAATCAGAATGTATAGTTAAATTTTGTTCTTATAACTGACTGCACATTGTAAGTAGCATTTTACCTTTCCATTTACTACTCATGAAACTTTCAATGAGCACACTACTTCAAAAGTACTAGGTTGGAATTCGGTGATCGTCTTCCCAACGCACAATTAGTCTATTATATTTTCAACGAAAAGCATTTCAATGCCCAAAATTAATTTCCGTCTAAATCATTATCTTCTTGAACTCTTTGGTGCAAAACTGTAGTTTCTTAAACATGACCACCATAAATTGACCATAAATTGTCAGGTAGTGTAAATTAAGATTTAGTTGAACAATAAGCTAACTAATAAATTAAAACTTACGTGTCCAATATTGTTTTATAATCGAGAATTCCAGAAATCAGTTGAGCGGCAAATCTATATAGAAAAGGCCATAAAAACCATACGAAAAAGAAAATTTGTATTACTAACCTATCTATATTCAATTTAATCAACATATTGGTATTCACAGCTGATAATTACTCATTCTAACATTACACAGAGCTCATTGAATGATTTCACTTGCTGGTTTATCGAGTACTGATTCATGCACTCAGTTTTCAGCTGAGGAGTATAGGTGGAGCTGAATTTGTAAACTAGAAACCTACTAGTTTAAAACCATATTAAATGATAGATTGTGAAATTTATCATAGTGGATGTTAATTTCAGTATGACTCAGATCATAATTAATGAACCATTCTAATTGGATCCATTCTGAAGTTCTTTAAAATATTAGTTGTTTAAGGGAATTCACTTCACGCGGAGTGGGGGATTAGAGTAGAATACTAAAATCATACTTATGACTGTACACCCTCTAACTATTAAGTTTACTTCAAAAATTTCATACTATAAGCATAGATACATACATCTGTCATTTTATTCATGTAAAGTATTTCATTATTAACTGAATTTATTCAGAAGATTGAATGTTTGTAACCATAAAGTCATTTTATAGAATTGAGTCGCATAGGTTTTAATATCAATATAACTATCAAACCATAATCATTGTGTTACGTAATTTTAATCCAATAGTAATTCATTTCCTTTAAACGCATAAGATTCAGTACAAATAGGTAAAAAAAATATTGACACCATACAAGTATAAAAATAAAGACAGTTAGTGATCAGACAAAAGGAATGTGAAAATTAATATGACAACAAAGGAATTTATAGGTTAGAAATAGAGCTCGTATTGTAATATAAATAAACTTCCATTCTGTTAAGAAAAGTCACCATTACACATATATAAAGATTCTTATAGGAAACTTCAGCAAGATCACCAGTGACTTCTACTCCAGGTTGTATCTCATAAAGTCTTGAACTATCTCAAGGACCACAAACAGAAATTTGGAATGGACAGACAGGAGTCAGTCCTATCCAGCTTTATTTTGTTTTATAGTGCCATGTCATAAACTGGCATCTCCCCGCTTTTTCCACACAGTTCTAGGGTACTTGGATAATTTAATGTATGAAAATAAGTCTCAACATCTGTAAGTAGCCACCTCACGCTTGGTATGGTTGAACTTCACTGGTCACGGTGTCTCACTAGAACTCCACGAATTACCTCAAGAACGTAGTCACTGGTGGGTTGATATTGGTTGTAATTAAGTGTTGTGGAGATCATTGAATATTAATTTGATATCACGAATTGATCCATATTAAATAATCGCTGACCACCAGAAAGCATTGGGAAAGTATATTGCAAACATATTGTGAATTGATTAAGTTAGAAATACCAATCGTTGGAAACCAACTTAACGGTTTAATGGTAAAAAACTTTTACCGCGAAACCAGAAGGTTCTAGGTCTGGTCCCTGGTGGGGTCACATAAGCGCGCTGCTGATAAGTTCTATACAAGGATGAAACAACTGTCCAGTGCTTCCTGATGACCAATGGCTATCTAATTAAAACCAATTTGTGATATGAAAATAAACTTGTATTACTTGAAATAAGTTGTTTTTCGTAATAGGTGTTGGAGAACTTGTTGAATTTTTTATTGTTACTTTATGGATTGATGTTAGTTAGCTAAGCAATGGTAACTAAAATTTACTCGATATCTACTTCATTCATTAGAGTGCATCCGTAACTAATAAACTAGACTTGACCTGTATTTATGACCGAGTAAAATGTATTTTTACAACAACTGAACAATTCCATCGTTTACCTTTGTCGAAATGGCGAACTTCTATAATTTGCAACTAAGTAAAGTTCTTTAGGAGAAGTAATTTATATATTTTCTTAGTGAAACATGAAACAAAAAAAGAAATAGGTCAATAATTACGAAATATATCTTGATGATGGTCAATTAACATTCGTGATAATTGTCTCACTCCTGGAAAGTCTGAACTCCATCATTCACAACTTCTCACCAGGATTTTGAGAACAACCTGAAGTTAGTCACTGGTGAACTGATTATTGTAATTGAATTGAGATGGTTTGTAGAGATTGATATTAGGCTAAGTTGATTGAATTTGTCACATATTGATGTTGTCAGGGTACCATTGAGAACCAGGGATCACTGATCAGCTGTTTCGTGATTGGTGTAGTTCAGACTTATCGAGAGTGAGACAGTTATCACCAATCATATTAGATGATCGTAGGGGTATATATCACAAATTGATGAAAGTGAGAATTCTACCATTGGATGCCGGCCGGCCCATTAATGAAGAGAGTTAGGTGTTCACCAACCTAAAGCCCTGGCGACGAAATCTTGGGTGCTCGCTGCTGAAGAGTTCCATACTAGAACGAGACGGCTGTCTAGTGCTTCCTGGTTCTCAGTGGTACTCTACTAACACCAATCTGTGATGACTTCAGCCAACTAAGCTAAATACCAATCTTCAAAAAGTCATCTCAACTCAATTATGAAATACTAAAGAATTTAGTTGACCATAATTGAATGTCATTAAATAAAACAATAAAATGAAATAAAGTTTAATGCTTTAGGTATTCACTGATAAAGAATACAAAATGAAACACAACTTTGTATTATACATAATAATTGTGTAAACAATTGAGTAAGTTAATGTTTAATTAAATAAATAAGTAGAATAATTAAAGTAGATTGGTAGGCAGGTATGTAGGCAGATAGTAGGTGGTTAACTTGATACCTAATTCAAAGAAGGAGGCAAAATTAAGGCTACAAAACAATGTTTTGTTTTTCTATAACTTTAATACAATAGAAAAAAGTTTTTTTTTTAAAGAATAGTCAATAACATTCTCATTATTTTGTAATACTTGTTTAAAATACTTCAGTAGAATTTCTTCAGTGAACTGAACAAAATACAAATATACATTAACCTAATTGAGCTAACTAAGGTGAATTTATGAAATTAGATTAGAATATTACTAAATTACAGTCATCATCTCCCTGTTTTTAGTTATTTTTGTTATCCACTGCTTCACCCATAAATGAAAAGATACGTACACACTTTCTCTAGCTTATACACATACATACAGAGAACTTTTTATTGAATTTCTATTTATCAATTAAACTATCTTCAATAGTTATTTAGTTAATGAAAAAGCCGAAATCATTCTTCAAGTAAACGGGAGACTGTTGAAACGAGGCATTTTTCTATCCTTAAAATGAGTAATTCCATATTACCTAATACTAAGTATCCTCAGGGTAATTACATATATATATATATATATATATATATATATATATATATATATGAATGTATTCATATGTGCATATAAATGCATCCAATTACTCACAAGAATACACAGTAGACTAATTTTATTTACCAAGAGATAGTGTATATAAAGATGAAGTGGTAAAGAAACGATGTAAGTAAGTAGAAGTATAATAAGAATAATGTTATAAATAAAAATAAATTTTTCGACTTCTATTCAAACAGCTAACATAGGAAGTGGAAAATGAAGAAAATTAATATATTCATAAATAAACCAGTAATAAGAAAGAATTCGTTGATTAACGTTTTGATGGAAAAGAGTACTTTATATTATACTTCTCATTACATTTCGATATGATAGAGATGAAATGTAGTTCAGTAGGATTTTAGTAAAGTTAAATTCACTATGCTAAGTTGTTTATCATCAAGGAAGAAAATTTCGTCAGTTTATACATGATTTAAATACTTATACAGCCAAGAATTAGAACAAGTGATGAGGAAATGATAGAAAAAGTACTAATAACGATTACTGGAGTTAAGTGTTAATAAAGTAATCTTTTTATTTACTTCTGGAGGAATTCCAAAAACTCACTACTATTCGACTTTTATGCTGATATTATTGTCTAGAAAGACATTATATTGCTTCATCCGAATGGGGCAACTTTACAGCAAAATTGTCTATAAAATGTCATCAGATAGAGGATCGTTGAAAATCATAAAATGCTGGTTGAATGCTATGTCTGTTTCAGACTTTAAAACTCATTGGTAGTTTCCATTCAGAATAACAATACTTGGAATCTAACTTTTAACGTTCAAATATTACAATCACAGTTATTCTTGTTGACTACTAAGTTGAAATCCAATAGTCAACATTGTAAAACTTCTCTTAATTTATGACGTAGCTTAATTATAATTTGAAATTCACTGTCTCGTTTCAAGTATAGTCGACTCAACAGATTACTTCTTTTACTCTTGAAGCTAGTTATATTCGTAAACATGATAGTTATTACGTAAGGTGTTTTACTATGAATTGGCATAATTAAAATGCATTCTTAATCTTAGTTTCAATCAAAATTAAATATTTGTGAGTTCAGAGAGGCTCATTTTATCTGGTTTTTAGCCAATTAATTAAATGTAACAATGTTATATATATATATATATATATATATATATATATATATATCATTGAACTGACTGTAGCCAGGTATCATTTTTTTGAAATTACATGTCAAACTAATATGTAACAATAACTAGTTAATCAAGTGATGATACTTTATAAGACTAGACGATTAAGTGAGAATATTCACTTAGTGTACAGAGTTTCATTTAATGCACGAAATAGTGAAAAAATGATAGTACTGTTAAATATTTAATCATAAACTTAGATGAATTGCTTATTGTTAGCAATGTAAACAAATTCATAACAACATGGTTATGTGTAAATTCGAAATCCATGTCTTAAATTTGATCTCAGGTAAAATCGTGGATATTTAGTGTTGAGAAGTCTCCGAAAAAATCAACATAATCCATTAACGTTATTAAATTTTCAGTGATTCTCTAATATAAGTCAGTCCGTAGTGTAAAGTTTTACAACGATACATACGTACAATGTTGATGAATTGTAAGATTTAGAACTGAAGATAATATACAGCGTATGTTGTTATAGTCGGTGGTATATTTAATTTGTGTTATATGTACAATTTCATCAGTCAAATAATATAATTCATTGAGTTTACTGAGTAGTATATTTGATTGGATATATATAGTCAACTATGATGCAAGTTATATTAGAAATTTTTTCTTGTTTGAAAAATAACAGTAATGATTTGGATATTATGTATACTTCGAATGTTCGAGCCTAATACAAAGAACCTAATTCCCTGAATTTTGCTTGATCAGAGTCATATATAAATATTGAGTAGAATTAAATGAGACTGTATTTTAGTTGTAGAAAGAACTTTATTATCTTATTTATTGTTATTACATTAGAATTTTATACGTTACTATTCACATAGATATACTTTCAAGTTAATGAACTCTTGAAGCAGTACAAATTTCATGATGAAGTATTTCACATTCATAGAGACTTTAAATAAACGAAAGAACAATGCAGTTATGTGATTTCCTGTGTCTCCAATTGTGGTCAACCTTTCCATGTCACCCAGAATCACACATCTTTTGAGTTCCATCAAACAAAGATATGCAAAAGACATGTTTGTCATCATAAAAAACACCATCCTAAGAACTTTCCTTAAAGAATTATTACATTTTCAACATAGGTCCACTCTGCATTTAATAATTAAAATGTTAATAGTGAACTACCACTTTTAGACTTTTTAGTTAAAAGTGATTAGAATAGAACTTTCACTCTCACTATTTACTGTAAACCAGTATTTTCTAATCAGTACCTAGGCTTAACTACAGAACATCCTTCCTGTTCGACAAACTTATTTGCTCCGAGCTTTCTGTGAAGATTAACTAGGATTGTAAAGAAGATGACAAATACAGCAAGCACTTTATTAACTAACAATTTGGCGAATAACATAAGATGTCTAAAAAACGATTTAATCCTCTAGGATGTAAAAATGCTAATAATTCTCCATGGATTAGTGTAGTAGTTCTAATCTATCATCAACAGACCTCCGATGAATGAGTTCTCAAACTACATAATATTAGCGCTTTCCACGAGACTACAAGCTCTTAGTAATGGAGTGATTAAAGTGAGAAGAAATATTCATTTTAACTCCATGCAAAATTGAGTCTACAGGCTAGACTGTATCAATTGTTAAGCAATTTAAATTGGAAAATTTTCTCCAGAATTTTCGACTGGAAACAGGGAGCATCTGTGTTACACATAATTATCACTTATTACTCTTGTAGATTTTGAAAAGCTACAAATGAAATCAGTAGTTCCAGTACATGCTATTTACAAATACCAACAAGTTGATATCATGAACATTAAAATATCTCAGAAAGCCTCTCCAAATACAAACAGAGACGAGTATCGGAGGCTTTTCATATGGTGCTAAACACAACTGTACTAAATATAAAAGAAAACCTCATGTTTCATTCAAGTTGCATGATTTTTCCAAACAATCACATATTTAACCCATACCTTCAATCTCACGTAAATAGCACACCCAAATTAAGCTCCTTTATTACAAATATTTGTCACCTTCTTGTACCACTCCAATTCTGATCATACAAACAAACACACACACACACTGATCCCACTTTGAATCCCTGTCATTGTATTAGTCAATCTTGTGATTAGTCTTGTAATTCAACAAATTTGTTCAGTCTTTCTCGAATCACTAATAAGCTATGTGAAAAATTAAAGTTCAGTTAACAAATCTCTCTTTTATTGTTAACTTCAAGTCTGCCCAATTTGTTCAAATATCCTTGTAGTAGACTCCTAGTAAGTTACCATTGAACTAAGTGAGTTAATGTATCAAAAGAAATAACATTTATTCATAACTGTATTTGTGAAATGATGCATATGCGATATAAGGGTATATATATTAGAATGTGAAAGTAGGTAACAAGAATTTGTTATGAATATTAATTCTGGTTACAATCACCACCATCAATCACAACAAATCACCTCAGTTTAATTAAAATTTTATTTATTAAATTACAGTCAAGTTCTGTTTTCTTTATCTACAATAGCATTTACATATAGACAATTGATCCTACATAAGTTATGCTTATTTATATTAGTAATGTGAATTGTATTAAAATGAATTTTTCTGGTTAGAGAATAAAGGTCGGCGGCTTATTCACCAAATGAGGTAACAGACATCGACTGATTGATTGATTGATGAATTTTATTAGCCTCATATGGTATTATTGATATGAATCTGTGAAAAAATTAGTCGGGACTCCATGAATGATACATTTACTTGTCCACCACTATTTCTCAGCAGTTCTTCTTAGTAACTAATCATGTTAGATGACACCATAATAAGAAATAACCAGAAAAGCTTCATAGTATTTAAAGGATTGTGTAATCAGTAAACAATAACCACTATCCTGTTTATCTAATAGATACATTCAACAGGATTTTAACTAACACAGTGCAGATAGCCTATTAATATAAATGAGTCTATATCAAATGCAGTATGCTGTTATTTCAAATGGTTAGATGCGAATTAGTGTGTAGTAAGAACCAGTGTCTGAAATTTTCATAACATATGAACCAGTTTTGTACAATCAGGGACACTGCAACTAAACTATTTAGGCGTCGCTGATTATCTTTATATTTCTAGGAAATTCACAATGCTCATTCGTACTATTCAAAGGTTAGTGGAGTGAATTAAAACCACTCATTTATTTATATCGATAAACTGACTTTATTTAGACGTTAACAGTTATGTTTTTTAGTTGAGTTGAGGTAGTTCTGTGGTGGCTGGTATTTAATTTTGCTAGTTGAACTCACCATTGGCTGATTTGAACTGAGTACCAATAAGAACAAAGGAGTACTGGACAACTGTTTTGTTCAACTATGGAACTCTTCGGCAGTGTTCACCATCAATTACTCCGGGAGGAGGGAAGGAAAATCAAACTCAGGACTTTTTAGTTTCTCGGCGAGTGCCTAATTAATCCTCACCACTGAAACGACGATCATTCATTGTGATTGACAATTGCTGCTTCACTCTCAACATGGCGCCCTAGTAGTTCGAACTTTAATGTCATTGGCCTTGTTTTTAATAAATACCTTCATATAATGTGAATCCCTTATCAATGACTATCAAAATCCATGTATGTAAATAAACCTATATCCTTCTGATCATGCCTGTAAACTGGTATGTTCTTATGTACAAAAAGCTACTTGAGAATAAATCTACTATTATTATTATGTCTGAAGTTCATCAATTTCGAAAATACAGATATCCAGTACTCGCTGGTATTAAGTGGTGCACAGCCAAGAATTATCTAGGACGAATTCAAACAATAAAAATTATACCTTCTAGTGAACTGCTTTTTAATACATTTCAACGAATCCAATTCAGGCTAATAATGCTCATTAAAGTACTGACCTAAAATGTTTGTTTGTTGAAGATGTGAATTATTGCATAATTGAGCAATTATTATTTTCAATAGTTCTCTTCATTGTTTAATGTAAATTACAAAGTTCTTCTCTTAGTTCAATACTATTGTCACTTTTTTTCGCTTATTATTAGTTTTATTGTTGTCTAACTCAATGATGAAGATCAAGTGTATGAGGTCGTGAACAAATGTATTCATGTGTAATCTGTTAAATGTAAATAGCTTAAATTAACATGAAGTTTTTACGTTAAGTAATAATGCCTAATTGAAGTAATGGAAAGGTTAATAACTGTTAATAACACTGGGTGTGTCTTGTTGTTCTTTGTTGTTATACTCATAAAGATAAAGTTTACATTTACATGAATTGAAAATATAACTCAAAACACAAACAATGAATAAAGGTAAACAAAATTGATGATAGTAAAGTCAAGGCTAAATTGGTTAAGGTGGAAGACCTTACTTCATTTAGATTTCATGATACCTAACACTTGTCACCAAGTTGTACGTGTAATCTTAGTGAAACTGTTGCTTTCTGTGTGATTAGAATTAACGTTGCTTGACTTCATAATCTAAGGTAGTATAATTAAGCTATTCAGTATGCAACTAACTATCTTTAAGACTAGTAATAGTTAGATCGATTATTCACTAGGTTACTACAATTTTCATATTTGTCTTATCTTCGATTGATGGTTGAATTCACTTGATCAATCTGCAATATGGTCATTAATTAAAGTTAATCGATGTCGCATGGACTATGTTCTTTCATTTAAGGATATTAAAAGTTGTCGACAGGAAATTTAACCTGTAGATTTCGACGATTACTGAATGATTGGATTTACAGAACAGTGATCACCACTAAATAATAATAATTCAATCCACATATCTCAGTCTTACAGTAGATCAGCGGTGGCTAAATCAGTTTGAATAACAAAACTAAGTAAAAACTAAACCTTACCGGTAAGTGTAGGGTTCTCTGAAGTTTATCTCCAACTATCATATGTTAGATTTATTTATACGTAAATAATTTTTATATGAATAACTACTTCTTACCTTAGTTGTTGTCTTGCACTTATAAATGAATGACGTGGAAACACCATGCCTGGACTAGAATTAATTGGTAATGGTGCAGGATTTAATAAATACATATCATCTAACCACCATTCTGTAACCTGTAAAATGTATAAATATTTTTTTTAAAGTAGAAAATAGTTACTTAAGTAAACTAACAAGTAATTAATATTAAGTAAAACAAGTAAAAATGCTTCACTTTTAAAAATCATTTAATAAAATATACTACTTTTATAATAAGTAGACTATTAAATAAGACAGACATGATACATTGAACAATAGTAGATTACTATTCCTTATTTTATTCTTATTATTCTTATACTGTGAAGCATATGAATACGTGAATAATCAAACTAAGAGTTAACACTTGTAAGAAGAATGAACTAAGAAATGAAGATAACTACGTATGGGAATAATTACAGGTGTATTTAGCACTGATCATCATCATCGTCATCATCAATATCATTAATGATGAGACAATTTTTATTCTTTTCAAACAAATAACAAAAGAAACAAAAAGAAAGAGAAGATAACAAAAAGGAAAGATACGAGATGATTGTTGGGTGGAACAATCGATGTTTTCAAGCTCATTATCTACCTCTTTCTCATACATGCACACACACACACGACTACACTCTTTCATAATGAAGAGATAAGAACAAAGTTTGGAAAAAAGAAGTTTATCTTTAAACAGAAAATAAAATGTTCATTATGCAATGGGAACAAACAATATGTTATTTAGTTTTTCAATTTACTACAGTTAGATATCAGATGTTTCATGTAACAAGATAACAAGTGTAACGTACTACTTATTCTCATCTATAATTTCATACAGTTTAACGAGGTTATATAACTACTCATTTTGATCAATGCAAATGGCAGTAACTATATGTAGTGTTTAATCTCAGAAAGGTAAATACAGTCTTTAAAATCGTAGATCAGAAAGTTGTACATTTGTAAGTGAAGCATATTTAAGACACATTGAATAAATGTATTGTAAATTATTTTAGTTTGACTGATTAATTTCCATCTATGACAAATCAACGGAAAGATTCAGATATGTTCAAATTATATGTACATACCTGCTACACAAGTGTGGCTGTCTGAACTTAGAAAACTGGTGATGAACGAGGTGGCGTTTGGCATGAAACGAATTAAGTTTGAGTCCAGAAGTGAACGTCGACACTTGAGTGCAGGACCATCTAGATGACGAGTCCCAAATAAAACAATACGTGCGTCCTGAATTACACTTACCAGCCACAATCCAACTTAAATAATACTTATGAACTATCTCTGTATTGAGAGGATTCTCTCAGGATGCACATACGATAACGAAGTTTGATCAGTTTCAGTTAATGTCAAGACAATCAGATGACTGATATGCATACAAATTACGAATTGTAAAGGTAAATTGTTTAAAAATTAAGGAATACGAAAGTACACAACCGTTTATTAGTTTTCTTGTATCTTTTTTTAAAAATTTTTTCTAATTAAAGACGAGTTATGCTTTATCTTACCCAATTAACTTTGGTTTTTGCATATTCTTTAAGTAAATTTTGTAATTTCTCTCCTTCACCATCAGGTTTACCAAATTCTTCAACTAACTGTTTAGTTCGTTCAAAATCTTCTTTTGAAACAACTGGTGCTATTAATCTTAAATATCTATCTAATGTATTATGTAAATCTGGAACAGGCAGTCTTGGCAATGGTTTCTACATTAATGTATATATGAAGTAAAACAAAACAACAAAATATTAAAATAATCTGAGTAGAAGAACTGAAGCAAAATGTTATTTAGTTAAGTAATTTTATAAAAATTCTTTGAAAACTTTATAGTGGTTTCAGTTATGAGTTGAAGTATTTTAGAGAAAGATATTTGTCAATGTTAGTTGCATAACGTTACTAATGATCTTTTGTTCTGTTTTGCTCTGTTCATTTTCCGTTCGTGACACTAAGTATGTTGGGTGTTATTAGCCGTTCCGTGTGGTAGATCCAGGAGAAATGCTACTAGAAAGCGTCAAAATAGACTCGACTTTGATTGGTTAACCAGATCCTTTGAGTTAGAATACTAGGTTATCATCAGCCCTTGTGCATTATGACAATTGATTTATTTTCACTTGCACAAGGGTTGCACATAGAATCAAGTTACAACGGTTCTGGATAATCAGATTGTGCATAATTACACAAGGATTGGTGGTAACCTAGCATACTAACTCAAAGGATTTGATCAATGAATAAAGCTGAGTCTACTTTGACAATCATAAAAGATGTAAATCAGTTGATCTGCCTTCTTGAAAATCAGTTCACTTTCGATTATTTCCGGGGTAAAAATACCTAGATTTTTTCGTTACTAACAGTTTTATAAAGTCACTGGATTATGTAAATATCACAAAAAAGGCAGGAGGATGGTGAGTTATTTGTTGTTCCTTTTTTGAATTGAAGTAGTTTTGTGTAGGTGGGTATTTAGTTTTATTGTTTGTATTCATCGCAAACTGATGTTGGTTGGGTACCACTGAAAACTAGGAAGTAATGACACAGCTGCAGTGTTCATCATCGATTACCGTCAGTGAATAGGACGCAGGACTGTCTGTTCTGTCGGCGAACGCTTAACTATCTGTTATAATTTAAAATTTGTTTCTCTTTTTAGTCTTTTCAGGTACTTTTGGTTTTAGTAGTGACAGTATTTATCTTTGCTTTAACTTATTAGTATTTCTACTAGAGCCTAGAAATTAAGCTTTACTTGGTAAATGCTAGAAGAGTTTAGTTTCAATAACATGTTGTTATTAAACGTATTTATTGAGTGTTATTGGCATACCTAATTGATGAAAGTAATATATGACTAGAGTGAAAGTTTTATCAATGAATTATACAAACATCATTTCATGCACTGATCTGTTTTCTTGTATTTACTGCATTAACTTACTTACTTACGTCCGTTACTCCTCCTAGAGGAGCATAAGCCGCTCAACAGTATTACTACATTAACTACTACTCTCAAAAACACTGATATTTTAAGTCTATATTTATTTACATAAGACATATCTTGTATTTTAAACTTATAGTTTAATTAACAAATTGATTTAGCCTACATTCCATAAATGCACACTTACAAAGTAAGATGATGTACAATGCTCCCTTATTATTCAATAACCGAGTAACTGTTGCCATGCACACTAACCGCTTCGACAACTAATTACATTCACGTTAGTAGTGTACCTAAACAAGGGAAAATGTGCTACTTCCAAGTTTCATATTATGAGTACGGTATTGCTGAATCCCTATGCTAAAGACCTTTGATCTATATTTTTAAAATTTTACACCCAAAATCTGCAATATTATGAGAGTTAAATTCATTGATTTAATTCGAAATATGAATATGGATAACCACTGTCTAGATATCTTAAACTGAACTGTAGAACATCTCAGATACTTTTTCATTTATAATGATCTTCAAGTTCATAATTGGAAACTGTTTTCAAGTAACAAGAATCGTTTATACGATTCACATTGGTTGATTATTGCCTATTGACCAATTGATATTCATCAAATTGTTTAAAGTGCTCATTGAATTCTATTGATCAAGTTGTTATGTGGCTGCTAGTCTAAGTGACTTAACATAGTTGACATTATATAGAGATGATAGTTGATTTGAGGATAGTCAGTATGATACCTTGAACCTAGTTTTAGGTGTTAATTAGAACTCGTCAACAAGAGTATCTCCAGTCTTTGACCGAGTATCGAATCAGAATAGAAGCCCTAGTTTCTTCAATGGTTGTAGGTACCTACCGGGTGCTAATTAGCATGAAACTTAGGTTCAGGGTTACCTGTAGATCACTCTCAAAACACCTTTTATTTACAAACTTTATAATTTAATTGAAATTATCCTCATAAATATAATATATGATCACCTTAATCAAAAATAGAGAACTTTTAACTGTTTATAAATTGTAGAGCGAATTCTTTAAGGTGGTTAAGGTTAGGCTGAGAACTTTAATGGTTTTTAATAAGAAATTTTTCTTGATTTGAGATTATAATAAGGATAATTATTTTCAATGACGAGTTACAAACGGGTTCTTTCTTCTTACAAATATCTACTACGAAGTAATATAGTGTATCGAAATAATATTTAATTGAAGGTGATCGAAATAAAACCTGGATTATATTAGTTATAGTACTTGCTAGTTAACACGCAACATATATCTATAAATTACGATGAATTCGCATCTTTCCTGTTAATAGTCACTGGACTGAAACTGGTCAACCTGTGTCGTCATATATGCATGTGTGTCTGCACTCAAATGCTTAGTAATGAAAACGTGGTTGCGTTTGGTACTAAGCGGACTGAGTTTCGAATCCCACTGTGAACATCAACAATAGGATATAGGCACATTCAGTCAACGAGTCCTAAATAGGAAAAAATCGTGCATCCTGAATTCCATTTGCCAGTCACAACCTAACTTAAATATATCAATAAAGTCTTAAAAGATCAGACGATTTATTTAACTACAGTTTATCAGTCCGCTACTAACTAGGAACCAATATTGTGGTTTTCATTAGTAAATTGATGACTGCATTGGATTTACAATTTTAATTGAGTAATCTGTACAAAATACTCAGATTTTCTTTAGAATTTTTAGTATTATATAAGAATTGAAGGACAATTACTACATATATTGTAAAGGGATGCACCATATACCTTAAACCCTTTAGTATCTGAAAATAGAGCAGCGAAATACAAATCGACACTGCATATGCTATTATTATGTAATTCATTGTTCAATTTCACAGAATGTCGTTTTTTAAACGATTATAGATAGTAAATATAACTATGGGTTTAACATACTTCCCATTTGACACTACTTATATTTAAAGTAATACTATCTGAATCTGAATTCTCATATTATTTTGAAACAATAATTTTATCTTTGAGGCATAATTAATTACTACACATGTTGTAGCCTGTATGATTAACAAAATTCCAAGATCTCAATCCAACTTTCAGTATGATGCTAGTTGTGACGACTTTGATGTAACCAATTAAAGTGCACTAATTCTTTACTGTAATATAAGGTATTCAGTGACTATAATTTTTGAATGAATTATGTTGAAGTAATCAATGATTGAAACGATGAAGTAGTGTTAGACTAACTAACACTAGTAAAGTTAAGAATTATTAGGGAATCATTTAACTCGATCTATATCCTATTGCATTTAGAATATATATTTATACAAATACAGTATTGACTTTTGAAAATACATTTTATTAAACAAACTACAGTTTTTACTTCCAAGCAACTTGTTTATAACATTTAGAACTGATGATTTTCTCATAATTGGTCTAGTTAGGCAAACAAATCTATTTAAACCAACTTAAATGAATTTTCCGAACGTTACATTGGTCTAAAAGTAGCGGTGCTTATTGTAGGATTTTAAAGTTTCGGATTCAATCATGCACATATAAAAGGTGTGGTAACGAAGATTGTAGAATATGAACTAAAAAAGTCTTAAACTACTCATTTAATTTGTATTGTGACTGGCAAGTGGAATCCAGGACGCGCGTTTCGTCCTATTTGGGACTCATCGGCTGGATGTACCTGCATCCCAATGTTGATGTTCACAGTGGGATTCGAACTCAGTCCGGTTCGTGTCATACGCCACCGCGTACACCACTAGACTACTGAGTCCAGACAGTCACTCATTGTTTACTCATTGTTTTTCAGTAAGAATAACTGAAAATTTTTCTTTCCAAATGTAGAAAAAAAGTAAGATTATTGAACATACGTGTTTTTTGTTAGTTGAAACCAGCTATTTTATGTGGGAATGAAATTCTTGTTTCTCAGAGATTATTATTGAGCTATTGAAATGTCAATCGATCTCTTGTTGATCGATCATTGTTAAATAGCTAAATAGGGTGAACCATGTTTATTATTAACCCAGTAGTTATACAACAAAATGATTGATACATTTCGATTAGCATAAAAACTTGACATCATAACCGTTGTTACTCTTATGAGATCAGTTGAGACAGTTTGAAATTCAAGTGATCAGTGGAAAATTCACTTAGAATTAACAACAAGTAAATGTAATGAAAAAATTCTGGCAAACTTACAGTTTCACAAATTACTTTCATCAGAACCTAAAATTATTACAAACCGTTAAATTTACTGCCCTACTTACATATTTGTAATATTTCGTATCAGCCTTAAACTATTCCCAATAACTAATAATTCTATACAATGCGTCATTCTAAAAATGAGCATTCTAATCTTAAGTCAGTTTATCATATCATTATATATGAAACTATACTTGTTTAAGAATAATCATTCAGGGCAGTCATGTTAGAGACTACATGCAAGTTTATATTTTTTAGAACTGTGTTTATAATATCGTGAAAAAAGGATATTAACACATGCAGTAATTAGGCTAAAGCCAAAAATTTTCCAAGTGTTGTTAATTGTGAGTAATGACTGTCGGTGTTTATATAACTAGTACACCATTTTCTAAAATGCTGAGATTTTAATTAAAGTAGGAATTAATCAATCAATCAGTCAGTTCCTGTTACACCATGCGAAGCATAGGCCACCGACCTGCGATTCTCCAACCAACTCTGTCCTGGGCTCTCCTTTCCAGCTCTTCCAAAGTGCTCTTCATTCTCTGTCTCCGATTCCAGATGCAATCTGTTCCTTGGGTCTTCTTTTTTTTCCTTTGGCCTTCAGAATTCCAAGTTAGCGCTTGTCTTATAACGTAGTTTGGTTATTTCTTCATTGTATGTCTTATTCACCTCCAGCGTTTTTTGCTAATTTCTCCCTCAGTTGAAAGTTGGTTTGTTCTTTGCCACAGAAGGTTGTGGTTGATAGTATCTGGCCAACGGATCCAAAGTATCCTACGCAAACAATTGTTTATAATTACTTATATCTTCCGAAGGATGCTTTTCGTAGTTTTCCATACAAGTTTCAGCTCCATACAACAGAATTGTCTTCACATTTGTATTTAAAATTTTGACTTTAACATTGGCTGATAGTTGTTTTGAGTTCCGGACGTATTTTAGTTGTATAAATGCTACACTTACATTTCCGATCCGCGCCTTTACATCTGCATCAAGCCTCTCTTGTTTATCGATGATGCTCGGCCTGGAATCATTCTGGGGTTGCTGCCGGTCCCAAGCCCGAATAAAGGAGGTGGGTTAAGTATTGAGTTAGCAACCCATCCCATAAAAAACTACTCTGCTAAAATGCGATAACTCGAATAAACCTTTTTGGCTACTTCAACTCTACCTGGGAGTTGAAATGTGTTCATTATGAAGAGTTATGATGCCTCATGGTAAAAGTATGAATACGAATGATAAATGGAATCTAGGATAAGTGTTTCGTATTGTTAGGAAAATATCAACTAGATAATCTCATTTTAATCATTATATTTACACTACAACTCATTCCTAATAGATGTTACTTGAAACACTAATGTATTATCCATATATATACTACCGTATTTGAGAAGTATGTAGATATTAGTAGGGGTTTGTGTTCGACGAATAGAATAGATGTATCTCGATATCACTAACTTCATATCAGTTGTATACAAACTAATGATTGCAATTCTAGACTTATTCCAAATAATACTGTCTGGGTTCTGTTAAGTTTTCCAGTCCAGTAATCAGTATGTTTTCAATGTAGTTGTAACTATATGTGTTATCTCTTTGAAGATATAAAAGATCTACCTTACTTGAAAGTACACTAATATGTAACAAATTTAATCATGCACGACTACTTCAAGTAATAAGTAGTTGAGTCAGTTATATTAGTATTACTTTAAAATGTCATTAGTATGGTTAGTAATACTTACAGATAAATCCCATTCTGGATATCGTTCAATATCTAGGTTGGATAATCGTCGAACGAACTCTTTGATTGGATGAGACATTTAACCGGCTGAAATGTAAATGAGATAGAAATTGCATTTTTACATGAAAATGATCTTTTTGTTTAACACAAATAAAAGCTTCAATAAACTAGTGAGTCGCGGACACATACTACTAACTAAGCGGATCTTTATACCATTAACAATTGGACATTACTTTTCTATTTGGAAGGTGTTTTTAGTGTAATAATAATCATGCAAAATTATACATAACTTACATGGACACTTGAATTACATACACGTTTTACGCTTGCTGAAACGTCTATAACACTTAACTTCAACGTTGGTAGTGGTTAAAGCAGTGGCTCATTCATTTCACATGACAAAATATTACATGTGATATATTTCTAATAAATCTTAATGCAGTATAATGATAAGTAGAATATATATATAGGTAACAAATTAAGTCATATCGCTTTGCAAATAATATAATTTCATTATGTAGATAGAACTTATGCTATAATTAAATGTATCTTATTTCAGTGACAGTGCATTGCCATATCATGTTAACATAAATTATAGTTTTGAACGTCAGATTGAATTCGGTTAAACAATCATTGAAAGCAGATAAGTACTGAAATTTGTTTCATTCTAGTATGGGACCTCATAGTAGTATTCATCTACTACTCCATAAGATATCGGGACCAAAATATTCGGCTCACTGTGGTATATTTCAAACAACATTCATTACCATTGGTTGTATGTTTATCACATCAGACATTTTCGTACATCAATACTTATGACTTCTGACTATAACTTCAGGAATTACTTATCCTAGGTTACTCAGCAATGAAAAAATTATAACTTTCTAATAGAAAGTGTTGTGTAGTTTATCGATGTTTGTTCTTTCGCATAACAGAATGAATTGGAATTTAAAAGTAATATTCATGTGATCTAATCTAATCTAATATGTAACCATAAAATACTTTTTTTTCTCATTCATTCACTAACAAAATGACTGAAACGAAACAAAAAACAAATTCTATTATAAACAATAAATCATCTTCAATGAGAAGATGTATCAACAACATCAACAACAACAGCATCGGCAACATCAATAACTTCCACATTGACAAACATACATAATGAAGAAGTCATTATTCATTTATACAATAACATAGATTACTCTTTGATTCATCACTTGTTCTTATACATAATCATGATAATATTCAATGTATTAGATAATAAAAATTAAATGAAGTTTTTAAATATTCAATAAAGAAGTGAATAAACTGAGAAATTTTCTTTCAGGTATTTCTTTCTCTGTTCACTATTAAGTTGTTCTAGTTGAATATTCACACTTATAGACGTGTATATTGAATGCATAAAACTAATGCGAAGATCATTCACTGGAATATTGACAATAAGAAAGCGAAAAAAAGTGTAATAGACAAGCGAGAAATGCATAAATTGTTAATTTGTGAATAAAGTAAACTTTTAAGTAGTAAATATATTTTTCTATTGTGAAAAGTGAAATTCTTTTCTGGTAGAAAAGAAATAAAGAGAAGATAAAAATTGATGAAGTAATTATATTCTAGGAGTTTACCTACAACAAATTGTGAAATCACAGCTATTCAGTAATAATGAATGATGTGTATATTGATTACATTTGATAAATAATATGATAAACTTAGTTTTTTTGTTCATAGAAACCAATAGTTCTCATTTCTTCTAGGCATCATTTTATTCGAGTTATGTGTAATTCAAACGAATCAAGTGTTCAAATGTCCGATATTGAAGTATTTAATATGCATAATCTGTACGTTGAGTTAATAATTTACTTCTTTGTTCATAATTTGGTGCTGATCGATAATTATACTGATTAGTAGGATTTATAGAATGATGAGGTTGATGATGATTAATTCACCTTTTAGTGTTGAATTTTGTTCATAACCTGGATAGTTTGTAACAGGAGCATAATCATCATGATCAAATGAATGATCAATTGAATCAGTTTTTAAAGATGGCAATACTTTATTTTGTGGTCTTTCAACATTATAACAATTACGTAATAAATACATGACTGGTACATAACCTAAAGTTATTAATGTCATAACAATATTAGTCCAATAAATTTAATTGTATCAACAAGTCCACCTGCAACAATTGGTCCTAAAGCATATGCTAAACTATAAGAAATATCTGCAATTGCATAAACTGAACCATACACTGAAACATGACGTGTATCTACAAGAAAACCCATTGTGGGTAATATTGCTGTATCAACTAAAGCAATTACCATAACACAAAATGCTAATAGGTATCATTAATGCAATAAAATTAGTACAGAATGGTATTAAGAAACAACTTCCACCCTCAATAGCTAACCCAACTGCAGCCATTAACCATTGTTTACTTGGATATTTGTCGGCCAATTTAATTGTTGTTATAACTCCAGCTAAATGTGGCAGAAATGCTGGTAACCACACAAGACCTTCCTGTGCATTTGTTGCATTCATACTTTTTGCCATCCAGTTTGATATTGTTGGTTCTAAAAATGCAAGTGATACATTGGCTAACCGTAAGACATCCTGCACATATCGCAATATAAGGATCCATTAATAAACGATGTATTGGTGTACCTTTAGGTAGATTACCTTGAGTTTTTAAAACTGTTCTTTCAATTCTAACTGGCTGCATAATAATCAACAATAAACAACCATCAAAAAGTGCTATAAAAGCAAGGGTAATAAATGGTAATTCTTTGCCAAAATATTGATAAACTATTCCACCAAATGGTGGAGCTACTAATGAACCAAATGATATAAATGCTAAAGCTATTCCTAATGCTTTTGTACGCTCATATTCATTTGTGTAACGATCAGCTATCATTGCTAAACCTGCAGTATCAGCAAATGCAGAACCCATACCTTGTAAGTCCTCTTGCAATAAACATTAATCCATATGAGCTACCGAATGCAAACACAGAAGTTGACAAGAAAATAATGCATAAACCGAACATCATTGGAACATCATAACCAATTCTATCGATTACAGTGCCTGATATAGGATTACATAAAAGTTGTATTATTGCTTTGAATGCGAATAATGTACCAATTTTAGTTTCAGATTGATGTACAAGCCATTTCAATTTATATTCTCCATCAGATTTATTAAAAATAAAATTTTCATCTTTTAATTGTTTTGTATGTGTAGCATTAATCCAATAGATTTGTCGTGTATCCATTGCACTGTAGATTTTGTAAATAATCAGGAATAATTGGTACAATCACCATGTATAACATATTATCCAGTAGTAAAGCTATGCATACTACAAATAATACCATACGACGTTGTGAATTAGGTTCATTAATTTTAGACATAAATGTCTCTTTGTACGTTTTAAATGCTTGACATGATAAAGCTGAAATGAAACAAAGTAAACAAACTTTAGGGTATATGTATTGTTTTTTTTTTTGATGTTGTTATGAACTGAAATTAATTAAACCATGATGCTATTTGTTTATTTCGAGCTAGTTACCTCGATGCAGCTACAGTTCACTAGTGTGACTAAATTTGAATTATAACTAATGACTGAAATTTGAGGCATGCATTACATTCTATTCGATACTCGTCAACTAGGTATACCTGCTTCGGAGTGTTGATATGAGCACCAGAAATTCAAGGAGTATCAAAAGAGTTTCAAATTATTCATTTACATACCCATTGATCAAGTATGTTTGTTTGGACTCAGTAGCTTGGTAGCAATTGGGATGCTAGTGCATACAACTAAAGAATCTTCACTTGCCAACAACAATTCAAGTTTAATAAAACTAGCATATATCTGCAACATAATTACATATATTCTTTATATAACTAAAAATAACTAGTATTACCATCTAAAAGAAGTACTTTTTCAACATATCGGCATGAAAGTTTCAAAATTATGGTTGTTATCGTCTTAAAGTTGATGCAAATTTTCATTACTAATTAACTTATTGGTAATAACTTTCGCATTCATTCATAGTATGAACGAACATCACTGGTCTAGATTTCATAATCAAACTTTAGTAATTTATCTCTTGACTTATGGGCAGTGATAAAATGTGACGTATTTAAACCCAAAATTCAAACTCTTATTTACAACCATCTTGAACTTAATGCAGTTTTAGAATAACGATTTAAACGTAGACGTCTGAAGTTTATCATGGAGTTAAGGCAAACGGAATTGAGTTTTCTTAGATGTCAAATTATGTTCTGCGTAGTATTATGAGTTTATCATACATTAATTTTTTGTCTAAATATAATCATACCCCCTGACTTGAAATGCTGAATGTGATATGTTAACTAGTGGTTACAGCAGATTTATCCGTTCAGTGAATTATCATGACCGTTTCTATGAAACGTCTGCATTGCCAACAGGTAACTCAGTTCCAAATAATTATTGGTATATTTAGCTTTTCTGAAGGTTGGTGGCTTAAAGTAACTATCTGACTCAGCAGAACTAGTTACCTCTTGGTTAAAATCTAAACGAATGTCTGCAGTAGTTTTCAAGACGTAGATGGATAAGCTAGTCAAGCGTTTGGACTAAAGTATATATTCACTTGGGTCTGTTAACTACGTATGTGTCAGTGTTATTAACATTTTGAACAATCTAGATTTTATAGCATATTCGGAATCACATTGTAGTAATCGAGTGAAGATACTAAATCACTTGTAGTCGAACTAATATATTGTCAGAGAGATATAAATGATTCAAACAGTCATTATAGTGAGATAGTGAAACATTAAACAACAGCTTGAATCTGTTTTATTTCTCTTCAGAAACAGTTATCACTACTAGACCTTCAAAATCTTTCTGGACATTATAACTAATTGAACTTAAATATGTACATTAAAAGTCATGCATTGACATCAGGTTGATGGAAAGTAAAAATATATACTACCTAACAATAGTTAAATTAACCGAAAGAAATCATTTTCATCTTAAGTTCTAAACGTCTTGGAATCAACTCAGTGTGATATAGTAAGTGTTCACTAATAATGGATAAATCCAGTAATACCACTTGGTTAATTTTCTGTTACGACAGAAAACTTCCAAGTGTGTAATCTTACGTATTTAATACATACGTTTGATGATGAAAAAAGTTTCACAGAAGTTTTTTTTAATAAAAACACATACACAATGTAATTACTCTCTATCAGGCAATACATTTTTCATAATGATACTTCATCACGTCAAGTTTATGATCTCATTATTATGCACAATTCCTCTCTCTTCTCATAGTTTTATTCTATACATATTTGCATTATTGTTAATATATATTATGCCATCAAAATAAAGGGCGATTATAGTAGTAGACTTATGAGCAATACTTATGCTTAAGTACTTCTATATGTGTATCTAGTTGTAAGATATAGCAGAAATTCAGGTTGATTCAGTTTATTACATGTTATCCCAATACTTTATTTATAATTTTGCGCATTATTGACTACGTGAATCATTAGACATATAATAAACTTTTTATGAATGCAGTGGTTATAGTTTTCCAGTTGATGATACTATGCACTGAGTTAGATCAATCAATATTGATAAGTGTACATCACAAGTGGATTACCTCATTAGTGTCTTAATTTACAGGTCCATGAGTAAAATTAAACATTTGACTTGAAGTGGAATTCATGAAATGTGTCTTATCCTATTTAAAACTTGGTATACATTCATCCTGTTGTTATGATACACATCTATTAACGTGAAAACATTTGGGAACTGTATTGTATTCCGAATATATATATATATATATATATATATATATATATATATGAGTTAACCTTTATAGTAAGTATATGTCAGTAGTTTTTCGTTTAGATCTTACAAATATGCAACGTAGAGTATAAGTGACGTTGAACCAATAACCCATAGGTTATGATATGTACAGGATTTAATTAGATTATTTATTTAGAATCAACTCCATTATATCTTCTCAACCTTACTTAATTTACAATAGCTTACGATTCTCATTCATTGCAATCGGCAATTTACTAACCGCACTTCGAACATTGGTAAATCTAACCACTTTGAACTTCTTAAAACATTTAGAAATCTGTCTTAAGAATAAATCATCGAAATAACAGAATTTATGTTCCTCTGAGTACTTCATGTGTATTTAGGGATCAGAAAATTCTGGATTCGATCATGTGTATGTGCAAACTGGTAAATAATTAATGTCTATGATAAAATGGTCGGCCAAACACTTTATATTTGTCAGTAGGTCTCTAGTTGATTTTGGCTTGCTAAAAAGGAAATCACTCTTAACTTACACAACCTCATCGACAAACTATGTCACTTAACAATGTAATCTTTTATTTTATTCAAAGTCGAAGGTACTGATGCTAAATATTCAATTTGGAAAGGTATGCTATGTTTTCAGAATAAATACTTTGCGCTTCTGTGGAAGAGAATGACTTGGGGAGTAAACGAAATCGACTGTCAATCTGTTACCCTATTAGTAGCAGTCGGTAATCGTTGTAATATATTATGAACTGACTGAATATGTAACAGGAAAACGAATAAAGTTCAATCAATGAATAAATACATATGTCATCGCAGGAAAAAATTATGGTATGAGTACAGTTTATAAAATTAGTTGTGTACATAAACAAAGTATCTAATCACAGAGCATGTATTTGAATTGAGGTGGTTTTGTGAAAGTAAATATTGAGTTTAATTGTATGTATTCGTCAGAGATGGGTGTTAGCTGGATACCACTGAAAGCTAGAAAGTAATGGATACTTGTTTCATTCTAGGATGGGACTCTGTAGCTGTATGCGCACTCTACTAAGCCATGGAATCGAACTTAGCGCATTCTAGTCTCGCGATGAACGCTTGACCAACTATAACACTAGGCCAGTGTGCAATAGTAGAATTCCATCAATTTGTGATAAAATCTACAATTGCCTTTTGTGATTGGTGATAACTTTCTCACTCCCGAAATGTCTGGACCCCATCACTTCGATTACCTGGAGGGGTTTCGAAAGTCGCACGCTGCTGAGAAGTTTCATACATAGCGAGACAGTCATCCTGGGCTCTATGGTTTTTAATGGTACCAAACTATTATTAATCTGTGGCGAATACAAACAATAAAGCATATATCCGTAATGCTAATTGGTCTTCAATGGTCCTATAAGTGATATAGGTCTGTAATCAAAAATTACCTTAAAGAACCTTAAAATAACTTTAAGTAATACCGTACAAGACAAAGTTATTTACAAGATGTTTTGAATCAAAAAGTTTCTGTGGGTTTTCTGTTTATTCAATAAAAGAATCCCTATAATTACAGTGAGGTTTGTATCGTTTTAAACACTAACTTTTACTAAATTTATTTTTTTTCATTTAACGTGTCTAGGTGTTCTTCACCGATATGTCCACAATATACAGTTGCTAATAAATTCAAAAACATGAAATAAAGTCACAAATATAAATTACACACTAATATGCAATACTCATCCATAAAATGAATAGAAAGTTAATTGAAACTGCCACATACAACCCACATAGTGAAGATTTAAAAAGTTGTCGATAACCTCATTTCATTATTAGTAGAATGCATAAAAGAATGAGTCTCTGAATTAGAATAAGTCTTTCGCCACATTCATCTACAACACATCAGCTTAATGCTCACGATGATGTATTGTATAGATAAGTTTAAAGATTCAATCTTTATTTTTTGTTGGGTAAAATAGTTCAGCTTATCATTCAACCATTATTACTTCAGTACAGTATGTATGTACAGATAGAAGTAATTTTTGTATTTTATTTTGATTCCAATCAGTTTAAGTAGTATTATGATAACATATATTCATCTATATGATATCTAGTTGTAATACTACCAAAAACAACAAATCATAGTAATCTAATTTTATCTTTACAAATCTGGCTGAATCATATCAATCATTTTTCACAATCAAAAATTACCGACGGTTAACTAAATACACGTAAATACATTAACTACAGTTTCTTTTATTAAGTTCAGTTTAGATGTTTAACTTTGTACATTCCATACAAGTTACCAGTCGATCTCAACGTTTACACTAACATCACAACCTTAAAATGTAAGAGTCAAACGACAATATGATGTCACACTAAAGTATGACGATAAATTAGTCTTTGATTTAAGTCAGTTTATCAAAAATAAAATGTTTGCACAATATATTTGTTTGTTTGAGGAAACTGAAGTACGTTACCTATGTTGGTAGAAATCGCATTTCATATATCAAAATACCAACATATCAATCAAAATGATGGATTTAGTAAGAAAGATTGATTACTCAAACATTAAGGAAATGCTTTTTGCAGACTTTATTTTGTCACTGTAACATTTAATGAAGTTAAAAATGCATGTTAAGATAATACAAAAACAATTTTTCTAAAACAGGGGCGGGGGGAGGAGGAGTTAGTAATGAATTAATGTAACATATGAACTGTAGCTTTTATTAATTAAAGAGTTTAAATCTTGTAAAAACCTTCAGACTACTTTCAATAAGATAATGACTCCGTAATCAAGCATAATACTTGCTTGAAGTTTATGCGAAATTCGATATTTTCATCTGAAATAAGAGTTTGTAAAAGTTTTCCCTTCATGATATCATTCAGAATCTAACTGTTAGATGTTACAATAAGTGTTTGTCTTTTCCCTTTTTATTCATTTCTATCAAACAGACTTAATCATTAGATATTAAAACTAAATCAATTATATTACTAATAAAATTTTATAAGTTTAAACAAGCATTTTGATGACAAAATACTGTAAAATTGAAAGTAAATTGTAACTAGAAGGTGGAATCCCGGACGTAATTTTCATGCAACATAAGCTTCATCAGCTGGGTGTGTCTGTGTTACAATACTGGTCATCATTCTAGGAATTCCACTCAGACTATTCGCATCAAATACCACTGAACTACTAACCAAGGTATCCATATTTATTCAACGGACATAAATATAATTCGTTAGCTATCTTATCACTGATGCTGTTAAGAATTGTAATTGATCAGTCTGCATCGCATCGTTAAGATACAGTGAACTAAAGTGTATAAATATATATTTATTTACATAATTTTGAAAATTTCTGAATTTAAATTTGTATTCACCAGGATATTAAAAGGTTACTTCAGTTTGTAGACAGTGTGCAATGATGAAGTATTCTAAAATCAGATGAAACAGTTGTTTAGGTCTCTTTGCTTTTCAATGATACCTTAACTAAAGTAGTTAACGCTTAACAACGTTCATACACATTATCTACTGAATATTTATTATTTAAATGAATCCTTGGCAGTACCCATCATCACTTTTTTTTAATCTATAAATTATATATATGAAGCTTTTTCTGTTTTCCTATTATAAAAGGTATTCATTTTTGGAATTGCTTGATTGGTATTATGTAGATAAAGCCAATTAAACTTATTTAATTTTAGTTTTTTAAGTTGGCTATATGAAATACTACGTTTTACACAAATAAAAATGCCATACATAATCAAACATTATTAATGATACCATTAATAATATAATTTATAGGTTTTCAAGTGTTTAGAACAAGCTAAGAATATTAGGATTAGTTTGTATCTTACTGTTGATTTGTCCTGGACTGAAACTGGTCAACCTCTGTTGTTATATGTGTGACTATCTAGATTTAGTAGTCTAGTGATGCACTCAGTGGAGTGTGACACAAAACCAACTGAGTTCGAATCTCACTGTGAACATCAACAATCTGATGTAGGTACATCCATCAGATGAGTTCCGAATAGGACGAAACGCGACTACTGGATTCCACTTGCCAGTCACAGTCCAACTTAAATAAAGCTAAGAATATATTTTTTAGAATGTTGTATATACTCAAAAAAACGAATGTATTTTTATACACTTTTTTTGTATGACATAATGTGTAATCTTCGGGGTTATACTTGAAAAACCTCAAATGTTAGCAAACATCTAATCGCTGACCCTCAAAATATAGAATTGATAAGTCATTTCTGTTAATTTGTCACCTCACTTAGTTAACCACTTATGATATGACGAGAAGTATGAATCCAATACAGTTTTATATAGTGAGGAAATATACTCGATAAATATGCTGTTACTGAATATATAATTTTCGGAATGTTAAAGCTGATTCATACAACATTCAGCTGTGCAACATTATAGTCTTATTCATCTAATTATTCTCAATAAAAATGTTTATTGTAGAATGCCGTGCAAAATTTCATAGAAATACACGAGACACAAGAATACGGAATAATTCTGATTATGAAATACTAAAACTACTTCTCAGAAGTAAATAAGAAGAAAATCATGAAAAAAAATATGAAAAGTATTGATGTTTATAAGTTTTCACATTATAATCATCATTTTTTATTTTTGTATTTAGTTGTTTGCATTCGTCATAAATTGATGTTGGCTTATAAATGGACAGCTGTTAAGTTCTAGTATGAGACACCTTAATAGTGCCCACTCTTGATTCCGCCAGGGATTCCATCAATCCATTTGGGGTTTCATGAGAAACGCTTAACCATCTATGCCATTAGGCTGACATCCAATGGTTTGTGATACATCATGATCAGTCAAAGCCGTTGGTGGTGACCGTATCGTTTTCAAGTGTAGTTCATCAGCTAACGTTTATCTTTTGCCATTATATACACCCATTATTGCTATTTTACTATCTAGGTAGAATATCATCTAAATGTGTACATTTAGAAAATACAGGTAATACATGATAACTAAGGTAATTTCATAATTTTTTCTCCATTTATTTTGAATATTCACAGTTATTTATTTAAAATGTGGTTATTCTTTATATTGATAAATTATTTAAATGTAAATAAAATCCACACACACTATTATTAGAATGTTCTCAACTCTACACAATATAGTAACTAAGCCATATGCTAGATAACTAGAGTGGTTCTTATTTAATATATCTTTTTAATTTACTTAGCAAGTACGTGTTTATATTGTAACACAGAGGAGTATTATGGATTGTAATCTTGTCGGTAACAAAATAGGACAAATGTGACTTTAGGTAATGAGTAGGGTATTGACCAATGATGTCATGTAACTTCTGTCGATAAGGAATTCAATAGTGTAGAAATTTTATATATTAACATCTGATAACAAACAAATTAGACTATAGGATTACTAGTTTACTATTAAGAAACTCTTAAACAATGGAAACTTAGAATCATATACAAGAGGAACGAACTAGGTCACCTATCTGACGTATTCTTTCGTAATCTTTACTTACAATTAACCTGAAATAGCTTTCTATTACAAGTGATATCGAAACTTCGGATATAGTTAGTATCGACTACGTTAACTTTAACGATGAGACAGTATAATACATTAACTATACTGATAAAATTTATATGGATAACATAAATATAATAAAATATACAATCTTACTGTTTCTATGTTCCGCAGCTTATATATATATATATTCTTGAGAATCGAAACCAAAATGTTATTATTACAATATCGTAAACATTTCACTTTCCAAAGTCTCTGTTGATTTCTTCTATTTCTACCTCTTCTAGGATTTCATGAGTTGTAAGTTGATATCGATCGATTGATAGACATTCAACTGACAAATTAAATGACAGTCTTTATAATATACAGAGATAAATATTTGTGTACATATAAATATACACAAGTTTTAAGAAGAAGAAGAAAAAGAAAAAGTAGAACAGTACATTTTCATGCAATTTACCTATCTTTCAGTTTCTCTAGTCATTTCAATTAGAACAAGATATAAATTGTAGTTGAATTCATCTACCTAACTAAATGGATTTTACTTTTCATACACTACTCTACATTCTTACTTCTTCTTATATCAATTCATCTTTTGATTCAATAAAGTCTTTCCCTTTACCACCTACTTGTAGAAAATAAGAAAACAATCAAATAGATATACACATAATGTAACATACTATTTTACTTCTATTGAATACGCATAGTTATTGAAAGTTGATTTACGATTCGTTGAATTATAAATAGAGAGTTTGAAAATGAAATATTCATATTTATCATTTGTTAATAATAATTGGTTCAATGTATTTGTACATTGAATTTACTTTCTAGTCTTCTTTTCATATTGTTATAGCATAGATTGACTTATCCAAAAAAAGGAAGATATAAGTTGATATAAAAAGGGAGGAATGTGGGGGGGGGGGAATTAGAAGAAGAGAACGATAGAGAATAGATAGATGATAATGTGTACATATGTGTGTTTAGTTTCAGATTTCTACATAGTTCAAGGGGTAGATGTTACATTTTAGAAACTAAAGAATTTCATCCCAGATATCGTTAAGGTTATTCCTCATCATAAAATCCTTCAAAAAACGTATACTTTCTGTCATATATACATACACAGATATGTGTATATGGATATATATAGTACTTGATTAGTACAGAATACAGAATGATGTTAAATTCAATAATTACTTCGAATGAAAATGTATATTAGCTTTATTACACTTCATTATATATACTTAAATGTTTATCGTTACAATTGTATATGAAAATTGAAATGAGGTCAATCAAACAATACGTAAAGAATGGTTGAACAACTGTTATACTTGAGATAGACTAAAATGGATACTATATAGTCTTCATTAATTAAAATAGTAGATCTACTTACCTCTGTAGATCTCTGGAGTATTCCTTTTATCGAATATCTAGTATTCTTTTGAAAATATTTGCCGATAGAGTTGATAATACTAGTTTAGGTGGTGCTTTCAAATCGTTGACCACTTAGTGAGAAAATAAAATCTCAACCTGAGTATATGCAACTGGGATTTGTGTGATATTTTGTGGTGACCTCTTATATAATTAGATATGGTGAGAGCAGTAGGAAAAAACATTTCAACATACACATATAATCGTTTAGGATATAGAATATCCCCTTGCTTTCTATAATAAGATAAAAGGAAAATGGCTGTTATTAAATTAGCGCCTACCCGTCGTACTAGATCATGTATACTGATATCCTTTAAAATATTCAGGAAGTCTATGCTTTTTGTAATTTTCTATCTAAATTTTACGAAACTTACATCTGAAATTAAACAATTCTCATTCAATATAGAACATGTACATTACCAAGTTTACAGTTAATGTTTCTCTTAATCAGACAAGTGAAATTACTGTTAGGTAATAAGAGATATTAACAATTAATGTTAGATTGTGGTTGGTAAACGAAATCTAGAATGTTTGTTTTTGTCTTACTCCCAACTGACCAGTAGAATTTATTTACATTTCAATGTCAACGTTTAGGCTGAGACTCAAACTCAGTTCATTCATGTCACACACGATTGCTTTCGTCACTGAGCTAGTGAGTTCAAATAGTCTAACTTATATAACGGCATATACATGTGTGTAAGTTGGAAGTTTTGGAATTTTCTCGTTGATCCGCTTAGCAACTTCAAAAGATCGATCTGAATAATATATCAAGTAAAGAACTATGAAAGCTGAATTATGGCTGGAAGATGGAATTCACAACGCAATTTTGTTCTCATTTCTAGGACTAAAACTAAACTGATCACTTTTAGTATCTGATTGTAAGATTTGAACATTTACTAGGTAAATAAAGAAAAGTAGTCTTTATTGTTATTTAGGTAAATATACAATCATACGAAACCTTCCTGTTTTAAGCTATGAGCATAAACCATTTGAATGTTATAAATGACAACTAAATAGCTGACTAAATTTTTTGGTTTTCTTTTTTTAAAAATATCACCTATTTAATGTTAGTTCTTAGTGAAAACTATGGTCGAACTAGAGAAAGTCTCCATTTCTCAATAAATAACCCTGTTAACCTTAGTTGTGTATGATAAATACATTAATGTGCAACTATCTCATTTGTTTATTCAATACAGGGGAAACACAGAATTTATGAGCAGTATATAATATGAATAATAATCAATAATTCGAGGTACCGGCAATGTTTAAAGTAATAATAATCATACGGGAGAATAATAGGATGACATTACTGTTGATCATAATCAGTAGAAAGTGCAAATTGATAGTGGAAGGATAAATGCAGCAATAGTTATGATAAGAATCATAAAACGACTCGAATAAATATTTTAATGCAGGAACTAGATTAAAACTTGAAATAGTAACCTGATTATGATAAACTTATTACAATAATAATCGAAGTAATATAATTTCTGGGGTTGGGTATTTAGTTTTGTTAACTGGATTCGTCACAAATTAATCTTTGTAGAGTACTAATGCGCACTACTTAGAAATCTCATATTACGACAAATTTGCTGTCCAGTGCTTTCTGGTTTCGAATGGTGCCCTACCAGCATCAGTCTGTGACGAATCCAGTTAATAAAAAACAATAATTGTTAAAAAAATTATGTAATAGGATATGTGTAAATAAAAGCTCCAGTCATAAAGGTAATGAAAACAGTTTATTATTATTGAACGTGTACTATGATAAAATTACAAGTTCTACAAAAGTCAACTTCGATGGTTTACAATTATTAGCCTGACCAATTGTGAAATGATGCAGAAAAATTAACTAAAGTCTTGAAGCATCTTGTATATTGATTATCACGCTTGAAAATAGTTGGTAAGTTCTGCATTCTTATTGGTACTCTGTATCTTCTAATTAAAGTTTGAATCTATTCGTTTTGGTCGTAGTATGCATTGAAAGCATCGAATGAAAAGAGAAAAGAGCAAAATTTGCTGCTCTACCGAAAGATGATACAGCGTTAAATTCAAGTAAACATCGTATTACATCAACATTTTCTGTTGAACTGTTTTGTACTACGTTATGGATCATTCATAAATTGAAATGCATTTTGAAATCTTAAAATTTAATAATATTCAAGTATTCTCTACAGAATCCACTCCAATTTACAGGTTAGTTTGCTCTTTTAGAATATTAAGGTCGTAAAACTGATTTTAATGAGTTTTTCATTTTGATTACCTTCAATTAATCTTCTTTCCTTTCATCTTATAATACAATTTATAAATGTCTGTGTCCCTCCCCCCCACACACTTACATTTATTACTTATATTTCAAGTTACCAAAATTAAGGAATTTTCACTAGTCAACTACAGTTACTGTTTACGTTTCATTGTAACAGAAGATAAAGCCTCTATCAATATTATCTAAATCAATCAACCAATCATTGTCGTTTACTCCATGTAGAGCATACGCCGCCTACCAACAGTATTATCTACCCATGTAATGATAAATCAATTAAAAAATTTCTTAACCCTACAGCATATATTACTTTGGAAGAAAGTTGAATTAGGACATAAGTAATGTATGCATCTGTTATTTGTATTAGTCACCAATTCATTTCATTGGATACTATTGAGAATCAAGGAACATTAGACGGCTGTTTTGTTTTCCCATGGATTTCTTTAGCACAGCATACTCTCTATCTCACCAGAGAATGTATTACAAATTGGTTCATAGTTACCAGGTGAATGAAACTAAAAGTTACAACAGAACTAACTAATAAATATTCCATTCTAATGCTTATAACAATGACGTTTACACTAAAAATAAGATAATTTTTCACCATTTTAATGAGTTACTTACTTAGGAAACATGATGAACCATTATAAAAGTTTACTTTTGTCAACTACAAGAAACAAGAAAGCCAAAGTATTCTCATATACGTCCACTTTATTGTAAAGTTTATTCAGTTTATAAGTTTTATGTATTATGAATTAAATATAACTGCAAAGTCCAACCATTGAAATAAATTGAGACTTAGCTATTTTGTAGTTTTTAACGATTAATTTAATTAAAAAATTGAAATTATCAACAAATTGAAAGTCATGAATACTATTTTACTACTGGTACAGAATCTGGGGTACGCACTGCTACAGAGTTCTGAACTAGAATGAAACACTTTTTCAATGCTCCCTGGTTTTCATTGATACCCAGCCAACATCTATCTGTGGCATATTTAATCAACTAAATTACCAATATCCACGAAATACCCATCTCAGTTGAACTATTTCATTACTGTTTTTGAATAATGAAAAACTTTTATAATTAACTGAAAGTAATAATAACAATTTAATAAAATGTAAGAAGCGGGGCAGTGATTTATTAATTAAGGGATTAGAGTTTGAATCTTGCTTCATCTAATCCCAGATAACCTTCGTAAGTCGAGTATAACTGAAAGCTAAGCATACTAATTCGTGCCTGGTAAATGAGTTAATGTTATATGTTGATATAAATTTTAGAATATTTTAACCACTGTACCGAATACAATAGGTATTTACAGGTTTTGAACAGATTATCCTTTTAGTGAATACTTCATATAATGTTTTAGCGAATGAAGATTATACTCTAATTTGAGTAATTTCATTTCAACTAACTTTAATGACTTCATGAACATGTTACTAAGAAGATACAAATAAAAATCTTTTAAATGTTAATAGTTGTCAGTAAAGAAGCACATAGATCATTATGGAAATTTCACCCACTCGTAAGTCATTTATCTCTAAATAAGCCCTTAAGTTACGTCAAGTCTAGCTGTCTTAATTATCTCATATGAAAGTTGGTCAGTGTTTTTTATCAAGTAATCTATGAACAAAATCAAGCAGTGATTGAAGATAATGTAATACCCCATATACCTGCTGTTAACAGAATTTTTTCAAATAGGGTCTGAAAAATCCTAACAGCGGATAGGGTTGATCATTTTCTGATGGGCTTTTTTTAAAATAAAATAAAAACACTTCTTCGCAAAATCAATATTTACACTTGTTTAGTTAATGAACCCTGTGACTGTAAACAAGTTCTGAAGACATTTATGTAATAACTAAATGATAGTTTCAGTGCCATGGGCTGATCAAATCTTGTTCAGAAATTTGATCAACTGAGTTTTATCAGCCAATTTAACTGAAATTTCGTTTACATTTTGACAATGTACTCGATTAGTATGAGTGCATAGATGATGGTATGTGGTTAGATATAAACCAGCCACACGTTTCACAATGGTTAACACTCGTCAGTAAGATATACCTGTAATATTCTATATATGATTCGATGGATATATTTAACTGACATGATTATTTCAGTCATACACACCGTATAATGCAGTAGAGCCGAATGTGACAGCATTACAGTTCTTGCAACTTTCTAGATACTTTTAAAATGGAGTGTCAGCTAGCAAGAATATTTTCCACAACTACCTTCAGTCATCTAATATTAACACATAATTCGTACAATGTCGAATCACTTAAATTAGTAGATACATTGTAATCACATCGACAGAAATAGACAGTTGATACTACTCAGTGATTTTTTTATGTAGTATTAACATGAACTATGAAACTTGTAAATAAGTTGATTCCTTAGTTAGATTTACCCGTAAATTCGGATCTACGTTTACTACACACACACACTTAACAAAACAGTCACTTATCATTCAGTGTGAACGGAATCCTCTCTATATTTACGATAGATTTAGTTGTCTTGATTAGGACATCGATAGATAAGTTATTATGCTACCTTACTTACATAGAATAATGAAATATTTCAGTTGTGTAATGTAAAGTATGTGACATAAACTAAAGTGAGATAAAAATAGTGAACAGACTGAAATTTTACTCCTAAAGGCTGAATTTGGTCAATTCTTATTAATGTATACTAAAGGGGTACGATTTCATTTAGATAACACTTTATATCAGCAAATCGATGAAGTTACTACGAAGAGTCCATTGGGGCAGGTTTTAACAGATATCTTTAGGGCCAACTTAGGACAGACAAGGATGAAATCGATAATTGATGACACAGCAAATATGTTTGTGATACATTTGTAGCCTGCAATAGTCTCAAACATTCCACTGATATGTAGAATTTTCCTAAACATAAACATGCTAACACAATTTACTACTGAACACGAATGTGATAATATATTTTATCTAATAAATCTCAATATACAATGTACCAAAAGTGGTCAAATCCAAAGGCTTATTCATGGAAAAAGAGATCTAGAGATGAATATGATTAAATTTCAGTAGCTTTTGCCATAAAAGCTACAAAAGCTTTGGCCAGAACACTATTCAACCATGTCCAGAGATTGTGTTTAGAGGATAGAGTTGAACAGGAATTAATGAAGTTGAAATGTTGTCTGCATGATAACGGTTATCTACAAAAGTCCATAACTAAGTATGAGGAGACTAAAACGAAGAAAGATAAGTACGACACTGTTAAAAGTAGCTTGTTTCCTTAAAACACATTCAGACAAATTCCCGACTTTCGCTGCCTTCAATTACGTATACCAATTTGCGTGTACGTGCCAGCACATATACATCAAAAAAATGTAAAAGACAGTCAATTTCCGCATTTTTAAGCATACACCGCATAACTTGACCTTAAAAAGATAACACGTTCTTAACAGTTCAACTACTCCCCAGTTAAATGATAGTGGGCATCCTATTGACATTTCTCAAAATAACCGATAAACTAGCAAATCTAAATGTCGTACGCTTTTTTCAAGCTAATGGCATATAATCACTCATATAACATTTATATGTTCTGCAAGAAATTGGAGTGTATCATGATTTACCACGGTAACTTTAGTTTTATTAGGATTTGGTTATGCAACATTTTTATGCTAAAACGTCAATCTCCTTATTCTAGCATAACCTAGTAAATCATTACGTTCCACTTGTTTTCGTTTTGTTACTTATCATATAAACTTTGTATCCATGCTGTTTTCAGTCATATTTTGTAAAATTTTCTCATAGTTATTCTATGAATAAATAACGGTGTTGTTGATCAATTAATTCTTACGTATTTATGTTATTCATTTCTAACTGAATTATTATTCTACGTGTCAACTTGAAATTCCTTAAATATTATCTAAGGTTAAGTATGCACAACTGTTTAATTGTTATTGTTATAATTAACATTAATTCTAGGTTGTATACAATTGATGAGAAATCGCCAAACAAAATGAATTCATATTATACCACCACAATTGTTAGTTTAACTTTACTGAAGAAGATAATGTGCTATGAATAAAGAATATAAGTGTTTTGTTATAATGTTCACTTATCATTCTATTCATTTAAGATGAGATCATTGTACGTCTATTATTAAATCATTTAACATAGTCAATAAATAAACTAATTTTGATAATTGACAAGAATAACTTTGAAAATAAAATGTATAATTCATGTTGATATTTCAAGAAATTTATGTACTCCTAAAGTACTCATTACATCAATTCATAGTGTATAGTAATCATTGTTTGATATACATATAATAAACGCTTTGATTGAATCCATCTCTATAGGAAAAAAACAGCAAACAAACTAGCTTAAATAATAATTTTAAAGTTTTTGTATCTTCCTGTTGGATTGTTATGAGCTGTAATTGATCAATCTCTGTTGGCACCCTGAAAGGATTGGCTCAATACAGGGGTAGATTACAAGTATGAATTACGTTGAATTGTCAACTGGCAGTCATAATACAGATTAATTCAAATTGAAATTATTTAAAATTGTTATAACTTGTACTTGATGGCTTGACTAATCGTGGGACAACTTTAGGCACTCGAACGCATTGAACTCTCCAAGTTACAATTCAGAAAATAGGAGACAAGTAGGCAAAATCTTTATTTCAGTATGTGAGTGAGTTCTGTACAAAATATTCGTATATCTATAATTTCCTGAAACAAGTAGGATCATTATTATAGTCTATCTAATCAAGACTAAGAAGTTTCAGTCATTATCTATTCAGAATATACCACGTCAAGTTTCTGAAACTTTCTGTTGATCACTGAGTGGATGGAATATCTACGGCTATTTCAAGGTTTTTGAAGGCTTCGTTTGGGTTTCTAGGGAAGCAGCCCTACAAGAGCATTACTGGAGAAGTGAAAATGATGAAGTAAACATAACCTTAAAAAAATTTCTTCTCAACTATATTATTTACTAAATTAATACAATTGTATTTATGCTGGCTTTAGTTTTACAAAATACTAATCTACTCGAAAGTAGAAAAAGTAAATTACATGATGAGGGTATTAAGAGATTTCCAGTATTACACGAAGAGTTGTGCATTAATCTAAATAATAAATAGACATTATAGAATGAAGATTGGAAAAATGAGTGATAATAGACCAGTTGATAGTAATTTGTGACATTTTAAACTAGGTCTGTGAAAAATGGTTACTATGTATGAGAATTTAAAGCAAACTCTAGATAAACCCAATAGAAGGTGTTCGTACTAAGTTAGGGTTACAGACTTCAAGTGTTTCTAATTGCACTTAAGACATATAGATTGAATTAATGATTTACCAAAGATTTTGTAATTCATAATTTTCTAGTTTTCTTTTACTTCATTTGATACCCATGGTTGTTTAATGATATAAATGATGCTGAAGGAAGATTGCAAGGAGATTATGTTAACATAAATAATCATATGATCATGTATTGAACTGTAGATAGGTTTATATTTATCTTTAAAAACTAGTATCAGTAATTTCCTATTAAGTGGACAATTACCTTTCATTTTTCTAATCATCAAATTATTTTATCGTACGATATCTCTATCTCGTGATACTGGAAACCTTTGAATACCTTCATTGTGCAATTCTCTATCTGTTGTCCAGTAGAAAAATACTTTACAATAGAAAGTCATTATAAATGAAATCGTTGACAAGAAACATCTCCTCATTGAGTTACAATTATTTCCTCTTAGATGAAGTTCACTTTACACAAGGAAATGACTAAAATATAACACCAAATAAATCATCAGAATTAAACTTACTGATTTAATGATTTCGATTGTACATATTAAATGATAACATAAAGTTTAAGATCTGTATGAAATGTGCACTAGTCGTGTTTGAAGATTGAAAAAGTCATTGAATTCATGTAAACTCGTTATAATGAAGTGATAAATGAATCATATATATCATGTACAGAATAATTATCATTTCATACTAACATCACATAATATTAAATATGATCCTTAGACATAACAATCATATGTTCGACACTATTGTTGAGTGGTTAGTAAACACTATTAAAGAGTTACAAATTATCTTGATACAGATATTAAATTACGTTAGGTTATTATTCATGATTGAATAAGTGATATCAGTTCATGAGAAAAATTACATTAACACAATGTTTACCCTGTTGAATACATCTTAGATTGATGTTGGCAGGGTACCATTGAAAACTGAGAAACACTGGACAGCTGTTTCGTTCTAGTGGGGAACTCTTTGGCAGTTTGAACCCCAGATTCTCCCCAAGGAACTTCAGGTTGACGTTTTCAACGAATTATAAATACTAATCTCCGCAAACATAACCATTTTAATTCAATTTTTCTTTTGTTTATTTTTCAGAAAATTTCACAGTTTTTTCTAATATTTCTCAAAATTACTACACTTAATAATTATACATATCGTTACTAAGAGAATAGACATAATAGTTTGAGAATTTAGCCAGTTTGTTTACAATGAATAATACATAAATTCAGTAACATATTGTCTCCTATTAAGACATTTTTATAAGAGATAAAAGAAGTGCACAAATCTTCTTTTACAATAAATTTAGCATCGAATCTCTACATTAATAGATAAACACCCTTTATTTAACAATAATGGAATATTAGTCTGATATCGCAAATTAGTATAAGTTAGATAACGATTGAAAATTAGAAAGTAATGGAAAGAATGAAACTTTTCATCAGTGAGCATTCACAATCCAATCACTCCCAATTACAATCAGTATCAGCTCATAGGTGGTTTTTGAAGTTCTGGAGAGTAGAAGTGACCAGTTAAGTTCAACCGTGTCTGCTGTGAAGAAGTTACTCACTGATGGAAACAAATGAAACAGCGCCAATATCTCACAAATTAACCGGGTTAGTAATATCAGTTGATAGATACCTGCTCAGTGGTTTGAAAGTTAAATTTTCTCAGCAAAGCATGAAGGCACTATTCTGCTTTCCCTGGAATTGTTGTGGATATGCACTGATGGGGAATCCGATATTAGAATGAAAAAGCTGTCGAATGTCCCATCGTTATTAGTGGTTGTTTAACTAAAACCAGTTCATGATATCAAAGTGCAATTTAGCAATCACGACAATACCCAACTATAGTAACATAATCAATGCCAATTAAGCGGTGACGTACTGTAAAATAATGCTACAAATTGGAATGTGTTTATGTTCAAGTGTATTCGTTATCAGGTAAATGGATTGACATATGACATGTTACACAACATCTTTTAAGAGGACTGGCGAAGTTACGCTATGAACTATGATGATTTTGACCGTTACATGAGGATTAAAAGAATGGCATCGTTATGCAAATAGAAAAGGAGGACACGAATTTAGAAGTCATAAGAAGAAGAGTGCAGTTAGTAACTGCGTTAATAAGTAGTAACAAAAATAATAACGATTTATATAAAGAGTGAGTGTAGTAAGTTATTTGTAAACCATAAGTTGTGGGAAACTATGACTGCTAACACGGAAGAAGCGAATGCACACAATTTTTATGAACACAGAAGTTAGAGAAGCTGGTTGATTCTGGCCTCCGTTAATAGGTAAAAGACTTATGAGTAGACCGCATGGTAAATTTGGTGAAATCTAGTCAATGGTCATCAGGCATTTCTTACAAACGCTTGTTGCTTCGTATCACTCAGTTTGGAAAATATGGTAGTCTTCACTGATTGCAACTGTTTTTTACTTAACTAGTTTAGATAATGTTCAGGAATTCTGTTGAAGACTTGTTTTATCGTGTGGCCACTGTAACTAATTCCATAAGCGCGGTCAAATTATTATATATACAGAGATGGAGCGAAATCAACAACCCTGTCGTTTTTTTCTGTCTAGATGATGGTGTGACTGTAGAATATGGTATGGGACTTGGCTGTAACAAACGTCTTTTACGACACATTTTTATTCGTTGTGTAGTCAGTTCACTTAGACTATCACGTAGGAACTTACAATTTCAGGAAAATGGATATATTATAAACTTTTTTTATGACATTGTTTCACTCTGATATGTTAATTAATAAATTTCTATGGGTCGGAATTCATATTTGTGTATGTTGCGGATGGTAGTTAACTCTACTTGAAAAGTATTCTCCGGGCAAATACAATTATTATGTGTTACACTTTTTACCGTAGCGGTGCGAAGCTTTTAAAATTAGCACATGTATATCTCTTTCCGAAATACTATTCAACCTTCTTGTTTACAAGATGTCAGTGGAAAGAGTTACTATCAGTAGGCTATTCATCTAAGGTAAAGAAGAATTATAGATGAACGCTGTTAAATCCTTCAAGTATACCATATTTGAAAACTACATGTGCAAAAAGGCTTCAGTTTGAATAGCTAGGACGGAATACTAGCTAATTAATTTCATATGTGAAGATATCACCCACTAGTTTTGACAATAAGAATGTCATTACAACACCATATGACTGCTTATAAAACTTGTTATTGCATTGAAAATTAACGTATGTTATACACTTGAGAATCAATTGTCTTAGTGTAGAAACTGAAATCTAGGCTTCCATAATGGTTGTTTAAGTACGCTAAATATAAAATTCACTATTCTGATTAGGGGAGGTGAAGTCGGAAGTAAGATGGGAACATCAGTAAACAAAAATGATGTTTTTCTAATGGCAAAACTGTTTTAGCTTAGATTACTTTGTCTTTCATGTTTTGCTGACAAACTAAAATAAAGTCCTGAATTATATGTTTGATGATCTCTCTATGAAATTGTTTCATGATTTTCGCTAACCATTTCGTAGTGGCGCGATTCAGCGGAATCGGTGATACATAAAACTGATCTGAGGGTCAAGCTATTTTCAGCTGATAGAATTTACTTGAATGGTTCTAAATAACACTAACTTGAGATTTTTCTTGTTTCCAGATACTACTTCAAGAACTCTCAACCATTAGAAGACCATTATTTTCTTTTAAATTTCCTTGCTTCATTTTACATGGAATCAGGTATTTTCAATTCGGGTATTGTTTGAAACAATATGCAACGTTACTATTTCCTAATTGGTAGAAACTGATTATAATGGCTACGTACTGTAAAACTGGTGATGTTTAGTAAGCTATGATTCTGATGGAAATTTAGTGGATCTCATCACTAAATTTATTCATCAAATAGCATTCTAAGGTTATTCTACTTACTTCACTTTGTCACAGATGATTGTACCAACTTGACTGATAAATGTAAGTCAAGTTGGTTTTTTAAGTGCAATTAATCAAGTTTGTTAAATAAAACAAAAGGATTATGATATATCAGGCTTCTAAAAATGGTTCATTATCTCATAGAACTGTTTTTTCGGTAGACTATTTCATTTATTTTGGTTGAAGGTAAAGTGAACACTTTATTCCTATTATTATTACATTCTTCCTACCCTTTCTTATACTTTAACTGATTAACAGTTAGTATGTCGTTTTCCAGTTATGAACTATAGTTAATTAATTGCGCATACGTCAATCTAATTTACTACCACTGTCTCTCTTATTTTGTATTAATATTATTTTCCTAATTGGTTGACGATATCGCCAGATTTAACGTGTACATAATAGTGTGCTTGAAGTATGATTTGATTTGTTTGGTTGATTCATTGGTTTTCGCCATTCCTATTCTGGTCTACGATTGAGTAGGCATCATAGCAAACGTGAGAGGATCAACTAGACAATTGTATCAGTCATTGATTGTAGTAATTAGTGTGTGTATAAGGCCGTATCATGCAATCGGTTGTGCCAACCTATCATAACGGACTATAAATTGTATTTAAAAAGGATTGAAATATACATTAACACTGCATTTAATTATATGTTCATATGTTTTAATCTAAATTCTTCTTTTGAAGCAAGTCTAATATAGTGTTTGTTGAAGGTGACCTCGTGTACTGGTTCGCTACAAAAAAAATTATTAAACCGATTCGATTACACTGTTGTATGGATGAATAAGTGTATATATTGCCATTTCAAATGAATAATAGGCTTAACTATTCAAGTAACTTGACACACAACTCTACACCTTAAAACTTTTAATCTTTTCAGTCTCTGTTAGTATATTGTGCTTTATTAACAGCTACCCCAAAACAAAATGATAATCTAATGCAAAGAAATAACAGTTCCAATAGAAACGCAATGATTAAGAAATGTCTGTAGTATTACAAAAACTCTACTAAACAAATAACAGTTAAAGATGACTATAAATAATTTTTCTTCCTTAATTAACATAAGATATGTAGGTGAATATTATTTTTTAATGTATCCATTGTATTCAATTCAATTATACCCGGTAGGTTATAGGTTCATCTTTTACATAAGATGAAAGCTGTTATATACCTGACATTACCATGGTGAATGATTTTTCGGCATCACATTTTTATCTTCTGTTTATCTTCTTTTTCACTCAATTCTTTTTCTTATCCATGTTTTTCTTTTTATAGCATATTCATATTCTTTTTGCTTTGTTTTGCTTATTCTGTCTATTGTTAGCCTTCACTACAATTCTTAGGTATTCATAATACAATCTTCGATGTTTAGCATATTTTCTTACAGTATTTATCAAAACATGTGATCGTCTATCAGTTTAGCATTCCATGTAATTATGTCTCTTTTTTACATCACCTTAAACTAATATTGCCATCAAGATTATAATGATTAGTAATTTTAGTAGATAATATCTATTTTCATCATTTTGTCTACCATTAACGTAACAGTTAGTATATATTCCTCACTTTTGCTTACGCCATACCTCCCTCTCTCACTTTTCCCATTCGTCTATACATTTAACTAGTCATCATAAATATTATTTCCTATTGTCTAACTTATAGTTGGAACTCGTTTATGGCCACTTCAAGATCGAGTTACCGAGAAAATGTACAAAACTTGAGTTTATAAACAACTTGGAGATCGTTAGATGTAAATTAAATTATTTGCAGAAGAGTTTTTTAAATATCGTAATCTTTGAAAAACTACACGTTTATGATGTGTCGGTATTTGAACAAGGGTTGTGTCGTTGAAGCTAATGAACTGGATCATAATTCAAAAAGGATTTATTGACAAATCTACCTAATACTGCTATCAACTCTAAGAAGCCAGAATTGAGATGAGGCACATCATGATTTATCTCTTAATGATCGACATCTGTGTGAACTAAACACAGTAGAGTGTTTGTTCATGGTCTTTCGTGTAAGACTAGGTTTGATATCATTAGCTGTTAATACTAAGGTGTTTCCAGAAGTGTGTCACGAAGAAGAATGAAGGAACATTTCACTTATTGTAGTGAAAAGGCAATAAAGTACAACGACAGGCTATTGATTACTGTCCAACTATTGTTCCGTTTGGCGCAGTGGTATTTGCATTTTAAACTTTGGAAGCCGCAGATAAGTTTGGTAAAGATCTTATAGATGACGTTTAGAAAAGTCGTAAATAAAAGATCATATTATGATAATTATTTCGGATTCACTGATAGACCATGTAACGTAGAAGTTTCTATAGGACAACTCGCTCTCTTTCTTAGAAAAGACAACTTTCAAATTTTCAAGTGATTAGGTAGAAGAAAGCTACAAATTCGCTTCTATTAACAAACTAGTTGATACACTGAAGTCAATCAAATTTGAAGGAATTCATATTGAAGGTATATTGGGTTTGTTTTAGGATACTATGGATGACACTTACCTTTAGTGTCAATATGACAAAAAAAACTGTAACCAGATAAGCCATTTTTTCTAGCATAGTTCTACTGCACGATACTTTAGAATTGCTAACAATGTCCAAACTAAGCCTCGAAACAGTCGCCTCTTAGTTTACATATCGGGTTTAAGGTGAGATGGACAGATTTCAATACTCAATCCGTAATAAAGCTCAGTTAATTAGATAAGTAGAGTTGGAGAAGTAAATGATAATACGGATCCATAGCAGTACTGGTGTATATAAAGAGGCCTGCGGATTTTTCATCAGTTATAACCATATAAATGTTGATTGCTTACTGACTGCGTTAATTTTCTAACAGTCGATTGAGATAATTTAAGTATCTATGAAAATAACTTTTGTTCTTTCGGTATGTGTAAAAACATTGAGTGGTCATTCTCTATTCTTCAGAAAATTGTTTGTCAACTGAATTTTAACAAATTTGTAACATCTGTTCATTATACTCGATTTGTTTGTTTTTTATTCTGGTCATTTCGTTTCGTTATTGCTTTTGAATTTAATTGTTTCTTACTGAACTCCCAATGACTAAACTTTTGAAGTTCTGTAGTGATTTTTACAATATCCAGTATACATGAAAAACCTCTCCTATACACTTCATTGTTACTATTACCTTTTTGGCTCAATTTATTTTTTTTTCATTATGCTTAATATCATCAACGGTGTGTAGTAAGTTTATCTTTGACTGACAAAATACTTTTTCTGAATACAAATATTCATATCGTTGATAATGCTACATTTCGGTTCATCACTTCCTATAATTTGTTGTAAAAACAACTACACTTAACACTTTAAACATCGTTTATACATTCCATTCCATTGGTCTTATCCTAATTCGAACTTTCGTTACAACCCTATCGTCGTGTATCATATCAAACGAAGGACATAGAATTCCGGGTTTTTCGCAGCACATCACTATGAAACTGATACCGAAATAATAATAATAATAACCGGGAAGCGCTTTTCATGGGATTCGACTATAAATAAGCTTATGAATACATCTGTTGCACTAAGCTTTAACCTTGTTTATCTATCCTCTTACATCGAACTTGTCAATTTTTTTCCGTATCTTGAGTTAAAACATTTGCAGCGGCAAATAATCCCTAAAATAAGTAGTAGTATGGGTTCTCGATATTGATGCTGACCATGTTTGATTTAGCGGACACAACTAGTTGAAGATGCTCAGTCACGCATCGCCACCAAATCACGACACGACGCACCGTGGGAAGCGTCTCTCCTTATTTTGCCGGCCTAGACGTTGCTATCTCATTGACGCTTCATCCACAATCAAATATAGCTTATCTTCCATCCTTCATTGTCTTCCGATTTTTTAATATTCATAAGAGTGGGTTCAATCGTTAGAAGAAGCTCTGCTTACACGAAAACGTTACTTGGTCATATACCGGGTGAACTTCACATTTTATTTGTGATCTTAGTTGACTGCAATTCTAAAGGTTTGCAATGATGTAAATACAAATGGAAACATTTATTTTCCAGTGTCGTTGTATACATGACTGAATGACAGTTTACAAGCTCGATTAGTGGAATATAACTTCATCCATAAACAGTCTTCATGATAAGAAATCAGATTGGATCTGTGCTGAACGTCAGGCAGATTTCGGTTCCCTGAGTTATGATAAAATAGGATAGTTAAGAATACAAGCGGAATGCCATAGAGTTTATTTATTACAGAATAAAGCTAAAACTTCAGTTAAAAACATTATCTAAACATGTTATGTAACATTCTGTTGTGGTGATGGTATATATTTAACCGTCATTAGGGCTTGATCACTTAGAACAAACCGGTTTCTTGTGAAGAAGAGCCATGGACTCGAATGACAGTGTTGACGTCTTAGTCTTGAGTGAGTAATCCAGTTGTTGAGTTGTTTATCACCGGTCGTTGGTATCTGACTTGTTCACGTAGATCAGTTCACTAACAAGAGAGTTAAGGTTATTACGTCTGTGTATTTCATAAGCTGCAGGCTATATCAGTTCAGAGGTTTATCAATTGCTCATTCGTAAAAAGTTGGTTTTTTCTAATTTGACAACAAAAGAAACAAGTAACAAAAAAACGGTTTATGTCTGGAGCAGTTATTGGAACTATATACTTAAGTTTATGGGAACTTAGCAAACAATATCTAACATCTTTAGAATTAGGTGGCGAGTCAAAGAAGGTTTTGTGCAGACGCCACAATTGCATAAGTGAAAAAACCATTCGTTTAAATTTCAGGGTAGTCGGTTCCACAGATATTTTGTGGTAGTCTGTTCAATAGTTTGATGTAGTGCACAGAGAGGAAGCTGAAACGACACTGTGCCTGAAACATGTTATTAATTAATACTGAAGAGTAGTTTTGGACATCATATCTGCATGCCGGTTCCGGATGGTAGATAAATTTGACGTGACGTACTTGAATACTGTATGGATGAGTAGGAGGTTATGTCAATTGCAGCCTTTCAATAAGGTCTCTGAATGAAATCATGTAGTTCAGATTATAGTTATGTCCTAAAATCTGATTTGGAAAGCCACTTAGGACACATTGTCTCATGTTTCAACTATGTACTCCATCGTAGAAAGCTAGGTTGTGATCCAAAATAATAATAAGCTCTCCTGGTAAAGAAATAAACAAAACTCAAATTCGACAGTTCAGACATGCACAAAATACGATACTACTATCTCGCAGTTGTTTTGTCGTCGTCTACCAAGCACCCTGTGACAGCGATTTTGCTACATGTTAAATTACTGCTCAGACGAAAGTATATGATCGTAGATCATGGAGTAAACCAGTAGCTTATTTCGAATTATTTCCCTTTCATCATTATCCATCGACATCAGAACACTATCATATGAGGGCGCGAAATCGTAAAAGTCTAATTGCGTGTTAAATGCTAATGTAGCGAGATTCGCTACTGTGAATGATATCTACTAATATCTGAGCATTCGATAAAAAACGAATCAGGTTTGCTCAAAAATGCAATGAAAAGCATTTTTAATTAACAGTGGAAATTTGTTCTGTAATAGCGGAAGACGTTTGACAAGTTAGCTAGATCATGATATCCCTTAGCTATCGCATTACATGAAACAGTGCGAACTTATCTTTATGTGTCGTGAAGACTCGAACCAACGTTGCATATGTATGCTATTTAAAATGCAGCATAATAATAAAAATTTATTAAAAAACTTGATCAAACGATATGTACACACAGGATGCCTTATTGTAAGCAATCATTTTCTTTTACATGCTTACATGGAATGATTTACCACTGAAGTCACAAAATAAATTGTCATCCGTAGCATGCGATCTCTAATATAAATATATATATATATGAGTATTTCAAACGCTTTACAAAATATTTGGCAAATGATTTCAGGTAATACTCAGTGCGTTCGCACTGAAAGAACAGTAAATGTGATAGAATGTGATGCACATAGTGAGCTTAAATTACGTGAAACACATTTCACGTAGGACTTGATGGAACGCTTAAGAAGTTTTGAAATATAAAATCAATGAGTTTTACCTGGCACTTAAAACACGAAGAATTTAAAGTGGCTGCATCGCTTTACTTTCATGTCGTGACTATTGGCGAGAAATTTTATAAAACATACAAAGGTGAACAACTCTAAATGAGTGGCTACGGAGGCCTTCGACTAAATACATTCAATGATGCTGACCAGGTATTTTTAGTAGACATAATTAACTATAGGAATTTGCCTTAGTACCAATACAGCACGATGCGGAGCGTAAAGCTTTCTATAGACGGTCAAAACTCTGCTAATTCTTTAACGCTTTAATTGCAGACAAACTTATCTTTAACGTTTTGCCCTGTTTCTGAGTGAACGACGGATTCTAATGCTCATATAACTCATTCAGATGAAACGAAATTCCCGTTTCTTGATCACGTTGACCTATCAAATTTATATGATCTTACGTAACATCCTAAACTGATAAGTGTCAGGTTGTCTTAGCATTGGATGTGAAGTTCCAAGTGTATAATGTGCACCAAACCCCTTAGCCATTTTTTTCGCAGTATTTTGATAACTATCAAATACACATTGCTTTCAAATACTTTTTGTATCGCGCGAATTATTGTCGCTCTTTTGTCACAAACTTTCTAAGGCAGTCTCTGACATTATATATCAAAATATCTTTATTTTTTAGTTACGAATTCCGTCATATATGGATTGATGGTTAAACGACGCTAAGTATCCGAATAAAAACCCCAAAAATCAACTATACTTTTAAGAGAGCATAAACAAATATTTATGCTCTTTTAAAAATAATTTAAGGAACAGTGTGTATGAAAAATCAGCCATATTTTACCACAAATATCCTACCTCCGACTAGTTGAAAGTTTAATGTGGTTTATTTCTATCTGAATGCCAGGCTCGAGGATAGTATGGCTGTTACTACATATTTAAGGCTTACATTCTAAATAATGTACCACTAACAAAAGGTCCTATAATAGTTTGTGCCAGACGCAATTATATAAATCACTGTAAACTTAAATATAATAATATATAATGTAGCAATCACTGATAATTGTAGACATAAATCAGCTTTTATTGTTCATTCTCATCTCGGTATGCACATATTACACGTATTCTCGAGTTTTGGTTTGGTTCGGTCGAAATTAAATTGTTTGGTATCAACTTATCTTTATTTTTATTTAGAACATAGTACCTTCTAGAGCACCTAAGGAGTGGTCGAAGATAGTTACTAAGTTATACTGATCTCTTTTACTTAAAGAGTTCGGACAGATGCCGAGTATTACCTAAGAATCGGGTTCACTAGGAAGCGCAGCTAAAAGTTACAGTGATTTAGAATCGTATTACTGTATAATATACACTCGCAAGTAAACTGTCAGTTTAAAATTGACCAACAAACAAGAGCCTATCATCAGTAGACTTAAGAATTCATCAAAATACTTATAAAATCTGACCCCTGCTACTAATTACACAGCTGTTATTCAGAAACTCGGGGTTAGATTGTAAGGAGAGTCCATTCCAAAACTTTCTACTAATCAAGGTGTTTTATATTAAATTTTCTTCAGCCCTCGAAAAAAAATACTTGATGTATTCCCAAGGACTCAGATTAATTTCTCATTCAAACTTACTAATATTTTTTCTGCGCATGTTTTATATACCTACATTAATACATTATAGAGATGGCTATTCTTTGCAATTGAATACAGAAAGAGGAGCTTTTTTACAATTCACAACAACTCGAAACTATTTGGAATGTATTGATAAGTAAGTGCTTTGAATACACTAGTATTCAATGAACTTGAAACCCTACTCTTTTCACAATTATTCGCTACCTTGATGTGCAGCTTAAGTAACAAGCAAAATGGATAGTAGTACTTTTCATCATCTTTTGAAATGGTGCATTGACGAAACCAAAACTTATCAAAATGTTAACATTACGGATTTTACGTCGTCATGGAAGGACGGATTGGCGTTTTGTGCTTTAGTTCACAAACATTTCCCTGACCTTATGTAAGATTAACAAAACCATTTACTTCATTTTAATCCATTTTCAGAGACTTTCATCATTTAAATCCTGAGGATGCCGTAAAGAATCTTGAATTGGTTTGTTCCTCTATATTCCTCGCTATATAATAACATATAGGCGTTTTTCGTCGCAGAAACAAAGTTGAATATCCCGGTCCTTATAAATCCACAAATTGCAGTATCCGAAGGTGTAGATGAAAAACTTGTAATTGATTACGTTTCCAAGCTTTACAGAGGGAATAACAAGAAAGTACTCAGGTAATGCATTATTTTTGTTGCTTTTAGGTTTACAGGTCAGTCAAGTTCAGATTCATTCTCGAACAACCAATTATTATATTCGGTATGCCCTTATAAATGTTTCTTATATGTTTCTAGTCTGAGAAAGAAGAAGGACTTCCTACATGCGAGCTGTGTGGAGAAACTGTTTTTAGTGTCGAGCAGCTGACTGTTTTCAGTAGAAATTACCATCGTAGTTGTTTTCGTGACAATCAGCTAAATTATCTTAAACAGCGTAATGAAACACTGAAGGTTTCTAAAGTGTCTTGTGATTCACCTCATGCTAAATTTTCATACAGAGAGGATTCGTCTACTTTACTCTTATCTTCACCTTTAGCAAGCAAGTTCATCAACCGAATTCAATCCACAATGTGAATCTGACACTACTAACAGTGAAAAATGCCAGTCGAAACCGCATACCCCCCTCCCGACCACCATTACCTGATATCTTAAGTAGTAATTCATTCCCCTCACTGAGTGGAGTTATGAAGACAGACAGCTAAAAGTGCAGCTAGCATAAGCACATTGTAGTAACAATTCTAATTTAAACTCTCAGAATATTGTTTCGTATCCTGCGGCCTTAAATCCATTTGAAGATGATTCTCCATGTGATTCTAGTTCTAAGCTTGAATGTAAACATCATTCTTATAATCCGTTTGACGACGATTCACTAACTTCGGATTTGAACAAAACTGATAACGTCGCAGTATCCATTTCTTCAGACAGATTGAATTTATTAAACTCTCCATCTCTAGTATCAATACCTAATGGTTATGTGAACAAACAAATAGAACAAAGTGAACCAACTTTTTCTAGGAAACACCCAGTTTCAAATGAGTCACTAAATCAACGAAGTGTTCACTCGTCTATATGTGATCTATCCAGCTTACTTGCTTATGGATATCCGAATAAAGCACCGTCCTCACCGCTTAATAGTCAGTCACTGCAGTCTTCTAACTCTCGTCTAAATGGATCTAATACAAAAGTAAATAGATCAGTTGGTACTAAAGGACCAGGCCCCACCAATTCCTGTTTTATGCCGACGCGAAGTTAGACGAAGTGACTTTATCTCATACTCAGAACTACACAAAAGATTATATGATATAAACAATGAACTATCTAGTCTGGAGTTATCTGCTCGCCAGATTCAGACAAGTATCAAAAAATGTAAGTAGAATGTTCTTTATAAAATTTGTCATTGTTTCGATTTTTGTTACACTAAATTTAGTGTTTATATAAATTCACTATATTCTATATTTCGAAGTTTATTGAATTGGTCTACCGTAAAACGCAGTTAGTTCTTAAAGTTGATTTCTTCGCATTATTAGTGAAATGAGTTCCTTAGCTTACTGTAACGGAAAATCGTGTGGAAATGTTTGTTCATATAAGGAAATTCTCATATACTCAACCGCGAATATTGGTAAACTGATTACACACCTAGAAGCTAAATTTCATCATTGGAATATCGCCACTGTTTCCTACGAAAAAGAATCTCCTTAGTGATATACAGAACAAACTTATTTTTAAAACTACACAGTGGGAAAATGTTTCTTCATAAGTTTGACACTCCGATGGAGTTTACATTCTACTCTGTAAGTTACTGTTAACCAAATAGGAATTCTTCACAGTGAAACAGATTTTAGAAAAGTGTCATTCTTGAGTGTATTGTTTACTTGCTAAATTGTTTTATTATCTAAAAATTTACGATGTTTTATTGATTTTAAATTACTAAGCGCTTCTTATTTCATCTTCAAGTCTGTATTTATGCTACTTATGTGGTGTAATTTGGTGAGACAAAAAATTTTTCAGCATGCCTTTTTATTCATATAGCGTTGTTGTATTTGAAATTCTTGTGTAGTACTCTATTTTATATGCATACAGTACTTCAGTTTTAAACTAACGTTTTTGAAAAATATGTTACACTAATGAGTTGCATATGTTTTTCATATATTAAAGTGTCTGAAGACGATGGAAACGTCAAAGAACTTTTAAAACAGTGGCTTCATACTGTTCAGCTAAAGGATAATCTTTTTAAAAAGGAATCGGAGTTATTGCACAGGTACTTTTTAATGGAATGTTGTTGCCCACTTTATGTTTTCATTCTTTACGATAATCTTATTTATAACTAAAGTAGAGTGCTAAAGAAAGACATCTGAAACTCATGAAATTCATATTGTAAGCTCAAATAACAGTCCAGCGAGGAAACCCGAAAGGGAGAAGTTGTATCGTAACTACAGTCACAGGGGTACTAGAGAAAATAATGTGAATAGGTGAAAAACACATGAAAATTTTGTTCTCATTACAAGCATTTCTTTAAATTTATTCAGGGCTACACAACTAATACTGACTTAAATCAGACACAGTGTAATGTTAATGACCCCGGTTCATATGAATGATGTTACACGTGTGCAATAAAATCGTTCTCACGACAGCGTTGTAAACTCGTCCAGACATGTTTCTCCTTATCGTTTTAATTAACAACATGGCTTATACTTTTCTGGCTTTTTCTATGATGAAACAACTCCCATTGCCCTATCACCACCTGTTTACATCACAACTTAGACATTTAAACTTTGACTACTTCCAAAATTTCGACATTATTAGAAAGCGTTAGCAAAAGTTTTTGTTAATCGTTTGAAGATACTTTACATCCCCTGTGTTATGCGGTATATGCAGGAAGATTCAATGACACATTTCAATAATCAGATACTAATTAAATTTTTACACTGGGATGCAATATATACCACGAAAATTTATAAGTAAGCGTTTGATAAGGAGATTATGTTAAGGGATTGGAAAACAACTATATTTGGTGTACTACATTTCCATCAAATAGTTGAAACATAGCTTCCGAAAGCTAAAGGTCATCCTAGACTCAGAAATTATAGCAGTTATCACTTCGTATTTTTTCGTTCATATTTCCTACCGTTTTTCTCCAAAATGTTACCTTATCATATCTTTCTCTTTGTAATTGGGGTCTCTGGATTACAACTTTGCCATAATTATGTGATCACACTCATTCTGGAGAAGTGAATAATAACTTAAGGGCTTGTGTTACGTCGTCAAACTGTGTGCACAGACAATTGATTGATATGACCTCGTAGCCACAAAATTACAGCGACTAATGACAAACACGACAGTGTAATCTATGTCTAACGTCCGTCTAATACTTACTTAATCCCTGGCTGGAATAGCAAGAACACAAGCCGATAAATTAAACAAATAAATCCTACTGTATTTCAAAATTGCATTTATATATATGTAAAATCTGACCTTACAGCTAAACAATAGGAAGTACAATAGCGACTAGGAACTGAGAGGATGGATACATAGTTAACTGATTATAGTTTCTGAGTGACAACTGACTCGATAACAGTTCATGGGTCCAGTGAAGCATTAGAGTAAGGGGAACATGACAATAATAGGAATAAAATAATCAATGTATATGTCCTAAGAATAAATGAAATAGTCTTCTAGAAGACAGTTTCAAAGGTTAATTATTCTTCTGGAATCGCCCGATATAACAGTCGTAAACAGCTATATTCGCTCGATCTCAAACCAACACGTATCCCCTAATTTCTTTTCTAGTTATATATCACTCATCATTGACTCTTTTGTTTAATATTTCTGCTTAACATTTCATCCATCAGTGACTTTAATTTATATCAACAGACTTCGTTGTCAAGAACTAGAAGATCACCATGCAGAGTTAGAATATGAACTGCGAGCACTTATGGTCAAACAAGGTGGGAATCTTTATATTAGAAAAGTATCCTGTACTGCATGCCTAATCGAATGTCTTTTGTTGTTATCAGCAATCTAGTAACAGTTTTAACCATGTGTTTGGAAAGTTAAGTGTACGTAAATCGATATTTATAGTTTTCGAGATTTCACATGTATCTTTTGTTTTGTATGTGCTTTGATACTTAGTTACATCAACCTGTTTTAATACGATTTGACATGATTTTCAGTTACCTTGTTCGTGTAGTAACGTTTAGCATGGATGTCTTCTAAATTCCTCTTAGATTAAAAAACAGCTTGATTCAATGCAATAATTTATGTATGGTTGATGTAATTCATTTTTAGAACAAACTGTTAATTTTATTAACTAATAAGTTACTGATTGAGCGACCTTTTACCTTGGAACCAGGAAAATACTATAAATGCCATGAGATCATTGTCAATTTGTGGTCTTCAGCGATATTTTGGAATTTTTCCATTTAGCATTTTAACTCTTATATTAATGTTAACATTATTATACATGATTTACGTAAAGTAGAAACAAATGAAACAGGTTAGCGTGAGTTGTTTTGATTTTATGGATTCCCATCAGTTAATATCAATCGAATTGAGAATTAATGCGGATTTACTCAATGACAGCTGATGAATAGAATATTTGGAATGACAAGCAGTTATTAGTAAGGTTACTTATGGGCAGGAAAATATTCTTGTAAACACCGAATGGACAGGATAAAACATTAGTTAATAAGGAATAGGTTGACAAGATACGTCACAAATTTCTTGCTATTTGTAAAATAATGGATGTTTTTATGTTCTTTTAAGTTTCAGAGTATTAGGTCTTATGTTTTTTCCAGAGTTTCAATTTATCACTTCTGTACCAAGTGCTATTTCAAATTATGTGGTAAAATAGTGCACTATTAATTTAGTATCATCTTAGTTTATCGAATGTATTAATAACCTTCTCAACCTGATTTCCCAACTTGATATGTATTTATCGGTCGTTAAATCAAAGTGGGATTTAGTTTCTAGTGTAAGTAATGGGACTTTGGCTAAACTGTTATGTCACTGCATTCTCAGCCATTAAGTTTTAAATTCGAACCCAGTTCTAATCGTTTCAGTTCGCTTAACTGGTTAATGTCACTAGCCCTCACATATAACGTAACCTGAAACTAGGTACATAATTTATTTAAAGAACATGAATGTATATGCAAAAGAAAACTGAAATGTATCATATGAATGAAGCTATAATATTACAAAGAAATCAACTAGAGGAGACTTGAAGTGAAGTGATACTTGATAGGAAATGTGGTTGAATTAAAGATAGCCAGGATTCTTTAAAGCTAACTAAGGTCGTAAAAAGCTACCACATGGTCGTCAGTAGCTTCTATTCTGGGCTATTTTGAATTCTGCTTTGAGTCACTCAGCTGAGCGATCTCTAAGTATCCCTGGTTTAACCTTGGCTTCCCAATAGTGTTTCAGTTCAAACTTAAGTACAATGGTGACTAATAATCAGAAAAATATTCGAGTACACAAATTTGTACTTGATAGCTGAGTGAACAATTTTGATTATTCTCTCGGTTTGTGAATCTATGTATGGATAATTAAGATATATAGATGTTTAATCATCTTTAATATCCAATGATAGGGTGAAAATGGTGTGAAAATATGGCATAAAACAATACTATTAATTATAAAAATAAGATAAAATTGTAGCAAAGTAAAAGAATTTTTTTCAGAATTGCAAAATCAGTAGTTAAAGATTTAGGTGATTTGTTTAAACAACTATTCGTACATTATAGATTGATTTTTTTGCATTGATATTTCTGAATATTGAAAACCTTATTTCACTAGTTTTATCCATATCATATCAAATATTTTTTTCTCCTGTATCATTTGGAAGTATAATGCTTTGAATCGATCCATTATTTTATAGGTAATAGTTATTGCAAACTGATGTCAGCTTCAGAACTATTGTAAAATAGGAAGCAACAGTTCGCTGTATTTTACTAGTTTTAGTAGATTCCATCATGGTTTAATGAAATCTATCATTATATTGAATACTTTAGAAATACTTCTATGTTGTATCATTTGTGCATTTTTCGTTTTAATCAATTTTCTTCGGATTATTCTTATTGTTAAAGAACTTTCACTACTACATTAATAAATAATGTACATTTAGCTTTGTGGGGGGTGAGGAGTGTGTGTCAAACTGTGAATAAATAATCTTAAGGTAGCTATAAGAAATTTACTTACTTAGAAAAATATATTAGATTCACTAGTTGTTTTCATTCCTTCATATGCTTACACTCATTATTAGTAAAATTAACAGTGAAGAAAAAAACAATACAACATTAATTATTACAATTTTATGATTTATTTTACTTACAGAGTGAATCAAAGTAACACTTTGATTAAATATTACCTTAATAATGGAAATCTATTAATATAAGAATAATTATAATATTAGCTCATTAAAAGGTAGGAACAGGTCGATAAGAATTTAAAGAATTTGCATAGTATAACTAAAGGTATTTGTATGAATCTAAAACAAATCAGTATGTATCGGGTTATACACTAGTCAAAAATAATTCAGTTAATTCGTACATTGCTTATCTAAGTAATAGTTAAAAATTTAAAGTATTAATTTTCTTCATTTGTTGCCCATTCATATGTTCAAAGTTACAAAGAGAGGATTAGTGTTGCTTATTTCAGCTGATATTTAAGGGTTCTTAAAATAATTTCATGTATTATGTTCCAGTGATATAGTTGGTAGACATCTAACTACTGCATCACCGTTTCATGATCGCTTTTTGCAGCTCTGCTGGCTTCGTATTGTCATCAAGTTCCAAAATTTGGTTCATAAACTTGCACATATTTAGAATGTTGAGTCATTTACTGATCTATTTCTCGTAATAAATCAAACAACCCAAAAATCACGTGAGCACCACTTGGCTTTTATCAACGTGTGCTACTCCTGGCGTAGGTAAGATTTCCATCTTCCAACCAGAGGACGAGCATACTTTACAGCTATCGGCTCTGTATTACTGTATGGCTAATAAACATACTGATAAAGTAAAAGACATGTGTAGACCGTGGGTTTTTAATTCTCACAAATACTGCGTGGGTGATGCTAAAATTGGACTCAGTATTACACAAATATTGTAAGTTAGTCGGCAAGATGGCGGGTTTCCAGTAACAGGAGTGAATGTTGCATGTATTATGTCTGATTACCGCCTAAAGCGATATGCGATTCTTGCTGGTGTAGTAACAGATCAGAAAAAATCTGAAAGCAACCAAACCAAGACAATGGCATAAGGGTATTAAGTCACTGGTTGTTTTTGCTTGAACTGTTTCGGTATATGCAAACTATCTGATTTTGGTTTGCTCTGTCAACAGTTTGAAGTGTCTGGTAACATATCTCACCATCGGTCAAAGTTTCACGCTTGCTCTTTATACGCGTATAGATCTTGAATGTCACACTTCTTTCATAAATGTTTTCATTCCGTCTCGTCAAACTATATTCTACGTTTAATCATTTTCATTGTCATTACATTATGACGTATTTTTTGCTATTCGTCTTGTTTTCTTCATCTTGACATTACACCCTGAGGCAACGTGCATTTATAATAGGCTTCACTGTGATTGTGACTGACCGGTTCAATTGAATAATGATGTCAAGAGTATATAGGGGTATTTTGTTTCATATTTTTCTTTTTAATCCAAGCAATAATATATGATTATGTTAATTATAAGTTATGTTCAACTGATTACTTAATATGATTTTAGTCGAATGATTTCTCGTAAAACCCAAATTATTGACTCAATTCCCCACTAAATAGATATGCGAAGACAAAATAACTAGTTACGAAACTATGTGATTTTTATTTAATGAAACTATACACTTATGTGTAAAATATCCACATAAATCTAACTGGAATTCACATAAATAATTGTTGGGTCCAAATCTCATTCACCCAATAATGAAATTAAGATCTGATTGCTTGACTGTGGTTAGCTACAACGTTTTTAGTGCTCAGTTAGTTATATTCAGGACTTTCAATCATTTTCCATTTATCAGGTGCTACATTTTAGAGTTTGATCTTCATTAGAGTTTTGGTTTCATGTGTCGTTTATGAGCAAATCAGCGTAGCACAGCATAGTATATTGAATGGAAAACATGATTCTTGTAAAAATTGGGACCTAAGATGTTATCTTTGATCAGGATTACACTTTTATATACAGCGGAGAGTTACTAAATGAACGAAAAAAATGGTCGAATATGCTTAGTATTGACGTACATGCTCTAAACATAAAAGTCATTCTCTATAATCTCTACTTGTTTGTTTTTCGCATCATTTTGAAATCAAATGCGCTATTTTATGCATACACGTATAAAAATGTGTGCTGTCTCTATGCGAATCATAAAAGCTGATTATTATATAATGTAGATATTTCTTTAGTAAGTTTTTTATCTCACGATTCACATTTCCATGAATATCGATTAGTTAAGTAAACGATATTTCTCACAAGATAGTTCAGAAGTACTTAAACTTTTTTTATCATTTAAAATAATTTACTGGAGTTTAGTTTACCTAACTATCATTCAAATATACAGGCTATATTCCTCACATTATTTAATTCAGATGTCTTCCCATTCAAAAATAGGACAACTATTTCAGTCTAGTAAGGTGCTCCTCAGCATCGCACGCCAACAATCACTCCAGGAATCAAACCTATGACTTTAAGTCTTGAAGAAAATGCTTAACAATAAAACCATTAGGTCAGCACTTTATGATACAATGACATCTCTAATCAGCTTGCAATATAGCACGACAAACATCCACTGGCACTGTTTACGACTTTCGCTCCAGATATATCTGTACCCCAGTAACTATGACTTATCACTCATATATTTTTTATTTTAGGTAAACTGATATCTCACTAATTATAAGGCGATTTTCATCATCACTATTTTCACTGAGTGGATTGTGTGTGTATAAGTCTTTGTCATCTAATAAACCATTAATGTGTATTTTCCTTTGTAGATAATCTTAAAACCAAAGAGGAAAAAGCTCGTGAAGAAGAACTAATCGCCGACTTAATACATGTGGTTGACAAAAGAGCTGAACTTTCGGAGTCCATTTCAAATGTAAAAACGAAGTACGTGTTAGCTTATTATTATCATAGAGAAAGGTATATTCGAACACTAACCACTTATTTTTGTACTAACCAATTCAATTTCATCTAGACCTTAGCTTTAGGCGAATTTTGCGAATTAAGACACAGTATGATCAGTAAGTTAATTGCATCCACATTGCAATGCATTGTGTTTGATGTTAAGTGATTGGTGATATCTGTCAAGAAACTCTGGACATAAATTACTTATAATTTATAGTTTCAAGTTCAAATCCCACGGCTGATTGTATCCTACGCCTAATATCTAATAAATTGTGAATGATACTTTATGCTACTTATTAGTAGGCAGATTTATATATGAGCAATTTTAATTTCATTTGAAAGATTCGAGGAATAATAAGGTGTTTACCATGATTAACATGCGAATCTTTGCTTATTGCTAATAATCTATAGTCTCCCGATCAACGTGCGAAGCATGGTGAAAAGCTGTTATCAATAGTTTTCTTCAAATTAAAGTAAAACTAGGTTGAGCTTGTATCTTCCCGTTGATTAGTCATGGACTGAAACTAGTTAGCCTCTGTTGCTATATGTGCATCCTGAGCGGATCGCCTCAATATAGCGATAGTTCACAAGTAATGTTTAAGTTGGATTGAGACTGACAAGCGGAATCCAGGACTCAGGTTTCATTCTATTTGGGACTCCGGCTGGATGTATCTGCTTTCCGATGTTGATGTCCCCACTGGGATTCGAACCAAGTCCGCTTCGTGCCAAACGCCTCTGCTTTCACCACTAGGTTACTGTGTCCAGACAGTCACAATGGGTATATATGTAATTGGGTTGAGCTTGTATACACCCGTTGTACAAGCGTGACTATTCTGACACAGTAGCCTAGTGATGAACGCAGAGGCGTTTGGCACGAAGCGGACTGGGTCCGAATCCCAGTGTGGACATCAACATTGGGGTGCAAATACATCCAGCCGATGTGTCCCAAATAGGATGGAACCCGAGTCCTGGATTCCGCTTGCCAGTCTCAATCCAACTTAAACATTAAAGTAAAATTCTGCCTACTAATAAGTAACATAAAACAACATCCAAAATGTATTGTATATGGGACGAAGGATACAAACAACAGTGATTAGTAGATCATTAAGTTGTTATTACAGATCCTTATATTTAGTGTATTCACTGTTTTTGTTTCTATACTGTCATTTCATGCTAATTTGCATCTACCAATAGGAATAACTGGAACCACGTTTCCATTCATACATCTTAACATTCCTTTAAAAGTTGGGAAATTCACCGATAGGATAATTACGCTACTGGATCTTGCAGTTAGTGTTTTGTTCATTACTAATATATGTAAGACAACCTTAATGAGAATGCGTGATGTTGCAGTACCTTTCATATCGTAAACTGACAACCTATGTTTAATCATGATTTGTGCCCAGTGGCTTTCACATAGAAATTCTAATCGAGACCACTTTCTTTAAGGTAATAAAATGTAGTCTATTTAAGTTGCAATATCATCTCGTAATTAAAAGCAGGCAGTTTTATTGCATCCTAATCTCGGTGCTTATTATCCGATTTTTTTTATTTGCAGACATCGAGCTAGATCAACTTGTCGAAAAATCCTAGAAGATAAATTCAAAAGTAAGTTTTTATAATTAATAAATTTGTCTCACTTAAGTATTTTTCAACTTCATGACATTAGTCACAATCAACGTATGATATTTATTGGTTGTTACGCATACATTTTACCGATTCGTACATGACAACTTAGTTTGCAATCATCTTCAGATTTATGAGGTCAGTTCACATAGATTATATCCTATAAGCTTACAACGGCATTATTTTCAAAAATAAATAGGATTCTATAGGTTGTTTTAATGCCTTTCCATATTCTGCTAAACTGCCACAGATTGACTTATTTCTTCAATCATAAATGATATATTTGTAAAGAAACCAATTTTTCAATCAAAGAATGACAATTATGTATTGACTGTATAACCAACTTATATATTTGTATACAGCAAATGATATTTAGTTTACAGGAAATTGGGTCCAATTGTAGAAATGGAACTAGATCAACACCATTATTACACTTAACACAAAAATATAACTACTGAGCTAACTGAATAACCACTAAACTTGAATGTTGCTGTCCATGCAGCGGGTGAACTGATCTTTTGAGCCTCTCCCACTGATCTAACCTTCATCTTACCCTGTTGCTGATGACATTCTAAAAACAACTCTGAAGGAAGTATGTGGTGATGCTGATCTGTAACCCGGAGGGCATGAGTCTGTCTGTTAAGGTAAGGTGAGAGCATTTGTACTTTCTGTGTGCGACCCTGATCTCTCTGAGTTGGTGTTCGGTCATCATTGTCTCCAGGGGGTTTCTGATATTTAGTGGAACCACTATGCTAGTAATGCTGAGATTCGACAGTGTGTTCAGCCGTAGTGACGACAATTCGATCGATGGTATCACCCCAAAACACAAACCTCGGTGGTTTAGTCATGTTTTAAGAGTGTCATTCGAATGATGATCCTGCTGTGATTTTTCTTAACGTTTCACTAAAAATAAGGAGAATGTAGTTTTTGTACTTTTAGTTTGATCTAGTTGTGGTAATTTGGTATGGTAACGTAAAGTGTACCAAGTTCTAAGTTATTTATAACTGTTGGAAGGTTTCTCATTTTTTTTTAAATAAAAACTACTTAGTTATTATATTGTATGTTTGCCTTGACCATAATAATGTTCGTTTATATATTTGTTCTTGTTGTTGTTATTTTCTAACCTAGAAATGTGCCTTACTTTGAGTCATCCTAAAATATCACAAAGACGTTTTTCATTTACACGGGATAAATCACTGAGTAAAGAACGAAAATTGAAAACTCCAAGCATATTTCGATTGAAAAGTAGTGCATTATTTCGATAGGAACTGTTTACTTTATTACTAACCATAATTTCTTTACAACGTACATACATATTAAGCTTCTCACTAAATAAACAATCATAGTAAACTCTAATAATATTATCATGCATGACTTTATACTCAACAGTTTTGTTTAATTTTTACAGAAAATTATTCTTTATTTAATTTTATTATCAACAAATATGTTTTGCTTTATTTGGAAAATAGATACTGAACAGCTTCTGATACGTCTTATATGTGTATACACAATACATTACAGGTGTATATAACTAGAGCGAAAAGGAAAAAAATTAGTTAAGGTAGTATGAACAGTTGACTATGAGTAACAATTTACTGGTTTCATTTTTGTCGACATGGTAGAAATGGTTTAATAATGTTATGGTTAAAGATTAGTGCTATAGAGACGTATGCTTGCTACACCATTGTGATTCTGCAATTATCTAAAGGATAGGCACACATGTATATAATTGTATATTGCACAATTTTCAAATCACATTTATGAAATGATTGTAGATAATGATGATGATAATAATAAAAATTACAATATTAGGATGATACATCATTTATTGACGGCGGTAGTTGTTGTGTTTCTTGAGTTGGGCCAACTGATCCTTTATCAGTTGTTGGTTGTGGATCAGATGGGTCAGTAGACGGGATATAACCAGTATCTGTGCTTTGATTGATACACGAATTCGACACGTTCGGTATGCCAATTAACGGGAAATGTATGCCATGGCAGCAAGTTATGGGAGCACCACGAATGTGTCTGTTTGAACATGGTAAAACTGGTTTGAAACATATACTAGAATTTCCTGTAGTTGATGTGGTATTTGCATTCACCGAGTTTGAAGTAGAAGTAGATACAGATTGATTCGTTTGAGTGGTTTGTACTTCTGTAATGCAAAGTACACATTTAGGATTGTTACATAAGACGTATATTTATTGTAGTCTGTAAATATTGATAATAACATCATGTAACTTACGTGCCGTTGCAGATAGATCAAAAGTACGTGGGTCTGTAGGTGGCAGGCGAAGACATTTCGGTAATCGGTGGTGTATCTAATGAATCACGTTTGTTTACTTTGTTTTGATTCGCTGAAATATCAGTCACTTCTAATGAACCTGTCGAAGCTGTAGGAGCTAACCATGGAAATTCAACGCATGGTGGTAATAACGAACCATCTATGGAAGCTAAACATCGACAAGGTTGTCGGCTTCGCCAACGGCAGTCGTAAGCGATTAGTTCTTCAGTTGACCGACCATCAATAGGGATACCAAATCTTGCTTGTAGAAATCCTGGCCATGGAATGTTATGCTGCATAAAAAACAAATTTTATGAACTGATAATGTAAGGGGTTTTTAAGTTGTTTAGAAGCTTATTTATGAATGTCAGCTTGTACAAAGGGATTCAGCATGGATAAGCCGTGCAAAGAAGTTTTCATAACGTTTTTTTATAGTCTTCGTGACATACCAGGTCACTGAGTTCAATGACCATTCATAGCCAAAGTAAGCGATGGTGGGTATGAGGCATATGCGGTAAATCAATCAATGAAATTGAAGACCTTCACCGACTGAGATGGTTGGAACATCTATTCCATATGCCTAACGATTAACTACTTCATCGTGTAATGCCGGAACTGCGCTAACGTCGATTAAATAAAAATGTAGTATCAGTCCATGTAGTCTTTGATTGGTAGTTTGGGATGTAAGTACAGACAGCCTAGTTGGGGTATGCGACCTTATCATAACAAATGCTTCAAGTATTTGTATAATTTCCCTATATTCCTTTCTATGTATTAATCCCTCTTCGAATCACATCTGTCTAATGTAATGACTTCAACCGGTAGGCATATACGTTCTATGTCGCTTATAACTGACAGATCACCAAAAAAGTGGTCTAACAGAACCATTTAATACTCTTAGAAACACCTACACAAATTCTTAATTGATTACACTATGATACAGCAAGTATCACCATGAACAACTCGCATCGCATTTAGTCATTAGTATTGTTTCTCTTTAAAAGGAAAAGAAATAATGCAAATTGCTAACAATTCACTATAAGTTATATAAATTCCTAAAATTAAAAAAATTGCTTACTTGTAAATGTAAGTCAAGAAGTATTTCAGGAGTGATTTTTGCTTCATGTGCGAGAAATTCACGACAGTGATAACAAGGAGAGATTAAATATGCTGGTAGATGAATTTGATGCAAATAATCATGAGTATCACATAAAGCACAATAGGAGTTGCGTGGAGCAAGTGAGCTGACATCAAGGAAAAGTGCATTATTATTTGTATCATTTTTAACTTTTTGATTTTTGCCTGGATCTTGATTCTCTTTTGTTCCACCATCGATATCCGATAAGCCAACTACTGATACAGGACATGGAGTAGGGGCTAACGTAGAAAATAATGAAATGCATACTACTATCATTTTTTTTCATAATTGCATTGTAAAAGTTGTAGTGATATGTACGCCACAGGGTAAGAATACACGTGTTACTTACAGATGTGTTATGATCCAGGTTTAGTTATGTAATCCGAGAAATAACAACGCGATTAATCTTCAACAGAAATTCCATCACAATTCTTAATTCCTTGTTGTAACTGATGACAAAACATGAGAAAGTGCATGTGTATTTACGCACTCCTTGAAGGTATCCTTGGGAATCAAATATTGAAGCTGTACGTTTACAGTGTCTGGTTTGGATGTACTAGTGCCATTAGAAAAACTTTTTTCTAGCTTATTCAGGTAGAACTTTTGAGTAGTGTTTTTCACAAAACGACGTATTTAATCCAGTAAAAATGACATGTAAACGGGAACCTTTGTGAATATAACCAGTAAAATCGTATATTATATGATAAATGACAGTGTTACGTCTTAATTGATTGAAGAATGATTGAATACGTGTATGCTGATGATGTCCAGGAAGTCAATGAGAGCTTCAGAAATGAATAATTCAAACTGAAGAACAAAAAATCTCCGAAATATCAGCACCATCTAGTCATTTATGATATTTAAACATGTTATTTTCTTGTTTGACATTTTGCATATAAACGTGTTAATTTCTTATTAAAAATATTCTGGCTGATGATCCTGTTTTAAGCCTAATTCATTCGAGGGATCTGAATCAATATTCATATCGAGTGAATAGTTATTACTTAGTTATATCGTATTGCTGAGTTTCTACCTATCGACTAGCATTTTTTTATTTAACAATCGAAAACCTAGTTAATTCGTAATATGTAAACTAAATTTTTCGTTTCATTACAATATTAGCAGTAATGTACAAATACATTCAAATTATAAATACATCCTCGTCGTGCAAGTGTGACTATCTAAACTCAGTAGCTAAGTGGGACATATGTGAATCAGTTCAAGTTGCCATAACCCAAAAGCACAGCAAGATGAATACCACATTAGTAGAAGTTGAAGTTACTTCAGTGATAATAATAACAAAAACAAAAAAAGAGTGACATATAGAATATGGTTCGGGGAGAAAGAAGTGGAGCGTGGAAAGAAAGCTATGAAATAATTTAAGCTCACGATTTAAAAGGAGGATAAAGAGTGGACACCTGCGACACTGATCTGTTTTGAGTCATATTACCCAAAGTTTTCAACCACTAATTACGGCATTCGCGCTTACTCCAACTAGGCAGTCTGCATTTACCAACACGACTCAAATCAGCAATCAAGGACTTTATGGACCGATGCTATTTTTTGGTTTGGCCGGTCATAACTCTCTTCCATCCTACTCCTATATCAATCATCATAGTGCATCGAAGTAGACTGTGATTAGGCAAACCTAATACATGTCCCAATCACCTCAATCGATGAAGATTCACAATTTCATCGATTGGTTTACCACCTTTGCCTAATACCCGGCATCTTACCTTGCTATTGTTTACTCAGTGATCCTAGCTAACGTGTGCGATATTTTAAAGACATTAATTGTCAAACACCAAGAATATACAAGTGTCGTCTACTTTTAGTAGCTACGTCTCACATCCATACAGTAAGACAAAGCGATCTGCTGCGCAGTATGCTTGTCCTTTCATGAAGACGAATATGTCGCATACGCTAAAGGTTATGCGAGTTGACAAAAGCCAAACAAGCTTTTTGAATTCGTACCGGAATTTCATCAGAGATCAACCTATCAGGTGGATAAAGTGATGTCTTCATTGTGCTGGTGCAAGTTTATGTATCTAACGAGCGAAAAATACGACGAAGTACGCATAGTGGATTCCATATGTCAGCTACAATCCAGTTTTAATCACAACTAATAAGGTTTATTAATTTTGTCATTACAAATTTCATTCACTACATACATATAAACGTCATACAACACTTTTATGGCTTAATCTTCTGGCCAGCTAGTTAAACCAGCATTATAAATCACTAGAGGAAGGTGTATTCATTTGATGTCCTCGGAGAGGCAACAACTGAATAACTGTTAATGTTGAGGAAGTTTACTTTACAGTTATACAGCCATCTGTCTATTTTACGTTGAAATTTGACTACAATACTGAAGAGAAATGATATGGTGGCTATTGTATTCGATGCATCTGTTTACGAATACATAAGAATATATAATTAAACTCAATAAATGTGCTAAAGGTAAATGTACTAGACCTTAGGAAAATTTATCTACAAATGAATACCAACTATGGAGCGTGGGATGGATTCAACTCTATAACCGACTGATTAAAATTTCATATAGGCTACTTAAAACTATACCTGATATACGATCTTGGCCGCTACTTAGTACAAACGTGTCACCAGTAAGCATGTGATAAATGAGACTTATTAAATTAGTATAGATGTACCGATGAACGCTACTGAACAGTTAATGAGTAAGCTTAGATATTTTAATCGACTGTTGGATTAAAGGAAGCAAAATAGATTTAAATTCATGATGACACATTTTTTTGATTAAAAGGAGTGGATAGAACATACCTAAAATCATATGCAACGCTTAAAATGCTTACTAAGATTGTTCCATCCAATGTTCAATCACTTTCCTGTCCATTTAATTGGTAATTGTCTGTATAGTGAAATGTAATTCGTCACAAAATATTTCATTCCAAGTACCCGGTACTGTATACATCACAGTGTAGTGCACCCAATATAGTATTATATATATATATATATATATATATATATATGCAAAAGTAAAAGCCATATTGTCTTATGTCGATTGTTTACAGTGCTACATAATATAGTAGTACATTGACTAATTGTTTAAGCAATTGTAGTGTTTAATATGTTTAAATACACTGATAAATAGTCGGATACAAATAAAGCTGATATTTTAAGTGATCAAAAGCGCATAGTATAATATTTAGTCAAACATAATTACAGTGTAACAAGTGATAATTAAGCAATAAAAATTTAGTTTATAATCGAATTATGTGATGAAATTATTGAAAATCTATTTATAAATGGCTATGAAAGATTAATTGGCGAAATAAAAGAAAATGTCAGACTTACGATCTTGTGTTTGGTCGGCACGTTGATGTAACTGAACCTGCGTAATATGCTCAGCACAGGCTTGTACTTCATTTGTAATCGGTACATGATTAATTTGACGATCGACTGACAGAATGTCACTTACATTCTGAGAAAGAAAAGTTTATATATATATATATATATATATATATATATATATATATATATATACGGTGCAATGTATTCAGTGTTTTGCCTTTAGATCTTGAGATGTAGTATTCCTTCACATATACACCTTCTACTTTTGTCTTCCTAAGCCGTATGCTTAATATTAAGTCACTTTTATTATAATTACCATTAAATTATTACAACTCCTTTGTGACTCATCTTATTCATTTTATCTCATCATGAGGCTGTGACATAGCAACTTGAGCTAATGCATATTTCTAACAGGCTCTATGTCATTTATCATTAGTATGATGGAAAACTTGATGATAAGTCACTAAGACTGTGCACTATTGAAAAAGAATTTAACACAATTATAACTTAGATTATAATTAGGTAATGTGAATTTTGATTATTCGACGTACAAAAATCCAAACTTTTAATGAAAGTCGTCCCGAATGACGATGAAAGCTCTGGAATAAGAACGTCTAGGTAACATAGTATAATTTACCCAAAACCATATTTTTGAGCTGCAAATCTTCCTAACTTCAGAACTAGATTGTTTATAAGCATTTAAAGTTCAACTTTAAGAATAAAAGTTGTAGTCGCAGTGGAATCATGGGAAATAATAAGAAGTTAAGAGATTTGATTATGAACACGGTAATTTTAAGTGATGTTTGAGTTACGAGAGTCGTCATCTTACCGTGACCAGTAACAGAAAAGTTTCACTTCATGAGATATCTAAAATTGAAACCGTGTTAAGGGCGATTCCAGATGACTTGTAAGTATAACTGCAGAGACCAGAAGACGAGTGTTTAAAGCCAGTCTAACATTGTCTATTTTCGGACTTGTCGTGAATCCCTCTACACTTTTAAAGGCTTTTTCACCAGATGACATCTTTATTCTAATGCTAGTTATGAGGAAAACATCTTCTTGTTGTCACACTATCCACAGTCGGCAGTAAGATTTCACCATCAGAACTTTTAGTCTTATCAACTTTCCTTGATTAAAAGAAACTAAAGGAACAAGAGCCCAAGTCAAAATAGTTCAATCTCTTTATTACGACAAACAAGTTCAAACACTAGATCAATGTAGCAGCTACTCAAGTATCTAAAGAACCGAACATATAAAAATGTCTCAGTAGTGTTGCTTTTAACACTTACTACCATTTACATGTATGCGGACAACATAAATCTAAAACTGAATGTAGTTAACCAAATAAAGGTTTGTAGTTTCCCAATCAAGAGTATAATTAATCATACTCTGTCGAAATTTTCATATCATGGAGGACCACCTATGGTCACAAGTTTTAGTATATTTGGTTTCTAAGTAGCAGTTGAATTCAGGGTGTGCATTATCTTCCTAGATATCTTCCATTTTATTTAATTTTATCATAGATATTTTCGTAGAAGTTAGACTTTTGTCAGGAATTGACCACCTACCAAATCCTCTTACCAACTGAGAATATTCAAATGGTATAATCGCATTCAATGAAGATGCAGTCTGATGAACGCCTTGAGTAACAATACAAGCATGATAATAATTCGTTTCTCTCCTTGTAAATGTAAAATTCTACTTCAGAATCGGTTCGCATCATCCTTTAGATTGGTCACAGAAAGTGAAGCAGTTGAGTGCGTTGACAATTTCACTCATCTTGGACGTCTTACCAGCCATGGTGAGTGTGCCTGACGAAAACTCAGCTAGGGATCAGTAAGCTAGCAGGGCTTTTGCTCAAGCTGCGTCACTTATAGGTAGGTGAAACATCCGTTTGCCAAAGTATAGTGAGCGGCAGTACGAATGTGTTAAATCTATGCATGCTACGATAGGAGATACGCGTAGATCATGGATATCTTCGAAGTATCGATCGCATATAGTGAAATGATCATAGCTGTAAACCTTCATCGACTGTGTTTGGGATATGTACCACGTATCCCAACCACCTGTCTAACTTGTCATACGATGGTGGCTAGGGTAGAAGTATAATGAAAAAATCAAGCGGTGCTAATCAAAATATGGTGTCAGTCCATGAAGGTATTGATTTTTGATATGAGTTATGTCGTTAGGTGCAGACTATTTGGTTGAACTCTAAACAATAATCACGATCAGTGGTTGGAGACATTAGGTAACATGATTCACAATCGGTCACAGTGGTGTAGGTTCACTCATTCTCTACCTTGTAAATTTTACATTCCATTATTGCTTCATACTTACGTTCGTTTCATTCCTACCTGTTAAACTATATTCTAGTACTAATCCCGTTAGTTTAACCTTGTAGTCTTAATGTAGTGTAGTAACTTTAACTTATGAGCATATGTCCTAGACTCTATGTTGTATATAACTGATTGACATATTGAAAGTTCAATGTAGTTAAGTGTACAAACAAAACACCTTGTGTATTAATATTTATTGACAAAATTGAAATATTACATATAACCTGTTATGATAAATTTCAATTGTATATTGTATTAATTGTTATCAATATGCTAAAATTCGTACTTAATGAGTTTCAGTTTCACTAGACTTGTTTTTTCTTTCTAAGTTACTATGCTATTTTGTTTTCTAGATTACTTTTAATATTACACTTAGAAATATTATCATTTTAAATATTCTAACATATTCAACTAAATTTGAACGTTTACATATTGAAAAATGGAAAATTAAATTAAAAATGTAAATTACTAAGAATACTACTTATATTTATACATAGAATCAGAGAAAAATATTAACATAAAAATGTTTTCGTATTAAATATCTAACACTGGGCACATGTTATGTTGGGCGATTAAAGAAGAGTAACCAACTCTTAGAACACTATTTCAATTATTATAACTGTGAGTAATGTAAACATTCGGTTTCTATGATTGTTACGTTCCGTCTTACCCTATCCTCCCGATTAGTATATTTACTCTTAGTATATTGTTTTTTACTACAGTTAATTGGTTGTGTACAAGTTGTCCCTATTCACTGCCACTATTTCCTTTGTTCTGTACTAATGTTAGTTTCCTAATTGGTTGACTGTGTGGTCTGCTTTTATGTATAAATAAAGGAATGTATGAAATATAATTCGATTCTGTCTGGTTGGTCTATCTGCTCGTGTTCTTCTTATTCCGGCTTGGGACTCAGTGGGACATAGAGTAGACGCGCAATTATCGATTAGGTACACCTAATTGGCATTCGATCAACCGACCAAATTTTCTCAGCGGCATAACAGTATATTATCTTTATATTTCTTTAAACATACTAAACTATGATACAATTAAGCATTAAAGGAAATATGCATCAAACACGTAATGGATGCATAATGAAAAACGGAGAATAAGGCAAAAGTACATAGGTAAGAACAGTTTTTTTAATACATATAAAATTCACTTGAAAAAATCTAGCTAAATCATTACATTCATTTTATTTTTAAGGGAAGTCTAGAAGAATACTACAGCAGAATCGTGAATAACTTATATTTTGTTTGGTTATATTAATAAGGATTTCAAGACAATGGGTTGCACAGACTATAAGATCTTAAGTAGAGGAGTCGTGATATATCGACAGCAGTCGTCAGATGCATCCAGTTATCTTTCATAATACGATGCCAGTGCAACAAGCTGGCTACCTTCCTGCTTTTTTTTACTCAAACCTGAACATAGGAATACAATGTAAGATATGAAAGTTGTTGACATAACATTCGTAACATGTATCCAAGACACTGAAGCTGGTGTTTTAAAATAACGACGTCAACTGAGTTAACATCACCTGAACATCACCGAACCTTTAGCATTACTAAAACTGTATTGCTATGGAGTGTCTATAATCGTTCGGAGACAACAATGATCGAATACAGAGAAAGTAGTTAGTATACAAACGGCAAACAGTTTATGAAACTAACAAATAACTAAATACTAGTGTTATGTGAGTTGGCTGAGAAATAACAAAAAACACTGAATGTACGTGTAAAAAACAGAAAAGTACCTGGTCATGATTATTCGTAGCGATAGGTCCACTTTCATTATTCGGTGTAGCTGAAGATGAATGTATCGAGCTTTTAGCTAATCCTGAATCTCTAGAGGTCAAACGTTCCTTTGCTTGTTGATGAAGGTGAAGAGCAACAAGTTTCTCATGCAATTCAAGTGCGTCGAAATTGCTTTGCCTAGATGCTATGGGACTAGAACAAGGCAATAAGTGTAGAAAGACTATGATCAGAAAACATAAAATTAAAAGCCATACAATAGAAATATAGATTTTACTTATGGTGGCTATAGGCTTTGAAATTAAACAAGACAATGAGACATCACTAGTTTTCTTACTAAGTAAAAATGATGATCCCTGATGACAACAATATGACCATAGTGTGTTAAAGGGTACAGTTAGAAAATAATTTAGAGAAATTTAGCTTAGTTACAGAGAGAATTTTACTTTATCAATATTACCTAATGGTTTCCATTTTTAACCTCTTTTAATAACGTCGGTGATTACTGAGCAGCACACTATCCGAAGTTGCATTAGACCAATTAAACCATTTACTACTCCAAGCATTTACGTCGTAAATTAACTAACTCGATGCAGCCGTGAACTATTTAGTGTACAAGTGAATAGACACAATCAGCAGTAAGCGCCTAACTAAGGATGTCAGTTGTGTTTTTTATATCTACTCCAGATGTCGGGATTCGTCACATGAAAAAATTTGGTCACGTGAAGATAGTAAATAAAATTTATTGAATACAAATTACACTAAACTAATAAAGATGATGACTAACTGTTTGAGGTAGTGGTTTTACAAGAGATTTCTGAGAATAACAACCGTTTTACGTTACTGTTCATAATGTTTTGGAAAACTATACACTAGGCATAATTCTGCATTTTCTTTGAGTTAGTTTTGAAGCAGAGACCAATATTATCTTATTCTAAATGAAGCATTGATTAACGGCTGAATGATAGTTACTGCGATATTATTCGTCTGATCATTCGTGATTCTTCCTGGTCTGAGATGATTAAACATTATATTGAGTTTACGATGTAGTATATCAATGTAGATATGAACTGATGTGTATACGGAAAAGCTTATCATGAGAATGTGATAAAACATACTACACAACGAATATGTGAAAGTCGGTTCGATTAAACGTCACCATTGTTCAACCACTTACTCGCACCTCTACCCCTTCCATAGATTCATTACTTTATAATATGCTAATTTTCCGAAGACAATGACAATGTATTTGCTCTAAACAGCTGCTTCTTTAATTCATTCACTTCAATCTCTCCTAATAAGCTGTCTGAGTAGAAGTAGTCATTTGGATAAATTGAGGGTAGAAATAGTAGAAAGTCATTCCAGGAAACCGGTAGTATTCAAATTGAAAGTAATGGCTTTTCGGCCTATTACGGACAACCTGTTTTAACGATAGACGATGGATATGTAAAAAGTATAAGCTTTTTCTAATGTCTATGAATTCTGCTACCTTCCAGTATAGTAAGCTTTCTTAACAAGTCAAACACAGATCAAAGCACCTTTCCATAAAACAATTAAGATGATTCAATTGAACAGATACTTAATGAAACATGTTCCCGGAAAATTATAGCATCGATTGGTGTAAAAATACATTTAGTGTCATGAAACGTGGATATGAAAATCACTAAAAAAAGTGTATCACAACTGCGGTGAATAATATTATACACATTAAAAAAAAGTTAAATGGATGGAATCGGGTAATTTACCCAGGAAATTGAAGTTCACCATCAATAAGAGCACAGTTATGTCTTGCTAAAGCAAGCAATCGTACTAAGTTGTGACGATCAACTGGATTTAAACACCGCGAAGCTTCAAACAGATCAGCGACGCGCTCATAATCATGCCATTCACTATCAAATACTTGCACATAAGTCTATAAAGAATAAGAAAAAAAATATAATGATAATAGAAATACATCATCGACATGTCGTTTTATATATTTAAGCAAAAAATTGTGATATTAGGATGAATTGTGATATAATGAGTACCAAAAGATCTATGCTATGCACAAATGGAGAAGTAGTAACGTGAAGAAATAAAATAGGTGATCAAAAGTGTAAAATCCAGGGAAAACAAGCAAATTACATAAGAGATGCATTTCGATTAAGAAAACGACTGGAAACTTTATTTGGTCAAGAATTCATGGTAAAAATTCAATTAACGAATGAGATTTAGCGATTCTTGAACTGCCCATGACGAATGATTATTATAACCGAACAGAATCAATATG